>CM077913.1:22500000-23750000 GCA_039766575.1 Serrognathus titanus
GTACAGCATCTTCCAAACCGACACATACCAACCGGAGCCACATTTCTCTCTGTTGTGCAAAGAGCGAGGGATACTGGAACTTTAATGGCACGTCGCGGAAGAGGTGGAGGACGGCATCGTCCACAACGCATCTTAAACAGAGAAGAAGAAATACTACAATTTATCGAGGAATATCCTTCGTTAACAGTACGTGGTGTCTCAAGACAAACGCGTTTATCGTCCTCCGTTGTTTGGCGCATTCTTCGCGAACAACAATTACATCCGTACCATATTCAAAGAGTTCAGACTTTGCTACAGCCGACTATACTCTACGCATACGACTTTGTCGTTGGTTACTGCATAAATAACAGACAAATGCGAATTTTGTTCATAATATCTGTTTACTGGCGAAGCTATTTTTACCAGAAATGGAATGTGCAATTTTCACAACATGCATTTGTGGGCTGAGGAAAACCCTCACGCAAATCGTCGCGGCTATTTCCAACAACGGTTTTCTGTTAACGTTAATCGGCCTGTTCGTCTTGCCGAACCGTTTAGATGGTCTCCAATACTTAAATTTTCTACGAACTAATCTACCGGAATTCTCGAGAATGTGAACTTAAATCTTAGAGCAACGATGTGGTTTATGCACGATGGGGCTCTACCTCATTTTCGACGAGAAGTACGTGCTTACCTCGACGAAATTTTTCCTGGTAGATGGATTGGAAGAAACGGGCCGATCAGGTGGTCTGCACGTTCACCTGATCTAAATCCGTTAGATTATAATCTGCGGGGACACGTAAAAGCGTTGGTATACGAAGAAGAAATCAAAACGTTCCAAGAATTGCTATCGTATTAACGCCGCATTTCTCTCTGTTCGGCAACAAAACATGTTTCATAACGCAAGTGAATCACTACTTCGCCGGGCAGATTTGTGTTTACGAGCGGCCGAAGGAAGGAATTTTGAACACTTATTTGTGACTCAGCCGGCACTGAGCCAGAGATTCTAAACATTTGTTACGTTATCTGTTGAGGGTAAGTTCTACTTTGTTTTTATTTCCGTTTTTATTTAGATCCATTTATGCATACATCTCATGTCCAACACGCCATTATTTTTTTTTCACCAAGTTACGAAACACCCTGTATTGTAAAAATACAGAAGAAAAAACTACTCTTGCTATCTGTAGTTTGTACTTATTTAAAAAATAATAGGTATTTTTTGTAGTTTATACCTATTTAAAAATATTTAGCGATATTCACTTTTACTTTATTAATCATGAAATTCTTTGCAAGAATATTTTCTTGACATTTGAATGAGATTCAAGTATATATGTACTTACCTGTATACATTCGATTTTTAAGGAAAAGCAAATTTTCTGTAGGTGACACAATTACAGGAAAATTTGTTTGCAATAATAAATAAATGAAATAGAAATTATTAGTAAGAAGTTCTATTCAGTAAATTTGGACTTACCGTTGAGACAAAACAATGAAAAGTGTCATATAGAAGAAAATTTAAAAAGTTTTTTTTTACAATGCTATTTCGTTATTCTTCCTTGTATTATCATCACCTTTTCAAAACTTGTCTCTGTAAATATTACTTACCTTTGATTTATCTTTTTTGTCTGTTGAGTGCTGGAAATTGGATGGTGTAGGAAAATGAAAGAAAGTAGTCTTTGAACAATGTCCATATTATATTTATCCCACATACACACGGCACGTTGTGAACCTTGTCTTATCATTGTAATAATATATGTACATTGTAGAACGTGTAGATATACATGAAAGGCTCGACATGAATCCGAGCATAGTAGCATTGGGCAGCAAGGCCGCCGTGCTAAACAACATAATTCTTGTTATTATGTTACAAACTCTATCTGTACAATCATTCTAATTAGCAATATGCCATCGCCTTCATTATTATCATAGTGTAAAATTCTTGATCATTAAAGTACGTACTTACAGTTATAGTTGTTATAATTAATAATAATAATATTATATTCTTAATGTAAAATTCAAAAGCGTCCACAGAAGGAATATGGTTATTGCTCTTTTATTGCAAGAAGCCTTTTGGCCGTAAATACAATGAATTACGTAAACATAGAGCGTCAAAGATTCGAGCGTCCGGAACACCTCGACGTCGCCGGACTCCTACTGACTACCTAAGGAACTATTCACCAACGTGAGGTTTCCAGACGCTCGCATCCCCGCAGCGGTGGACCAGACAGGACAGGGCTTTAACACGGGGACAGGGCGGATGCCTTAATACATGGTGGTGGCTCCGGACCACTTGCTACCGCTTAAAATTATATTAGAGTATATATATTATATAATATATACAGCTTGTATACACTCAATAACGTAATCCTAAAGTACGTATGAAAGTAACACAATAACAGAAGAGCGCGGGGCGCCTTAAGTATACAAAAAACTGTGGCCGCGCGCAACCCTAACTAAAGCGCGCGATATAAAACTATACGCTCGCAAGATCAAAAAACGAAACGATCGTAATGAAACCATAACAAATTTTGGACAGCACGTATTAATTTTCAGTGTATATAGTAAGGCCCACGATATACAGTTTGAATTATACAACTGAAAACTTCACAGTGTGAATCAATATTGTCGAGATAATATTCTTCCGTTTGGAAAATAATTTTATAAATGACTAACGTTCAGTTAACCCAAAACACAGCGGAACTTTGCAGCGCGGGCTATGAACTCTACACATCAAAAACCACGTCGATGATTAATCACTGGTCTCCCTTAATGGAAATTAATAACTTCTCTGAAAGTGCATCGAAAGTTTACTGAAGAAGTAATTAGCCAAAAATTAGTTTTCACGAACGGTTCATACTGTAATACTCTGAATGCATTTTCAGATCAAAAACGACATTGATTTATTTAAGTAGCTAATGAAAATCTCTGACTGGAAAAAATGTTGCTGCAACATGTTGAATTTAATGCTTCTATCTTCTATTGCCATCAAATGTTCAAATTGTTACTATGTATCCTTTAGTCCTTAAAATTTCATAACACGTCCAAATAACTCTAGATTTCAGAATGACTATGTTTATTAGTCTTTAATAAAGAGAAGAATCCATAAATGTAAAAATATACAATATGTGAAAAATAATTAATTTAGTGAATATGAACAGCCTAGCCGACTTCATTAAGTGAAACTGGTTTCTTTTCGACTTCTTTAATATAACGTAACAGTCCTCGGGAAGATTATCTGTGATCATTGTTAAAAAAAAAATAATTATTTTTTAATTAAAACATGTTTCCTGTAAACGGTTGCCAAGTTGCGACGTGAAACTCAGCGAGCAGCTGAAGGTTTATCTGCTTATTTCTCAAAGAAAAAGGGAAACTGTTGGCTAAACTAAACCGCGATAAATTCGAAGCTTTTGCTGTCAATTAGGATTTTCATATAAGTACTAAGCTTTTCCGCATTTTTCCTTTAGTGTTACTCTTACTGAAATTGTAATTGAATTTGAGTTCAACCGTTTTCATTGACATTGAGTTCAATTTAAACTTGACTTAAAATGATTAAAAATAAAAAACTTGAAAGAAGTGCATCAATTTTTTAGTTGCCTTAAAAGCAATTACATCGATTCCCTTAATTGAAGTCAACATCCTGATAACGTAAGTTAAACTAAATGTTCTATTTATCTCTTCTTGAGTAGTATTTACAAAATATGCTAAGAGGCTACTCTCATTACACCTTTAATGTTAAAAAAAAGTATCGTAACTTCAATATTTCTGGTTAAATTTAACCCAAGAACTTAAAAAATAAATTTGCTAGGTCGAAATGGTCTGACTTCTTACTGAATTTAAATGGGCAGGAATCAATAATCCACGATGGATCAGGTATTTCTTAATGTTTATTCTTTTCGTGTTTGTTATTTGTGACATAATTCCATTCTTCTGTCGCCCGGAAATGTGCAATATTGGATTAAAATGAAACTAAGGTTTTGAATAAGAAACCGATAACATCCGATAAAGTTCGGCATTGATCACTCTGTTACCTAGCGATAACATACCAATACTATCAACTTAGTGCTAACGATATTTTTCAATTGAAATTGAAACTGAAAAAAAAACAAATATGTAATACCAATAATCATTTTGGCGTACAATACTAAAGTTCGTGTTTCGTTGTCAGAGTAAGTTTCTTAAAGTCTGCAGGCTGTGTTGTTTCTGTAGTTTGTGTTATTTTTTGGAAGGTATGTAATTACGAACTTATGGTAAAAGTAATATAATAATTTTTTATCATCGAATTCATCTAAGCTGCCATATTCCCCATATATTTGCATTTATTTCCATTTTTTATTTGATTATGATCATTACAATGATTTACAAACATGTTATAAGTAGAGGAAAAACGAAAGCAGGTTCCAGTTCACTTTCTTTACCGCTATGTAATTTTTTCCTCTTGTTTTGGGAATGTTTACAACATTACATTGTCACTTCGTAACATAACTATATTGGTTTGTTTTTATTTTGGTAATTCCACTTCGTTCATCATAATTAGTGGTTCCTTTGAAGTTTACTGTCATCAAATATTTAATATGAACTGGAAGCTTCCTAACTTCAAAGCTTCAGAATGAAATCGGCAACATATCTGATTACGGGTGCATAAGATTGAATGGTGTCGGTGTTCTGAATTTAGAACTTATTAGGAGATGAGACCAGGTGATTTTAGGGTAAAATTCTGATATGAAACTGCGATTGTATGGAGGGAATTTCTTCGGAGGCTGGCGCTGCAAATGCATGTGTTTTAGGTAACATTAACAAGTTCTAAGAAATCTAGCTAGGTTGGGCCTGCGGCGGCGGAGCCCGTGAGCGGCCGCTGATATGTCGGTTGGCGGTGCGTGCGGGCGGTGCGCTGGAATGTGGTGGCCGCGGGGCCCGTCGCCGCGCATCCGTCCGCCGCTCGCAGCCGCTACGGCAAAAAACTACTACGGCGGACACCTACTGGAGACGAACAAATGACTACGCGACACTTCGGAGGACCGGAGCAAACGAAACGCCCGGAACTCCGGCTGGTGTCTTTTCTCTAACTATCCCTACCACTTAATGCAATAACACAGTTTGATATATCAAAATATATAAATGAAACTTATTTTTTTTTTTTTTGGATTTACTACCTACATTTACCGTATTGCTCTGGATTGACATTAAAATACTTCAGCATTACCGAAACGAAAACGCAGTCACTGTATTGACATTAGTATTGACATTTTTTTATACCTTTGGTCGGTTCGCACTTGGCGGCGGCGACGACGGCCACCCTCGACCGTCCTCCGTCTCTCTGCTCGCACCGGATGAGGCAATCAGGAACGGTAACTTCAACGAAACCTCTTTTAACGTTCAGAACACAATGTGAAATTCTCTATAACACGAAAATTTACATTGCGGATGATTTTGAAACGCGCACGTCCGCGATCGCCTCCCCGCGGTCTGGGCGTTAAGTTTCGAGCGAGGCTCAATAAATAAATCGCGCCAGGTTTCACGGAAACCCGCACCTATCTACTTCACGTAATTAATAAATTCTGCTACGGTCAATCGTTGCGACACGTCGGATAGCTAACTCTTACTTCCTTTCCTACTTTCGAACTATACACAAGAAGCAACGCAGGAGCACTCGACCTGTGGTGTTCTAATGTTTCATATAAGCGTTTCGCTTGCCCTAAGCAACTAATAATGACATAATTATTAAAAATCATTTATGTTCATTCTTCAGCATTCAAAATAGCAATAGTAAAAAAGTGCAGGGCACGAATTTTGTCTTATGTTGTTTAAAAGCAGCACCAAGTCCTATCGCACAGGAGCCAAATTTAGGCCAAAAAGAATTTTTTATAGAATTAAAAACGCAATCACTTTACTTACAATTTCACTTAACACTCAACCTTGACTCAGAGAATGACGATCTAAAATTGTTATGAAAATAAAAAAATAAAATTTTACTAATTTAATGATAACTGATTTCTTAAAGGCCGAATTTAGTTAAGTGGAGGCCGTAAAGGTTTTTACTTAAAATTGTGCTCAAAGTTTTTTTTTGCTAGGGGACGGAAATTTTGAAGGACATACTGTTAGTAATTTGAAAACTCAAAACTTTTTTGCTCAATTAGTTTTGAAACATTCGTGAATCATTTGCTGCCCTTAAAAGCTTCCAAAGTAAAGCAATTTAGCAAACTTTCTTCTTCTAAAAGTCTGACCTCTTCTTTTAGGGTTAAGTTTTAAAACTAACTCTCACTAAAATTGACATTTTGATGCTAATTTCAAATTCAGAAACGCTTTAATTTTCATTTTAATGATTTCTTGACTTTCTGACGAAAAATCATTGGATAATCAAAATACCTATACTGACCATAAACTTGACTATACAAGTAAATATAAAAGAATTTCTGAATTTGAAATAACGTCAAACGTCAAGTTAGAATGTGTTGAGTGTGAGTGATATTTCAGAATTTGGACCGTAATGAACAAGCGCAATGCAGCGCTTTTTTTTTTAGAAAATAGTGAAATTTTTTTGCCTCACTTTACGTGTTAAAGTAATTTTGTAAATTATTGATTCCAAACTTTTATATAATATACTGTAATTGTTTTAAATTCCATAATGGCAGATGTTATTCAATTCTTTCTGAAATTCAAATCTATACTCGAATAAAATCTAATACCTAGTGCTTCTTTAATAGGAGTAATTACTTTGAGAAAGTCATGTCTGAAACCACTGTAAAAATTTCGTTTGCATAAATTTAAGTAAATGGTGTATATACAGAGCGAATAATAACGTTTGGATATGACGGTCACGTGGTCTCCTATTCGAGTGCATTTGTTCTGATGTAGAATAACACAAACGAACGAAATGTGAATGTCAAGAACTGTTTTTTGCTCTTTATTATTATTATAAAAACGCTTAATCGAAATAATTAAACATATTTCATCATTTTAGAAAGGCCAGTCGATCAGATTTCAGAAGAAACAAAGAAAAATATTTCGAAGGACTGGAAATAAATTGATTAAAGATTCACGAATCCTAATGACTATCCTTTACTTAGAACCGTTATTTTAATTACGAGTTATACAAGCCTTTCATTCGTTCTTACTAAAAGTAGAGGAAAAATTAACTGATTATATCGTATGTTTTATCTAATTAGATTTAGTTTATGTATAAATATAATATAATATTAAGGGTTCCTGCTTCCTAAGTAAAGAGTGGACTGGGTTAGTTAAAGTACTTAATATGTTGTATTTGGTTGAAAATAGTGAAAATAAATGGAAAGGCGAAAAATTAGATTCACACAAAAGAAATTATAAAATTTAGGCCAGAAAATTAGGCGTTTTCCAATGATTTTAATTAAGCCAGGCCTTTTCCAATGATTTTAATTAAGCCGTAATTTAGCCAAAAATGCGTATAGGTACCATATACGTAACTAATTTCATTTTTTTTTGTTTAAAAATATAAGTAAATTAGGAATATTTTTGATTATTCAATTCAATTCACTCTTTGCTTATTTTAATTAAGACTTTCTTTTTATTATATTAAAGTTTTCGTAATTTAGTGGAAGTTGGTGTATATTTGAATATGATAAATTAACTTTGTAATCGCAACCAACCTAGTCGTTTTTTTTTTTAATAAGTGTTCTCTTCACGTGTGTGTATTGAATTTTGTGGTCAACAAATTTGAAATAATTATGGCATTATTACAAACTTTGATTATGGTCATGAAGTATGACGGTAACTTGAGTATGAGGTTTCGACTTTCCGCTTTTTGTTAGGCAGGCAGTATGTACACACATAAATCAAAATAATATTGGCGTCGAGTTGCTTATGCGTTGGTTCCCATTGTTGTAAATAATTTATTATATCGTGGTGTATTTGTACTGAGGAGACAAGCAGTTTGCAATCAGTCAGACAACAATCATAATTCATTTAACAAGCCGAACGGCGAAATATACAACATAAAAACAATAAAAACCATAACACACCATATAATTCACACGGAGGACTTGCGGACGACGGGTGCGTTCGGACGCGGCAGGTCTCCGAACCGTAGAACCTTCCTTCCTCGGCGATCACAATAATTTAGAACGGACTAGCTACATTTTTTTAAGTATTTAAATATATTTAAACGTATAAAATTGTCTAGCGCTACTCCTGAGCCAAGCGCACCCGTTGACCTCGATTATAGAATATTCACTTAATAACAGGAAACATTTATATAATATATACTTTAAATTGATCTGACCTATACTAACAATCAGACAGATCTAAGGGTATATGAGGAATACGTAGAGGACACTATAAGCTACACAGACAGTCGGGAGGCAGGACCCCCCTTTAGGTCCCGCCCCCCGGCCTTAAACAACAATTATATACAAATTCCTTAAAATATCCAGTAATTGTTGTATACATTAATTTCATCGCTTAACACACTGTGTTGGACAACACAAACATACAGTACTTTGTTCTTTACATAAATAATTAGAATTAATTAAAATATCGATAATTATTAGTAATATGATCTAATAAGAAATAAAATTTAATATAAAAACAACTATCGCGTCGAATTAAAGTGGTTAAAAACATTAAAAAATAATTTACCACGGCAATGTACCAAATTAGAAATTCTCGCCATTGCCTCGTTGGTCCTTATAATAATAATATGTGAGGATAATGTATCCCATAAGATACCCTGTAATATATCATATGTAATAAACGCAAGACGTAACCAATGGGTGCCTGTGTTTGGTGGGGAAGCCGCTGTTTCGGACACCGTTGATCGAACGGCTACTCACTAATCTGCTACCGCGCTAATTCGAGATCGAACGAACTACCGACTGATCGAAAATATAATTTGGCGGTTTATCAACTCCGGCGAAGGGCGATCGACGGTCTCCGGGGAGCGGCGAAGCGACACACTGACACCAAACATTACAACAACAAGTGGACCGCGCCTGGCGGGGTGCTACATTATATTATACACATATAGTGAATGTACAGTGCAGGTGTGATGACATCACAGTAGCTGCCTAGTCGAGTCACACAACACTAGATAGTCCTCGAGCTCAGTGATAGCCGTTGGTAAACGCAGCAGGAATCAAAGGACCCTGAAACAATTACGACATAATCCAGTGCAATGCAAACCTCGCTCGACTGGACAACTCAGTTATTAACCGCACATGCTTTTCAGCCTTGCGAGTCTTTTACGTTAAAAATCCACCAAAATTACTGCACTTTATTACATTTTAATGAAAAACAATAGATTCTTTTCTATTCCTTGGTTTCAATACTGATTGCGGTATTCAATTTGAAACTCCCATTAAACCTTTAGATGTACACGTCCTTTAAATTCATTCATTGTTGAGCTTTGTATTGTTTTTCGGTATTTATGAATTTACATAATGTTTAAAAATCCAGTCATCATTTTGAAACATGGGACGAGGATGATTTCTCCAAGGTTTTTTTATCGAGAGAAACGGCTGAAGCCAGACCACAAATAAGAAAATTCTTAAATCAAAGTCTGTTTTAATTTATCAATAAACTATAAGAAACGACAATAGATATTAATTATTAAGAAAATGCATTTGCTGCTCAACTTAAAAGCAGAAATATTTTAATTACATTATCCAGAAACTGGAGGTCTGACCTTACACATCTTTTATTAAGTTCACCTTTGATTTTGATATTTAGTATTAATGAATGATCAAATGACGCCGTTTAGCCTATGCCATAGGTTTTCAAACTGGGTTTTTGGTATAAATTGCTATTCTCCTGCCCGGTGTTACAATATGGATAAAGTTTTACCTAAAAATTTATAATGCTTAACAAACTTAATGTTATTGTTATCTTTTCTCGATTAAAATGCGTCTAAAAATAGGTATTGAAAAAGGGTGAAATAATTTTACTCTTATAAGCTCAACTCCTGTTTAATACCGTACAGTAAACATATTATCCATAATTTGTTAATTCCATGAGTAGGAGATAAGTTACACTAAATAGTAAAATAATGGTGAATGTCACCATCGCATTTAATCCAAAAAAGTAAAAAATATCTTAAAGGTGCTACTTCACACTTACTTACTTTTCTTCTATTGGTAAATTCTGGTGAATGAGGGAAGAGATGGACTGACGTTCTCAATACAAGTTAAGCACTAGTGTATACCTACCAGTTGCTGGTGGATGCTTGCATAAGAATGGAACTTCATTCAAAACGGTCAAGTAGGTTTTTGTTGTCAGAAACGTATGTCGTTGATTAACTTTAATTAACTTCATTTGGATTTCAACTTTGACAGGTTGATGGCGGTTAATCTTTGTGTCAACAAAACTCGAAAGCTGTTCCAAAGTTTTTTGGAATATTTTGGTACGTATTTTATAAATTTCAGTGCAAAAATTGTTAATTGCAGAATCCCGACAAGACGTGTTGCATTGTTTTATTTACTGATTGGAATTGTTTTATAAAAATGGTTTATCTTACAAACTATGACCTCAGAGGTTAAGTTTCTCTCTTTTCTTGGATAATATTAACTCCATGCAAAATAGAAATTACTACCGCAAGGACTAAAATTCCTCTCTTGAAGATAACAATAACATTTTTTTAAATTAAACGTCCTAACTCCTTTTATTTTAACACCAGAAACGGATGGGCGCGAGGGAGGTCTAAGGGTCACGTTTTTGGCGAAATTAATAATAAATACTTTAAAATTAATAATATTTGGAAAATGTTTGTAAAGCGGACGGTGGTCCCAAAAAGTTTGGGGACCTATGGCCTCTGCAAATAAGTTTTATAACTGACAAATTAACGAAAACAAATATACAGAATTATTTGTAGTTCTTGCAAATTGATTGAAGAATTATTGTTTTTCACTTTTACAGCAACAAAGTTAATGATTTAATACAAAATATAAGTATTGATGATAAAGGATTAAAAAAAAAACTCACTGCATTAACACATTAAAAATATACATTAATCCCTAAGTCCGAAGCAAAAGTAAAATTTTCCACTAATAAAAGAGAATATTAATAATGATTGTGAATTAAAACAATGAAAGGATTTGTAGTAAATCCGCTTGAACACTGGCAGCATAAATACATAAATCCTATCAAACAATCCATTAACCATCAGAAATGATTTCAATTTTTATTTCAAATTTTATACGTTTTTCGCGTTTTACAGGGCTTTGCAATTTTGGTGGATTTCTTTTTGACAAAATAAATTATAACTCAATATACGTGAAACTGTTGTGGAGAGCGCCAATACAACCTAATATAAATAACGTGCCTTGTAGGTCGTAGATTTCTGTAGGCATTAAATTAGTTCACCGAGGTTTATAACCGCAATTAAATCTTGTCAATTAATTTTGACTAATAGGACATAAATCATCGATACGCAGCAAACAATAATTACTTACCGGGCTATAGTTGAGGGGAGCCCGGCTAACTGCGATGGCCGGGAAACTGGAGGGTTGTGGGCTCGCGGCCTGCACGTAACCCACGCTATCTCCTGCGCTACTGTTGTACATGTCGATGGTAGGTCCTGGTGAGTTTGCAGCGGGGAATCCTCCACGTGTATTAGCTGCATGTGGAGAGGCCGGTGGACCGAAACCTTGCGCTGCGGCCGCTGCTGCTTGGTAGTTGTTCATCACTGCAAATGAAACGGAGAAGTGGTGTTGGGGGGCTGCTTGGTCGGCTCCAGACGGTTGGCTCCAGTTCGTAGACGGTGACCCTGCATGAACACAAATACTCCTGGAGCCGACCGAAGCCGCAAATATTATGACTAAGAGTAAGAAAAGTAATACCATTCTTTCTACATTCTACACATTCACTACAAAAAAAATCTACTGAGTATATTTCAAATCGTAACAAAACTTCAATAATTTACTTTAATCATTCTTTATAATCTGTGAATTTTAATTTTTCGAAAGTTTCAATTTTTTCTTGAAGCGTGTACATATAAAAAAATATTTGAAATTTTTAAAATTTTCAGTTTTAGTAATTTCATCTCTCTGAATCTTATCTGAAACATTTTATGTTATATGGAGTTAAAAGATTATTTTGAATTCTTGTAATTTATAAGCCAAATTTGTATAATTCCGGGTTTCACACTTAACGGGCATAGTATACATTAGAAAAATGAAATGGAATTATTGTGATTATTGTTATTGTTTAATTAATTCATTGTCATTAGTGTCCCTATTTGATTAAATTCAACAAATTTAACTAAAGTCAAGTTTTATTTTCTAGTTCGTTAAATCTGAAAGGCTTTATGTTTCCACCGGATATTGCATATTGAGCATCGCACATAACGCGTAAGCTACATAAGCGCTTTCATTTTTGTGATGTGAGAAAACAGCATACTCGGCGGGTGGATGCGAGCAGATTAAAAGTTCGAAAGTTCTAAATTTCGAGCCGCGAAACTTCGCAAACAACATTTTAAAATATGCACGCTCAGTTCTTAGATTACGAGACATCTACGAGCTAATCTTGCTGGAAATAAATAAATTCATAAGTGCGGATACTGACAAAAGTTCCTATGAGTATACATAAATTCAAAGTTTTGCACACGCAAGCTACTCGCTTTGCTCACGTTTCTTGTGCACGACTGAAAGCAGGTTTGTAATTTTTGCTGTTTACATGTAACCGGTCTTTGTTATCTTGTAGATATCCTGTGCTTCTATAGCATATAAATAAAAACGCTGCTTCAACAAAAGGATCCACAAAAAGTTACATAGAGATTCCCAAAAAGAATGATTTTAGAATTCATATCATCTATAACATTATCAAATATTCATTAATTTATATATCAGTTACAGTTAATTTAACCATTAATTACGTAAAATTAGCAAGAGATGAAATTTCCGATAAGCCAATAAGTTTATTATGCTGTCACACGTGACTGTTTGAACTGTAACTCAAATTACGATTAAAGAACAACACTCACACATTCGGCTTCTACATCAAACAAGTCTATTAAACATGCAATTATATAGGTCCATGCAAAACAATATACGTAATTACCTGACAAGGCCTGAGTCAACAGGGGTGTGTTATTGTTAGGTGTGAGTTGTCCGTTTGTTAGATCCACTGGAAACACACAGAACATACTAGATTAATTAGGGGATTGATACATATTGGTACATGCTATGTGCGATGTTATTTGAGTAAGACTGTGTGTGTTTGGGCACTTCGCAGCTGGAGAAGTTGGACTTAATTGTCGGCGAATCTCTCTTTCTCTCTCCTCGAATAAGCAAATATACGTTCAGAGGTTTTTAACTTTCTTGTAAAACATTTATTTACCTTAACTGAAATTTGAATTTCCACTTGTACAAACATTTATATAATTTACTTACTTTTGAAATTTAAACAGAATCTAGAATAATCTTTTAGCTTAAATCTTACTCAAACATATGTACATAAATATTAATGTTAATTATTTTAAATTTCAGTTTGAAGTTTATGTAATCAGCATCTTTGTAATAAAAAATGTAAGCTGTTCTGAAAAAAAGCTGAATGTATCTATCAAAATCATTAATTTCAAGCCTTTTTATACAACCAAATTTTGACTAAACGCCTCGTAGTTACAAAATTAAAAAAGAAGACCTATAAATCAAAAATTAATTAATAAATGATTAAATTTGATCATTTGTCTTAATTGCAGGTCAAAAAACATGGCATTAGGTAACATAACTAAAATCAATAATCAACCATTATTTCCTTAATCAAATACATATATCAACGGGTAGCTGTGAGTGACATTTTGTATACTTGAGAACACTGACCTATATTCTTTCATATCTTGGACTATAATTTTTTTTGCTAATGACACAAATGTTATATAAGGGTCCTTGGCAAGGACTTTCCTGAACAAAACATCTCCGTAAATCCGAAGCTAAAAAAAAATTGCAAACATAAATAAAATAAAATATGATTTCCGCCTCCGTCTATTTATTTCGGATTAAATAAATTTCGGGAAAAGTTAACAATGAAAATACGAAGGGACATATGCCCCGCAAAAACGCGCATAGAGACATTTGATGGATGAATATAAAGAATTGTAAAGCTGTCCCGATGTAAGTTTCTTTGACGTTTGAAATCCATCTATCACAGCGAAGGCAGAGAATTTAATATACAACTAGAACGCTTTGAATAGAGAGGACTATGGAAATTGTAATATATCAGATTAATGCGTAATATCTTTCTTGTGAACGGCAGCGTCAATATATGTCACACTGTCGTTGTAAATAATTGCGCGGATGATTAATTTTTTCTTCTCGCGTTCGCAAAGAGACGATAATCGTGTTTATGGTGTGTGTGTGTGGAGGGAGGAAAGAGAAAGAGATCATCGCCGATTACACGGTAAGTCGGGAGCTGTTGTATGTCGTAAAATATGGTGTAATGTGGTAACATGTAGAGGTACATATAAACACGATTTACTAAACACTGTACTAGCTGTGCTAAAACTTTAAAGTACCGCTTTATATAGCCGTACTCGCTAAATATCTAAACACACTCTACACACCGACTATTCTAGGCCACACCGACTTCATTAAACAGTTATATTCGCTATTGTTCCTAATCTCTAGTGCCTAGGTTTATTGGTCGAAAAAGAAAGATCATTCACGCATCATTAACTAAATGTTCTACGACTATTTATTAAAGGCCGATCACTACCAGATATACAGGATTTGTTTTTTTTTTTTTTAAATAATTGATAGAGAACTTTAACTAGTGTTGTTTACAACAATCAGTGAAATGTACAGTTAGAATTAAAAGTAATGTCACCTCATTAAAAAAGTGAACCACTATAACGAATAGGATGCATCGAGTTTAAAATAATTTCATGTGAAAAATCTAACGCTTTGCCTTTAATTTTCGTGAAGAACATCACTGGAAAAGAAACATAAGGTAGTTAAGAGATAC
Source organism: Serrognathus titanus (assembly GCA_039766575.1). Lineage (NCBI taxonomy): Eukaryota > Metazoa > Arthropoda > Insecta > Coleoptera > Lucanidae > Serrognathus > Serrognathus titanus. The sequence continues at coordinate 22,514,905 of CM077913.1, forward strand.
TTAATTACATTAAAATGCATTACATTGCATAAATTACTAGTTTTCGTTTTCTATAGATTGTTTATTAGTACAGTCATAAAAACTTTTAAGAAAATTAGACAGAACAAATAGAATAAAAAGCAATAAAATGAATTAAATATAAAACAGAAGAAAAATATAAAATATTTCGTGTTGAAAAGAAGATGACACGTATGAATAGGTTTTTAGAATTAAGAGCAAAAAAAAGAACAAACTAACATTTCAATAATAAATAAGTTATTTTCATTTAGAATTGGTTCTGTAACCTGTTAGAAAAGAAATCCTGTATATACCTATTCTAAGGACTATGTTTTATATATGGAAAATAAATGTTACAATTTTATTATATGAAGATATTACGGTACACCAAATATATTAATTCTTATTGGAAGGAAGAGGATTCGTTAGTGTGTATTTAGTGTTTGTGTCAGCTCATATCTACCTCATTCAGGTATTAATATTTGGTGCACAGTTACATATCTACATTAGTACATGTTATATAACTAAATTAATTCTCTACTATCTATGTTAAACATCAATCTGTTAATACGGCCTAGTTTACAAAATGTAATCACATGACTGCTATTAAGTTGGTCTAAGTATTACTCGCCCCTCGTTTTGTAGCGAAAATCCAAATGGCGTCCGCTTGATGGGTTCGGTTGTATTTTTGCGCACTTGATACACAACGCTTTTTCCCCCTAAACCTTAACACTGGAAGTTCTCTTCGATTTCGCTTTTTTTTTCATTCAGGGTGAGAACGAATTTATACGTGAACCATGGCGACGGGATAGTTTTCAAAACAATTTATCGACCTAAACGAGTCGAATTGCGAGAGGGAAAAAGACCTCATTATTCGAAAACTCAATTAACGACCGCAAACGTTTAATTAATTTTTTCCTTGGCTCGAGTTCTGCGGTTCGATATATCACACACGAAAGTGTCATTTGTCGCAGCTCGCGGGGTTAGTTATAGACGTTTAATTAATTCTTCTAATGAATTACGGGCGTAATTAAAATAGCTAAACGACAGGAATTGATCGTCTCAATTAGCAGAAGACAATGTAGCGCCGGTTTCGAGCGAGTCTACATGACTAATAGGTGGTACAAATGTGCATTTTGAATAAATCCAGAAACTAATTGCTTATTTAATTGTCGCGTTACAATACTTCCGGCCCATTTGTACGATTCCGCCGGATTGCCGTCTGCCTGCGAGCTTGTCGTTTTCCTGCGCTATATTTTCTCGATGCGGAAAATTGAGTTTCCCAGACCCCGAAACCGAGCGAATAAATTTCGTCCAAATGGCACACTCCAAAATATTTATTAGGCGTAATTAATATTTTGCATATCGTGCTGTATTTATTTCGTTTATAAATAAGTTAAATTAAAAATTTGTATAAGGAAGTAATATTAAATTTAACTCGTGTTTTGTAGATATTTAAATATAAAATTTCGAAATAAACTTGTGATATCTAATAATGAATAAATGGAATTATGTTGAAATTTGAAATTCCTGATGCATCAAATATTACCACAATAAACTGTTGAGAATTTTAGTGAATTTAAACCGTTTCCTGGTGAAAGGAAATTTGATAACAATCGTTTTTGCAGCAAAAGCATATAATATGTAAATCTGGCCAAGGTGGTGCAATCAATAACGTCTAAAGGAGCGTGTGCGGGTTAGACTTTCTGAAATATGTATGACGAGTAACGCTGGGTAAGTCCTTGGAGACGTTTTGTTGAATTCAGACCAAAAGCACATTGAAAATAGCGTAGCCAAGAAAAGATCCCAGATGTTCTTTCAGAAGTATCCGAACATCTGCCGTTTTAATGAACTACCGGCAAAAGTTATCAAGAGGTATAGCTTAGGGTGCCGTTCCCGAAAAAGCAATTTTGCGCATGGTTCAGGTGTAAATTCGTAGACTTAAATGAATTTCACATATAAAAGAAAAACTTTTTCTATAAGAACTTCTAAAGAAAAAAGTAAAACTTCAGGTCGTTTTCGTCTTGTATACATTTGTTTATTTTTTTACATATTGCTTAAACGTTATTGTTGGTTTGCAACAAGCAACAGTCTCAGTATTTTAAAAATAACATCAATTATTAGTATTAATAACGCAGACACACTTGCTCACGCACGAGTACGCACGCACACATTCGCACACATTTAATATTTTAATTTAGCGTTTTTTTTTATATTCGTCTGCTTTACCCACACACATATTGATATGGCATCACTTTTACAGCACACCAACGCATATTGCACATAAATATAAACGTGATCGTTGGACCGTACCTATCAATAAAGGACACTCGCAGGACATTTACATAATCCTGATTGATATACGGAAAACTCGATTTAAACATCCTTTATTGAAATGTACGATGACAGTCGAATGCTTGCAGGTGTATAATTTAAAAAGACGTTAGCGTACATTATAACAGTTGGTAAAATATTACTTCCTTTTATAGCCTAAAGCATACACATATTTAATAAATAAAATTTTTTTTCATATATCAAATGAAAACCAAGCGGAACTAACTATAAGAAAATTTTTGATTGATGAAACTTCAGATTAAAGAAAGTACAGAAAATACTGGAAATCTATTAGATTACATATATAGTTTGAAACTTAATAGGCAATCTTTTTGAATATGATTTCAAAAGGTTGTAAACGATTACGTATTAAAGTGAATAAAATCGTAATTTTCAATTATTTTAAAACTATAAACTGTAAACCCCTCACAATCAAAATATTACGATTGATTATATTGCTTTTTAGATTACCTCATAAAATACGAACATTTTTATTATGTTGAAATAAACAAGAAGGTAAAAAATTATTTAATTTGTGAACTGAAACATGGTGTGTCACTTCATCATGGTGTGTCATTGCATTTCTACAAATCATTCGATTTTAGGTCAATATTTTCAAGCTTTACAAGAAAGAGAGCAAATAGTCTCCGTAGGATTTTACAGGTACCTAAATTACATTTTATTCATTCAGAATGATTCAACTTAGGTTGATAAAGGACTCCGCCTACTAGACTTGACTTCAATAGGACCGTACTAGTACCGCAACTGGGCCGACACACGTAAAAAATATTCTCTCCATAGTTTTATATGAGATAACGCCCGGTACGCTACGGTCCGGTGTCTTATGGACGCGATACGGGCTAGTGGGCGTCATCTCATATAAAACTATGGATATAACGGGATAATTATATAGCACGATGAACGTCAGAAAGGTATATCTTTTTTATTATCAACAAACTACCAAACAACTGAAGTAAATTAATTCTTCGACGAACGAATGGAGTTGTCGGTATTGGAATATCACATCCACGTTACATGGAGAGAATGTTTTTTATATGTGTGTCGGCCGGGTTACGACCATGTCTAGTGGATGGAGTCCTTAACACAGGTACAAATGTCACTGAAATTTTCATTTTATTAAACTGATGATAAAATGAAAATTTCAGTGGCATTTGTATCTGTGTTAATAATAATAATAATAATATTATTGACTGATATTGAACTAAGCAAGCTGCACATTTAAAATATACCTTGAACAACGATTTAAATTCATATAAGTAAAACAGTTACAATTGGATTAAGACAGTGCCTGTAGTCCATTTAATATTAAAATAATTCAAAATAAGACAATAAAATATGTGTTTGCTAAAAAGATTTTTTCTTGCAATTTTTGTTACATTTGATCAAATATCGTCTGTACTTTTGTTTATATACTGGCTTCTGACTTCTTTTATATTTAAGCTGGTTTTAAATGCGAACAATGGTTGGTCTGACAATGAACGCAAAGCCCCGATAAGGAAGCTGACAGAGAACAAGTTAATTTCAATAATAGCCCAGATGGATCGTCAGGACTGATCATCGGTTGCATGTGAAACGAGTCTTAAACTAAACGTTAAAAATTCATTGGAGTATTAATAGTTAAGATGATATAAACTCATTGAAGTTTGGGCTCACAATGAAGTTTCAGTTAAAATCAAGATCCTCAAATCTCTTTTCGTGTTAATAGTTGCTCCAAACCAGGAAAAATCCTGAAACGTTTAAAAAATTATGGTAAGATCAGAATTATCGATAATTGCACAATTTCATTGCTACGTAATCTTTTTACCCGTATGAAGTAAAAACAGCAATATTCCAAACAAATTTCTAGACTAAAAAGATATTTTTTTATTACTTCAGTGATATAGTTACGAATAATTATTCATATAGAGTGCAACTTCCATAACTCGAATTTCCAAGGGACCGAAAAATTACTTCCAGTTATAGAAAATTCAAGTTAAAGAGATGGATTTCAGTTATATCAGTGCACTACATCTGTACCAGTATCGAAATAAAGATATTATTATTATTATTCAATTTGAAGGGATCAGTAAATTTCGACTTACAGAAATGTTCGACTTACGGAAGTTCCACTGTATTTTTTAAGACAAAGATGTGTCATTTTTAATTTTACAAAAGCAGGTATGAAATATCATGAATAGAAAAAAATTATTTTTGGAAAATATGGTCACAAAAATAATCACGGCCGTATTCAAAGTCATTATTTAAACAATTACCCGTGACCGTCATTCGTAAATTCATTTTATGCGTTTGTTTGATAACAAGTATTTTCTTCTTTCATTTAAGACCGTATAACCAAAAGAAACTCTTAAGATAGTCCGAAATATATTGGAACTTACCTTTTGAATAATTTTGAAAATTGTTTGACAAGTAAAAAATACAGATCGCGCTTCCAAACGAATTGTAGAAACTTATAAAACTAAATATGAAGTTTAAGAATTAAATTTTTTTTATATTTATAACAGATTTTCTTTAATCTATATACTTGTGTATGAAATGTATGTAAATAGTTGGTGCACTTTTCGAGCTGAAAATTTCGGACAAAGGCAAAAGTCGATATTTTATGATAACATAAATTTCAACACAAATGTCTGTACCTTCTCTTGATAATATTTGCCTTTGTAATCTCTTTCACTATTAGTAGATACTAATTTAGGTGCCATTTTGATACATTTTTTAAGAAAATTTAGACCTGTCTCTAACTGTTCCAAAGCATTCTGAGAGTATCTCCGACTCCTGTTATTACATGAGGTTAAAATAAGATGAGATACTCTGAGAGTGCTCTAGAGCAGTCGGTCGAAAACGCTGTATGTCTTAAAAAAATTATTATCAATTTTGTGAACCAATTTCAATGTTTCTTCTCTTGAAGCTTTGTAGAACTGAAAGCTGCCCAATTTGTGTTAATAAAACGCAAACGCGTTTGAAACCATGAATCGCAGGGTACGATAGTGCATTCAAACTAAAGGGCAGTGTTTCTCTGAATTTTGCGTGCACTTTACACATTTTTTAAGGGATGTCAATATCAGATTATATGACGTTGATAGTTCTTGACAACTGTCCTCTCACTCATGTATTGCCGTTCGTCAACTTTATAAAAAAAATCACAGTTTACTTTAATCAGGAATTCATTTGAAGGCACAGTACATCAAAAAGTACAGTATGTTTTTACGTAAAAAATTTATTTACGTAAATAATTATGATTTGCAAACCGTAATGTTTTGGAATACGCAGAGTCACATCATCTTCAGAATTGATATTTTCAATGTCAATAATGTATTCAGTATATTGTAGGTTTGGAAAACTCATTCCATATGAATTTGAAGTCATATGACCTAACTCGTCGTTACTTGAGGCGCCTTTGCGCAGCGTTATGTTTTGCTAAGGTGACGAACTGTAATTTGCAATGGCTCCACAAAGTTTGTTGTTAATATAAATATTATTATTATTAAATATTATAAACTCTCAACTCTCCATCCGACTGAAAAGGGGCGCCTGGCTCAGAACTAAATAATAACGAATAAACTAATAACTTTAATATTTTCAGAAAGTCTACAGGAATTTAACGCAAGACTAAGGGAGTCAACTCATCGTAAAATGCTTTCACCCATATCTTATTATCTCCGTGGCGATCCATCAAATTTCCAGCCACACGAGTCCCATGATGTGCGATTTGTAATGGCTTGTAGTCACTCGCCATGACTTGACGAGCCAGTACAGGTCGTGGGATTGAACCTTAACATCATCTTGAGAATTGTTCAATCATGACTTAAGAAGAACTGACGTTATAATTATAAGTAAACCGTCTATGAATACATAAGTTAAAGACATCGCTTAAGATCTTTTTAAGAGATGATTGCGAGTTTAAGCAAAGACTTTCTTAAACTGACTATGAATACAGGCCCTAAACTTTTATATTTATGCATTATAGTTTTGACATTTCATTTATATCAAGTAATGTTAAGCACTGTGGAGTATAAACATTCTATTTATGTTAGAGCTCTTCCACTACGCTTTTGTTTTGATTGCACTACAACTTGATGATGAAATAGCTTTTACTCCAATAGAAATGTGTGTTTGTTTAAGTAAAAAGGGGTTTCTAATATAATTAAGAACTTATGTTATTCCCATAACGTTTTCAGCAAAATTTATAACTCTTGCGTTGTGATTACTATTCTTAACGACTAAATGAAGCAGTTTCTTATTCTTAGATATTTCATTCTCGAATGTCGCATTTTAATAACAATATTGGACTTGATTTTGGAAACTTTGAACTTAAAATTTCTAAAAAGCAGTAAACTTTTGGTTACCAATCTGAACGAAATATATTTTATGATTAGTTTGAATCGCGATATCCTGAGATCATTTTATGATACAACTTCGTATAGGAAATGACAAATTGAAGCTAGTTTGCTACTTAATAAGTCATCCCATAAAAAAGAGCCGAAACAGCTGTACAGAGGATGCTTGAGGGGTCCAGTGCAATAAAAACCGATTTGCAACAAAATTTTTAAAGAAATATATTTTACTTTAAATGTTGTTGGGAATTTCTTTTTTGAAAATTGGCAAAATCTGTTCTAATAAATAAAATTGTTTAATGTCATTCTCTCCAATGCCAAAGGAAAAAGTAGTTATTTTACCAACTGTCTTATGTTTTGCTAACATCCGCATAGTATCGAGATAATAATAACGGTGTTCAAGTAGGCGCGCGCCGCGGTTGGGGTAGCCTAGTTCGGACGTGTGCGTATAAAATCATCATCACCTACCACCTACTACCATGCTCCTGTGAACTCACAGAGAAAAAGCCGCAGGAGTTCTACTGAGGGTGCATTTCGGTTGCACCTTAGGACAAACACAAGCTGAACCCAGCCGCGGCTGACTGGATGGAGGGGTGGGACGGGGCCGCGATTCGACGGCTGCATCGAGGCATCGAGGTGTTGACGTGAAAAATTATATCTTTCGAACAAGCGTATAACAAATCGTATAAGTACAATCCTTTGTGAAAATACAAAAATAACGAATTAACAATAACAATGTACATTTTGTTTGGCGAGTCAACTCGGCAAGGACGCGCTTCGAATTCGACGATGAGATCTCGTTCTACTATACTGCCGCTACTGAAAACCGGTCGAATCCCAAACGGAACTTTCAGTTGCCTTCGTTACACGTGAGGAATGTTCGATGTTTCCGGAAATTATTTTCATTTGCTCCAGCTCGAACACTAAAACTAACCAACCACGACAATGATCAAATTACTTTAACTCCCAAGACGCACTTCGCTGTTTAAATTGAAAATATAAAAATTTAAATGGAATGCAAAAGTTACGAGACGTTATGTAACAACGATCAAAAGCAAACGCAGAAATGTATCAAAAGGAATTGAATTTTGGAAGAAAAATAATGAAAATATTTTGGAAAGTTTATTTCATTCAATTTTTTTCGAACAAGGAGAATTAAACAAAGTTCCGAAAGAAAGTTCCCTCAAGCCGTAAAACGAGTGTGTTTCAAACGTGGACACATTTTGATGTGGTTACCGAAGAGAGCAAAAAATAATTTCGGAAACAAAGTCGAACGATCCTCTTGTATTTGAATGGAATGGACTCGGGTAAATCGCGAAGCCTGTCTGAGCTAAACTGAAACTAGAGAGAGAGAGAGAGAGAGACGTAGAAGAAGGCTGATTCGGAGGGGCGACACTAACTTAAGATTACCCTAGCCTAACAGTTACCCTACTCTAGCAACTACACCTACCGATTAATCATGGCCTACATAGTTAGTAGTTAGACTATTGCGTGTGTCAAGTGTTACAAGTACTAGTTAGTTTATTGGAGATTTCTTGCGGTCGATCGCTCCTTCACCCGAGGCCATCTTGATACGGACGGTTCGGCCTTACTGGCAGAGTAAGTTTCATATCGAGATGGCCGGGATGGTGAGGAGTTTGGGGCGCGCGCTCGTTCACAGGGGCATGGCATGCAGGCTTGCCGAGCCGCCGTACACCCCTAAATGTTCGAGAGGGTACGGAAGCAACGGCAGCGGATGGTGATGGTGCAAACTGGCCAAGGCATTACCTGTTGGATAAGGCAGTCCGAAACTAGGGTAGCCCGAGTAACCTCGCCCAGCCGCGTAGGCAGCGTACGCCGCCGGAAAACCTACAACAGAGAAGACATCTATTACTACAACAGCAATTCAACTACAATAAATCTTAGAACAAAGCAATTTAAGAAGCCACTTTTATTACATTGAGATCATCGCATGAAATTAGCAAAGAAAGCAGAAATAAATAAATTGCAAATTTTGATACACCGCGACTTGCAAGTTAATGTGAAACTAATAAAGTTGTCTAACTTCAGATAAAATGTACAAATAGGAAGTATATCCAGAAAGTAAGTTCCGCTTGCTGATAGTGTATGCGTGGCAAATTCCCTCACTCATTTGAAAATCACAGATGTCATTTCGAGGCATTAATACCGTGGTTTTATTTGTTATTCAAGACTATCAAGCAAATTATTGTAAATTATGGTAGTACTGCGTTTCTTGATTGTAAGAAATGTGAAACTGTAAAATATTCATCGTCAACATTGTGAAGTTTACGGAGAAAATGCCATTAGAAATAAAGAGAACTCAATACCTTGAAACAAACTGATCATTTCTTCTGCAGCTCCAATTGGTGTTAAGTGATTTTCATCTGCTCCTGTAGAATTCAAGGAAAGTAGTAGTGTAAGCATATATTTTTTGAATGCAAAATAGTTACTACTATGAAAATTGCAACATCATGTAAACATTGTTCATGATGTCAAATTTTGTACATCGCGTAAAGCGGCAAAACAATTATATGTAATTGGTCAGCGAGATAGAGGATCTTCATACCGCAAAATTGCAGTTAATAAGAATCGAAATACATCGGCAATCATGCCTGTTTGCAAAACCAACAGCACACTTGGCATACCTCCCTTCGGAGATCAATTTATTCCTAATTGGATTGGATTACCACATGAAGGTAAAAGCAGATAAAGAAGTTCCGTTTGATAAGCCGGACATATGTGCTTTTTTTTTAAATAGAATTTACCTTTCTGGTTCATCCCCTTTCTTTTATTTTTTAACCAAGCAGGCTGGCGTTTACTGACGGAAAGTGCTTATCCGACAATGTATGACATTGCAACACCCTTTCATAATTCGAAGTGATTCGTGCTAATCGTTAGGTACTGAAACTTCCATTTAGTCTCATCTGCGGACGTGTATGTCTGGACTGGTCCTTTTCGTACGTTCAATGCCGCGACCACGTGATTTCTGACCAGTTTCAACCTTATGACTTGTGATATCGTAAAGGCTGTTTTACATTATACTTCTTTCGTCTAGAAACTTTGAGAAGTTTTAATACTAGAATTTTGTACTAGATTTGGTTTAAATAGGACATCCTGTTCTGCAATGTTTCATTTCCACATTTTTGGAACAGAAGTTGCAAGTTTGCGTTTGCGCCCAGGTCTAGTTCTGAAACTTGGACAGAAAATAGGTCCGGAACTAGTTTAGTTTAGTTTGTAGACGTTTCTAGTGTGCAAACTTGGACTTCTTTTTCTGATTTATATTATTCAAGTTACTTCTAGTCTGTCAAAGCTTCTAGACTCAGAAACGAGTGGGAAAACCAAGCGTGTATTGTTGAAAGGAATATTCGTTTAGGTTTCAATTTCCTTCAATTCAAAGAACCTCCGGTGCGGTTCAGAGGCAGCATGAATATTCAAAACTACTTTTTTGACGTCCTAGAAGCCGAAGGGTTACCCCTCATTTAGCGTTACGCAACAAGAACAAGAGAAACCTCAAGTATCATACAATGCTAAAACCTTTATGCGCACAATCATTGTGCTGTTATTTGACAGGTCTGCAAAGTCAACAGACATCCAATGAAAATGTATGGAATATGGTTGGTCAGGAGCTATTCACTTATGCAGATGTCAATTCCCCATGGATTAAAATAAATAAAAAAATACTATCCAAGAACTTTTTAATTCAATACCAGGACGTGTACGGTTATGAAAGTACGTGGTGGGGTTGTTTAAATAAATTTTTACTTTTTGAAATTAATTCTTTCCTCATCTATTTAACTTTAAAATATATACAAATTCATTTAGTTTCAGATTCAACGGGCTTAAATCTTCATGGTGTTGCAATTTTCAGTAGTATATATTTGAATGGGTTTATTGAAGTTAATTGACAATTATTGTTCATGTACGTCTTGCACTACTTCCTCTCATGACTTTCACACTTTCAAACAATGTCAGGCAAAACATGATTTAGTGCATAAATGCAAACATTACAGAACATTTTATTATGATGATTAGGGAGAAAGTTATCACTAAAATTTGCATGCGCAATACAAAAAAAAGTTGTGCATATTCTATTTCCAGTAAATAGCATCGATAAATAATTATGCATATTGGTTGCACACTAAAGAAATTGCTTCTTGTTGTGATACAAATCCCATCATATGTAAAGCGAGCTTCACTTTCTGCATATGCCTCGTGATATCAACAAAGAATGCATAAAATGGTGGAGGTAACGAATATAAAGTGAAAGTTTTCAGTTCAAGATTTATTGAAAAAAGAAGAGCTTTGAGTTTAGATCGAAAAAAGTTATTTTCTTACTTTGGTTTTTAAATCCGGATGATTTCAGTTTTAAGGAAAATGCACTTTTCCACGTATCTAATAAATTTAAAGATTGCTAAATTTTATAGTTGAGTTTGTTTTCAATTAATATTGCACAACACGTTATGTTCGCTTTGTTATATACGTGGACCAATAAATAATGAAAAGAAGCATAAAATATATATAATGTAAGCTGAATTGAAAATCGCAAATGCTGGCAGAATTGAAAGAGAGTACTTACCGTCAGGTAGCGCTCCAAGAGACCACATAAAATCTACAAAACAAAAAAAGGCATAGGTCAGTGAGATCTTTTGAAATTTCCGTTCGCGATTTGATCATATTGTGAAACATATAGAAAACGTCAAGGCTATATGCGAACTATGTAAAACATGAAAATGTTAGCATCCATGAAATTTCATACTACGTGTCTACACTACTACGTTTAAAAAGGAAATTGAAACTCGCGGAGCAAAAGCTATGAAACCAAAACGAAAGAAAAGTATTTTAGTGGAAAGCGTTATGGTTTTTAAACATCTGCAATATCACATTCGACCATGATCTAATTCTATAAACTATCATCGTCTACTTGGCTAAAAGCTACGTACAGAATTAAGAAAAGGTTACAGTCTATTCTTATTATTCTTCGTCCTCAGTAATAAAGGCCTTAATTATTCAAAAAAAAATCATAAAGCTATATTTAAGACCTTCATATATTCCGGGAGGAACTAAATCTGCCAGCTAAGTTAAAGTTTATACGTTTACCTATAAAATATCGCAGTCTCTGTAAGTATGCAGACTACATTTAATCTAACAAACTATTCAACTTCTACTAATGAAGTACATATTAAACTCCAAGAGTACCAATATATCTTCAACAATATGGCGCCCGCGCTCGGGCGTACGACTGTAAAATTTTAAAAGTTTAAAATGACAATATATTGCTTCCATATACTTGAAAAATTTTTCTGCAATAGCTACTCCTGCTATTCTAAGTACACCTAAAATTTATAAAGTTTTGGATTATATCTCTTACTCACTAAACCTAATATTAGTACACCTAAAATACATTAGATTCTAAAACTCTATCGAATTTTTGTTGAAAAAAGTTTGAAAAAATATTTGCAGAAGCATCATGAAGTAAAAAGAAAAACGTCGCTATTAATATAATACAAAAGTAAACTAAGTAAAGTTTTAGTTTTAGTAGTAGATGGGATCAAAAGCTGAGCAAGTAGGATTATTTTGTTGTTCGTGTTAACAAGCGAATGAAAAATACAAGTCTTTTGTATTATAAAAATAAAGAAACTGGATTTGTCTGCCTCCGATACGTGACACGCTGTAATTAATTAATTAATTAAATTTGCATGATGCATCTGCTGTTGATGTTACAAATACAGCAAAGGAAACTAAACTATTCTATTCAAAAGAGTGGGTTTCACCTTTCAAGTTACAGGGCATGTACGTATACGAGGCCAGGACGAATCCTCAAAAAGGACCAACAAGGAAGCCTCTCAGGACCTGTAAACCAGGAACTACTGCCCCGACTTTGCGTGAAGATTACATGAAACTTCTAAACACTTACATAACTAACTCCTAAAGTTCCTAAATATTCTCAAAAGTACATTTTTTACAATGAACGCGATAGCAGATCGAGCGAGGGTCCTCTACGGATCCGATGGAAGTTCTAATTGGAGTTCGGTGGAAGTTTTAAAAAGTAATTTGGAAATAAAAAATTGAACACAATTTAAGCTCGCTCGAACTAAATACATTAATTGCTGCTGGTGCTGCTGATGCTGCTGTTGAGCATAGACACGATGAAATTTCATGAAGATTACTGAACAAAATTTAGCTTACAATCGTTTCGGGGTGAAGTAAATGGAACGGAAAGAAATGAACTCGAGCAGTTTTTCGACAAAAGCGAATTACGTTACAAACAAAAAACTTAGTATTGCGAGTATTTTAAACTACTTTCGTCGGAGAACGCAATAAAAGAAATCATTGCGCGTGTCAGGCAGTGACTTTGACGTGACGGGCAAAAATAAAAAGAGCACTCCACGGTTCTGAATTTTTATTCAAATTTGTATGTCAAGGAGTTGTTAAATAAATATACTTTCATACTATTTGTGCTTTCTACTTACTTTTATATTTTTAAACTACATTTGTTAGTAGAAATAAGTACGTTAAAAGACTGTTTGACTGTTGATATGTATTCAGTTGTAAATTTCATAACTTCAATCCTGATATATTAAGAAATATTTTAAACTTGAAAAGTTATTCAATTTGTCAAGTATATTTAACGATAATGAAAAGTGAAAAAAGCGATCAAAAACATAAGTATCAAGTAAATAGTAAGGTAAAGTAAAAGAAGCTAATTGAATGTGCTATTTAAAGTGAGAGATTAAAAAAAAAATTTTAAGCCACATAACTTCATGAATTTAAATCATTTCATTCGACTTATACATATTTCTTGGAATATAATTAATTTAAAAAAAAATAGTTTTGCTGTGGGTGACTACACCTTTTTTTCAGAAAATATAGTTACTAATCAGGAAGTAACAAGTAAATGCCTAAACATTTATAAAAGTCGTTAAACTAAAATCAAAATATATTTTCGATATCCTAACTATTTAAGAAAAGAACTGCTGCTAATAACAGGTTTCTTGATTAGAGATGTGTCTTCTAAATTCTTTTGGTTTCTGGCTTAATAAAAGTGAAAAGATTCTTAAAAAAACCATTTCAATGGTCATTAGTCTTCTCCGCTTCATCGAAGAAAATAAGGAAGATCAACAGGAATATGAATTTTCTTTCGTGGATACGTCATAAATAAAATGCTTGTAACTAAAAGGCACGCACATGTGATTAAGCGTAATCTTAAAAGTATCACAAAGTTGATGATTATGATTGGGGAAAATTGTACAATGACAACCATTTTTTTGGTTGATAGCAAGTACGTTAAAAACATTTAGAACTACATACATCTTGCAAAAAAATGTGTTTAATGATTAGATCAGATTTTAAATATGCGAACCTTGTTTAAGATATTATATTAAGGCCTCGTTTATTCACTTCCAAGTAACTTTAACCTTCAGTTTATTTTCATTGTAACAATTATTTGTACAATTGTTACCATAGCAATAAATCGGAAGATAAAGTTAATTGAAAGTGAATAAACCAGCCCTAAATATAGTTTATTACCAAATGGTGCGCTTTGATATAAAGCATGTGACCTTAAATCATCTGCAATGCACCTAAGTTTCATTTAAAATTTCAGTTTATGCTATTAGAATTCTAATAATTTTGTATCGAAACCAAATTCCAAAGATGGATATTCACCGTTATACACGAATAAAAAACATACTCATTTCCACTGTTACTATTTAGTTATTATTATTGTCTTCCAATAAACTAACACTACTACTCGACTTGATTTTCGTTGGTCTATAAAATCCAGTCTTTAAATTTTCGTACAAAACTTATTGTGCTGTTCTAAACGAATTTTGACGCGGTTCTAACGAAGTAAGCTACCTACAATTACCTAGACTATTTATTCATCACAGTTATTCCCTGAACGCGAAGTCTCGACGCTGAAAACAAGTTTGAGAAGAGAACAGAAACTTCTAAGTGCAACGCTAACGAGATTAATTAGAGGGTAATTACAGTTTTCTTTGGGTCTACGAAAATTAGAAAGCAAACAATCCGTAGAGCCAGTGACGTAAAAGAAAAGGTTTATTACAGGCCTAAACCGGTTGACATGTTAGCGTAAACGGTGGGTATGTCGAGGCCTTGAACGGCCAGGAGGTCGTTCATGGTATAGGTTAGCGCTGGTGCTGGTCGGGGTATGGGTCTGAGGGTTGCTGGTGTAGCGAATACTCTTTTGCAACCCGTCACGTCATAGACTGCAGAAGCGTAATGTAGTGGTGCAGGAGCCACGGCGATGACGGGTATACTGGGTCCTGCCGTGGCTACAGGTAAATTAGCGCTGACGGGAATTGGGTAGGGTGCGTAACGAATCGCGGTCGTTGTAGCGCCACCTGCCACTGGCCCGGGATTCAGCATTAGCAACTCACCGTATGCGCCCCTTCCTGCCGCCCTTGTCTTTGCTAAATTCGCTGGGAGCATTACTTCCTTTGGTTGTGCTTTCTTGCATTCCACCTGGAACAATTTAAATACAGTTAAAAAATGATTTTGATTCTGATGGTTTTTTTGAACATGTATTAATGCACAAAAATTGATGTTTTGGTTAGGCCGACCATTACCAAAATTTGAGGATGAAAAATTTAATTAGACCATCAGACCACCCAAAGCTAATGAATTAAATATCCGACCATTTTTTTCTGTCTCATAGTATGCAGTCTAGGTGAATGAAGAGTGCTAGATTCAAGAAAAAGAAAGGAGAAGACGAAATTATGCAAAGAGATTAAATACCACTTAAGTTTTTGATCTCGTAATTTTTTTTCTTTCTGATATTGAATGGATATTTATTATTTTCCTTTCTCTGAAAGTGAGTTAAAATTTCTTCCTTTATCACTGTACTGCAGAGTTAAAAGTTTGATAAAATTTTTGTAAAATATATAAAGAAGAAAAGTAAACCTCCAAGATACAGAGCGACAGAAATCTAAACTCTGCGTGATAAATAAAATGGGCACTTCCTTGCTCAGAGATATCTTTGACATTATTGTTAGCCCAAGGTTTACTAGCTTTATAGAAGTTGAA
Source organism: Serrognathus titanus (assembly GCA_039766575.1). Taxonomy (NCBI): domain Eukaryota; kingdom Metazoa; phylum Arthropoda; class Insecta; order Coleoptera; family Lucanidae; genus Serrognathus; species Serrognathus titanus. Next base: position 22,530,633 of record CM077913.1, read on the forward strand.
AGATTTGTTGAAGTATACTTTTTGCTGTTGTAGGTTTTAGCAACAAACTAATGTTACAATTTTACAATCTAGGGTCGCATCACCATTTGTTAAAACTGAAGTTTCTATCATAGTTTACTCTCCATAAACTGTAATTAATTTACCCGATGTCCAAGTTCCCGTACTTCCATTTCTACTCGATATAGCACTTGAATACTTTTCAACCGTATCAGTTCCTTTATCTTAATCATCAATGAAAATATATTATCCCAATAGCAATATTAAATTAATTAGTCTTCCAAACAAAAAAACAAATAAAATAAATAAATAAAAAGCCCAAGAAGGGTTGAAAATGTTTTAAAATTAAAAGATGGTACAAGAAAAACTATTGGCAATGTGTTTCTAGGGTTTATAAAAAAAAGGTAAACGTGGTCCTAAAATAAAAAGGACGACATTCGATATCGGAAAGCACATCTACCTTCATGCATAATCAATAAACATTACGGAAGACTTCTTCGACCTCATCTGCGGTTCGATATAAAGAAAAACACTCCATCAATAGGGAACTGTTGAATAAATAATCGGGGAATAAATAGCAGTGTTTTAACCCTACCCGATTTTTGTGTCTCCCGCTTACATTCTTGTTCAGGACTAATAGAGATCTCGACGTTTTCGTTCACGGTTTATTTTGCTTTATATCCTTTCCTTCGCTATTCTCAACGGATTTGTTGGATGGGGATGGGAAGCGATTAAATGAAAATAGATGGAAGTATATTTACTAATCTTAAGTGCTGAAATTGTATTTATTATTATAAATACAATGTTTAAATTGTAAACATTGTAAAATCATCAAGTTTTATCGACGTGCACGTATTTCAGAGGTGTTTTACAGAATACCTGGGAGCAAAATACAGTTTAATACCTTGTTTCATGCCCTGGATACGAAGGCTAACAAGTCGATTGCGGTCTATCAGCCGGAGTAGCTCATAAACAGTCTCATTCCGGTTTAACTTTTCACTTCACCAGTTCGCATAGCCGAAGGTTAGGGAGATAATAAACAGTTTGCCGCTGCACAATCCAGCGAACTCCAAAGCGCGCTATACGAATCCATATTAAAACATTGTTTAATTAGAACTGGGAGAGGATTACCAACTTGAAATATAGTTTTAAATGAAGTTGCCGGAAATTGGAATACAATGGTCATATGGAAAATCTTGAATTCAATTTAATAATGCCGGAATTAATGAGTTTTCGAAGTTCGTGCGCGAATAATTGCGCCCTCCTGTTAAGATTATCGCTCCGAGTCTCTCTTCAATTATTTTAATTTGTCCGCATTTTTATATTTGTGCCTGTGAGTTTGCCTCCGGAAATTATTTGAAATTCTAATTGTCACAATCAGAAACATCAAACACGTACAAGTACCAATTTGAATATCTTATTTGAGAAAAAAGGCATTTCAACTGATTATGAACGGAATTTCAAATCAGGCGATGCTAGATATAGGCAAAGCTCATTGACTGTAAGACGGAAGCTGTAGTAAGAAAACTGCAAAGGACTTCCGGAACCAACACAGAAACGGCGAGTTCAACAAACTTTCGCAATAAAAGTACCTTCAGCCACAGGATGGCAACTTTTAAAAGATAATCTAAATTACGTTTCATCCTATATTCAGAGTCTACATTTTCTGGTTGCAATTCAAAAGTTATTAAAAAAAACTAACTGCTGTCTGAGTTAAGATTACGTTCTACATGTTCATACGAGTGACTAAAAATGTATAAATACTCGGTTGTTCATGAATTATTTCGTTCTTTTAGCTTTTATATTTGAATCAATCATAAATACACAGTATAATTTTTGTGCATAAGAAATTCCAAGAAATTTTTTGGGTAATTTAAACAGTGAGCTTCAGTCGCAGGCCCGTATCATTAATAATTTTCTTGGGAGTTTTATTTTGCATGCTTATGACTGCCCATTCCGAGACAGCTCCTCAACAAAAACTCAACAAATGACATATTTCACTGATTTGCAATTTTATTTATGCATGTAATTCAGAGGCATTTTTCAGCGAGAAGCTGCAGACCTTGCGCTCCAGTAAAAACACGACAGTTTATGATAAAGTGTAGACAATAAAAAGCATTTAATTAATGGTTGCGGAATAACAATCTTCTAATCTATGCAGGGGCAATAACGCGCTAATTTGCTCCCGCGTAAGTAGAATAAGAAGCCGCTATTTATGATTCTCTGAGTGGAACTAGAGGCAGCTAATTTATGATTATGAGGGTAGAATAACGAACACGGGCAATTTATAAAGCGTTTTCGCAAGGTCGGAACTAATCTGCATAAGCCATAGTGAAAAATTTCAGCTCGATATTTTGTATCGACTTTATTGTGTCTGTATAGTTGGACTTTAAATTCTCTATCTCGTAATCGACGTGACGTGAACCAGCGACGTATGTTATGTTTGCAGAAAGCCGCGCAGAGTCAACTTCAATTTTCAATTTAGTCACGCAAGTACTTTCATATTTAACTTGATGCCGACGCGGAATTTCCATGCGCCCGTCTCTCTGACAAAGCACGCTCCTAAACTTTACAAGCCCGAGCTTTATGGGAGAGCCCGCCATATATCTTCCGGACTGTTTCCTCGTCCGATGGCATGTCTTACAATCAAGAGTGATTTGCAGGGCACCGCTTCCAATTACTGATGAACGCCCCAACTTCAACGTCGTGCCCTGTTTTCTGATGATTTTCTTTTTAAAGCGACGATTTTTATGTCCTTGTTGTCTGTCGAAGATTTACCTTGCAATTACGCTTTTTATTGTTTGTTGCCCGAAGATCCATTAGAACGTGCTTAGAAATAGTTAAGATAAATTAAAAGAACGTTTTTTCGTATCGTCTTCAGTATAGAGATTTTCACAGTAAATTTGAACATCACAAAATTGTCCCTACTAGTTTTAGCGTGCACACCAATAAATTAAAATTTCATTTAACAGTCCTCAAACAAAATAATTTAAATTGAATCCGCGTGAGTTATTAACGTTCTGCATTTGAACGATATGCCGCCACTAGCATAAAAGTGTAACGTGCACCCCATAAAGTACCTGAACAAGAGAGCTTTAATTAATCTGCTTTTCGTGTAATACGGGAGAGCTTTATTTGACAATATTATTAATCTTCATTTCGATGATAACAGCAAGTCGTTAGCATCTACCATTGTGCCGGACAAATGAGCCGGACCACTTATTACCCACTTATTTTTGATACCTCTCTGAATAACAGGGTCGCTGGAAGTTTACAACAGCGATTACGCCGCCGATATTATTGCACTCTTTTGTCATCGGAGCTTTCAGAGGTTTCGAAGCGCCATCCGTCTAGATAGTGGGCGGACGAAACAACAACACCGGTCCGAAATTGCTCCGCATGAAAGTTTCCGAAGAGCACAGACGCCGTCGATACAAAATAATAAAGTATCTTAATAAAAAACTCACCATTTTATTGTTAATCTCGTGGAAGTGGATTTCGCAAACTTTATCTACAACGTCTTCGCTTTGAAATGTGACAAATCCGAAACCTGCAACAAAAAAAGGTAACTTTAGTCGGTCGCCGCTATATGAGCTGCAGTGGTGTGGTGAAGGCGATGGTTTCCGGTGTTATTTGTTGTTTGTCTGTTTACGCAACAATGAACTTTAAATTTTTACTTCAAAAACTTTCAGCTATTTTTATAGTTACACAATCTGTCAATTAAAACAAAAACTTTGCAATTGATTTTAACCCAAGTCTTACACAATGATGTTTTGTGGACATAGGAAAAACTTTATTGTAAATATTTTCATTCTACCAGAACATTTTTCCTAAATCTTCGGGAAAATATTCGTATTAGTACTTATAAATAATTAGAAATATTGCTTCATAGCAAAAAACACAACAAGAATGAACGTGTTCACATTTTTATGATTTTTCAGTGTGTATAAAACTATAAACACTAACATTATTGCATTTTATTAGTTATTCAGCTTTCTTTTTCTCAATAATGAATTTTGACAGACGGAATATACCCTTACGTGGTTCGATAATGGTCGACTCCTTTTCAACTACTCGCGGTTGGGATTGGCGATAATGTGGTAGGTTAATTTATTTTAACGAAAACGGTATTAGAGAAGACAATTTCGTTAGCCACTCGAAATAGTTCATATGTTACGAAAATATCAATTGCAGCGAGTTGTAATAAAAACGGACATTGATATTTCTGTGTTAGGATAACACCAATTTGCCATACTTCTACCGTACTATATTAATTACCATCATACATTTCGACAGGTTTTCATAGTGGTCTGTATATTTTGATATTTAATTTAAAACTATCTCTTAAGATTTGATTTTTAGCTTAAATAATATAAAACTATATGTAAGAATAGATGACTCGATTATAATTGTCTTTGTTTCCTAGGTTTAGCGACAGTATCGAATAATAATAAAAAAACGCAAAATATGAGGTTCCCCTCGTTTCCTAAAATAATACAAAGAACAACGGAATGAAGATCTGCTACAGGAAACAAAACGATCATAATAAATATCAATTTTGATTCATGTAGAAGTTCTAAAAGTGTTAACCGACACACACTTGTTTTTTATACAAAAGTTAAATAGTGTTCTTTCCATTGCTTTAAACATGTTCATTTCTATGCGTATTAAGACTATCTCACATGCAAATCGGCAAATCGACTTACATTGTTGCGTAAATGATATTGTAAGTAACAATCCCTTTCATGTTTTTGTCGAAATATGATATTTACTAAATACCTTTTTATTTTTGAAAATAGATTTTAGACAAATTAAGAGAAAATTATTTAAAAAAAAAATATGAATACTGAACTCAGAGATAATGCAATTTTATAGAGTTTTCGACCGACGGCTGTAGAGCATTCCCAGCGTATTTCCATCTCGTTTTAACATGTAAAAATAGGGAATGAAGATACCTTCAGAGTGTTCTGGAGCTGTCGGTCAAAAACGCTATTAGATACAGGAAAACAATTGAAACTATGAGTATATCAAGAAAATCCATAAACACATATACATTACATAATATTTTTAGTTTTAGCTGTGAATGGTTCCAGAATTGTTCCAATCCATACGCAAGAACTGAAATTTTAATAGGTTTGATAAATAGTAGTAAAAGTATGTACATTGCATGACAGATTAAGTTTAACCGCTTTTTCTTATAGTTATTATTTTCTTCTAGATTTAATATAGTTGAGAAAAACGGTTTGATGCACTAACTGTTGAGCAATTCGAATGATTACACTGTTTTGATAAAGGCGTAAATCTATAAAACTGCTTGGTCTTATAGTATTGTTCATATTCTGATAAAATCTTACAACTCATTATTATTTAAATTCGATTATTTATGTTTTAGAGGTTCTCAAGGAAGAAATTTAGGTTTATATTCGAAATTTACGGTATTTCAAAACGAACTACACACATAAAAAAATTTAGAGATAATTTATAATCCTCCAAATTGGTATTTCACAGTCTAACACCGAACAGTAAACATATTATCCATAATTTCTCTATTTATTAAGTTAGAAATAAGTTGCAGCACGTAGTAAAATATTCTATCTGCATTGATGAAAGTCATCACAGCATTTAATTCAAAAAAAGTAAAAATGTTATCCTAAAGATGATAGTTCTACTTATTTACTTTTCGTCTATAGGTAAATTCTGATGTATGAGGGAAGGAATTGATTGACGTTCTCATTATCTCATTACAAGTATATGTCTACCAGCTGCAGTGAATGTTTGCTCTAGAATGGAACCGTCATTTCATTTGCGCATACCAACAAAAAGTGGGTAAAAAATAGTGGTATAATAACATATGTCACCATAGTTGGCATAAGCTATATCCACCGGGAAGTTTTGGCATGGCATTATGAACATCTTTATTCCACTTTCTCCAAAAGCTTAATATTCTAGTTCAACAAGGAATTCAATTATTTACGCACAAAAGAACCAGGTATAAAAGATGTAGTAGTAGATGTAGTGCATTCCTCTCTTTGGAGTAGTTAAAAGATATGTGACTGCCCAAACAGTAAATATTCTTCCACTTTCTGGATAATATGAACTCTGTAATGATCTGTACATGCGTGCGCCTTGAGAGGAGAGAAATCCGGATATGTGGTGTGGGCACAGACATGTGTAATGAGACCATTAATGAATAAATGTTGAATGGAATACCTATTTTAACGTGTTTGTGTTAATACCCTAATTGCCCTTTGGAGGACATTACAACTGGCGACGAGGATGGGATCACGTGCAATGATGGTTAGCCTCGTGTGAAAATTTTTAAGAAAAGTTCGTTAAGAATGGCAGCATCCGGACAGGCATCTTTGGTCGGACATTTGCGTGAGTTTAATCCAACTGTTTGTGATTGGAATATTTTTAAGTCACGCTTGGAACAATATTTCATCGCAAACGATATTGAGGGAGATCAAAAAAAGGTGGCAATTCTACTAAATTGTTTGAATGAGGAAAGTTTTCAATTAATTTTTAATTTGTGTGTACCCGATGGTCCGGAAACAAAAACTTATAACCAGTTAGTCGAGTTGTTCAAGAAACATTTCGCACCGATTAAATCGCATTTCCCAAATAGATACAAGTTTTATAACGCATTTAAGGATAAAAACGAATCGATGTGTGATTGGGCTGCCCGAGTGCGGAATTTAGCTTCGCAGTGTGCATTTGGTGTCGAGCTGAAAATGGTTATGCGAGATAAATTTATCATGGGTCTTCAGCGAGGACAGATCATGGACCGTCTCTTCGAGGAAAATGTGGAAACTTTGCAGTTCGAAAAAGCTGTGGAAATTGCCGTGGGCAAGGAGGCGAGTGGCCACTATTACGATATTCCGGGGGTAGTGAAATCCGAGCCAGAGATGTACCGTATCCAGAAGGTGAGCGGTCAGGGTGCAACGGGGTGTGGAGCAGCCAGCGCATCCCACCGTCAAAATCGTCGGAGAGCGGAGGGAAGCGTTTCGTCGGGAGAAACCGGATCAGCGTGCAGTGTTTGCGGTAACAAAAATCACGTTTTCAGTATATGTAAATTTCGGAGTTATACTTGTAATTTTTGCGGCATTAAAGGGCATTTGCAAGCGGTATGTTCTATGCGGAAAAAATGTAATGCGACTTGGTCAACTAAGAATAGGCAGCATTTTTTAGATGCACCGGATAATTTAGAGTTTACGGGGAACGATGTGGTTGAAAATAAATATGAAACCATGTTTCAGTTGCGCTCGAAGAATGATGATCCGGTAGCAATTAATATTTCGATTGATAAGAGGGAATTTGTGTTTGAACTAGATACGGGTAGCAGCGTTTCTGTTATTTCGCTGGATTTTAAGGAAAAATATTTTGCGCATGTACCGATGTCGAGGACGGATAAATATTTTTTGAGTTATGATGGGAAAAAGATTGTCGCTGTTGGGGTAATTACGGTTAATGTTGAATATAATTTTATTAAACATATTTTAGATCTGTTTGTGGTAAAGCATGGTGGGCCCCCACTCCTGGGTCGAGATTTTTATTATAAATATAATTTAAATATTCATAATATTCATGCAATCATTAGTCATAGGGAAGAGATTGCGCAATTAGTGAAAGAATTTCCTACTGTATTTACATCGGAACTCGGTTTATTTAACAAAGAAACGGTTCACTTGAATTTGAAACCTAATACGATACCTAAATTTTTTAAACCGCGTCCGATACCGTTTGCTATACGTGAGAAAGTAGAGGCGGAAGTTGATCGATTGATTAATCAAAAAATTTTGGTTCCGGTGGATTACAGCGATTGGGCTTCTCCGATTGTTGCGGTACAGAAGCGTAATGGGGATCTACGACTTTGCGCAGATTATCGAGTATCAATAAACCCAGTGCTTGAGGTCGATAATTTTCCTTTGCCCTTGATCGATTATATTTTCACTAAGATTCAAGGGGGTAAGACTTTTACTCTGATTGATCTATCTCAGGCATATCAGCAGATAGAGTTGGATCAGGAATCTCGGAAAATTACGACAATTAGTACTCATAAAGGACTGTTTCAGTTTACGCGATTACCGTTTGGTGTTTCGTGCGGTTGTGCTAAGTTTCAGAGAATAATGGAAAAAGTCTTACATGGGTTGAATTTTACAGCAAATTTTTTGGATGATATCATCATAACAGGGCGCACTCACGAGGAACATTTGCAAAATGTGAAAATAGTATTAACTCGGCTTAGGGATTGTAGCTTAACCATTGAGCGAGATAAATGTAAGTTTTTTAAAAAGTCATTAGTTTATTTAGGATTTCGTATTGATGAACACGGTTTGCATACGTCAGCTGATAAAGTAGAAGCTATTTCAAAAGTACCCGAACCTACTAATACTACCGAGCTAAAATCATTTTTAGGTTTAGTGAACTACTATCATCGTTTTATACCTAATTGTTCTATTTTGTTAGAGCCCTTGCATAGACTACTACGAAATGGAGAACCTTGGGTTTGGACATCAGAGTGCTCGCAAACATTCGAAAAAGTCAAAAAGGTATTAGCTTCCGCGGATGTTTTGGTGCATTACAACCCGAAGTTACAGATTAAATTGGCTGTTGATGCATCTTCTAGAGGTGTGGGAGCAGTAATATCACATGTTTTTGAGTCAGGGGTTGAGCGGCCGATAGCTTACGCGTCCAGATCTTTATCAAAAAGTCAAATTAATTATAGTCAACTTGAAAAGGAGGGTTTAGCAATTATATTTGGGATAGAAAAATTTTATCAATACCTATATGGTAGGGAATTTATTTTGGCAACAGATTGTAAACCACTTTTATCCATATTTAATCCAAAAAAAGGTATTCCGAGTATGGCTGCTAGTCGCCTTCAGAGATGGTGTGTTATTTTATCTAATTTTAAATATCGTATTGAATATGTTAAGTCAAAATTAAATAATGCTGATTATTTCTCTCGTTCTCCGGTTGCGTTGGAGGTAGTTGAGCCTGACGTGGATAAAACTTATCTAAATTATGTGCAGGATAATACAAATTTGAAACTTAATTGTAATTTAATTCAAACTGAAACCAATCAGGACCCAGTCCTAGAAAAAGTTAAACATTTTATTAAAAATGGTTGGCCTGCAAAAGTCAGAGACTCGCGAATTAAACCGTTTTTTGCACTTAAAAATCACTTATCAGTTGATCAAGGTGTTATTATGTTTGGTTACCGGGTGGTGATTCCTCTGGTTTTGCGCGATGCTGTTCTGAAAGAAATTCATGCGTCTCACATGGGGATAGTTAAAATGAAGAGTATCGCTCGCTCTTATGTTTATTGGCCTAAAATGGCTCAAGATATTATTAAAATAGCAAATTCTTGCAATACTTGTTTGCGAAATAAAGGTCCACCTCCTAAAGCTCCATTAATGACTTGGAATTTTCCCGAAAACCCTTGGGACAGATTACACCTGGATTATTTAGGACCGTTTTTCAATATATATATTCTTGTGGTCATTGACGCGCATACCAAGTGGATTGAAGCTTTTATTGTAAATAAAACCACATCAAATATAACTATAAATATTCTCAGACAAATTTTTGCGAGATTTGGCTTACCTAAGACCATAGTGTGTGATAACGCCCCAAATTTGTCGTCTGGAGAATTTTTAAATTTTTTATCGAACAATGGAATCGAATGCAGACATTCATCACCATATTATCCGGCAACCAACGGCGCGGCAGAAAACGCGGTAAAATCTATTAAAAACGCGATTTTAAATGCATTAGGAAATATGCCACAAAAAGATTTAAATTCAATCTTAAGTAAGTTTTTACTTGATTACCGGAATACGGTGCATTGTACAACAGGAGTGTCACCTGCTATGCTTATGTTAGGAAGACCATTGCGTACACGTTTAGATTTGTTAAGGCCAGAAACTAAAACTGTAACAAAATGTGAAGTAAATAGGGAAAAGCTGACTGAAGATGTAAGCACGAAACAAGCTAAACAAAAACAATATTATCCTGGAAGATGTTTACGTACTTATACTATTGGTGATTTGGTAGCAGTTCGTGATTACAGGTTCAGTAAACCTACTTGGATTAAGGGTGTAATTAAAAAGAAAATAGGTCCTAGGAGTTATTTAGTATTTGTACCGGAGTTAGAGAAACAATGGCGCCGACATGTCAATCAAATTAAAGATTTTACTGAGTTCTCTATTCCTGTAAAGGAAAAAAATATTAATATTGAAGAGATTGATAATAATGATTCAGCTAGCATAATCGAGTTGTCGGATGAAGAAGCTGAGGTACACGACAAAGATGTTATGCCTAAGTTACGTTCTAGATTTAATATTAAACCGCCCGATAGGCTGGGATATTAATTTTTTTGTTTTACTTTGTAAATTTTGTAGAGGGGAAAAGTGTAATGATCTGTACATGCGTGCGCCTTGAGAGGAGAGAAATCCGGATATGTGGTGTGGGCACAGACATGTGTAATGAGACCATTAATGAATAAATGTTGAATGGAATACCTATTTTAACGTGTTTGTGTTAATACCCTAATTGCCCTTTGGAGGACATTACAAACTCCTTTAAGGATAGAAATGTTTGACACTTTCTGGATAATACTAATTCCTTTAGGGATATAAACTACTACCTCAGAAGTTAAATCTCTCTCTTTTCGTGGATAATATTAATTCCTTGAAAGATAGAAATAACTACCACAAGGATTAAAATGCCACTTTTGAAGACAACATAACACTTTTTAAAGTTAAACGTCCTGTCTCCGTTATTTTAACACCAGAAACAGATGGACGCGAGGGAATACCGAAAAGGAGTTGTAAGTGTTAGAATTAACTCCAGAGTTTTATATGTGTAGGTGTGCACATAAAATAACTTTCACTCACTTCCAGTTATACCAGAATTACATACATTTTTTGTTACGTTTTTTAATTCTATACTAAAAGATTTTTTGTTAGTTTTTATGACATTCAGATTTTTTGTAGCTATATGGTTATATAAAGCAAATGGATTCTTAACAATCAGTGCATATGAGAAATTTTCATGTGAATGCTAAATATTCCAGGATTGTATACGGTCGTAGCAAATATCGCTTTTGGTAATCCCATAGATCTACCGGTTGGTCGTGTGTTTGCGTTGGAACCGGCTTAGAAGTGGAATTTCTCTTATGAAAGCGTTTTTTAATTGCGGCTGCGCCAAAATAAATTAGGTTAATTTCCATAAAAATGCCCGTTCCCGGATATAAAATAGCGGTGCTCGTTCTCACGTAGTCTCGCTACATCAGCGCCGCACGTCGCGCTGGATATCTGCATTAAATGTGTCAGATTATAAGCTATGAAACTGAATTTACATAATTGCGTTATTTGATATACGGTTTTTACGTTGCTCGGAAATTGTGTCCCGGCTGAAACTTCGGCGGCTCCAATTGAAATATCGACCGGTTACGTACTCGAAAACACGCTCTCCGGTTCGAAGTGAGCGCGGGTGCATTTGTTACGATCGTGTCGGCCTCTGCGGGGAGCGCTGTTCTGTTAATTAATAACGGGTGTCAGGCGTGGGCCAACTGTCTATAGACACACTTGCCATGAATCAGGGTTATTTATGGCGCAAGGTGTTTGTTACAGGCTCTCTCCTCTCTGGCTCCGTTCGAACGGATTACCGAGCCAAAGCTCACTTTTTCAAACCGAAACACGTTGCCTCAGGATCAACACGACGCCCTTCCACAACATCTCCACTAATCACTTTCTTAAGCAATAAATTCCTACAAGACGAAAAAATCCAAGCCCGTTCATCACTATCATGCTTCCTTAATCTATACTTAACATACAATCTTTCAATAGGAAAGTCAAAAAAAAAATGGCGTTTAATTTCATTTTCTTTAGTCCTTAATGCATTCTTTCGTGCAACACCACTATTTAAGTTAATTGTTGTATAGGAGCTATATAAACGCAGATGTCTGTATTCTAAGGAATAATTTATGTAGTGAATTGAAAAATTTAAAGAGATATATTACGTGTGGAGCGGGCAACGGAAGTAACATTACCTCAAACAAAAAAATAAGCGCGAGCTGAAATTTTTACGAGTGCTTTTCGTCATCAATTACTTTCCTAGGTGTGTCAGCGCGGAAACCTGTGCGATGCAAAAACAGGGGTAAGATTTGTACGAAATATCACATATGACGCTCCGACGGAGACGGCAAGAGATAAGAACACGTGCGATGGCGGTGGCCGCGTTGGCGAGAGAGATTGGAACTTGGGAAGGAGCTTTTCCTTCCCATTTCCCCCTTTCACTCCAACAGATAGGCAATAACTCATACTCAAGCGATCCTCCTGACAGCCGAGGCCGCGAAAAGAAGAAAACCCGTCGATTCAGCAGGAACCGGTTCTTTTGTCGCAGCCGGTACGCCACCGCTCCCGCTCGTTCGCCTGCTTGATACGCCATCTCTTGATATTGCACTGCGGTAAATGAGATTAAACGATATGTGCATATATTCTCGCTACCGGCTAAGCCAAGCGTAATAATTCGCAGACTGTGGTAATCCGCAAACCTTTGCAGAAGTACACTAATACCTCCCTGATCGATATCAAGCGTCAACGTCATGTCTCGATAAAGACATGAAAATTCTACATGTTTTCCATCACTATGGAAGTATTACATCAATTTAATATGGGGACATATATTCTTGTCGAGCTTAAGAAAAAAAGTAATTGCACTGCCAAAGGAAAATTGCAAACTGCAAGCGTAATGAGTGTCAATGTTAAAGAAATAATGATGGTAAACTCATTTTCCTTCATTTACAGTAAAATTTCATTAATATTAAGGCACACTCTTGTTAATAATATGGGAATTTTGTTGGAGGTTTTGCCCAAAGGATATTTATAATTTGGTGTTGTTCCAGATTGACATATAATCCGTCTGCTGAGAATAATTAATTCGTAATTTTGAAAAACTAATTGCTGAAAACATTGAGCTATTCAAACGTTGGAGTTTGAAATTACGAGCTAATAAGAACTTGTTGAGGATAACACTGTGTTAATTGAAAACACATCAAGTGCCCTTACTTTTTTTTTACAAAAGAAATGCGCCATACAAAGAGAACAAATTGCAATTGAAGACTTTGTGAAATAAAGTTTACTTAAATTAATGAAAGTTCAAACCAGGATAAAATGACACCAAAGTTCTGTAAAGGCAAATCACGTCTAGAGGAAATGTATTATAATATAGTAAAAAATAAAATTTATTAAATTGAAAACTAAGTAATCGTTAATAAGAAAGGATATAGATTCGTTAGTTTTTTATCTTCTTTACTCAGATTCTTATTGAAACGAAGGGCCTCGTTTGAACAGAACTAGAACAAGAACAATTAATAATTGCAAGGTTGGTTTGGTGGCAACATCGTCGCCATAAAGAGCGCTCTTTTTGTCTCCTTGCTCCTTACATAACTCGACAAATCCAGCACTTTTTGCGTCGTTACATGCAATATCACTTTTTACGCTCTCGGGGTTGTTTTTGCCGGACATATTTATTTCCTTCTTGACCTTTCCTGCTCCGTATCTAGCGAATCTGTTTTTACGTTTGTCAAAATATATCAGGTCGTTTCAGTGGTCGCTCTTAAATTTTTCTTAATGACATACTCGTGTTTCGTGCTTGAGCTATAACATTGAGTAAAAATAATCTGGGAGAAAAATAAACGTAACTTCAGCTGTACGTGCATGTGTTTAAACTTTAGTTGCATCCACATTCAAAAATTTCTCGAATTTATCATTCATTTGATTTTATTAGGAAAAAAACATTATTGTGAAAAATTCAAATTCGGATACCATAAAAAAAAACGTTATACATAGTTTTGTGATTAGTGTCAGTAAGTGTTGGGGTAATTTGAATAATTCTACAGTAATATTATGTTATTATTCATAATATTGATAAAATTGTTCCTTTTATAACCTTTATGATAATTTAAAATGTTGTATGTTTATTATTCGACACATATACCTAAAAGTGTTCGGCAATTCCGACGATCAAAATCGGTTGTGTACACCTACAAACTCCATAAGGATTATATTCTGAGTGGTTCCCTTATAATCTAAAATAGCGTTTCAAAAACTCACAATTAACTTTACACAATATTGGGAATAAAAATAGAATGGTTTTTCTTTCTAGAGGTAAACGGGTAGCTGATGTCTGGGGTAGAAGGAACAATGAAGAGCTGAAGCAACTTTACGGAAAAGCCATAGAGTTTATAAAAGCTCAAAGAGACAGGTGGTTAGATTATATAGAAAGAATGGAGAATAGTCGAATTGTAAAAAAGATGTTTAGCATAAAACCAATTGTAAGTAGAAGACAAGGACGAAAACGATGGCTGGAAGCAGTATTTTAAAACCTATAAAAGAGAAGGATGTACAGAATTGGAAGACAGTAGCAAGGAATAGAAAAGAATGGCGTAATATCGTCAAGCTATGGGTTTAAACTGCTTGTTAACGCTAATTATTTGTTATATTATTATGCTTTTGACGATTTTGAAATAATCAGAAACCGCTGTTAGAACAAACTTTTAAATCATGTCCATTGTAATGGGTTTTATTTATTTAAAAACTTGAAGTTTTATGCAAAGCGTAAAAGATGAAAGTGCTTATGTGTTAAAGTATGTAGACGGAGGCTTAAGTTTTCCTCTTTTCGTACGCCGTACACAACGACGCCATTGTCAAAGTAGGTTTTAGTTAATTATATTATCAGGTAGTCGCACGCTGGTCCTACAATCACCCTATGCATTAGTACTTCAGTATCTAAAGGTTTTTGTTTTTCTTCTTTTTTCATTCCTGTATAATCACGTTGTTTCCAAATTAAATTTTCTGCATTTTTTTTGTGAATAATTTGTAACGTGGAAATAAAAAGTTGATAGCTTAATACTACCGTACGGCCTACATAGTTAATGAATGTTTAAAGCATCCCTCACGTGTCCCAAGAGGCCGGGTCATTATTCACCGCATTACATCCTCTACGTACAACGTCTAAGCCAGTTACGTATGATTTAATAATGTTTTAATGCTATAACTCCACACGCAAAATACACATACACAACAGAACTTCAAATACGCAGAAATAATAACATACAAAATTGATACTAGAAAATACGAAACATCGCATCGGATCAAATTCCGGGAAACAATTTTTTTTTTTACATCGCGGAAATATTATAGAATCTTGAAGACACAGGGACGTATGATTAGGCAATAAATAAATTTATAGCCTGCGAAGGCGCAAATAAAGTTATGCCAGCTTGAGAGGAAGCAATTTGCTGCTACGAGGTAAACTTTTTTATGTAAAGCGCCTGCGAAGAATATACATTATTTACGATTCTTTTACGGCGTTATGTCAAAGGCTATTAACACGCCGTGAAAGTTTAACAAGTACAGACTAACTTACATAATGCCTAAGTTAACTTTTAGTCGCATCTATAAGATTGAAACTTTCTCGTTTATTAGACTTTTAAATAATCATGGAAGGCGAAAGGGAGGACATAAGGAAATCTTAAAACACTTTTAAACACTTGCATATTAAAAAGAAATTTAATACTTGAAGTACCAGGTGATTTAAATTTTTTTTAATTAACTCTTGTCGTGAAATTTGGACGGCATGTCATAGCTTAACTGAAAAATAAGTCATTGCACACCTTGATGCTCTTTACAACAAAGCTAAGATGTGTTGCCTAAATTTCATGAAGAGGGTAATAATTATACGAAATAACATGTACATGATTTGGGAGACATAGCATTATTCATTCTATATTAATTGTAAGGTCGAATCTCCATTGAAATATCAAAAATGTTACTAATTGTAAGTGAATCTCTAAGTGTTCGCCGTTGTGATTATTATAAACATCCAACTGCACTATAAGATATATGTGTGTATCTCTTAGAACCGGGTATGATTTAAATTTTATAGTTATGTTTGCCGCATTTGCAATAAATCATTTTAGCTTATGTTGTGGTAAGAGCGGCCATAACATTTTTACAGTCTTTTTATTAGCGCCGCTAACATACATCAGTTTTTATTCGCCGCAAATGTATGCAGAATGCGAATGAAAAGACGACTCATGTAAAAGGATCCGCCTTCCACTTCGCAGTTAAATAACAATTTAGCATTACACAATGCGACAAGTTTAATATTTAGCCGTACACGTCATATATTTTCGCCTGAGCTTCCGTTTCGCATAGACGCCAGACCTTTTGAATGGGATCGTTTTGTGTATGGTGACATAATTCCTTGAAGCGAAAAAGCAAATTGCTTAGCTGATCTGCGCTCCCCATAAGAAATAGTTGCGAGGTAGTTAATAAAAAAAAGCTCGGGAGATTGAACGTGCAATTAACGGGAGAGCACTGTGAAGAGTTCACATTTCATCGCCGGCCGACTGTTGTACAAAGGCGCTGTTCCTTGCTCGCCGTTAAAGCTTTTGCTACATGTAAAGGCTAACGATGTATGTTCTCGTTTATTCGCGTCATTAAACACTTAGATTCTCTTTGACCCGAATCTTCGGATCGGTAAAAGCTTGTTGCAAGTTCTGAGCTGTTTAAGAGAGAGAGAGAAGCTCACTATAAAATTCTTGCAGACGAAATCGCTTTCTACTTTGTTTCAACTGGGGGTATAATCTTCAAAACTAACAATTTTATTTGTCGGTAAAGTCTGAAAGACACATTTCCTCTGTCCCATGTTTTATGCCCTTGCATTCGTTTATTAACTCTCTTCAGGTTCTTGTATCATAAATTTTCAAACAATAAATATTTTTATCATTGTTTCTCAATTGTGTTATATTTTCAAAAATGTCTTTTTTAGAAATTAGTTTAATCCTCATCTGGTAAGTTGATGGCATTCTACTAAAAATTTTAATGTTTGATATCCACCAGGTCGTAAAAGCTCTACTGTATGCAATTGATTCTGCAGTGCCAATCAGTTTTCACAGTGTAAACTGTATAATAATAGTTAATAAAGTGTAAATGCTTGAGGATGTAGTCATCCTGCATCCCGAAGCATTTAAACTACCATTCAAGTTATCAACTATTACACCATACGTAGTTCGTACTGCGAGGTTTATGATATCGATGTTATCACCCATACACATAGCTTTCCTTTAATAATGTTCTTTCGGAATTCTAAGACAGCAGGATACAAAAGCAAACCCTTCCTTATCATAGGGCCAGGAAAATGCTATCCTTACATAGTTCGAAGGACAAAGGACTTCCTGGAGCAATCAGAAGTAACCTTACTTTCACGGCACCCAAGAAGCCCCTACTTTTCACCTACCGAGCATGATAGTTCGAGGAATCAAAAATGAAATACAAGAATTCAGATTATGGAGGAAAATATGTTTTTTTATTCAGAAAAAAAATCGAATGTATGTTCATGGGAGTTGGTTTTACTTCTACGCTGTTAATTATAAATTAAAAGGTAAATATTGAACCGGCTTAATAACTCAATTACTTGTGACAAAAATTAATGAAGAAGTAAATGTACTATAAATCAGTATCAAATGTCAGTTAAATGGCGTTTACATTTTTCATTTAGAGGTCTCGTAGGTAAATTGATCATATGTCAGATTGCGTGATTCCGTGACATTAGATAAAACGCTTTTATTCCGAAGCGAGCGAACGAACGGCGCGAGTGCGGGCGTATTTTAAATGTCGAAGCTTTCGTTAAAAATTAAGAACTCTTCGCGTCGAAACCGCGCGCGCGATATTGGCGGAACGCACGTTCTAAAAGCGCCATTAAAACATCGTTTTTAAGAAATCAACGGAGCGTTAAAACATATCCGCTGATATTTGAAGACCGCCGAACACATAAATCATCCTAGTTTGTAAAAGGACAGCTAAAATAACACGCCGGGGAATATATTTTAGCATCACCTGAGCTTTTTTTATATTCTCCGGGCAAATCAGAATAAAATTAATAATAAATCATGGAATTTTTCCGGACCGGCATCTCTCTGCTGGGAAAGGAGCGGCACCAGACAGTTTGCTGGATGGATCATTTGGGTCTGAAATGTCAGAGCGAGCGCGGAATTACATGGATCCCAGAGGGCCATGGAAATGTCACCACTCAGCACCGACTTGTACATACAATAATGATATCCTGGGGGAGTCCTGCTATGGACTATACCAGCATAGCACACTAGATTGGTTTACTGCGTTCGATAACAAACTTGCGCCCTGTTCACCTGTCACGCTAATTTCATTTGACGCAGTTCAAACATTCAACAAATATTTATAACAACGAAATATTCAATTTTTTTTTTGTAAAAATTCATGTTTCAGCGTTGTAGTTTATTTTCAAATTATTTCCTTCTGCACTAGGATAATATAGGAATTTCAAATATTCTTTCTAAAATTAAATTAATTAATTTTTAATTGTTTAAATAAATTGCTAACACGTGACAAGGCAAAGCTTAATATGAAAGACAATGGCGGTCTCTTAACCGAAGACGAAGTAAGGAAAATTTACATACGTAAACAAAACATAATGCAAATAAGAAGACTAACTAGCATGAGTGTATTGCAAGAAAAAAATAAAAATATCAAGTTTAAAGTATGGATATAATTTTAATTCTAGTTTTATATATACCGGGTGAGCTTTTTATCTTGAGACAACGCCATATCTCGAAAACTACGCATCGGATCAAAAAACGTTGTGAATACAATTTGTTCGACCCGAAGGGGTCTATCTAATGATACCAATCGCCACCCCTCACCCTCAACCCCACCCCCAGTAGGTGGGCGGGGGCAACTTTCAACTCGCAAGTAGAAACCACCATATTCTACGGGGAAAAAGATGTAATTGTATGTCAAACATTTTATAAAAATAATAATAGCATACGTTATTAAAATTAAATTAAAGTTGTCGCTTCTTGAACGCTATGCTGCCAATATCTTTGGAATTCGTCTCAAATGCGGTGGTTGATTCCAAAAAATGACGTAAGGGTCTTCTAGGAAATGTGCCTCCACAAATATCGTACCGGCTGTGCGTTACTTCAGTACGTGCCTTGCTTTTGTTGCGTGTCGCATTGTTTCAATACGTTCCGTCATTACGTAACTGCATTATCAGTTACAATGCAGGCTATAACAGTACAAGAGAAAATTGAAATGGTTTACATTTATGGAGAAAGTGGCAGGAATATCAATAATGCTGTTACCCTGTATGCTTAATGTTTTCCAGACAAGGTACAGTCACGCGCTTCGTTTTACCGAGTTGTTGAACAGTTCTCCACCGAGGGAAGCGTACAACCCAAAAAAAAAGACCCGCGGAAGAACAATTGCTGGAGAAAATAATGAAATTGTGGTATTAGCTGCAATAGCTCATAACCCACACGTTAGTACTCGACGCATAATCGGAACTGAGTCCGACTACAGTTTGCCAAATATTGAAGCATAGAAAATATCATCCGTTTCATGTTTCCCGCATCAAGAACTTCATGACAATCATTTCCAGAGCCGAGTGACATTTTGTCACTGGGCGCTCCAACAAATACAACGAGATCCCCATTTCTTTGCTTCGCATATTGTTCTCTGACGAGGCGACTTTTACAAACCACGGTACGATTAATCGACACAACATGCATTATTGGAGTATCGAAAACCTACACTGCTTACGCCAAGTTGAACAACAGCGCCCTTGGAATGTATATGTTTGGTGTGGAATAATTGGCGAAAACCTCATTGGTCCATTCTTTGTCGATGGCGACTTAAATGGTGAAAGATATCGCAACTTTTTGGAGAACGAACTTCCAGTATTGCTTAAAGACCTTCTCTTGGAAGTGCGACAAACAATGTGGTTTCAACATGACGATTGTCCAGCACATTATTCTGCAGCAGCAGTCTACAATCGTCGATGGATCGAAATAGGTGATCCAGTATCTTGGCCTGCAAGATCGCCAGATCTTACTTCGCCTGAGTTTTGTTTGTGGGGTTACTTGAAAGGTGAAGTTTGTAATGCACTACCAACAACGCGTGAGAACATGATTGAGCGATTGGTATCATTAGATAGGCCCCTTCGGGTCGAACAAATTGTATTCACAATGTTTTTTGATGGAGTCTCGAGTCTAGCTGCAGTATGATGCAACAGCGAATTTCAGATGTCTGTGGTAATGCAAATTATTTTTCTTTCAGAATTTAATTTGTTCCAGAATTTGACTCTTCAGTTTTTGATAAGAGTTTGAAAGAAAACATTAATTGTTATTTTCATTATATTCTATAAAATGGTGCCTCATATAACCATGAAAATTCTGAGATGAGTTATTTATCAGTAATAAGTTGTTCATGAGGAGTGAAGGGAATCAAATATTTTCTTCAAGCCAGGCGGCAAACGTTTATAGCATGAATCGCATGCAATCAGCCAATTCAAATTTCAAACACTTCAATAGATGCGTGTGCGGACTAGACATTGGGTGGTATGCATATATCGTACTTCGTTTTATAAAACGAGGTAGACGTTAATACCTCTCGAATTAGTATCTTCAATTTCAAATTATGTCACTTTTATCTGAATAACTTGCATCCACCATCAGCATATATCCTCCTTTCTATATACACTTTCCGGGTACGCATTTTCATAAAAGCAGCCATAATATTTTCTTATAATTTTTACCACGTGTCGGAGAAGTTTACTAAATAGCGCTTCACTGAAATAGATACTACGTGGCAATCACATTTGAGGTTTTTGAAGTAGATCCTACAAAATTTCCAATAGATACTTCTATGGCGAAGTAGAAACTGCTCTGTACTCTTGTATGTAATAGTATCTACGCTAATATAGTAAATACACTTTCGAAATAGGTGCTTGAAGTATTAGCATGTACTAGTTTTATGCATACCAGCAATTAAAGTTACGAGGTTAAGCTTTTACAATGCAAATTATAGCTGGCTAGTTCCTTCTTCACTTTGTTAGTTTTGTTATGTGTCGATACAAATTTGGTGAAATGATGCGCAATTATGAACGCAAGAGACCGCCAAACAACAACTTTAACAAGGACAGTTTGCAATAAGCTATGCGGGAAGTCAATGTCACTGTATCGTGTTTCCCAGACATTTAAAATTCCATTTAATACCCTATATATCTATATAAAAGGTTTGCGTGGAGTAAAAAGTTCAAAAACAACAGATTAATTTCTGATCTATAATTGTTTAGATTTACTAGAGACAGCACTAAATGATGTAAAATGAAGTGACGAACCACGACAAGTGTGGAATCTTGACGAGAGTTCATTTTCATTTGATCCATCTAAGTGTAAATTGGTGGGCAGAGAAAACACCAGGGTTATGTTTATAAACTGCACTCTAGGGGTCACTCTCGGCTAGTGTCGCAGTCTCTCTCATGTAAATGAGTTTATATATTTTATTTCTTAACTAAGACTAAGGGCCAGTTTTATAATGGAATTTAAAGGAAACTTTAAAATTAAAGTTAGATTCAGATGTCTAAACAAATTTGCTTTTACATCTGAATGTGAGTTTAAATTTATAGTCTCTTTAAATTCCATTGTAAAACTGGCCCTAAATCAGGCGTGATTTGCACAGCACAAACACATTTTCTACACCTTACTTAAATGGGATGCGAAAAGTGCACTCGTTGTCTTGGAAATAATGTAAACACAAGACTTCTTGAAAGAGCGGAGCGAGACGGAAAATAAGTTAAAAATCGTGAGTGAGAAAAATGCGTTTATACACTCAGATGCACTCGAAGGTATAGTTTATAAACACAACCCAATGTTTTAATTTGTGCAAATGCAGCCGGCGATAAAATCCCTCCACGAATCATTTTAAAAGGACCAATATCTAGGACCAGTGGAAGGCACTCCTAGCAACAGATTTCCAGATAGTACCTTGCGCCGCAAGTGAAAAGGGGTGGATGGATCCACAATTTTGTAATTTTTTTTTTTCATAAAAACACTGTTCCCGCTGTTTGGAAGTGAAAGACTGGTACTAGTTATTTTTGACGCCCATTGAGGGATAAGATATTGGTGACGTGGCATAGATATCATTTTGGACAAGAATTTCAAAAGAAATTATTTGCTAAATTTTTAGGCGAAACTTTGCAATCCTTTGAAAAAAATATCACGCAAAATAGTTTTAAAAAGGGTGGTACTATACCCTTTAATATAATGTTATTCTACGAGAAAAAACTTGTCCAGAGGTCCTTAAACGTTAGAATCTCCAAAATAAAAATTCACATACTACTTCACCCCAGTATCTAACTGCGGAAACAAGTCTTATCACCCATGCAAAAGACGATGCTTCTACTTCCATCAATGATATGGCACCATGAACCTGATCTTCATGAACGCTAATTAAAAAACAAAAATTTTGATAATCGCTAGCACTTTTATGGAACTGTGAATTCTGTTTGTTGATTTATTATTTTATACTTTGTAATTTTCATAAATTTTATTTAATGGGAAAATTTGAACTTTTTGTCGCCTTTAATGTTTTAATGTTTTTTTTGAGATTTATGGGTTGAGTAAATAGCAGAGGTACTACGGTACCGTAATCTGTACTTCACCCATGGATTTTCCATAACATCGTATCATTTAATATAATATAATTTAATTTAATAATGTACCCGTTCTGTTGTGGAAAATAAAGTTTATTATTATTATTATTATTTTACTTTCCACGGTTAAACAAAAGTAGCCATCCAAAAAAGAGAGTCGCAGGACGCTGAGATAATAAGTCATGAAATTCTGTGCATGAAGTTGGATATTATTGCATCCTGGGAGAAATGAAAACAACAGGCAGTTCTTCAGTTTTGTTGGTTGGTTGGTTGAGTACCTACGCAACATGTAATGTTCAAATTCCATACTTTAATATTTTCTTTTTAGCAAATTCGGAAATAAATAAAAAGAAAACAAATTACGTTAGTTTTAAAAATTTTCCCATACTCGTTATTCCAATTTCCATTTAAAATAATTAGTTCGATCAAGGCTCTCGTATAGAATCGTTTTTCTGGGGTTGTTTGTCTCGTTTTTCAACTTGTTTTGGTCCAGCCGAAGTAAATTCGGAGCGAGGAGATTTATTTTAAAACGTGTTTTCGTCTGAAGCAGAATATTCAAATTTCTGGTTTTGATTTCATTTTCGATTCTATGGTATTTGGATGAATTTGGATGAGTTTCTTTGGTGACCATTTAATCGATACAAATTTTGGATTTTAAGCCAGGTAATTTATCGAAGCACGTAAGTTCTGAGCACGTGTAACTTCTTCGGAAGGATCGTGAAGTTTTGCTTCATCAAATATTTCAGGCGACGAGAACCAGACCAACAGGTATATCATAATTTAATTATCTTTTTTTTATTGCTAACGTTCTCCACATATTTGATTGTATGTTTAATTGTTTTTACCCGATTGTCAATTTCTTTTGTTTCCACAATACCGTTACTTATAGCTGCGGGGTTTTATAGGTTCTTTTTTTTTGAGAGTTTTGAAGTTCATCTTCCTTTTGTCGTTACTGTTTACAAATTACCGAATTTGCTATTTTGGTTCAAGTTTTGCTTGGAAATCGGCATCCATCGAGGACGTCAGGATTAGCCACTGAATTCCGGAAGCGAATAGGAGTTCTGTAGCAGATAAGTTTTCTATTTTCTCTAATTTTTTTGTTGTTCACTAATAATAAAAAAATACTAATAATCATAATAATTAACCTAAGGTTTGCGATATATGTAAGACGCCCAGATCTGAACGGTACCGAAAATTTGCTTTGGAAATATTTTAATGTGTTTTAATTGTTTTCAAGGAACTTTATTGATTTAAAGATTCGCCTTTACTAATGTTGCGAACAATTGAATTATTCTAAGTGTTAATATATTTGGTTTATTATTAAATTATACAAACATTCAAATATTTACGTTTTTTTTAAATTTATTTTATTATGGTTTGTTTCCGAAATTCTGAGGAAGAGCAGAAGAGGCCCACTCCCTTCTCCACTTAGTGATCGGAGCAGCGTAAATGTTCTGTTGCAAACTTTGGAAATGACACTATAATTTTTTATTAACAAGTAAAGCTCTAGCTCTTTGAAATTTACTGTTATAAAATGGCCCCACGTTGGGCGCCATGATATACCTGTTGGTCTGGTTCTCGTCGCCTGAAATATTTGATGAAGCAAAACTTCACGATCCGTTACACGTGCTGAGAACTTACGTGCTTCGATAAATTATCTGGCTTAAAATCCAAAATTTGTATCGATTAAATGGTCTCCAAAAAAACTCATCCAAATTCATCCAAATACCGTAGAATCGAAAATAAAATCAAAACCAGAAATTTGAATATTCTGCTCAATAATTTCAGACGGAAACACGTTTTAAAATGAATCTCCTCGCTCCGAATTTACTGACCAAAACAAGTTGAAAAACGAGACAAACAACCCCAGAAAAACGATGCGATACTATTTTAAATAGAAATTGGAATAACGAGTATGAGAAAAATTTTAAAACTAAAGTAATTTGTTTTCTTTTTATTTATTTCCGAACTTGCTAAAAAGAAAATATTAAAGTATGGAATTTGAACGTAACAAACAAAAAAAAAGAGAAGGTGGAGATGACTAGATACTAAACTTCTTAAGACTGGAAGGTGACAAGCTTATTTCTTTGAAGAGTATGACGTAAATGCAGTGGACGGAGACATTGTAATTAAAGTTTTTCCAGTGCCAATTGTAGATCGAGGAGAATTTAATTCATTCAATATGACATTTTATAGCTTCAATTTAAAATGATTGGTTTCCTGACAAAAATAAGTTATAAATAATATTTTTGTAACGTGCGTTCAATAAAATCCGTTATCGAGAAGGCTGTGAACTTGCTTTTATTTTATGAGTGCAAGTCGCCGCTTAGTACCTACGTTGCGTAACCTTGAATAACTGGAAGTTGTCAACAGCGTCAACTGCCAAAGGCTCTGTTACATCCTTGAGCTTTTGTACTAAAATAAATGTTTTATTTCATTAATTTTACCAAACACTTAATTGTGATTCATGTTTAAAAGCTTTTAAATAAAACTTTTTACGGAAAATAAGTATCAAAAGGGACAGAAATTTTCTTTTTCGAATTAGGAACGCGTGCAGTGCATTCATAAAAGATCCCCATGACAAAAAAGCCAAAACACAATGTTAGAAAAAAAAAGAACTGATTACATCAATTTTTGCAGGAGTCTCGCTTATTGAGTACAGAGTAAAAAGGGTCTAACATAAATGAAAAGGCCTATTTAAATTTATGAGTTATTCTGAAAAATAAATTCGTTCAGGTATGTGAGTATAATAATTAAACTTTAGGTATATGGCGATCGTTTTGAAACGACAGTGAGAAACAAAATTTGTGAAATGATTAGAGCTGTAAATACAAATTACTTGTTTTGTTTGGTTTTCATAATACTCCGGAAGCATTTCAAACTAACCGGATGTATTCGCTCAAGAGACATCAGTAACTTCATGGATACACAAGCTGATAAATTCGCCCTCTAATAAACCATATAATTCCATGCGAAGTTGTGACATTCTCCGCAACCGCAATCTTCAATTGACGCGATTTATAATCATTCTGTCCCCTTTTACGTCTGTTTTGTTGTGTTATGGGACGAGCGGAGTTCTCTCGTAGCGTCTGTGAGCGGCGTTAACTACGGCGATAAATAACCGGGGGCCTCATCTTCAACTCAAGTTTACAACAAACTCGACGACACGCTGATATGTGAGCATAAACAAGGGGCACAACTTACAATTGAATTAAATGAATCCTTAACGTTATTTTCGAGACGTGGCGCAGATTCTAAGGGAGGCGGTGAATTCTGATAAAGAAAAGAAACCCAACAAGTTTCCTTCGCTATATTTCTTCATTAATTCGTAATTTACAGCAAAACACATATACAAATTGATTTTTATACATGCCCCAGTTTATGGTATCAAAACAAAATTATTACTAGCAATTTAGAAGACGTTTAGCCGTAAAAGCGCTGGACTCTGTAACGTATATCAACGTCCATTTAAATAAGTTCTTGTTTGATTTGTAACTCTATTATCTCGGATAAAATATGACGATGAAATTCAATTAAAAACCGTAGGAAAAAACACGAAAGGCGGAAAGATAAAAAGCACAAATCTAAATGTTAAAAACAGGAAAATTGGGGGGGAAAGTATTTCGGCGACGCGCTGACGCACTTTCTGCCAGAAGTTAGTTTCCGAATCTATGGCCGGAGGGTAAACACAAACTTCCATTTCCTACGTCGTCCCCATGCGTACACCACACACACTTAACTCTATAATGATTTTGGGGAGAGCAAAATTCGAATTTGTTCTAAGAAATTACACTCTGAATTTTTTACGCCCTCGTTTTCACCGTGTTGTTTTTTTTTTTTTGGAATTATAAGCCCATGATGCAAACTTTAATAAAATTTCGTAAAACAACTATTCATTGGGTTTTATATTTTTGCTCGTCAGGAATCTCATTTAACATCCTTATTTTTATTGTCGTCTTTACGAAATTAATGGTTTAATTTAATTAATTCACATTGTTTTTTTCATGACTTAAAAGTAAAATATTCATAAAATGGCTAAAAAAGTTACTCTTCACTGTGTGATGTATTGGTAGAAGAAAATTCAATTTCATTTTTATTCTCAAAAAATGAAGTGACGATTGAGTCCAGTCCAGCATGTGTAATAATGGCAAAACGAAAATATTACATAAATCACGTGAATCAGTGTAGTAGTGAAGTGAGACAAAATCAAGTATAGACGACCGATACATCATTCTGAAAGGCCTTATTCAAATGTGCGCAAGTAATACACGTGAGGGATGAGCTTCCACTTGTACCTTAGTAGTGGAAAAAGAGACAAAGCGTCACCGAGGCGCCATAACATTGATCCTCTCCTCGTACTCAATCACTTGTTTGCCTGAATTACCGTTCTCGGCATCGTTCTCGTGTTTTCCTCATGAATAACGAAAATGCAACTGTCATCGTGGGGACCCCTTTTTTTTGGTTGGAGATGTTATTGAATTATGAAGTTTCATTGAAATTATTTATTAAAAACTGTCATATCTAATATTATTCGAAAAATAATGAACCAAAATCGATAGACACCGTAGACATCATGTAACTGTCAGCAATTGAATTGTTTCGTGTAACATTTAATTTTTCTTCTATCATTAACATACAAAATGGGAGATGTGATTATTTTAAATATTTCACCCAGTACTTTGAAAAATATTTAAAAAGAACTATTTCTTTGATAATATTGAACAGATGAAGCTTATTTGTTTAGTGATTCACATATGCACTTTAGATAAAAGGTTTTGTTAAAATCCAATGAATTACGACGCACATTCATAATTTACATTTAATGTCGTGTCATGGTCGCGTGTTTATTAAGAAAAATGACTAATTAGACTGATTTTTAATACGGAACGCGGAGACACAACGAAATACTTTTATGAACAATAACAACCTTGACGTTTATTAATTCACATAAACTTAGTTAATAGATCTTTAAAATTCCTTATCATAAAATTGTAATTACAAAATTACCACACGTTGTAAAGATTTCATTTTTTCCATAAATTCTCATTTAACCTCCTAAAATTATTAATCACATAAACATTATGGTACATCAGGTCTATTAAAATATTAGTTTGTTCGGAAAAAATTTCGCTTTTCTTTAATTCAGAATGTTTATACTGCACAAAGTATATGAATTTTGTTTAAATATATAATTATCATTTGCATTAGTGACTTTTTGGCATCTTTCTGCTAGTAGTTGCATTTTCCGATGATACCAGCAAACTTCTCCGGAATCAAAAATTTTTTCACAACTTCGTCAAGTTCATTACATTTTCTATCTCTAAGGAAGTGCTCCATCGACCAAACATGGTAACCTGAAGGAGCAATATTTAGACTATGTAGAATGAGGAAGAACAGTCCATCCAAGCTCCATCACATTCTGTTGAGACCCAATAGGCAGTTTTGCGTTATCCTGTTGGTAGAATTCTTTTTATTTACTAATGTATGATACCGTAAACGTAAAATATCGTGTAGGTGTTCTATCAAGTTGAGCACAAAAAAAGTTCAGTAATTCAAAGCACCACCATTTGAAACAAATTCAAAGATATTCCAATAAACGCTGAACTACTTTTCCTCTAAAATGAGCTTTGTTAATTACTAGAACTCATGCTTGCCCAGAATTAAATCAACTTTTCATCATAAGTAATGATTCGTCGCAGAAAACGATTATGGAGATACTGAAATAATTCTCTAGAAATGTCTAACGTTGTTGGTACCGAGTTTCATTAAAATGATTTTTTTCCAAACAACCTAATATTAAAATTTCAACATATTATTGCCCATTAGTCCTTGTTCATAATGGATGTAAACCATAAGACACACGTAAATTTAAGTAAAAGTATTTTGTGATTTCGCATTCCCAACACCGTGCATATGCTCTAGGAATTGTAACAATAAAATAACCTCAAAAAATCAAACGAAAGTTGCAGTGTTAAATTGATTATTATAATTACAATTACTACTGATGTGCTGCGTACGAAAGAGAAATGTAATTACTGATATGTACAGCCTTGGCAAAAAGTATTAGGCACCTTACATTAACTCTTATATCATGAAAACCTGTTGGAGTGAGGTAAAATAAAATTTCCCAGGTACAAAATAATAACAATTTATTAAAGTACTTACTATTTTGTTGGGCCACATCTAGCCTTAATCACTGCAGCTATTCTTTTCGGCAGAGTACTTATAAGTTTATGACATTCCTCTGCGATAATATTATTCGATTCTTTCAATAACACGTTTTTTAAAATTGCTTTAGATGTAATTGGATGTTTTCTAATGTTACGCTTTGAAATCCCCCACAAATGTTCTATGGGATTTAGGTCTGGGGATTGTGCAGGCCAATCCAGGAGGTTAATATCGTTTTCTTGAAACCACTACATGGTAACTGCAGATTTGTGGCAGGGTGCATTATCTTGTTGATACATCATTTCTTCCATATTTGTATCACCAAACATCTTAGAAAATGATTGTCGTAATGCGTTTCCAATACGATTATGTATGTAAGTGTGAGAGTTCATTCGACCTTCACAAACAAACATTTCGCCTACACTATCGGCTGTCATATAACCCCTGAACATTACAATGCCTCCCCCATGGTTCACTGTTGGTACCCGCATTCTGGATGGTATTCTTCACCGATTTTCCGCCTCACGTAAGCTACACCAGGAGTTCCAAATACCTTATAATTAATTTAAAAAATGTTGATTTTAAACACACCGTATAACTTTTTACGGGAGAAGTGTAGAAGATGCAAACGAATTCAAAATTACAAGTGATATAAAGCAAATTTGATTCGTCGGTCCACACAACATTTGTCCAATCCTTCCTTCTCTGTAAAGTGTGGGTACCCATTCCAAACGAGACTATTTATTTTTTTCTGAAAGCCAAGGCTTCTTTCTTTACAGCCTTTTAAGCCAGCTTCATTAAGTCTTCTTCTGGTCGTTCTGGCACTGATCGGTCTCCCGATTTCCTCGGATACACTAGCAGCGAGCTCGGAGGAAGTTTTCTTTTGATTTTTAGGTGACTCTCGAATTAAATTTCGATCCTCAGCTGTTCTTGTTCGGTTCGCATGTGATCCAGTATCCGCGTAACGTTTCGAGGCAGATTGCACCGCACAACGCGAACGTTGAATACTTTTGACTATTTCTGTTTGTGTGTTGCCTTGTTCGTGCAAGAACTGAATTCGTAAACGTAAATGCTCACTAAGTTCGTTCTTTTTAGGCATTTTTTTACAGCAAAAATGATGATATTCAAAATTATAATGAAATAAACATTATATTGGAAAGATCGTTCTTACTACAAGCGCTTATACAAGACTGTCTATCTATTCACGGAACCAAAATTGCGAACTATCATCTGTCACATGTTTTACAACCGCTGTAAAGTACTGTGCATTATTTAAATTATCGTTTCTTGTTGCCGACTATATAACAATAAAATTCTAAAGATTTCTGAGTAATATTTTCGGAGATAAATTAGAAAATTATGGGTGCCTAATACTTTTGGCCAAGGCTGTATATGTCCTAGAAAACGTAGATGATGTTGGGTACAACCTATAAAAGTTGATCTTGAAAGAAACGGAGAATTTATGGGACTCATATCTATTGGAAATAAAATTAAATGATGAAGAGTCTAAGGGTTTTTCACTTATAAAATTTTGGCGGTTCAAATTTTCTCATACCTACTTAGTTTATGACAACTAATAAACATCACTTTCCCTATATTTGAACGTGAAAATTACGCAAAGTTGAACTATTTTCAACTTTACGTTTGCCTTATGTTCGATCGTAAACCATTCGTAAAACGTAAGCTTTTCGTTTTATCATTGTGAAAACTATCACTTAATTTCCATCGGTTTAAATTTATGTTTTGCATATATTTTACGTTTTTATTGTGGCTTATTGTAAACAAGGACCTAAATTCTTTAAATGGTTTTATATACGAGTATTATTTGAAAAAATCTGCAAATACACAAAAATAAATATTAAATTAGATATTAAAGTTAGATTATGCCATGGCACAGAGGCGAAATGAGACGGAGGAAGATACGCAGCGCTTCCTCCTCTTTTTACCTACAGATATACACTATTTTCTTGAGGGTATTTCTCACCACCTATCTCTATGAGCAAAACAAGTTGTAAATAGGGTTTCTTTAAAAAGAAATATGCCTCAAACATATTATGGCCCAGTTTCTTAGCCACAGTTTAATTTTAATCTTCAGTTTATTCCTGTAGGAATGATTGTTTTTCTAATTGTTAGTACGGTAATAAATAGGAGATTAAAGTTAAACTGCGACTGAGTCTTATGTCTTATGTCTTATTATAGGTTATCCAAACTAACCGTACTGAAGAAAAAAGCAAAGAATTGTTTTTTTTTAAGTGATTATAATGCTCGTTGTGATAAAAGCAAGTGAAGAGGGAAAGGCACACTATGAAAAAAAAAATGCACTAAATGAAATTCCGTCAATTTGCAATAAAAATGATCTGAATTTAGTTCCAACTTATTTTTATAACATTTGCAATTAATATAATAAAGAATTCATAAAAGTACACTATTGATTCCAACAGTTATTTCACCAATGAACAATCATTGCATATATTAAATAAAGGCGACATTTCAATAAGAAGCAAGTTTTTTCTAACAATTAGGATTTATATCAAATCATAATTCCGGTTAGAATATGAAAATCCCTAAGAGAATACTTAACTAATTTAAACGGATTTAAAGGAATTAAAGAAAGATATAACGTTCACTCTTAGCACATTAAAATCTGTCATTGAATGAATTTGTACTTTTTAACATCCATATTCATATTCATATTTTCATCAGAGGTGATATTAACTACGAAAGACATCAGGTTTTCTCTTCATATAAATGTCACCCGGGCATCATTTTCTTTTATCCGGGTACCCGTTATTACCCGGATAGAAGTGGGAAACTAAGACATCGGGTACCCGAGTACTACCCGTATAATTATTACCCGGGTATCATATTTTACTCGAATAGCCGTTGTTATATGTGTACTTTGTCAACCTAGAATCTCTGAAAAACATTTAGGTAGTTGGTAGCCGAGTGATTCAGTTCGCTGGTAACGGACTTGACGCTCGGAGAGGCAATTATTAGCTGTAGGTTAGAATCCTCTACGAGTGCGTGTGGGTTCTATGTGAAAGATAGAAGTTTCATGGCTCGGACCGTGTTCGGATTCATACTGGTTCCTTCGAACTGGGTTCTTTGCGTTTTCCCAGTCTGCAAGGCGAATACCGAAGGAGGTTGAGGAAAGTATAGATCGAACTTATTATATGGGTACCCGAATTTAAATGGATATCAAAGCTCATAAGATTACCCGAGTATTATATGGGACGCAGATAGTACCCAGGTAGTTTATGAAGGTATCCGGGTAGTTCAAACATACGGGTATGTTATCCCTAGTATCAACTAAAAATTGTTGAATTCTTGGCTTCCGGTTGGAACCGCGTGTCTCGGATTTCGTTGTTGTTCGCGTTACTCGTTGAGTCTCAACGACGGACTAACGACTAACGCGAAGCAGCAGCAAGACCAACAGCAGCAGTAGTAGCAGCATCATCACCAGCAGCAGCCCTGAGGAAGTTCTTCTGCAACGAAGAACGAAACGTCGGCAGTGAAGAAATCCGAGACACGCGGTTCCAACCGGAAGCCAAGAATTCAACAATGGACGACGGCCGCGGAAGCCTTCAAGTTAAATCAACTAAAAATCTTTTTACTTCAATTTAAAATTATCTCTATAATGACATTTTTAATAATTAACTGAATTCATATTCCATGTAGGTGTATAATTTATTTAATAACAATTTCAGTAGTATAATCTCAGAGTGAAGTGCTTTATATAACTATAAACTTTGTTGCAAAATTGATGTTAATCATCTACGTTCAAGGTTTTTATTTGGAAAGTGTAAAGGTATCTGAAACGCATTAGATAATAAAAGCCCATCATTATGTGCCATTTAAATGACAAATAGACGTAAACGATAGTTTTCGTCGCTCCGGTTGCATTTAGTTGCCATGCAAAATCCAATTACAGTTTTTTTACGCAGCCGCACGCAAAATAAATTGCGAGGAAGTATATCACATCAAACTTGTTTTTCTAGTCTGCGCGTTTCCTGCCCGACAGGAATTGATAGCTTATATATTAAGTTTCTCTTTTTTCTGTCGGCTCGATAAGCCGGCGTATATGTGAGAAAATCTTGAGCTATGAAAAATTACTGAAAAGAAGCTCGTAATGATCTGCGTGGAAAGTTTCGGACTTTTCTTTGGTTACGTCGATACCACCACGCTCCAATTATGTCGTGTGTAGGCGAGCTTTTTCTCAAATACATTAAAGTAAAAGAGAGAAAAAAAAAGAAAATTCCATCAACGTATTTAATTTTTAATTAATATTTTTTGAATGCTTTTGATAAGGCCAACATAAAAAAGTGTATGCAGAAACGAAATTAAAATTTTACTTTCTTGATGTAAGATATCGAATGTCGACCAATATCTGTATGAGAGGTTTAAAAGCAATAAATTACATTTTAGTTTATATTTGGTAATGACAGAATTTTGGCTTTAATTAATTTTAGAACGATATGTTAAAAACGTTCTCGATGTAATGTACCGTGTTTCAAAGTTGACAAGTCAACAAGACAGTAAAATAAAAACTGTTTGAAATATGTGAGTAATCTTTATAGGTCACCTGAATTATGAGTGAATTAAATAAAACAGTACGAATTCGCTTATCCGTATGTCACTTACGCTGAAACCTCAGCAAATGCACGAAGCTGTTACTGATACATAAATAATGCAGTTGCCGTGTCGTTTGCAAAATGTGACGTAGAACAGACAGCGGAGCGAACTGTTGCGTCGGCGTCGGAGGGTTGCGATTTCAGCCCCGGCGAAAAATTCATGCGAAACACGTCGACGTATTCTTGTCCGAATTAGCGAGCGGGCTTAGCAGCGTTTGATACGGTCAGTGTTTATAATAAGCCCTTATTTAGTCGAAGCGGATGCAAGAGTACACAAAAGCTCGCAAACAACGCAAGTCGTTAATGGTGAATAACTAGAAAGTTTGCCCTTATCACGCTGTAACCGACAAGGGCGAGCGGATGAACCCCAACAACGTAATTGCTGGCCTTAACATAAATTTGACAGGACCTAGTGTTATCGATTTAATAAAATCTATCTCTTGCCATTGTCGTCAGTGTAATCGTCAGCAATAGCAATTAATCAACATCTCATCTAGTTTCTACATACATATACGAATAATTATAACATGATTTTCCATATTTTTTTTGAAATTCTATTTCTGAATTATTAGATTCTCATTTTATAAGTTGATACTAGCATCTAAAACAGTCAAAAAATCATCAATTTTTACTCTTAGTCATGAAATACATCGGGTTGCTGCTAAAGCACTTTCACATAAATTGTAAACTACTGTAAACAGATTCAATTTATTTAAAATAAAGTGGGAAATTAAAACCAAGTTATGAAATCTTTTATAAAAAAAAAGTGTTTAAAAACAAATTTTTTCTCGTAATTTTGAAAATATTACATTAATAAATTAATTTTTGTCACTCGACATACAAGTTATTTGTAAGTTGTCACTACCAATTGTTACATGTATTGGACAGATTGTAATTTCTTGGAATTTTCTTAAGAACGGAATGGTCATTCGACCACGAGAATGTTAATATTATAGAAAAACCTCAATTAAGAAAAATGTTATTGCATTTTTCACAAGAATGATAATTACGTTTTCATTTTACGAAATTTTAATACTCAGTAGTATTTTATGAAATTAAACTGATTACGTTATTAAGTTTAATTGAATTAATTATAACAGAATCAAGCAACAAAATAATGAGAAATTTAATTAAATCTAATTTGGAGAAAGCAGACCTAAACGAATACGAGCATCAGAACAGTAGTTTTATCACATCTCATTTTTTTCTTCGCCCCCACAAGTCTAACCTCATTATCCGCTCCGTTGCACATATGGGGTTACATGATTGTGTATGTATTCCTTGCCGAGCGTAAATTACAGCGAACGTTCGAAGCTCCTAACAAGCACCAATATGCAGCCATACTGGTCCAAATAACTAACACTGAGTATGTGCTCATTAAATCGTGTTTATTACCGCATTCGGACTCATCGTGCAAACCGGACGACCGCTTGATTTGCGGTTGGTTTTGTGTGCGTATTTTGTTAAATAAATTGCATGACCCATTCGCGTTTGTTTAATTGACCATTATATTTTATTCTGTAGCGTGGCTTTTGTATTATTAATATTTAGCTTGTAATTTCCTATTGTTATTCAACGAACGGTTTGTTTTCTAATCAGGACAATCCTAATTGTTTATTGTACTCGCACGCAACGAATCAACAGTGTGCAAAAATACAAATTAATTCATGTAAAACGAAATCATTGTACGTATATGGGTGGGTATATAAAGAAGTCTTCCCTTCTTTAAGTCCTCTTTAATAAAGTTCATTAAATTGGTTATAGTTATTGTATGTTCGATAATATAAATATTACATGAAATATTTACAGTATGTCATTGATTGGAACTTTATCAATGCGGTATCTGTTGTCCACCCCTATGCGAAAGGTTGACTTAATCAGAAGCCACGAAATTGAGCCCGGTAACAACAACAAGACCTTCGCCCTTTGGCAAGTAAATAATTTACATACTTAGGACGGATCAGCACACCCTCTTAAGAAATTTACGTAATTATAAAATAAAGATTCCTAACATCATTCAGGTCACAGGTTGCGTAGATAGTGAAGTAAACCCCGGACTAATGATAGGATATTAGTGTGTATTATATCAGGTGGACGGGAAAGCATTAAAGCGATTACCAACGGCGCTAATGTGCCAGCCAGCTCGTAGTAATTAAATCGCGCCGCTGGTGGGGACGGTGTAGGTTCGAATTTTAACATCATAACTGCCGCAATATCTGTGAAATACAGCTTCTGGTCGGCCAACAGTTCGGAAGCGAAATAGATACCCACATCCATTACACAATAGATAACAATACCTCGTTTAATTCACCTCTGTCTCTCGCTAAACAGTTTCCTTTGTTCGGATTATATTTACGCGTTGCTTGGAATTTATGTGCCTCTCTGAGAACGCGTCCGTCGCGGTTTCCTCCTTAACTATGTACTTCTGTCTTTCTTCTTAATGCAAAACCACTAATATCAATATAACTTATACTGTCCGTTTATAAGTCAGTAAGAAAAAATGAATAAGAATGTACAAAACTGTTTGTTATCTATGCATGCGAAACATAGACAATGACAAAAAAAAGGTAAGGGTAAGGGAACGGAAAACGATGTAAAGGATTTATGGAGGAATTAAAGTTGAAGAAGAATTTAAAAAGAAAACAAACAAAGAAATAGAACTGAATAAAAAAACCAATCACTGTTCAAGTGGTGAGAAAACTAGGAGTCAAAATAGCGTCAATAGCGAGAATGTCTACGAAAGATGTGTTAAAAGAATTTTAATGG
Organism: Serrognathus titanus; assembly: GCA_039766575.1. Classification (NCBI taxonomy): domain Eukaryota; kingdom Metazoa; phylum Arthropoda; class Insecta; order Coleoptera; family Lucanidae; genus Serrognathus; species Serrognathus titanus. Next base: position 22,566,737 of record CM077913.1, read on the forward strand.
AAAGAAAGAAGAAGAGGGCGACTCAGAAGGAAATAGTTAAAAAAGCAAAGAAAAATCTGAGGGACCTAGGAGTCAGGAAATTGGAAAGAAGAGGCAGTAGATAGAAAAATTTGGCAAAGTGAGAAAACTCGAAGCCCAGAGTCATTACGCCCAGGTCTATATTTCAAAATGTTTTTCAAACTTTTAAGCATGTTTCCAGGGCCAGTGCAAGTAAAAAAAAGTTTTCTGCATTTTCTTAAGAGGAAGCTGTTTCTTGAACTAAATAGAATAACCCAAAGCACATTCTATCAAAAAATTAATTTGTTGCTATATCTGAAGAAATCTAACTGTAAACTGAATAACATAACAGCATTTATGTTATGTCTGATTTTATTGAGGTATTTGATAGATTATGTATTATTAGAACAAGAGATCAGTGATTAAACTTGGATGAAAATTATTTACAAAGTAAACATTTTGTGGTAAGAATAGATGGCCTGTATAAAAAATAAAAATAGCCACAGGAAGATATTTACACTGGTGGACAGGGGAATCGTTACGACTTGAAGGACACATAACCCTTAGTGGCAATATGGATGGGGATACTGTAACCAATTGCAATTGCAACGATAGCCGTTGCTTCCACTGCAGGTCAATAACGGCGAGGTTAGCATGCATGGGTAACGATTTTAATGGACATGACTGTATATATTTTAAATTCATCATCAATAGTTAATTTATGTTAACATCAGAGATTCTAAGAGTCGATCATGAAACAATTTTTTTTATTTAGTAAGAAAGTGATACCAAGCAATTCTATAAAAGTTCAAAAATATTGAATATGTATAATGGCATTATGCACCGAACACTTAAGCTGAGTTTAAATTTAAGATACGTTTATAATATGACGTTTGAAATTTCACAACATAGGGTTAAGTCACAATCTAAGTGACGCTTAAACTTAATCCAAGTTAATTTATGTCATGCATACGACCATAAGTTACTTATATTTTGCAAACTATTAATTCACGATAAAGGATAAGGATAAACGGGATACACACAACTTAAAAACGATACAGTACATAAGTATTGTATCTACATTTAGTGATAAGTATGTTCAAAGATCAAAGATCATAATCATAATAAAGTTATTTTAATATTGCCTAAATTTAATGATTATTGAAACAAAATTTAAGTTAATGTATTAATTACATTTATGCCTAATTGTTTACCTCTCAATCGTTTTGGATAATTTTGATCTGCTCACTGATAATCTTTTCCTATTGTCATGCTTACCTCACGATGAATTGACATTTATTTTGCTATTAAAATTTACTAATATAATTTAATAGATTATTATGAATATTACTTTGGCAGAAAAGTTTCAATAATTCTTTATTAACTTTCATCCATATTATTTTTATACGGATATTTTTGGATTCTTTTCCCTATTTATATATTTCCATTCGCACATTCGATGTTACTCAATTAAGGAATTTCACATTTTTTCCATAAATTTGCAAAGACAAATGATTTTGAATATAGAATTATATGTAAAAAACTATTAATAAGCTTTTTTGCACTTACACAGTTTGCTCCTTAATAAATCATCCCATACAAGCAGCAAACTGGTTGAAATTTGTCAAATGTCACATAATGTTAGGTCAAAAGTTAGTCACGATCTAAGTTATTCCCAAACACTTGTATAGAAGATGCTCGAGGAATCCAAACCGACTCGTAACAAAGCTTTTAAAACTTTCAAATATTGATACCACACTTGGCCGCTTTATGTGGAATAGCACATTAAGCAGCAAACTGGTTGCAATTTGTCAAATTTTACACAATGTTAGGTCAAAAATTGGTCGTCCGATCTCGTGACCTAAACTATTTATTATTAATTTTATATAAAACATTTTTTTCTAAATTTAAAAATAAAAAAGTTAAAGGGGATAGGAATTCTCGTGTCGTCATCCTGTAAAATATAGATACTTTTATGTTTCAAATTTAATTCATTCAATTATGTTAAATAAAATTCAAGTGGGAATTTTAGAATCCTCAGTATTGTCGTTAAAAAGTTAAAATACGTATTAAACTACGTAGCAGTTTGCGGCTAAATATATTACGGTGATGCACAAAACGTTGAAATAATGATAATAACAACGGTGTGCAAACTTTCACTTATAAATTATTTTACAGCCCGTCTCTGTATACTCACGACAATATCTTTTATGGTCTTAAATTTACGTGTAACATCACATAATAACGCCGAAGCTCTGCCTCATTCGGTATTCCAGCTCGGGGAATATCGCTATGACCTGGTAATAATTAGGTGTCACCGTGCATATTTCAGAAGTCAGGTTAAAGCACAGTTTATAGTTCGGCAATAAAACTTAGAGCGGGTGTACAGATATGAAGACGGATATGTGGGACTTTAGTGCGCATACGTCAAGACGTCGTTACACGAATTTACATTTTGCATGCAGGATAAAATGTTTAAAAATAGAAATGTCTTAGTTTTTCAGTTGAAAGTGGCAAATGTCGCAAGTGCAATACAATTGATACCTAAAACATTAAAAAATGAAAAATCATTAAAAATATATTTCAAGGAATTACCTCTTTAAGGAACACTTTGCTTTTATTCTGTAGGAGCGTTTTATTTAAAAAAAATATACAAGATAAGTAGATCAATGTATTCTTTTGATAGTTCATTTATATAAAATGAAGTGCCGAGTATTGAAAAAACAAATATGATAGATTAAATACGATCAAAGTTTGAAATCGCAAAAAAAACTGTAAGAGTTGGATAAGAAATTTGTAACAAAAAACTAGAATTGCCTAAGAAGTATCACGGTAAAGAGTAACGAATTCGTGAATAATTGTGTAAAGCGAATTTTATTTATCGATGTCTGGATTAAGTTGCTGAATGTAATTGGAAATCGAAAAGGATTGTTAGAAATTGACGTAAATAAAATTTCTAATAAGGAATTATCGCCATAGTACGTGGCAAAACGTTTCATCTTCATCTTCATCGCTGAGAAATTTTTTACTCTAATTAGCAGGCGTCGTACACGCATAACGTTACATCATTAATAGCTAAAAACTTCCGTATCGATGTCAAAGACGCATTTTGAGACATAAAACAATAAAACTTTATTAGATAGAGCTGTGCAATGTATGGGCTTTCATTCAACATAATCGTTAGTTCCGAACTGTGATTTTGGGTACGATTCTTGATAAATTTTGTCTCGAACACTAAGAGAATTGTTTTTATATTTTTTCTGTAATCTATGATAGCTATTACCTTATTGATTTCGTATTGTTGAGTGTTATTACACTCACCGCGTATGTAGTTTATCGATATATTTTCGTTTCCTTCATGGAGAAATTCATTGAAATTACTTACAGTGCTCTGTAAAACATGATTTGTTTGATCCGCTTTTACCATTCGTAAATGAAGTATTATTTATTATTCTTGCTTATTCCCGATTATTATTGTTGTTAGATGGCAGACGCATATGTCCCATAATGTATTCTATTAAGAGGCAGCAGCTTGCGTTCAAACCTATGCAATTTTCGGGGTTAATAAATAAGTACCCGCTTTGTTATTAGTATTGGTTATTGTTCCCGTTTATTAATGTTGTATTATAGACAACACAGATACATAGTTTCACAATGTAATCTATTAGAAGCTAGCCGGTTCACGGTCAGCCCAGTCGTTCATCTTTCCGGGGTCGATGTATTGTAGACGTACCATTGCTTAAAAAGTAAATATGGGGTTTAGTGCGGCAACAGTTCTAAACAAAGTCACGTGACACTTTGGATCTAAACGCAAAAAAACAAGACTGTGTATATGAGCCGCTTATGAATGCTACCTTCTTAAAGGAAACAAGAACATTTTTGCTTGATATTTCTCTCTCTCCGCATGTAATTACATGTACTATGAAAATTACTCAAATCTGGTTGTATTTTGTGAGAGACATAAACGAGAGAAACAAGAAAATAATATAAATCAACAAATAAGAAGAAAGAACAATATACGAGGTTTGTTCAACAAAAAAGGTGACTTTTTAAATTTCACGGGCTACGTACATTCGATTTTCGATTTTTTTGTTTTGTTACGTTGGTACACATGTCCCCAACATATGTTGACATTAGCAGCCATTTAGCATTTGTAGTTCGTCTTTGACAGAGATAAAGGTTAGACGTGTTTTCGTGTGCTTGGCGATTTTTGCTATCGAAAGAATCTGCATTAAATTTTGTGTGAAAAATAATATTAAGTACTCCAACGCACTTAAAATGTTGATTGTGGCATTTGGTGAGTCTACTTTGAGCAAAGAATAAGTGGTACAAGCTCTTCTTAGAAGGCCGAGAAGATGTTAATGACGATGCCCGCCATGGAATAAAATTGTTATGGAGAATCGTCGAATCACTCTTAGAGAAGTTGCTGAGGATGTCGGCATATCGGTTGGCTCATGTCATGCAATTTTTGTGTGGCAGTGGAGTTTGTTCCGAAATTGCTAAATTGTGACCAAAAGAATCGTCGCATGAGCATCGCTCAGGAGCTGTTGAATGACGTCAACGTCGTTCCAGATTTGCTGAAAAGGGTCATAACTGGTGACGAAACATGGGTACGTGGTTATGACGACGAAACCAAAGCCCTATCATCCCAATGGAAGCGGCCAGAAGAGCCAAGACCGAAAAAAGCACGCCATGTTCGGTCAAATGTGAAGGTTTTGCTCACTGTTTTCTTCGATTATAATGGCGTGGAGTATCGTGAGTTCTTACCAGAAGGTCGTACGGTCAACAAGCAATATTACCTTGAAGTTATGTGCTATTTGCCTGAAGCAATACGAAGAAAATGCCCGGATTTGTGACAAAACAATTCATGGTTTTTGCATCACGATAATGCACCTGCTCACACATCGTTGCTTGTTCGTGATTTTTTGGCCAAAAACAACATCGTAATCATGCCTCAGCCACCGTATTCACCGGTCTTGGCCCTCTGCGACTTTTTCCTTTTCCCAAAACTGAAAATAGCCATGAAAGGACGGAGGTTTGCCACGATTGAGGAAATAAAGACCGCATTGTTGGAAGAGCTGAAGGCCATACAAAAAGCGCATATCAGAAGTGCTTTGAGGATTGAAAACAGCGCTGGCACAAGGGTATTATATTTGAGGGGGATTACTTTGAATGGGACAAAATAGATATTGATGAATAAATAAATATTTTTCGATAGAAATAAAAAGTCACCTTTTTTGTTGAACAAACCTCGTATGAGTAAGTTTATTTAGAAATCAACTGCAAGAAATTTTAACCAAATTAAAAAAATAGCATTTTTAAGTTGTTTTATTAATTCGCATTTAATTAATTTACAAACCATTGGAATAAAATGTTTGAAAGAAATTCAAGAAAAACAAAACGACCTTAATAAAAATGTATGGCTAAAAATACATCCTTAATGAGTTGAATTCCCAATCACAGGCCCATAAAAACAACAAAAAAAAACATTGCTACACCCATTAATATTTAAACAAACTAATCCATTCAGATTTTAAGTTAAAAACCAACCTGGCTCATTATTTTGTTTCTTTCGTTGTTTGTGTAAAAGGGCATCCATTAGTGTTTTCTTTGCAACCATATATATTAGGATTTAATTACTTAAAGGCGATAAAAGAGGCATTGTCCAGATCATTACATTGATCTTTATCTTACCAATCTTATGCCATTACATTTCAAAAAGAGGAATGATTAAATTCTCTATATGTCTTAGTATAGTTTTTCCTATTTTCAGGTTTAGTCGTTAAAGCTCTGGCATTATTATGCTAGAAGCAGTAAGTACTTCTTCAGTTAGTAGACCTAGACCATCATTTTAATTACATTCGAGAGTATAATCTGTAGAGCTACTTTTACATATAATCGTTTAATAATGGTCCGTGAATTATTTACTGATTTTCTCTGGTATTTTAAGTAAATAAAGACCTCCGTAGCTGGCGCCAGTTTCTATTTAATAAATGTATTGTAACCAGCGCCGGTTTCTTTTTTGTATTATTGGCAGTAGTTATGGAGAAGTACAATCAACAGCCAGCGGCTAATCTAATTAATTGAAGTTATCAATCGTACATATACTAGGTTATTATGATGTTTACGATGTTTACAATGTTTACCCTTTATTTATAGGGTACAAATTAACGGCAATCACTTCTAATATTGTACTATAATCGAGTAAAAGTTTGACAAACAAAACGTATGCGTTATTATTAGTTTAATATTATGAAATCTATATATGACAAATTAAACTAAAAACTGAAGAATAAATTAAACTTTTTGTTTAAAAAATGCATTAGTTGTGCGTTCTGTACTTCTTGAATGTGTTCTTAATATTTGTTAAAGACAAAAAAAAGCTAGCAAACTTTGTCATAAACTTTTGTTAAGCCTTGCTTGATCGGTTTTCTTTTTTATTGGAAGGGTATTGCCTACGTTTCCAAATAAAATGAAACATATGATATAAAAACACTGAAATATTAGAAGCAATCACATTAATTTTTTTAGAATTATATTATAATTATTACTTTGAAAGATATAATGTATCAATATTTAATTGATAAAGTATAAATCAAAACTTTCACGTTTAAGTAAGGTTCTAATTGTCAGACAATTTCAAAGGCCTGAAAGGATACGATTTAAAAATAATAATAAACAAAATAATTAAAAAAAGTTTTTGAATTATATTTGCGTTCTTTAAAATTTAATATAAGAATAATTTTAATATAATGCATTTTTAATAAATGAATAAATTTAGTATATAGAATCAAATGTATCCATTTAGATATTTAGTATGTATTATAATATGTAAAGTGTCTCTATCATTAGCAATTTGAATCGTTCGCCATTACTACTTTTTTATTTTTAAAGATACAAATTCGGTTAAATCGATAAAAAAACATTTAAGAAATGCTGGTGTCGTTGTAAAGAGAAAGAAAGTCTCTATCGAATGAATTACAAAAATTAGAACAATAGTATTTAATAAAGGTACGGTCGTAGAACCAATTTGACAACTAGTAGTGCAATTGTGCCTTTTCTTAGAAATTCATAGTCAGCTTGAAAATTAGAGAATCTTTGCCCATTTGACCGAATTTCTATTTTTAAAAATAGAAAAGTTAGCAATAGTGAACGTTTGAAATTGAACACCCAAAATAATAATATAATAATAATAATAATAATTTAATAAAAGATATCGAAATATTAACTACTTACGACTTAATTTCAAAATATTTTAATTTAATAATGTGTTCTAATAAAACTCGCACCATCTAACAGTAAGGAATTATGTGTACTTACAGCTTGGTATTAATTTTAATATAATTTTATGTTTGTAATAACTCGTTATTTACTGAGATAATTACTAGAAAATATTAAATTTAAACTCAGCGAGTAAACTTAGTCTGACGCCGATGTTAAAAAACTTAAATGCACATAGAATTTTAATTAAAATAACGCGAAATATCGTCAAGTTCCTTCATAGTTAAAACACTATTTCCTCATTATATTTCTTTACACTCTGCTTTATTCGTTTCAAGCATTTACCTCGGCACTTTAGCGCAATATTGCACGTCGTGTCGTCTTAATTAATCACATCATGCAGGTTGTTGCTATTCGAAATAAAATTTTCGCACTGCTTAATGTAAAGAGCTTAGTTTTCCGCTTCACGTTGGAAGTCACTTTCAGACCAAGGCTGAAGCTATCAATCAACGGCAGGAAAAGCGTTCAAGAACGAGATCACGCGTGCTACTGCAGGTTTATTCCGCAAACTCGTGCGGGCATTAATGTTTATGGCCGACAATTTAAACGTAATCCGACCTACTTACTGTCACTGAATGTTACATTATAATCTCGAATTCAAGTCCTTAATGTATCTGATTCTGATGATGTTATCCTGCACAGCATGAGCGAAACGTACACTTTATTTTATACTCTTCTTTAGGTCACATCAAATTTATTTATTTTTTTAATACATGTACAATGAAGTAAATATTTTGGATTTTTGTTATATCGTCAAACAAAGTGCAAAAGGTCAATTCTTAAAAGTTGCATTATTTAGGAGAGTAAAAGAATTATCAAATTTAAAGGAACAAATTAGTTTCTTTTTGTACTAATAAATGCAACTTTTAAGACGTACGACCTATTGTAGCTTAACTGACGATATATTATTTGCCACCATACTTGTTCCTTTCTACAACACAAAGGCTTAATATTAGACTTAGAAAAAGATGGAAAGAAAGCTCGCAAACTTTACAATAAAAAACATTTTGCAGTACTGAAATTTTGAATTTATTTCTTTATTGTTCTGAAACAAAAGAAACCTTTTTTTATTTATAATGAAGTTAACTACATAAATACAATTAACTCCTGCATTTTTAAGTTTTAATGATGTAAAACATTTTCCCTGATTCACCGCGAAATTTTTCTGATGCCGCACTGAAACACTCAACGAAAAGGAAAAAAAAGGGAAGGAAAATATAATTACCAACACGATTTCAACGGCCACGCAGTCTCGGCTTGTAAGCATAAATTTAAAATTCCATTACATAATTGCACGTATAAGCGTAACAGTTACGTTTTCAATGCTAATTAAACATTTCCTTTCCAGAAATAAGTTTTATTTTCGATGTAAACGAGTGCGTGCGGCGTTCGTTGTCAAGGATAACCGGGATTAATGGATGGCAGAATTTACTGCAGGGATTGCGTGCTTCTCCATCACTTAATTATTTCCTCGATTCAATACGTATACCCCGACATTTTATCAGAATAAACATATGTTCGGTTCCTGCACTGTGGAAAAAAAGGCCGATCAGTTAGAGGAAATTTAGTACTAAATCCAGCGCGCTAACCTTTAGGGATTCCTTGAATGAAGTTTATTGAACTGCACGCCATGCTTACAGTTTAACTGAAATAAGTACAGGAAAATACGTAGATAGGAGTTTAGGAATCACTATGAATAAATTATTATAATAAAAACAAATAAAGCAGATTTTTCAAATATTTATGTGCGTAATGAATTTTTGAGATACCAAATTCGATTAAAAATTGTAAGGAATTATCTACACCTTTTTATTTCAGTTCCTATTTTGAGTTCATTGTCTAATTGACATTATAGAGACCAGCTTGATGACGCAAATTGAAATTGCAGTTACCTTTCTGTAAGTGGATGGCATGGTAAAGACATTCGTCTAACCTTTGCCGATAATAGGTATTTGATGATTAGAGTATTCTTTAATTCAATTATTCTGAATTCTCCCGCCTTTCAGTTTATATTTTATATATTTTAAAACTAAACTACTTAATTCCCAATGATGTGGTATTAAACAAAAGTTAATATTACTCTCGTAAATTTCTGTCACGTAAGGAAATAACACGTACTCTCATAGCAATTATATAAAAACCTTCCACGCACTTGCAACTGCGGAAGTCGAGAAAATAATCAGTCTTTATTATCTTACGGATGTGAGAATGGAAGCGGAAGCAGCAGGAAAGAGAATAAAGGAAAAGGGAGTGTTAGGTTAGAATAAACGGTAATGAGAAATAAATTTTATGGCCATTTCTAAATTTAAAATCATTGTTATTTTTCCATGCCGCGAAATTCCCCGCGTACTTATTTTCACATAAATTAAGTCGATTAAGTCGAGAATACATTATTTACATAGGCATTTCGTTCGGATCCGCGGGGAATAGTCGAATTAAATAAAAATAGCCCGCCCGTCCGAAATAGGCTGCGCCCCCATTTGCGTCACAAAAACTCATAAAACTAAATTCTGAGCAATTTATGATTTCCTTTCATCGGGCGTAATGGAATAACGCGGACCGAAATCGGATAACAAGCTGCGTTACCGTTTCATTTATCGTCATTTTTGTTACAAATTAACAAACGGAAGCAAAGGACTGTGCAGATGAGCAGGAAATGAAGATGGATGGGTGATGGAGGGGCCAAAAGGGTGAGTGATGACATAGAATCGGAGTATGCCACGGTGTCGACGACGCTCCTGCCGTCTAGTGATGAAACGACATATCATTGCTCGATGTGGGGATTGATTCATTAGCGACGGCCTGATTAATTGCAAGACCAGGTGCACCTGTAGGACTTCAAATACACCATGTCAAATAGATCGCATGAAATTTAGCACACACACACATGCAAAAAGTATTTGCTTTTTCAACGCACAAAATTCAAGTTCAAGGTTCGAATATCATCACCATCAAAATATAATGAAAACACTCCAACCAAAGAAATTTGTTAATGGCACTGGGATTTTGGGTATTTTCAGACGACCTATAAATATATTCCGAAGAAATCTACTTATAAACAACTTCTTTTAGTTTATCTAGAACCTAGAATTGGTTTTCTAAAAGAAATCTTTTTATACATGTATACATTAGAAGTGTTACACCTAGAAGGAATAATTTTTTGAACTTGATTTTTAGGCAATGTCTTACATCAAGAATGAAACAATAAAATTTGCAAGAAATTTTACTAACATATATAATATGGAAAAAATTAATAATGTGTTTGCCGACCCCTTAGCTGAGTATACTCCTGTACACGTCTAGGCATCGACAAAATGAGATGGTCGATGTCTGCTTGAGACATCCCGTTCCAAGCAACTTGAACTTCGTGGATTAACTGTGCCAGAGTCTGTGGAGAATGGTGCAAAGTGAACAGTCTTCTTCCGATGATTTCCCACACATGTTCAATGGGATTTAAATCCGGTGAACGGGGTGGCCACGGCAAAACATTAACGCCAGCTTCTTGGAGAAAGTCCATAATTTGACGAGCAATATGAGGAGGTGCCTAGACAGAATCGCGATTCATTGCTGAATACATATGCCGTTCTGCCTCCCAATGCTGCCGTCCTCTGCATCAGTCCAAACGTTGACAACGGTGTTCCACCGTCAAAGGAAGCACTAATCGTGGACGGCATGAAACAAGTCCAAAGGTTCGAATGCGGCGATATAGGGTTCGCATATTAACAGGTCTATCTTCTTCTCCAAACCATTGGTCATCGATACGGCGCAAAGCTAGTTGTCTCAAGCGCCGATCTTGACGCTCTATGGTACGCCCCAGTTGACCAGTTGGTCTTCTTCTTGTTCTTCTACCTTCTTCTGTCCACACCCGACACTCACGCATTACCATCATTGCAGTGCTATTAACGCGGCGATAGGAGAAGCAACAATTCTACCCATGACAAAATCGCTAAGATGGTGATATTGTTGATCTCTTCGGTCTCTAGGCATTCTGTTACGCTTAACACAAGTAGACAGAGGCACAAGGACTTAAAATATCTGTACTAATCAGCTCTCAGAAACTATTTTCTTCACATAAAACTAAGAGATAAAACTTTGTTGTTGCAAGAACTGTCAAAGATAAAAGTTTGACATTTTTATCATAACATACTTTAAAAATTCTGTTGCCAAAATGAAGTCCAAAAAAGTATTCCTTCTAGGTGGAACACTTCTAGTGTCACTGAGTATATTAAAATTAGATGAATAAACATAAAGAATCCTAATCAAACTTAAAAGAATCACTTCAATAATTCCTCTGGCAAATAAATATTTTCCCTGCGAGGTCCTGTCAGGCTAAGGGCTCAGTAGTAAAAGCGATGGTGGAGGGTTGGAGCGCTGTGGTGAGCAGGTTTATTGCAGTGCGGAACACCTGCTGCGCTGTAAATTACAACGGAGAATCTAAATATTGCGTGAGTATATGCATATCAAATGTAAGTGCGGCGTGTCTGTTTTCCTGGACAGTTCGCCAAGCTATGCGTGCGCCCCCTATCTGCCCGTGATATATCTCCTTAATTGCTGAACTGTGTTGTACCGCACGGACTCGCTGCGAAATCCTTTACACTGCAATTGTTCTGCACAAAAATACCGTTTTATCTTGTGTTGCATGCATTAATTACGCTGTGAAACAGAGCAACAAAGATTTTCTAGTAATAACTTCAAGAAATATTACAATCGATTGAATAAACAATTTATAATTTGTTGTCAGCCGTTAGTTTTTGGTATCTTTTTAATATTATTTCATTTAAAAATCCAAATATATTAATCCAAAGTAAAAATCAATATATTTGTGGTGGAGCTGAAAGGATTACTTCATGCAAAATGGAGATGAATAATTGATACAATTTTATGGAACCTTTCAGGATTTATTTAAAGCTACCACTACATAATAATAATCCTCAATCAAATATTCGAATCAAGTTACACTGAGTATGGTGAAGAGTATAATTCACATTTTCCGAAATCGAACTAGGGGGTTGCTTTTACCAAGTTAAGAACTCTTGCACATCTTAAATCAATCTGCTGCTAAATATTCTGGTTTTCATAAGCACTAAAGCAATGTGTCTTTTTGGATTTATTATTCTTCATTAAAATACATTATTTTTGGATAATAACGCAATTCGTATTTTTGTAGGGAAAAAGTGCAACAGAAATCAAACTGACGTTAGATGCTTTTCTTGGGAAATCATAACCTTCTATATCCACCGTGTATTTTTGGGATACGGAATTCAAGCACTACCACACGCATACAAGTTATGCACCAGGATTAGGATGTCGAAAAACGACTTCTCCATCAGAAACTCTGGATATAATCCCTGAAGAATAAAAATGCGTGAAACTGAGAAAGTTTCGGACATCTCTTAAGAATGAGTACTTTATACTGGGTCATTTTTAAAATTCTTAATTAGAATAAGCCAAAGGTTGTTGGCAATCCTGACATTAGACAACTTAAATTTTGAATTAAGTCATCAAATTGTCAAATAATTCGAATTTTTTCAATTTTATTTTTAAAAATGTTCTCGTTGGAGCAAAACATTTTCTTGTCGAAAGCTATTTTAACAATGGCGAAAAAGATGAAAATGCTGAATGGAAATATTCTATTACGGCTTGCATTGAAGATTTTAGAGCAAAATTTCTAGAATTCCATGCAAATTACAATGATCTTGCTGCACAAATATATCATACAGTTTCTGCATTCCGAACTAGAGGTAATATTACTCGTAAACTAGGAAGTGGTCTTCCTTTGAAGAGAAGTCCCGAAGTAGTAGAAGACGTTCAGGTTCGAATGCAGCAAGATCCTAAAAAGTCTATTGCAAGATTGGCCCAAGAAACAAATTTATCTTACTCAACTTGCCACAAAGTTTTAAAGAAAGATTTAAATTGCCACTGGTTTCAAGACAACTTGAACAACAACGAAGCATTGAACCTGATATTTTTCTGATAAAGCATGGTTTTATTTGTCAGAATAGGTTAACAAGCAAAACATAAGGATTTGCTCAAGTGAAAAGCCTGAAGAATTCATTCAGCATTCGCTTCATCCAGAAAAAATTGGAGTTTGGATGGCTGTATCTCGGAGGCGCATGCATGAGACCTAGATTCCTCATTACATACTAAAAATGAAAATGCAATGAAAATAGTGAATTGAATGCTTTGAATCGATTTTGAAGAAGGTTAGAAAGGCGATATCATCGGTTTCTCGGGCGCAAAATAAATTTTGCAAATTCATTATCTTCAAAAAAGTTGCACGACACTTTTAAGTGAGCTTAAACCAACAACTCAGGATAAACTGTCGACGATATTCCAGAAAAAAGTACTATTTCAATACACTCGCTAATTCGAAGCAATATCTTGCCTCACTTGGACTTTCACCTGTTCCCGAAACTTCAAAAATTTCTGAATGGAATGAGATTTCTGTCTAATGAAGAACTGATCCTGGCTGTAAACGGTTATTTTGAGGGACCTTCGACAAGTTAAAGAAACGAGAAACATTAAATCAAATTAACTTCGATAACTTGAATATATTTATTTTGTTTTTATTGTCATTTCGGAAATTTCTTAATGTACCCTCACAGATATTAGAAATTTAAACGTCATCGATATGTCATCATCAATTCGATACTATACTCAGTATGAGGCTATAGTACACACATGCATGAAAATATACTATAATCAAGAATGATTGAGTGTGTCGTTCCACAATAATTTTTTATTGTGTTGGTTAGACAGTAACATTAACATCCTTTTAAATAATAAATAATTGCTTCCGAATGAAAGATTAATATATCAGATCAAACCTTTAATCATTGTTGATTACTGTGCATAAGATTGGAAAATGATTTTTTATCGTATTTAACCGTTTCGTTAGTGAAAATATACTTACACTTTTTATAAAAGATTCACTTTACATATTTGCTTCTCTATGAAATGACGGGTATCCGGTTCAAACAGGTTAAGTGCCAAAATTAAGAAACCAAGATATCTTTCAAAATGCTAAATATTTAAGAGTTATTTTTCTAAGGGTGATATATACATTAATTTAGCTTTAACCCTTTATTAGAATGCACTAAACTAATAGTTTAATCTATTTCCAATAATTAATATATTGATTTCAATTCATCATAGTAAAAAATGAAAGTAAAGCATTTTAGAAACATACGAAGCATCCGTGGAAGATCTTTTCAAAGTGAAAGCCTTTAGATTACTAACATAACACTATTAGAGAATAACAAAATTTGTGAAGCATACGCTAGATTAAATTGAAGGTTTCCGCGATCGTAGCCCATCTTCACGAGAGCTTCTAGTTTGAATCGAGTACGTATTTATCTTTCAAGCAGGCATTATGTTTTTCTGATGGTCATTGTTGCTGCCCTCCTCGCTATTGATGCTGTTGATCGCACAGACTGATTTTAATGTATTTCATATTGCTCTATTAAGCGATGTAGGTGGCAGCAGTGCGAAATGAGCATTAAAGACCCGTTGGGGTGTGACAAAAACCAAAGGATGTTTTTAGGAGCTGTAGAAATTAAAGTCAGTGTTTCTCGACTGATAAAATGAAACAAGAAATAAACATTTTGTGCTGGTAAATATAAATTGTTGTTGGATTTCCAATATTTTATGTTCAGCGGTTGAGTTATGGTTTAGTATAACGTTTATGTTTAGAAATATAACAGCAATACAATACCTTGTTTTCCCGATATTCAAGAAATTTTTCAAAAAGAAGAAATAAGATAGATTCCTTCAGAATAAGATGTTAGTTTCCAATGTGTTAATTGGAAATTTGAAAGTAATAATATGCACCATTTTATTTGATAACACCGATTCATATCATTTTGTAGAACTATACTACAGTTCATTCTGCAAATTGTGTTTCATTCTGGCTTGTAACGAACAGTTTGTGCGATTATTAGGATCTGCTTATGTTAATGTCATTTGTATAAGACGAAAGATTTTCTATAACATGTCGATTTTTACGTTTTATCATTCTTACCATAGTTGAAATTAAAGTATTCAACGGGCTACCTACCGTAGTTGCTATAAATTGTCAAACGCTATAAAAAAGTAAGTAGAAAATGCAAAAATTTATGTTTTATGACAATAACGATATTCTGAAAAAAGAGGGTGACATTTTGGAAGTTTTTATATCAGCTTAAAAAATACATTCGAAATGTCCCGTGCTTATATACATCATTTAAATACCCTTCCTTCTCGGAATATGTGATACCCGCTATCGTGGCATGAATATTTCACCGGATAGGGTTGCAATAAAAGCAAAATTAACTTTTTAGTCCTCCGCTCGGCAAACACACATCTACAAATGTATTCGTACATCAGCAATCCCTTAACACCGAACGACATTATTCAGATAAGTTTCAAATGGTGAAAGCTCAAAAGCACAAAGTTTAATACAAAAGTTGGCCGAGCTGGCGGCCGCTTTTTTCACCGAGTTTTCGGCGGCGGTGACCGCAGATTTTGCTGAATAAATTTTCGCCTAGGCGATCGAAAGATCAGCGGCGGCATTCGGCTTGCGGCCGTCGGGATTCAACCGACCTTGCACGCAGATATGTACACCGAGTTCTGTTCCAACTTTTGCGCGAGTGTTAGTTAGAGCTTAAAGTCGGATTTGGAAAGCAGTCTGTGGCATTGTGGTAGGCGAAATGTTACTTAAACTGTCTTGTAATCTCCTACATTCTGACCCCTGCAAAACTGATTTACGGATGTGAAAGCTGAATGTGTATAATTTATCTTTTGTTGGAGTTACCCACTTGCTTGTGTAATCCCTAATTCCAAAATCCTACCAAATGATATTCATTCAGATGTTGCAAATTATTTCAGACTCAGATGTAAGTTCTTGATTGTTCCAGCTTAACTCATCAAAATGTAAAGACCTGATACAAAACAAATCTGTTGAAAGGTTTTTAAATTTAGACTTTTTGGAAAATTCTGACGTACGTAATCTTTTAGTAAAGACGGAATGAAAGATAAGAGTCTGGTTAGCAACGCATTCACGTCTACGAAAAATAAGAAGTTAATTTAAAATTGGGATGCTTATAGAGAGAGCATTTACCTTTGTACTTGAGATGAGGAAATATTTACACATATGTAGAAATGAGGTTATTTAAAAATATACGATCCGTACGGACTTTAATATTGTTATTTTCTTACATGTCTATAAGATGCAATAAATGTAAACAAATGTAACAACTTTTAATAACAGAAGTTTTCGGTACAAGTTGCATGTGATGTCTTTATTAGAAGAGAAAAGTAGAAAAAGGAGTAAACAAATGGTTTAACCCAGTCTGGAATATTGCAAATAAACAATCACTTTTAATCACGTCAGTGTACTAAATATTTTAAATTAGTTAATATTAAAATAAGTACGACGCGCCAGTGCTCTAGTGGCGGATGTGGGTTTAGCGTTTTAAATTTACATGAAAAATAGGATTAGCGAGCTAGTTATTGCGCTCATTTGCATAAAGCTTATAACTAGACGCGTCGGAGCGTTCGCCTCTCGAAAAAATATTACTTGAATTATAACATGGTAATTGAAAGTTGTAAAAAGTATTATATGGGGCCGGAATGAAACCAGAATCCGCGTGGTGTTTACATTCACCCTCCTCATCGTCGAAAATGTACTGCAAAAAGCGCGGATTCCCTAACTGAAATTTACTACTGCCTCATCATCGTTTATTAAAAATAACGAGGTCACATTTAAAATTAAAATTATGCCTCGAAAAAATATTGTCTCCTTATAATTTGATTTAATTAAGATCATATTCGGAATTAGCAATATTTACATATATTTTTCTTTTAAATTAAATGTGTTCTCCACTTATATTAAGGGTATTTCAGGTATAACCATTCAAATTTAAAATCCGAACTCAGGGTCTCTAAATATGAAAAAAAAAATTGTGGAGTTATGAAGCATATCTGTTAATTGAAAATCTCTAACAAAATTCCTTTTTTTAACTCTATTCAAATTTGAGGCAGTGTTTGTATCTTGGATTCTCTTTTTCTCTTTCTTAATCATACTTAAATTTTTAATTTGATAAATATTTTCATTCCAATTATGAAGCATTATTCCTGTAAAACATTGTATTTTAATTTCATCATTTTTTTGAAACATTTGAAACCAATGAAAGTAATAATCAGCAAACATGACGACGATCTTCGAAACTTGTTAATACTAGTGAATTAGGTGAGTGTCCCAATTTTAATAAACAATTTTTAAATTATTGAATGTGTAATCAACACTCTTAGGGCCAGGTTCATAATCGAATTTAAAGGAGACTTTAAATTTAAAGTTAGTTTCAGATGTAAAAACAATTGCGAAAACACATTTGTTTACACATCTGAATGTGACTTTAATTTTAAAATCTCCTTTAAATTCGATTATGAAACTGGCCCATAGTATTCTATTTGAATTCCATTGGTTACCGTGGCCAACTGAATTCACTGTAGGATGTTTTACGATGACGTTGTGAACAGATCGTTAATATCAGCAAAACAAACGACGGTATTGCGGAGGTGCTAATTGTGTATCTGTAAGTCAATCCAACGCGGTCTAGGATCACTGAAACGATAGCGAAGGGCAATTGCAATTCACGGTGAGCTGAAATCCTCAATAGTCTTCCCGTCATGCTCGAATTAATGCGGGCCCGAGCTTATCGAATACCTGTGCCACTATAATGGATGTGTATGGTTCTGAACTGTTTCATTAGCACGACTGCTGAGTTTGGTGGGAATATGCATTATTCAATAATTTCACGTTAACTGTTATCGACTGCTATTAATTATTTAATCCTGGGAGGGAAGCTGACCAAGTTTCGGTCGTTACGAGTGAATCTGACGGGATTGCCAACTTAATTCCAAGATTACGGAGATTGACTGATCCATACACTTAATGTAACACAATCATTACCAAAACCATTTTGCTTCTTTCTCTTCAATATAATACAAAGCAAGAGCCAATTCGCTGTTTCTTTTGTCCATGGATAACTTGAGCGCATTAGATTAGATAAAATCACATCAACTAAAAGCATTGGAAGCGACAAGTGTAATAATAAACAACAATTGGAAAATGAAAAATTGTCAGCTTCTATAAGTTCTTTACTTTTACGACTGAGTAAATTGGGTCGCCACAAAAGGATTTCTTTCTGCTAGGACGTGAATGTACATTTGTTTTAAGTGTAACATTAAAACGCCTGAATGAATTAATCGCCAGAGACGAGTCATCTCTTCAGTTTTTGCGTGCATAACTCATATATTCTCTCTAATGCGAAACGAATCTCTTGAAAATTACAAATGTTGGGTGCTTTATTCGATCCTCGTTTTTCCAAAGTTGGCAATCAATTTAAGCGGCGCCATGGCCCTGCAAAATTTCAATTTGGGAGAGCAATTAAAACGTGAGTAATATGCGTACCCGGGCAAAAACGTATTCGGGGCTAGCGTAAAGGAATTGCTTTGTTTACGGACGAATTTTCCGTTAGGATTGCTAATAGTCAAAGTGAATAAATTACGGCTTGTTGTCCGCCTAAACGTGGCTGAAAAATTCGCGTGACCCAATTTTACTCGGCAGACAGAAAAAGCGATTGAAACAGTATCGCGCTGGAAGCGGCGGAAATAACTAATCCAATGAGCGGGGCAGAGAAAAAAGAATTAAAAATTCAAATGGTCATTTAGAGAGACAGAGAAAACGGGAGAAGTGCGCCGATTGCCATCAAGTGGCTCGGAAATTACGGTGCTTGTTCGGTCGCAGCAGGGCTATGTGAAATAAATAGTGATTAAATTAACGTGTGGTTGAAGGGGACATAACATGATGTGACTGCTAACGCCACACGGACGTTACACGCTGCATACTAGCCTATCGACCACTGGATTCAATTTGTTTGTCGTATTGACGGTCTTTGCCACTCTAGGGAATCACCATGGTACTTACTGACTTCAGCAACACCCTATGATGCATATGGTACTAGATGTACCACTTCAATGTAGTGTTGATGTTACTATTTTCAAAATAACTTTCTTTTTTATTTTGACAGATAAATCCTGAGGTCTTGTTTCAAAGGCATTACTACTTCTTCAATTTCTTTAAACGTATGGCACACCGTTTCAAAGATTTTCATAGATATTTAGAATCTCTGCTCACTTACGTAAGATGTTCAGCCCTTATAGATATCTCTCAGGTGGTGATTTCCAGTTTCTCAACAGAAGATCAGATACAAGTATCTCTCATATTTACGAGTAAATAGAAAATAGTCGCAAAATTATAGTAAAGATAAAATCTTTCTCAGATAAAAATCATCAATTCTTCTCTTTGTCGATAATGGACAATATGAACATAAATAGTAATTTGGAACAAGTAATTCGAAGGACGAAATTAAGCTTTTTATTACGAGGAAAATTATGTTTGTTTCTAAAAAATAAAATAAAATATTTTTAGTTTTACTAGAAGTCATAGGTGATTATTTTCTTGCTAGGGCAATTTTATTTTTTCCTTAACCAATGAATTGAATCCCAATGTGCTTTTTATAATTATTTTTCTTTACAGAAAGAATATTATTACATTATTGAAAGCATAAATTAATTCTCCAAATTCTACACATGCATTTGCAAAACTACTACAAAACATAATGTTGGTTGCATATTATTGGTTTGTTTATTAACGTATGATATGCAAATAACATATGTTCTGTTTGTGACACTGTTATAGTTGTCCCGGGGTGCCAATTTGGAACGTAATTTATATATGTGACTTACAGTAGTTTCGTAGTGTTTCATGTGTTGATTGTTGTACTCGCTGCAATGGGGCAAAAAATAACCTTCTGGTGTTTCATCGGAACTTCACGTGTTGCTAATTCTGATAATCTTGTTTATTTAAGCAATTTGCAACTAATATACTTTCCGAAAAACTTATTTAAAACAATTGAATACGCGCCGATCATGTGTCAAGTTTTTTTCTATTTAATTTACCTCTACCTAGAAATAAATTCGTTTGCCTCGAAATAATTATTTTTCACGTTCACAGAAATAATCTTTATTTACATATTGACATACATAGTTACTTATCTATACCTTTAATTATAAATGTTACTGCAAAACATAGATAAGTTGATCTAACTAGGCCCTAATAGTAAACATATTCTGTAGTTTATCAATATATCAGTAGTTTTTCAAGCCCTCGTAAATACGTATAAATAAGTAGGATGGATTAATATCTGCTCATATAAAACTGGAAAGATAATTTTAATTGTGGCTTTAATGGAGCTTTTGTATTTATTTGTGGTTAACATTCCAGTAGAAATTTGGATACATTCGCTTTAAATCTTGCATGCAAGAAATTAATTTTGCCATAATAACGCAATTAATCATTGTAAATTGATGCCATTACAAATTTTAGTCGGCCATCTGTAAATCAACTAGTATGGAACAACTGAACGCATTCGCCCGGAACTTCGACCTCGCACGCAATAACATTTATTTGACACGATATATTCGGTGATTCAGCAATCAAAATTTACATATAGACAATTTCGGGACGCGCGATTCGAAATAAAACGCGCGTGGAGAGGTGTGATTACGCGGCTAAAGGGAAAAAGAGTCGGCAGGTCGAGTCGTCCCATGAAACAATTCCATTAATGGTTCATATGAAGCCAATAAATATTAAAGCGTGCGCAAATATTAAATTTTCGGCGATAGCGATTCCATAAAACGCAAATACCGTTCCCTCTCGAATCAACACGTGCTGGCCACATAATTCTCAATTACGAGAATAATGAAGCAAACGTGTACGCCGAAAATGAAAACGAATATAATAATAACCGGAGGTAAACGAGTAAACAAACTGTTTTAACTCACAACGTAAATCCGTTGTTGTATCGCACTGGGCGTTGAAATTAATACGCGGCAATAACAATAGTCGCATTCAGGCATAATTTCAGTTAAATATTCTACTTTTTTTGAAGACACTACATTCTCTGCAATATATGTTGGAAGATTCTTATATTATCTACCTAGCCAAGAACAAAGAAATAAGTGAAGTAGTTGTGACAATGGAGAAATTTACTCCTTTTCGAAATAGAATATTTTCTTAAATAATAGTAAAATATAGATCAAAAGCAATTGACTGTTGAAAAAAAAAATTTTAATTCATCAACAAAAAACGGAGAAATAAGCTTTTAAAGTTGTCATGTTTTAAGCAGGAACGAGTCGTTCCTGTGACTCGCTTGTGACGTCACGTCTTCGCATACCCGAAAGCGGATACTTTATTACACAGCTACATAAAGTTAACATTCATTCAATTTGACACGTGTTTTACATTGTTTGTTGTTTATTACCTGTGTACTTGCATTAAAATGGAAGTGGAATTTGTAAAACGTCAAAGTGATATTTTACCGAATAGGAGAAACGACGTCACGTCGCTCGAAAACAAAACGCAGCTTTGAAACCTTATAATTCGGTCATTTTTAAAGATATTTTAATAATTCTTTTACAGTCTTATATCAACTTGCTTTAACTTTATTTTCCTTTTTAAAAAAATAGTTAAGTTTTCCATTCAATGCCTTTACAAATCTTTGCCCTAACAAATATTGAGTGAAATTTAGCTGGAACATAACATGTGTACAAAAAATTTTCCCATCTAGTGTGTTGCTCTCATTTTTTCGCATGTTCACGTATGTTCCTTGCTTAATCCGTACCCTAAACAGACAAGTAAACAAACATAACTTAAAAAAAATTGTTTTACTGATTTGATTTTACAGTGGTTTTCACATTGGGAAAAAAATCTTTTATGGTTGAATCCTACTTTCGGAACGCCGAAAAAATCAATGGCGAATGTACCTATTCTATTCCTAATTGTATTACAGAATTTCAGAAAACAATTTCAGAAACTGTATTTCTGTATCACAAATTTGTCAATTAACTTCGGCACTTTATAGGACTATTCAGAGAAACTGGCAGTGTGGCTAGAAAACAGATATCAGGTACGCCTAAAGTAAGAATTGATGAGGTAGTTGAACATGTGAGACAAATTATGACTGATGTTCCTCGCACTTCCACCCGTTACCTGTCACAACAAGTTGATCTTTCGATCGGGACCTGCAGAACTATTCTAAGAAAGGACTTGCAAATGTTGCCTTATCGTTTGACTGCCGTGCATGAATTACTTCCAGTAGATTTTGAACCAAGGCGAAGATACTATAATTGGTTTTTACACAATATTGACAGTGACGATTTGCTGGACAAAACTTTATTTTCCAATGAGGCCTGGTTCCATTTAACAGGATACATTAATTTCCAAAATATGAGGATCTGGGGTACAGAAAACCCTCATATTTTCATTGAAGCCCCACCCCATCCATAAAAAAATTGGTGTTTGGATAGGTTTAAGTCGGAGAAGATTGATAGGTCCAATATTATTTTAGGTACTCTAACAGCACTTAGATAGATAGATTTTGCATCCATTTATTAATCAACTGCATGATGACGAGTTGCAATTTGGATATTTCCAGCAAGATGGTGCAACGGCCCATGCTGCTGGAGATGCTTTAAATTTCCATCGAGAGTGTTTTGGAGATTGGATAATTAGCAGAAATATGGCAAACATATGGCCTCCGTGATCTTGCGATCTAACTCCTTTGGATCTCTTTGTTTGGTCCCACTTGAAAAATTTCATTTTTAAAATGCCCGTTTATTGATTTACTTACCCAAAGCATCATCGAAAAGTGTGATGAAATAAACAATTCTCCTCACATTTTGCAAAATGTTATTAATGGATGTCGCTGAAGAATTAGAAAATGCCTCGAAGAAGACGGAGGCCATTTTCAACATCTGTTGTGAATTCACGTTCAACGTTACTTTCTATATTTTATTTTGTTTGGTTTCAAATACGTAATAAATCGTAATTATTGGCTATGATTTTCTATTGACGTTATGTCAAGGTTAAATGTCAATTTAGCGTTTACTGATCAAGTAAGGAACATACGTGAACATGCGAAAAAGTAAGAGCAACACACTAGATGGGAAAATTTTTTGTACACATATTACATACAAGCCAGCGTAATCAAGCTTTAACATTTTTTTGTCACGGAATGATTGAATGGATGTGGGTCTGGTTTTAGGAGGGAATATGACTTAATAATGGTGGCACATGGCTTATGATTTTCAAATATGGTATATTCGGCTCCAATGAAACCTTCTAGAAATAGTACAAATTATATTCATTATTTTTAATTTTAATAGATAACGAGACGTGGAGGAATCACTGGGGCCCATCGACAAAACAAAAACCCATGCAGTATGTCCATAAGGGATCTTGTCTGACAAAAATTCATCAAAAAAGGAGACGGTATTTTGGGAAAAGGAAGGAATTTTACTAATTGAGTCTAAAATAATAGAGGAAAACAAACAGAAAGTTAAAAACCGCTGTACAGCAAAACAGGTCGCAGATTTGTGATCAAAAGATTATGCTGTTTCATGATAACTGAAAAGTCCACAAAGCAGGCGAAAAATAATCATCGAGTGGGGTTTTACAGAGATGGAACATCTACTTGCCGCTGAATGACTAATCTCGTCCTAAATTAAAAAAAAGTACTTGCGCAGACAGCGCATTTCTTTGAATGAATAAAGAAAGTGGTGGGGGTTCATTAAAGACTTACCGAGAGGATTTTTTTGGAAATCTAGCCTTATTGGAAAACGTAGGAACTTTTTCGACGAAACGTCTCCTTGTTTTTAAATATGTTGCTTATTTATTTGATAGGTATATTTAAAAATTAATTATTATCAATTCTTATCAGTTAATTTATAACTGCAGTAAATTCCAAAAAATATTTTATAGGGGTGAAAAATATTTCGAAATTGAATTTTTCCGTTTTTAAGAAGACATAGTTTATAGAGTTAAAAATAAAATATTGCCTCCGAGCATATTCTTATACATTTTGAAAATGTACATATAGACATAAAGATCAACAACAATTTGAATAACATGTAGTAAAACAAAATTGAAATTAGCAAGCTGATGGTGAATCAGAAAATAATCAATTTATATTCTCCTTCTTTTTCTTTTCTTAAATTGCAGATTTAATTAAATAACTTTATTAAATTAAAATTAAAATAGGAAGAAACTCCGTTATTTATGCCTTTTACGTTTTCAGTTTTTAAAATTTATATTGTCATAACTGAGCTTCTGTAAGTTACCTTTTATCCTCCCAGGTAGTCTTTTGTAATTGGCAACCTTAAACTATTTCGCACATAACACTTATTGCGCACAAAATGAATCAATAGTTCCATCACATTTGCTTTCTATCCGACAGATGGCGTAAAGCATCCCATTTATTTGAGATATTTTAAAACATTATTAGAACTACTAATTACAACGTAATAAAATTTATGAATTACATTTGACACAAATTCAGTGCGTGGCTGAAACTGATGTCACTTTGTATTTTTCACTCGCGCCATCTAGTGAATTTATTACTTAAAATATTCACCCAATTAAATTGTATTTGCTTTCTAATCGACGCTTCGTGAAAAACTTTGAAGTTTCCAATGAAATATATCATTTGATGCAGCGAAATTCTATTCTACGTTATAGAATTCAGATTAATAAAATTCAAAACTTTGTGGCTTAAACGTTCAATGGATAAAACTAATTTAATTAAAATATTCGAGTAATTGTTCTAAAATGAAACTGCGTAAAACTGAATTGAAAAGAGATGCAACATTTAGAGTAGTTTCGTTTAAGTAAAATCAAATTTGTAATTGCTACTTAATTCATAATTTTAATGAAATTCAATTGATTTTATTTCGTTATAAATTGAAATGATAATTAAAGTGGTGGTATGTTAAGTGAAATTTATTGTTTAAATAAATTAAATTTCATATTAAATGTGTACGTTTTGATATTTTGACAACTCTTGCAGCAAGACTATTTTGAAATGCTAAACAGATTTTTTTCTTCGAAACTTAAATTGATTCATACATACAGTCTATTTTTTTAATATATGCCGATCGATTGATTGATAAGTTAAACATCTTCTATGTGCTATCTCCTTCTAACTTTCGTGAAACGGCCTTGTGGTCTTTGTTATGTCACGTCATTTCGTCGTATAGTTTCTTAACTCAGATCTATACGATCGGCATATGAATAAAAAATGAACTTTACATGTAACGAAGCCGATCATTCCCGACGAGTTCGTTTAATACATGAAACTGTTACTGTTTCAGTTAGTTAGTGTACGAAATTAATTTCCAACATTCAAACAGCACTAAAAAATAAATGTTACAATATATTTCACCGTCACACAATTAAATATAACATCATGAACATTTGCGCGCTTATTATTTAACGAAATTTATGATGCAGTCGAAATACATAAATTTCGCAAATTTTAACGTCCGAAATGTAAAAAAAAGTGTTAAATAAATTGCAGCAAAAGCCGAGCCGCACAAAATGTCGTGTATCCGCATCGATTTTCACTTTCCCTCTAACCCACCGCGTGTTATTCGTATTTTTTTCGAAACAGGACCACTTTGCAACCGCATGTGTTACTATATTTATGTATTCGCCGGGAAAGCTCCGCCGACATGAAAAAATATCGAACGCGTATTTCGGGTTGACGTCGACATTTTTTTCGGTAATCGAACGAAAATTGCGAACTCTAATTCATAAACAACGAGATGTTTTACGTTTTGCGAATTTTCCAGGCAGCCTCAATATGTTACACCAAAATTTCAAAGTCAATTAACCAATCGGTTTGTTTGGCGATCTCACATGGGGAATTCATTTCCAAGAGAAACCGTCTCATATATTTTTCGCACGACCTTAAACCAAACCGAAGGGAAATTATTTCGCATATAACTTAGCAGATGAAGGTATTTGTGCGGACAAGTTTGCCAAATCTAACTGCATTATGAACATAACTGAGTATACCGTTTGGGATTAGAACAAACCCTAAAGGTTTAGAGTGTTTCGCAGCGTTTGATTTAAAATCTCCCCCGCTCGCGTTTGTAATAGGTACTAATGTAATTACGTAGCTCTCGCTATCACATTCCCTTGCGTATATGTTTAACATTAAGAGATAACCCTATTTAGTATGACACAATATAATGCCGGTTAAATATTAAATCGGATTTCGGCAAAAGGACGGCTTTCATAATCTTCGGGTTATTCTCAAAATACAGTAGGGTCATATAATCTCTACTCAAACAAAAAGAACTAAACAATAAAATTTCCAAATGTTTACTTTATGTGCCTTTTTTGATTGAAGAGAATCTTTTTATTTTACTAAAAATTAGGAAGTACCTTAATTAGAAAGAAGAATTCGATCCGTGAAGAATAAGTAAAAATGAACATTGGCGAAATAAAAAAAAAACTTGTAACTTTCGAAATGTGGCTGTAACATTAAATCGTAAATATCGTTGTTGTATCATATCATGTGACCAAACAAGTGGTTTTAAAATGAAGTTTACAAAGAACAATTGATCTTATAGGAATATCTTAAGGTCAAAATTAATTTGTGATTGAAAAACCGATTCCAATTGTAATCAAAATATACTACTGTATGCCGACTATTTTAATAATCGTAGAAGGACTTCAGATGAGAAACGTCCTGAGTTTAATATAAAAATGGCGTCATATGGAAATCAAAATTTCATTTCAGCCGTGTCGGATCTTCGCGAAAAAATTCAATAACAAAAGAATATAAATTTTTTACTCCTTTTAGACTATTTGTAAGTATATTTTTTAAAGAGCAGTAAAAATAGTTTCAAATATGCAGTGAGTCAAATGTAGACAAACACATACAATTTAACGACGATTTAATTGTCCTAACTAACTAACAGTTGTTTATACTAATCATGACTTTAAATTAAAACTTAACCACCTATAAATCGAACTTCTTTCGCCCTTGAAGAAACTAATGCGTTGAGTAACTAATTAGCAAGGGCAACAAAACAAAACAAACTTAACGAGAGGGAGAGACATCAGAAATTCAGAATCAAAACTTCAAAGCGAGTGGAAATCCTTGCCCGGATGTAGCTATGTATACATAAGGAAACCCTCCGGGAGCGAGGCACAATGAAATCAACAGCAATAATCTCAGACATCCTAAGCCGGTTTCTTTATTGCCCTTTGAATTGGCCGCGTAATTTTGGTCCTCGTTTTTCGACAAGACGTAATTAAGAAATAATTTCTAAATTTTTATATGCGAATCACATTTAATTTCAGTGACGGGTGCGACGAGGTTGAGTGATTTTTAATTAGACTTGAAAAATATTTCTTGACGAAAGTTTTTAAAAACGCAATAACTTTCTCCGGGTTCAAAATTTATACCTTAATAAGATTTAATTTCGTTTAGTATAATAGACGATTTTTTAAAACGAAAAATTTGATTAATGTGATATGATTTAATAAGAATCAATTTAGATTCTGTCCTGACCTAGCATTAATATCTCTGGAATTTTAGTATACTATTGTTAGTTTCAGTATACAAATTAAATACGTTGTTGAAACCAAATTAAATGCAAGTCAAATCGTCATACATTTATGGATAAAGGCTTAAAAAGCTGAATTTAAGACGGACTAATTTCCTCTGTTATTATGCGTTAGCCGAGGTCAACAAATCGAACTTAATTGGGTGATATTAACGGCTAACAATAAGTTAAAAATAAAATCTATTATATTCGAATTGAGGATACTGAAATGGAAAGTTTAGCTACGGGCACCAATAAATCATTTTGTAATTATCTGTCACACTTGGATAATAGTGTGAGCGCGCCCGGAATCGTTGCGTTCGCAATTTACAGCCGGAGAATTTTTTGCCGTAGGACGATTTCCGATCCAATCACGAAGGCCGCCGCCGCCGCCAAAATACCGCGGCAGCAAATGGATTATTAATAAAAACAGCTTTTATCGTGGCTTCGAACGAGTAACGCCCGACTTGATAAATGATCAAATACTTCGGCAATGCGCGGCGTGATTAATTAATAAACATTAAAATATTTCGTTGTCGGTGAAAATCCATATTTGTAAGCGTAATTTATCAAAATGGAAACGCATTAACGTGGAAATAAATGGGGGAATTGTTTTGAATTACAAATAATTTGTTTTCGAAACGTCGCTACCGAAGAAGTCAGGCAAAACATAAACGGCGAAAATATTTCAAGAATGTTTACCGCCATTAGTGTTGCCAATCATCGAACAGAATTGAAAACTAGATCTTCCAGCTCGTAGCCCCAATATATCTACAACGACATCAATTTTTTATTTCTTTCCCCTTATTTAATTTCCGTAGTAGGTAACTTGTTTACTTACGATCACTATTATATTTCAGATCGTTCTTTCAACGATAAAAATAAAACGCGGAAACTGCACAGTGGTCCATATCAAGTGTTTAATATAGCAAAATGTTTCATTTAAAAGAAGATGATAAAAAATAATATATTACAATATTAAAGGCGAACAAGATGAAACTTTTTTATGAAAAATAGTCTTAGAAAGTTAACAAATAATGTATGCTTATAATAGTACACATATAAAAATTTTTGGGGTAAACTGTTACCTTTCTAATCGGTCAACAGTTTGAATCGCGACATCCTGCGATAACTTTTTGACACAACTTTGTACTGCAATCAAAACCGATTTGCAATAAAAAATTTTACTTTTAATCGATTGTGACAGTTTCGTCACGTGTACTACTAATATTATTAGTTAAAAGTAGAATTTAAGTTAATTGTAAGTTGTCAGTGTTCAGATTGGGAAGGTTTTTTTTTCTTATCTTAATCATTCTTCCACTCACATCTTTTCTATTATGATTTGTTCCAATAAATTATGGAATTTTCTACCCCTTTCGCTTTAGGCCACTTCTTAAGCACCTATTCAATTTACCGCAATTGCGTTTACGCACAATTTCAAAACTTCTCTAGAAAAACTGGAACCGCTGCCCATGTACAGCATCGTGGTTTAAATAAAAATAAAAATAACCAAGATATTTTAAAAGGACAGACCTTTAAAAAGCCTTTTAATTCATCTTGAATAGCCGTGGCGAACTTGAAACCACTACGTGATTCATCAAGGAAGACTTTACTTTTTTGGACCACCTCATGCTCTTCTTGAATCCTTGGTCAAGAGTGACTGAAGTTGGTTCCTTATTTCTTCAAGAGTTTTTTTTTCTTTCGCAAGCCAAGCCACAAGCAACTACCTGGCAGCCAAAGAAACGGCAGTGAGTCTACTTTTTTATATCTTTGTCAGTCATAATCAGTCCTCCTTTCTGAACACTTAATTTCAGTTAGCTTAGAACAATTTAGCTCATAAGCATATCATCTCATCCATCATTACATTAATTTAGTTAAAGAAAAATAGTAAAGTGAATTATATCTCTCTTTGCTAATTTGCTGAAGTGAACTTACTATTAAATTTCATAAATTGTACTCTCCTTTTGTCAACGACGCGAACCTTGGCCTAGCTCATCGACTGGCATAAAACGCAGAGCTTAGCCCCCGTAGTATTGTTCACGTGTTTTCCTTAAAAAAAATGAAAGAAGCTATCAGCACGTGACACGGTGTTAAAATATGGTTTTACCTGAAAGGTTGTAATGATTAGTGTTATTGTTACCTTTTCGCGATTAAAATGTAACAAGTGTTTAAAAAGAGGTGAAATTTTTTTATCCAGCAAGGATAAGGGATTAATTCATGTTGTCATTACAAATTACGATTAGTATTTTTATGACTACTACTATGATACTTGCTTCAGAATCGAACCGTCATTTTATTTGCGCATTAAATATAAACAAAAGTAGGTAAAAAATATTGATATAATAATAAATGACATCACAGTTGATACAAGTTTTATTTACCGGGGAATATTGGCAAGGCCTTATTGAACATCCTAACTCCACACAAAAGAACAAGGGATAAAAGATGCAATATTAAAAAAAGAGCATTCCCTTCTTTGGAGTAGTAAAAATGTAAGTTAAAATACATGTAAACAGTAAAGATTCTTTCATTTCGTGGATAATACTAACCTGACACTTTTAGGATAATACTAATTCCTTTAGGAATACAAAGTACTACCTCACAAGTTAAGTCTCTATCTTTTCTTCGATAATATTAACTCTTTGAAAGATAGAAATAACTACCTCAAAGCATTAAAATGCCACTTTCGAAGATAACATTAACACTTTTTAAAGTTAATCGTCCTAACTCTGCTTATTTGAACACCAGTAGCGGATGGACGCGAAGAAACACCGAAAAATAGTTGAAGAAAAAATTTTGTGTGTATGCAACAAATAGAACCTAACAATATTATTTTTAATTCGATAATTAAAGTATTTTTTAATTTGAAAAATCTTGAAAATAATATAATGTTAATTTCGAATCGAAACTTCTTTGTGCAGATATGCCATCTTTAAAACTACGATATCCAGTGCCTCATAAACCTAATCAGTTATTGTCACAGGATTTCCGCGATAGCTACACACATTGCCAAAACGATTATCCTTAAAACAACGGTTACAGGTTCGCATAATATATGAGAGAGGATGGCACTGGATAAAGTGGGCATGCACATATGCGATACAGTTGTTATGCACTTCTCCGACAATTATAATGCAGCACAGGAGTATAATGAAGTTGGCCGGCATAATGTCACCTAAAACCTCGAAATTACAGTTTAGATACATTACCTATGCTATAACATTATATATCACAGGTTGAACAATTAATAATCTGACAGTAGGTGTGCGCTTTTATTCGTGCCATTAGCGCAGCAAGCGAAACAATATTTGATATTGGCATTATCGACGTCATATTGGAATATCCTGTTTCGATATAGATTCCATTACCACTTTCGTCGATTCTGAACGTCACGTCGCATCACATTTCGCATTAATAATGTCCGCACGTAACGTAATTTCATGCTAAAAACATGGACGTATCATGTCAAATTCGTAATAGAATCTACAAATACGGTGAACATTATCGCACCTAAAAATATAATCCATGACAGTTTATTAAAAGCATTTCCAATACACGTCTGTTGGAATAAATGAGAGAAAATATCTTCAAATAAGGAATTTATATTTACGTGAAAATCAAATATTATAGACAAGGTAGAACGAGAAATCAAAGTAGAATAAGGATGTAAAATTAGAGGATATACAATTATAAGGATAATATTGCAACTTATATAAGTGCGCCGAAAAAGATATAGGTGCAAACCTATTTTGGGACGAAACAAATGTCAGTTGGAAAGCGTTGTCTACTACGAGCAGGAAAAGGCAAATTAAAAGTACCAAAGATGATATTTCTTATTTTGCTCTATCAAAACAAATCAATTTACATTGTAACTTGTAAATGTCAGTAAAAAGCTAATGCATATACACTGCTCAACAAAATTATTGCATCACCTTATCAAAATAGAATTATCTTCGTAAAGAACGGATTTAATTGTTTTTGATATAAGATCGATGTTTAATCTTGAATCTTCATTGTTTGAAATATAAATAAATATAGGAGGCGTTGATGGTTTGCATATAAACATAAGATAATCAGTAACAAAGCCCATTCAAGGTAATTCTTGTGTCACTAATCGATTGGTTTGCGGTGATTTTTGTGAAAGGTGCATTTAATTTTTGTTAATAGTGGATCCTCGTCGTCAACAAAGACATTTAAGCACTGAAGAAGTGGTTTGAATAGTTACTCTCCTCCAAGAAGGTCGTAGTCAGAGATATGTGGCTGAGATGTGTGGAATTCAGCAATCTTCCGTATCTAGAGCAGCCAGAAGATACAGAGAGACTGGAGAACATGTACGCCGACGAGGACAAGGCCGAAAGAGGGCCACTTCCGAAAGAGACGATAGATTTATTCGAATGAGTGCTCTTCGTCAACGTTTTGTGACGGCAAGACATATTCAAAATCAGCTTTCTGAAGTACGACGAGTAAGAATAAGTGATTAAACCGTTAGAAGATGTTTGAGGGAAGTGGGATTGAGGCTTAGGAAGCCTGCTACTGGACCCCGGTTAACCAGAACACACCGAGTATCCAGGTTAAGGTTTGCCCGTTGAACACATTAATTGGTTTATTAACGACAGGAACAACGTGCTATTCACAGACAGGTCAAGATTTTGCCTACGTCTGATGGACGTATTAATGTGTGGCGTCGTGTGGGAGATACGCTCCAGGAAACATTCTTCCAACTATAAGTTTTGGAAGTGGTTCAATAATGATATGGGGCGGAATTTCTTTGAACGCGGATACGGAGTTAGTGATGGTGGATAGGGGTTCAATAACAGCGAACAGATATGTGGTTGAAATTTTACAACCACATGTAATACCCTTTGCCCCTTTTATTGGGGAAAACTTTGTACTAATGCAAGATAATGCCAGGCCCCACGAAGCTAGGGTTTCGCTCCAGTATCTTCGTGATACCGGAATTCAAGCCATGGACTGGCCAGCTTGTGGTCCAGATCTTAACAACATTGAGCATGTATGGGATGTGATTGGAAGGCAAATCAGACAAAGAGAAGTCACTCCTGCTTCAATTGCAGAACTTGGTAGGGCGTTGACTGAAGAATGGGACAATTTTCCGCAGGAGTCACTGAGAAACTTATTTCACAGTTTACCGAGAAGAATGCAAGCTGTTATTAATGCCAGAGGTGCTAACACGCGGTATTAGCTGTTTCTTGTCTTGTTTCTTTTTGGAGTGAAAACAAAATCGCGTTAGTATAATGTTTTCTCCTTTTTGTAAACTTTTCTTTTGTAAACTTGTTGCTGTTTGTTGTTTATTTTTAATAAAATTACTATTTATTATTCTATTTTATATTTACAGTAAAGAATCTAGCATTAGAATACGGAAGAAAATAGTTGCAATATATAAATATTGAGTGATGCGATAATGTTGTTGAGCAGTGTAATTTGTGTAGTTATTACATAATAGATCGGAAAAGATTTTCCACAATTCCTTTCTTGGTTTTTCTTTCTTTCTGTTTTCATTCCCAAAATTCCAAATGTTTAGAATTTTCATCATTTCCGATGCCTTGACTTCATTAATCTCTTCAGAAATGGAAGCAAATTTTGGAAGTGATTAACGTTAACAATGATAGTGAATTAATTTTGGATGCTTAATTTTGGCCCACAAATTATTTAATTTTTTTTTAGGAATTACTTATGTTCATTTTAATTTCAACAACAGATTGTTATGAACGCTAAGAAGCTATTTTTTTACACATTTTTTTTAATATAATGCACAAGTGCAATCAAAGATAATGTCCTAGATAGACTGAAACTACAGGAAAATCATCGCCTCTGCTTTAAAGACATTCAGTACAAGACTTATTATTTCTAAGTCCACCACCTTTTTTACTGCTTTTTATTTTCTGTCCACATAAAAAAAAATTGCGAATACACTACAGTAGAACATCGATTACCCGTGTTCATTGGGACCGAGCGTGACACGGAAAAACATGGATGGACAATAAAAACATGTTTTACTGCATACAAATTAGTACGTAGTGACGACGACAATGTCGACGACATCGAAATAATAAGTCACGTGACACACAACGTTGTTGACGTAATGATCTATTTTGAGAATTAGTTAGATACTGAAGAAATTGATGTTTTGCATACGAGAAAGTTGAATAGTATTATTAGAAACTATGAGACTATATCAGACCTATTCTGTATGAAATTACTATGTGGCACACACAGGATTTACCAAGGAATATGTAGGGGATTCACTGAGTATATGTTATCGTCTCGGCACAGATGATTTTTTTTGCATGCAGGAATAACCCGCCGCACGTATAACCTGCGCACGTATAATCAGTGGTCTACTGTATTTAATACAAATAATACAATATTGCTGATTCATTCCTACGATTTTGAAAACCATTCTATAAAATATACAAACTTCCTTTGTATTTTATTATTACTGTTTTTGACTATTTCTGTATTACCTACATTTTGAATGTACGGAAGGCACCTTGTAAGTACAGACCAAAAAGCTTCACACTTTAATCCATGACAAGGATTATTTCAAGAATTGAAAGCTTTGGCTTAAAGTTAAGCTATAATTGTACAATTGGGCCTTAGTAACGTAGCTAGGCGATTGTATTTAAAGGGAACTAAATTCTTGGCAGCTTTCGAAACAATTCAAATAGCTACGTTTCACTGTACATTACAAAATTTTCAGGAGCCATAAATACTTGAAATATGTTTAATAAGGAATAATTTTTAAAATCTTGATTAATAAATTTCTAGAAATATATTAGCAAAAAATTATACATGAATTACCAATATTTATTTGTAATAATAAAAGCAAAAGATATAACTGTAGGAAATGATGATAGAATTGAATAAGAGATTTGCAAAAGTAAATAATAAAGAAATGTCTTCTATAAAATGATATTTCCTATTTTCAGGAAATTAAAATTGGTCAGAAATGATATTTAATTTAATAATTAATCATTCATATTTCATAAATTTGTGAAAGAAATAAAGAAGGAACAACATATTTTGTTGTTTCATTTGACTGTGTGAAAGAGAAACAAAATCTAAATTATTCAAATCCGATGATGAACTAATATTTAGTGTTTCTTAGAAGAAAACATTTAGAGTTTATCGAAGGCCGTTCAAAGTATCCAGCTAGTGTATTTGGTAGTTATAAAAGTGGTCTGTTAGTTTTAAGTTTTGGCAAACTTCTAATGAACATTTGAAATAGGAAACTGATATTTTGGAAATTACTTTCAACAAATATTTCTTTTATTTTCAAGTTGCGTTGCCATCAATGCAGAAACGTACGAGGGAATAAGATGGATGCTTCAGTTCCTGATCGCGTGTAAACATAAAAATATTTCACTTCAAAATTTGATAAACGACCGAGGAAGCGGGCCAGCGTGAGAATTAGGAACACTTTTTCTACGGCGATTTAAAAAAAGGAAACTTTCCCGATGACCGAAGCCTTTTATTGTGAAAGTTTAAAAATAAAAAATGACCAGCGACATCTATCTATTATCCGGTGATATATCTTCCGGTTGGGACTGAATTGAAAAAGAGAGAGAGCGAGAGAACGCCAACTTTGACCGGTTCGGGTGATCTCGGATTATCCCTCGCTGTTCTACTTACGCGAATCATTCATCCGACTTAAATTCTAACCCGTTGGAAATTCATAGCCACTTAAAAATATACGAAAGCAATTTAATGATATATGGTCCTGACAGGCTTCGTTCAGTGTGTATTTTAACGGGCAAATTAAATCGTGAAATATTTATTCTGAAAAGAGGGATTCTGAACGTTTTATTGACAAAGTGAAATTAAGCTTTAATTTTCATATTTTATTACCAGTTATGTATACGGCGTTAATTAATAAAATTAAACTCATTTATGTTTAGTTCACGAAATGACATTTATAGATCGACTTGAGTAAATTAGAAGGTAATGTTTCCAGAAAAACAACGCATTCTCAACTGAATTATTTTAAAATCTTTTTCGAAAAAATGTAATTCATTTTGGATCGTTAATTAGAAAAAGTAAAAAGAAACGCAACTTTGATTTTTCATAATTTCTGGCAAAATAATATCAAGAAGGTTTAGTTTTATGTTTATGTTCTAAGTGAGAGCAACTTGAACAGATTAGATCTCGTAAGTTACATAATAAACTTCTAAGTATCTCATAGAAATTCTAAGTAGAAACTCTAAAAGCTTAAGTTTAATATAATGGAAATTTCTCCGAAGAAAAAAGGTTAACCCAGAAAATTTAATTTAAGAACACCGTATACGTAACTACATTTATGAATATGATATTCAATATTCCCTCGTACGAATTGCTTCATATAGATCGGTGGCTGTGTATCCGAAAACAAAAACAAATAAATACAATTTGCAATTTCCTCGAAAAGTTTGTAACGGTGGTACGGGGGCAAGGTGAACTGATTTCAGCTAATGCGGGGTCCGATTCGACGGTGAAGTTTGTCTCCCTTCGCCGCTTCTGCCAACAAACTTGGCCATTTCCCCCATCTACGCGAACGTCTCCGTGATCACTACCGACATAAATGTTATCTTACGTTGCAAAGATCGTTTCAATTATCGGAATGCATTCTTCAAACTTTTACCAAGTTTACGGGTGAAGATAAAAGTACGACCGGGAGGTATCTCCCTGCGCTCGGATCGACATGCCAAAGCGTGTTTGGTCGCATGCTAAAAGAATTCTGACATCTCTCGCCGTCTTTCAAGTAAATAAAAACAAAAACAAACCCCGCTCGTGCATAAAGTAATTGCTTTTGCTCGGATTTAAGTTCACGGACGATAACTTATATATCACCGAGTTCCACGCAAATAAGTGTTTGTGTGTCAAACGTTCCGTGAAGTTTCGATGCATTAATCATGCTGGAATTAGAACACATTTAGAACAGTACTCACCTCTATGTCGATTTGTCTGTTTGTCGAACATGAGCATCGCGTCTTCGATCTGAAAAAGGAAAAACAAAAATTAGAAAACTCACGTCAACACCAAGATTTGCGATCAACATAAATCCAATGAATTAAAATGAGATTTGTACAGCCGATGCGCCTAATTCAATGTATCCTGTGCCGTCGTTTGATGTTCCGCTTCGCCTATTCCGTGCACAACGAAATAGATTTACTACAACTTAGTTAACGCAGGCTGCCACGTAATCGCGTTTAAAATTAGCCGTGAAGATAGTTTTCCGCGATAAGCAATGCGTCGCTCTCGATAAATAACGCAGGCCCCGAAATTTCCTATTAAAATCAGATTAGGCGCGGTGCACACACACTCGCCCAATTCGATCTACGCCAGCGGATATTGCGTTAGTGAATTTAGGTCAGGAAACACGGAAAAGATAAATATAGGTGGTTCGGAATTAAAAATGAAATAACTAGTTACACAGGCGTCAGGTCAAGCGAAGTTCTCGTTATAAAAGTATTACGGGATTGGTCTGCAATTACGAACGGACGTTTCTATGAATTAAATATCTCAAACTGGCGCGCAAAGGATTAAAAATAATTCATTAGGTTATTATCGAAGCATTATCTTCAAATTATGTTAATAATTTCAATTTAAATCACAAGAGACAGCTAATAAATATTTCGAATTGCATTATAAATGTTTTAATGTATGGAATATTTCCAAATTGGATTAGTTTATCACGAATATGTAAACTGAGAGGTTATGAAACACAATAAATATTTTTCTGATATTTTGTTATGCTGGGTTGTATTCGCATCCTCGTAACTTCTTTACTCTTGTTCTTAAGAAAATGATATTTATTATGAATAAAATAAGTATACTAATAAATTATCACACTTTATGAAATAATGTACATCATATCCGGTTAAAGTGGAAGTAGTCACAAAGTGAAGAGTTTAAAAGGAAAAGCATATATATTTTTTGAATTGTAGAATCAATTCCAAATCGAAAATATTATATATCTTCTAAATAATTTAATTGTTTTTATTATAGTGTAAATGAGTATGTAATAATTATTGTTGTTAGAGGGCACGTAAATTAATAATAATAATAAATAATAAAATTAATGGTAAATACTCAAAATACCTAACCACATTCTATCCAATGTGTTAAAATGTGCAAACGTTTTTTCTTTTAATTTGTCGCATGTCGGTTTTGATTTAAACGTATTTTTCGAGCATTTAAGGCCAAAAAATAGTCGCGACCTTTTTTCAAGAGGTTTTTGAGAGGTGTGAAGAAATCTTCAAAAGACATCATCGACGGTATCCAATATCCAACGGTTGTAGTCTTTCTAAAGGTCTTCGCCTACCAACTCCTACTCCTCTCTTGCATCTGCTAATTCCTGGAATCCGCCGTTAGGCATTACATTACATTAGATATTTCGCACTATCGGCTGTTCGGTTGCTAGTTTCTGTAATCAACATCAGAAACTTTGCGCGCAGTCAATTATTTAGTGTATTTTTATTGCTAAGCTTCTTTGGCTTTCCATTTGTTTTTCATCACTGGTCTTTTATTTCATAATTTCTCTCGGCATTTCAGTTATTAGAATTCCAGTGTTCTTCGCCTTTTAGCATTATTTTAGCAATGTTTTCTGCGGATATGATTGTGCCGCAGTTCATACTCGTCTTTTCTCTAGTATCATACAATAAAAACATGTATCGCTTTCTAATTTTCCGATCTTGTGGAGATATCTGGTGACCCGTCACGGCTGGTGTTATATCGGATGATGGGAAAATGGCGCACCACACCACGATATTTAAAATTAATCATAAAACAGTTTTCAAAATTTCTCTCTCTTATCTCTAAAAAATTAATTTGGCAGTTCTGTAATAAGGTGCACTTGGTCGGTGAAGGGACAAAACGGTGGTTAAAATTAGTTTATTTGTTCATTCAGCTGACAGTTTCGGTTGAGTTTACAACCTTCTTCAGAGCCTCTGAACATTAAATTTGAATCATGACCTACCTTAACTAGTACTCTTTGGGTAGGTCATGATTTAATGTTCAGAGGCTCTGAAAGAGGTTGTAAACTCAACCGAAACTGCCAGCTGAATGAACAAATAAACTAATTTTAACCATCGTTTTGTCCTTTCACCGACTAAGTACACCTTATTACTGACACCATACAAGTTAAAAAGCTATACATTATTTTTATTTAAAAAAAGATACACTACGTCATTTTTTCCTTCATCTCGAATCAAAGTAATAAAGAAAAAAACTGTATAACGTTGCCAAATTAATTTTTTAGGGATTTCTTTTTACTAAGACATAACGGTTTCATGATTAATTTATTAATTTATTAATCACCCGGTACAGTAGTCGACATCGTCAAATTTTCTGTTGCATTAATTTTGCAGGTCTTTAATAAAAGGTTTTGTCCACTCACGGTACATGTCCCATTTTTGAGGCCACTTTTCTATGAGGGTTTCTCAAATCTCTTCAGTTTCCGCTCTACCCGTTAGGTATCGTTGTCTCCTTTCCTTTGTCTTAAGCTTTCTGCCTCGGTGGCTCCGTTAGCCATTTTCCTATTTATAAATTCGAAAAGATCCTCCTAGTGCTTGTATTTTTGATGCAACAAAAATTGTTTTCCAGAAATGTTTTTGGTTGAACACGACTTTATATCTTGTATAAACTGACGAACGTATTTCCAACACTGGTTCTGCTCACACTGCAGAATTTATGAACGATGAATAATCTACTGCCACAGAATGAAGTGAGAATCAAAAAGCTCATGTCAAAATTAAAGTCGCCGATATTTCACCTATCGCCACCAAACGAAGTAAACAAGGCAACACTCGAGATGGAGGAATCAATTGAGGACAAAAAAAAGCAAAGCAACCAAACCTGAAACGACGAAAGGCACCACGAAGTCTTTGCTTGAGAAAGCAAACAAAGTGACTATTAGCAGATTTGTCCCATAGCAGAAGTAGTAGCAAAAGAGGAACCACTGGATCTTGGTACTGCTTGTTATATGAAGATGGAGAAAAACTGGACATGATTCAGTGCTTAGATTATATTCTGCGTTTCAAAAACAAATGAACCACCCTGAAGGAGTAAACGTAGAATTTTAAAATTACATGGAAATAGGAAGTACGTAGAGACAAAAGCATGATTAAATAATGACAGCCATTTGTCACTTCTCAAAGAAGTTATCTCTGGACAAGTCTTTGTTTCAGTTACCTTCTTTATGGTATTATTTCGTCGTATTAGCCTTTTCACTGGTGTACTTGTTAGTGCCTCTAACAATGCCACGAGTGCGAAGACGTGCAAATTTTCACCAACTTACACCCTTTGAAAGAGGACGAATTATCGGGATGCACCAAGCTGGTTTAAGCTTTCCGATAATTGGTAGACGTATAAGTCGACCGCACGCTACTGTGAGACGAACTTGGAGAGATTGGCAGGAAGAACACCTAGAAGCTCGTCGTGAGGTAGTGGACGTCCCAGAGCAACACAAGAACGGGAAGATCGCCTCTTAAGACGAAGTGCAATTCAGGACCCTTCAGAACCATCACGAACTGTTTGAATCAATTGGGTAAGAGCAATTGGTCGAAGAGTCTCTGTGAGCACGATTTATCGCCGAATACGTTCATGGGGACTGCGCTCATATCGTCCTTATTTTCGTCTACCTATGACAATACAACATAAAGCTACCAAATTGCAGTGGAGTCAAGACAGGCAGCAATGGGACCATGAATGGGAAGAAATCATCTTTAGTGATGAATCCAGATTTTGCTCGTGCCATTTTGATGGGCGTGTACGGATTAAACGACCGAGAGGCCCGAGACAAAATGTTAAGGGTCGCCATACAGCTTTAACTCCTGGAGTAATGGTGTGGGGGGCAATATGCTACGGAGGCAAGTCTCTCTTAGTATTCATTCCGGGCACACTAAACGCGAGGCGTTACATTGATGCAGTTCTGGAGCCTGTTGTCCTTCCATTTCTTCAAAACCTTCCAGAGCCTGTGTTCCAGCATGATAACGCGCGCCCTCATATTGTCCACGTAACTTTAGACTTCCTAGCAGAAAACAATGTAAACATTTTGCCTTGGCCACCAAGATCACCGGACTTAAACCCAATCGAACATGTCTGGCACATGATGGACAGAAGACTGCGTCAGTTACCTCATCCTCCCAACACGCTAGACGAATTGCGTCAACAGCTGCAGATAGCCTGGAATGAGCTCCCTCAAGAGACAATCGACCGCTTGTAATTTTCACACAATTTCAAAATTCTGTATCTACTCCTTCAGCATGGATAATTTTTTTTTGAAACCCACTGTATAAAGTGGGTTTGACTAATTTGAGCCCACAAAGACAAGTGTATCATTGTCCGCCTTGCTTAAATTTAGAAAAAAATACCTTTTTTAATTACATTTTTTTGTAGGTAACCAGTTATACATACTATTTCTAATACCTCATGAGTTTTTTTTATTTATCTTTCATCTAAGAACTAGCGGCTCAACCGAGGGAATATGAGCTCCAATTGTAGCAACAAGTTTCCAAGATTGAAGTAATTGTAAAAGTTTCTTATTTATGTTGCTTTTATAATAAATATTCTGCCTGCCCTTAAGCTAAGCCAGCTGACAAAAGTATTTAACTGTGCTACTGTAAATGTAGTTTTAAAGAAAAATCAATGGAAAAATATCATATATAAAATTCGTTCAATCCCGACATTTTCCTAATATTTTACGTCTTCATGAAATCATTTATGATTAGAATCGAAAATGTTGAAGACAAAAAGCAACTTTTCCTGCAAAACATAGTTTTAACAGAATAATATAAAATAATTTTTGATAATTATGATTTCAATAAAATTATCTTTTCGAATTTCGTATGTATGTGCAATATATATTTCGTAATGAAATAATTACATTTATTCCTCTAATGAAAACGACGAAATAAGGTACTCGAATATCCATAGAATTAGATTTTCCATTCGGGGAGGAAATCTACATAAAGGGATATAACAAGTAACATCGGTTTCTGATTATTTGTGTTTGCAATCGAGCACCGGTTCACAGCCGTGATTGCGGTTCCGTTATGAAACCCTTAGTCTAACTATTCGCCAACAACAAAATTTAATCTATTTTGTTCCATTGGAATTTGATGTCCCGTGAAGCGAATGCAGATAACCCCTACTGAATAGAGGCAGATCTCAGTTGTGGGGCACGTGTTCTACACCGAGCCGGGATCTCGATGGAGCGCGTGACGGTGCGTGCCGAATTGACATTTTCCAAGCTTCACCGCTCTCCATATTATTTATGCATCGGTCCTGCAACCGTGCAATATTGTTAATTAACGCAACAAAAAGTGTTTTCATGTACCGGTAATTTATGGTGATGGGTTAATTATATAATAGTGTTTAATTATGCAGTTTATATTGAATTATTACGTCACGTTCACAGGACGCTTACCAATTTTATAAATTATGGGAATATTTTATTAATAGCGCGCCAATTTAATGTTACACACAAAATCGAGTGCCAGTTATTTTATTTGTGAGGGGCGCAGAAATAAATTACGTTCGATTCGGCAAGAATTAAATTAAAAACCGCAGACCTTTTTAAACAAATTATCTATGAAATGAACAAATGACCTGAACTAGTTCGATCGTGTTAACCCCCAACCTCAATTTGTTTCTCACTTAATTTTCTGTGAAATTTATAGGCTTTTGTGGTTTATTTTCAAGTTGAATTTTGTTACTAGCTTTATTAGTGAACTTAAATTTTATGAGTATTCTGTAGTAAGCCACTTGATATTTCTGTTTTCTCCGCAGCGTTTTATTTCACCGAATGTTGATAGGCGTTCTCGCTCTGCAAAAACGCTGCAAGGAGAAAACAGTCATCTAGTTGGGTCCAAAAGCTGTAAGTAATTATACTATCTTTTAAGATTAATTGATTTATTTCGAAACTAATTACACCAGAGACGTTGGTGTTTATATTTTAGAAACATTTCGAAAAATACAAAAATTAAAACAATCCATTACTGACAAATTTTATATTTTAAGTAAAGGGCTAGATGATCTGGAGAATCTGGTTCGCCATTGATATATTACAGGTTTCAAGCTTGTCACATCTATTAAAGTCACCCAATATGTTGTGGAAGGTAATATAGCTTTGTCAATATAAGAATACCTGGGAATTAGGATGAAAACAAAAAACTTTAATAGTTTATTTATCTGCGAACCAGCATCTATCCTCCGAGGTGCTGTTAAAGTGCTCCGCTGATGAACGTCTTGGTAAGGATATCAACGAAATGGCTCCCAAGGAACCACGTCGATCTTTGCAATATCGATAGCGAAGAGTCTACCGCCGCCGGCTACCGGAACGCAGATCAATTATAGTCGGCCAGTATAACATAACTGACCCGTTCGGGAGACCCTACACCCTTCTCGTCGGATTCTGTTTCGAACGCATTCAGCTCAAGTCGAGCCTGAACGGATCGTCTGAATTATTGATACTGTTGAATTTGAATCTAATTCGATATGCAGACGGAATCCGGAAGGTAAAAGGATCAATTCAAATACCGAAAGTCACATTCCCGATGATTAAATACAACAGCTTCGTATTAGATATCGAAAGAAAAGGAAGCGTCTATTTTAACTGTTTCGCGATATATAGGTCACGACATCGCGGAGCAGACATGGACGTGCTTATTAAATTTCAGTGTGATATTCCTGAAACATGGTGGAAATTAATGAATGTTGCAAACTAAAAAAAAAAGTACCATTTCAACCATCAGATATAAAGTTTAATTAAGAGAAAAGAATGAACAAAATGAAAATTTATTGCATCAGACGATTTGTTTCTTTGTATAGTTTCACAGAATGTAAATAACAAGGAAAGAAAAAACCTGTAAATGTTGGTCATTTTTGTATTAATTACATTGCAAATGATTAAATGATTGGTGTAACATAGTTAAAATGGGCAGTTTTAAATTTAAGTTCCCATTTCATAATGAGGCAGGAATTATATTAATACATTCATGAAACCTTAAAAAAGCCAATGATATTGTGAAATGCAATACCTAATTAAAAATACGCGAAACCCAGCACGCAGTAATTAAAAAGGCAGCAAAACCAACCGAAGAAAATTTTCGTTCGTTATAAAATAATTAAGCTAATGCCGCGGTCTGTATTATTCGTGGGTGAAAATCAGAAATTAAAATCCGGGGGTAGCCGAGCGGAAAAAGCCGGAGATCTTTGATATCAGATTTTGTTGCACGGACGGTGGTCTCTTGAGAATCGGCCAAACAACTTACTGATTGCATCCGGATTACACTAAAAAGCTTTGTCTAGGGAAATCACTTAATAACTTAACTTCGATCTGCCCGACTGTTTAAGTAGTAATTATCGCTGGGTTCTCACTCTGGCGTTCGTTTAATTTGCTGAATTAATTATTAGCTGTTATAGATTTTGATGGCAACTGTGTTAAAGCTTTTCTCGAATGTAAACTTGGCATCAATCCCATCAGAAAGGACTCTCGATGAGGGCGTTCGAAAAATCTAATTTGCTTAAATACCGTACATATTTTAACGGCGGTGTTTGCCCATCGAACACAGAAACGGCGCGAGAGTTCTTGCATTAAATATATCCAGTAAATGAATACAATTTGAATAGTTTCCAATTTGCAATGTAAATTTACGAATCGGTTCTTACCTCTTAGGACTCATTCTGCGAGCATGTAAATGCCCGAGTTCAGGGAGGGCGTGTTGCT
Source organism: Serrognathus titanus (assembly GCA_039766575.1). NCBI lineage: Eukaryota > Metazoa > Arthropoda > Insecta > Coleoptera > Lucanidae > Serrognathus > Serrognathus titanus. The sequence goes on from CM077913.1 coordinate 22,611,237, forward strand.
CGGAAAAGTGTAAACAAATTCGACAAACTTTACTTAAGAATATTTCAGGCCGCTGTTGACGAAGGCGCGAATTCCGTAACGAAGCGCGACGTGTTTTCAAACGGTATTAAGACGACGGAGTTTATTTTGTATGATGTAAAGCGGGCGGCGAACGTCAGAATGGCACGGATTTAGTGTAAACACACGTCGATTTTTCCTCTGTTTCCTATATTTATATTAAAAGTGACATTGAATAATGGAAGGAATGGGCGGCGAACCGTTTATTAAAGAAAATATTTTTCCGCTTAGAAATTTAAATTGCGAGGCTCTCGCTTGTCTAATCCATTAGGTTTCGTTTTTGATGGAAAGTTTCGTGCGGAATGGTGGAATATTTATATTTAGTTGATACCTAAATGGGTGATACTTGTACAAAAGTTTGTTTGTCATGATTTAAATATTAACTTCCATAATTTATTAAGTTATTTTCTTAAATTGAAATACCAATGCCTTAAATCGCTTCATGTGATGAAAAAACTCAATTTAAATCCCTTCATTCGATGGGAAAACACAAAATTTAAACGTGCTGCTTCAATATTTTTAAAATGGTAAAAATCTATTAGAATCCATTTCTAATCTAATCTGGTGTAAGTATAAGAAGTAGCAACCGTTTTGCTACTCGTAAGCTATCAAATAAAAAGCGGTCAATGTATACACAACTAACGTATCACGTCTAATTTTAAAGTTTGTTGCATGGCGACTATGATTGGAATAGAATCCTCGAACTAGCTAATTCGCCTTTAGTTAGGGTCTCATCAACAGAAGAGTAACTCGGAAACTTCACCGCAATCTTCCCGACCAGCGAACAGGTTCAGTCACAATATCAAAAATCAGCTGCGCGATTTCGCAACGCAACAAAACCAGTAAAAACAAATTTACCAAGAAAATGCAATAACTAATAAAAAAATGGTTATAATATAACATGTTGTAAAGTGAGTATTCGCATAAATAAAAGGTTCCATTAATACAATACAATGTCTAAACTGAATATCGCTATTTTTGCTATTAAATATATTTATATTAAAGAGACACTTAATCCATGTTACAGTTTTACTTTTTTTAATATTCATAATGTATACGTTAAAAGCATGTACGAAGCTTTTTTAATATTCATAATGTGTACTAAATATAAAGTTCGTTATTGACAATTGATATGATAATGCAAAAAAGGCTAATTTTTATTTATAAATATAAAATTCACATGCAAATATACATAGTATTACTTGTTTACATTTAATTTTGTGAAATTGCAAAACATATAATGGCTTTGCCTGATTTAATACAGAATATTGTTTGCTCTAGTATTCCATAAAAATTAAATGTAAAAGAAGATTTGAATTACATTTTTTATTGTGTGTAATTTGTCAAATCGCTCGAAGATTACTTAGGCTAGCGTACAAAGTTCATTTTTTTCTTAAATCCTTACAATAAATTTGAACATTTCAAGAAAAAATGAAAACCTAAAAATAAAGAAAGAGCAACTAATTTGAGCCCCAAAAGTATTAACAACAGAAATAGAACTGCCATGGATTGCATTTAACCGAAAGCTCTTAAAAATGAGTACATTTTAAGCAAAGTATCTACCACTTTTAAGGGTAAATATAGAATACAAATATTAAACAAGATTTAAAGTTAATGAAACCCTTTCGGAACTCTCTTTTTGAAAACTTTTTTACATGCAGTGTGTTGTAAATATATTCTGTATGACTTGAATCAAGATAAGATATTTTTTGTTAATGCTTTTAGTTAGTTAGAATTTATTTATCAAGGACGAAGTATTTTTTAATAATATTTTTATATTATTGATGAGTTTGTATCTACTTATGTACATAACTACACGTAAACTGGGTGCTTCAAACTGAGAGATATAGATTAAGCTAAATGGAAGAAAAATCTAACAACGTAAATCGAAAATTTATAAATTTACAAATTTATTACAAGTCGATTTTGATTGCTACTGTTCTGCTGGAGAGGCCCCAGATAGGCTCGGAACAGCTGTTCAGATTATGCTTTATAGTCCAATTGGTTGCTACTTGTTATTTTTCACAGAATTTTAAGTGAAAAATTAGTAACCCGATGTCCTGTCGATTTTCTTTTCTCCTTATAGCCCTCTTATTATGAACAATATTAACATTCTGACTCAATTTTATATAGGTCCTTTTTGTTTCTGCATTGAATAGATCCTGTTGTATTGTAAATTAACGTTTCGTTTTTGAGGACCATCTTCAACTTTGACTTTTTAATAAAACAGTTATGAGTTGTTGTTGCATTGGATAGGATTTTTTTTCTTGTTTACGAGGATATATGGCATTTTATGTTTTATTTTCATTTGATGTTAAAACAAATTAAGGTTAGTATTGAAATGTAAGTAAATAAAGTAAATCGATTCTACTATTGGACACGAATTAGAATTAGATATTGATTAGTGTAACTTTTCATTCATTTAATTGAATCTGAAGTATCATATTACAATATATGCATTACAATATATACTTTACATTTACTTTAAAATTTAATGCCTTAGTTACCATTCTCACTGAGGCATTAAACTGTACAGTAAATTTAACTTGCATTTATGACACTGGATCTGATGATATAAGAGTATGGATTAATTTATGAATATCAAAATTGAATACTTATTATACAAAATGAAGTTTAATTTGTTTTTATAAAAAGTCATTAAGAATTTTATATTCCAAAAGTGTTTATGAAGTTTACTTTTTAATTAACTTACGAAAATTTATCAAATAATTAAGAAAAAGTTGAACATTTTGTATATTCAAAGCCCCCTTAGAATGCCAATGTACACGAGCCCGGTTTTCTAAAGAATAATCAGTCCGAACTTTTAAAATAACTATTATTCGTTAGAAGTTGCGAAACAGTTTCCGCAGAATTATTCAGCTACAATTGAATAATTACGCTCGCGAAGTTTCCAAAGTGTCTAATAGAAAATTCCTTCTTAAACTGAGAGTATTAAAAGGTAAGTAAGGGAAAGGCTTTCTGGATATTTTAACAGACTAGGCTATTATCTCATCAAGTTTTAATCCGGGTAAGCAGAAGGCTTCATGGGACACGAAATGGAACCTGACACCTGCGCTATGCGGGTTTCAACAATGCGATTAACTCCTTTTATGATTCCCTCTTTATACTCTACGCGAAACAAGAAAGAACGTTCCGGTTGCGTACGATGCGTATACAATAAAGCCGGCTGCGCTAGGTGCGAGAATGGTATGTGCGAAAATACACACAACATTTAGCGCTGTTAATAAGAATCAAGCGAATAATAAAGCCGACGTTTACGTATTTTATTTTCCAGCTCGCACATCCGAGAGAGAATCCTTTTTTATTATTTGATTTGTTTAAAGGAAAGCTCCTTCATTTCTGCGCCGCATAAAGTGAAGCGAACGATCGTATAAAAAGAAAACCGCCATTAAAATTTCATGGTCTAGGGAAAGCTGACAGATTAAGATTTTCACAGAAAATATATTTCCCTTGCCTCGGGAAATATGCTGCATTGATTATACATGAAAAAGATGCAGCGTTACACTTTGAGTTTTTCTAAACGTTCAAAGAAATGAATGGCAGACGTACCTACTTTATGAATTATTAAAAAAGCAGGCCTTGCATCATATTTTAAACAAATAATTACTTCAACAAGCTTACTTAATAAGATATGATTCTTTTCAACTTTAATTTTAAAGCATCCCTCGAAATACATATTTTTTTATATTTTTTAATTGAATCCAAATTAATGAAACCCAAACAACAATGTGGAAGGCTAATTCCATTGTGTTTTTTTTAATTAACTTTATTCAATTTGAAAATAAAATATTTTAAACCCTTACATAAATTTGACGTTGATGTATATTATGTGCACAATTCCGTGTAAACACAAAAATGTTGTTTCGATGTTTATTTTTATTTGATTGTCCGTGTGATTATATTGAATTGATTACATCAATGTATTTTTTTAAGTATTCAATTTTTACCCGGTATTAAGAAGGTACATCAGTAATAAATAAAAAAAATACATATATGTACACTAAACTGTAGTTAGTATACAAAAATTATTAGAACTGAAAAGGTTTTATGTAACTAGGTACAGTCCTCTGGCCATGAATATCGTTACCCCTACATGCTAACATTGTTACCCCTGCATGATAACTTCGCACTTATTAACCTGTAATGGAAACAATAGTTATATATTATACTCTATTATACGGCTATTGTCTTCCCACTCATACTGCCACTAAGGTTTACGCGTCCTTCGAATCGGTCTCAACGTTACGTTGCACAAGTTGTTGGAAATTCTCAATCATGTGTCTCCAGAACGTGGAGGAGATTCTTGGAAACGGAATCTTACAATCGACGCCCTGGAACAGGTCGTCAAAGATGTACAAGCGCTAGAGATGACCATTTTCTTACCCTAACGATTCTTCGCAACAGGAATTTGACTGCTGTTCAAGTCAGAAATCGCCTTGCTGAGGTTTGAGATGCGCATGTAAGTGACAGAACGATCAGAAGACGCTTTAATGAAGCTAATTTAATGGCAAGAAGACCTGCACATGGCTCAGAGCTTAACACACAGCATAGAGTAAGCAGACTTGCATTTGCTCGTGAACATGTTCATTGGAATATGGGGCAGTGGAGTCAAGTATTCTTCACTGATGAGTCCCGCTTCTGCCTACGAGCGCCAGGTGGTCGTGGAAAAGTGTGGAGAAGAACCGGCGAACGGTATTCTCAATGTAATATTGTTGCCAGACTATCTTTCAATGGAGGTTCGATCATGGTGTGGGACGGTATTTCTGCGAACGCACGTACAGACCTTGTTGTAATAAATAGGGGAGTTATTAACGCTCAGAGGTACATTGAAAATGTTCTTCAAGATCATGTGATACCCTTTGCCCCTTTTATTGACGATAATTTTATGTTGATGCACGATAATGCACGGCCACATGTCGCCAGAGTTGTTAATGAATCTTTTGACGCTGTTGGTGTTAACCGAATGCAGTGGTTCCCGAGAAGTCCGGACATCAATCCCATCGAACATGTCTGGGACATGAATATTAGAGCTCGTGTCCCCGCTCCAGCTACCCTAGAAGAATTATCAATGACGCTTCAGCAAGAATGGGATCAACATGACAATTTAACGATTAGGCATTTGGTGGAGTCGATGCCACAACATTTGCAGGCTGTAATACAGGCCCGCGGAGGCAATACTCGATATTAATTAATTAGGAAGATTGAAATTTTGCATTTTTCTTTAAGTTACAATTTCATCAACTTTGCAGTTTTTATTACTTTTATTAAAATCTTGTTTGTTTTATTTATTTTTGGTCTTATTTGATGTACATCGACCAAGAAAACTATAAATAACAATTATCAGTCGAAAATTATATAAAAAATTTATTGTCGCAATGAATTACACAAACCTCAAAGTGAGTCGCTTTTTGTGCCGGTGAGTGTAGAAACACTAAAGGTTGAATTTTATACAATTACATTTTAAAGATAAGAAAAGAAAAGCGCTTCAATTTATTTACGTATGCATTAAAAGGTGATTCTTTATTGATACAGTGCCGAATATAAACTTGTTTTTATTAGTAATAAATCGAATAAACTGGAAACGCAATTCACAGAAGTTGCAACCGTTTCCGATGATAAAATCGCAGAGATACCTTTATGTTTTTCACTTATTCGGATAATCTATCACCGCGTATATTTCAGTTCTATATGCATCCGGGGTCTAGGCTATTTTCCAGTTGACTTCATCTCCACTTGCGTACCTACTACCCCCGGCTCGCTCTGATAAATTACCAAACTCCGCAGCAGTGGCAGGTAATTCACGAGGAACTTTAGAAATTCTTACTTCTTAACACTTTTCGCAGCCCTCTTCTAACTTTCTGTTCTCGAGTGTTTGTTCACTTGAATCACATATACTCTCGCCGTATAATGGCGGTAATCGAAAGAAAATTGCTTCCAACTTTTCGGTCAATACAACTACAATTTGGGATTATGAAAGGCACGTTGCTCCTCTTCCGTTAACGGAATGTTTTCTTTAAAACTTCTGTATGATTAATTTTAGATAAAACGACTTTTAAATAATATTTGACTTTGACGGCACATGTTTCGGAAAATTGGCAAACCTCAAATGTACCGAATTAGCTTGCCGAAACCTGTTCATAAATGTTCTTGTTGACTGCATACTATGCATTAGCTTTTTTACCTGTTCTCTTTCTGTGTTATAATCAATCCTGAAACCAAACTTATTCCATCCGTATCATTTTTGTGGTTTGTTACCGTTTGAGATGAATTCTGTTTTTATATGGTAAATGTGTATAAATAACGAATATAAAATAAAATTTTCATGAATTAGGTTTTTAATAGCGGTAAGTTTTATGTCACATTGGAAGGGTATTTAAAGTAAGAAAAGAAAATGAAAGATTATGTGGTGGTAATGGAATATTTAATGGTTTTCCAGATTGCGTTTGCATTGGTGTTTATTTGCGGCCGTAATAAATTACTAGATTTTACGCCCCACTAAATCCCGCATTAATAACAAACACAAACGGCTCGTTTTTATATTATTTTATATGCAGCGCGGATCCGCTGCTTTTATTTATATATATAGTAAAATTCGAGAATAAAGGCCCCCATCAAGCGGCGATTTATTAAAAGTATTTCCACGCGGCCGCGATTTATGCAACCCCATAAAACTATTCAAACGGCATAGGCATGCATGGAAAGTGCAAAAACACGCAATAATTTATTTCCATAATGCCTCTAAAAGGCACACGGTAATGAATTAAACAGTATAATAATCCGGCGCTTTATTCCCGTTATGGCGTCGGTTACAAAGGCCGTCATGTTTGAAAATATTAATCACGAAAACGCGAAACAATGTGTGCTTCGGTGGTGGTATGGGGGTGGCTGGCTGGGGATGCGAAGACGGGGTTGGCAGTAATGTGCGGCTTCGGTTGTTGTAGGCGATTTACCACCACGTGGATTCCAGGAACATGCAGTAGCGCGCTGCTGTTTGTTGCGGCCGACTATTGAATTATGGCGAGCTCGTCCCGAATGTAAATGCGGTATCGGCTCTCACCTCCGACATTCGCTCTCTTCAGATTTACACGCCACCCGCTATCGGGGGTAAGATTACATAGCGTACGATTAAGATCAGACTCCCTGTTATTATCCAGGCGCTTATCCTAATCGTGTTTGGACGAGTTTCTATTCCTCTGCGGTCATTTTAACCGTCATTGTTCTTTATGACTCTCTGTTGCTCACACCGAATCAACTATGCGGTAAATTCACACAAGACTCAATTGCTCGCTCTAAACTCCTCTAACATACAAAACAGTACTACTTTACTTTACTTCACTATAATTAATTATATATACTATTGCGACCGAAAAAATGGAAACACCTGTTTTTGTAATTTGTAATAGTGTTCTCGAGTCAAACAAATACGAGTAAATTTCACATTGCTAAGAGTTTATTTCGAAATTGTAAAATGCCATACGCAAAATATGCACAAGTCCAATAAAGTTGGTTATTTAAGTAAACATGTCGATCTCTGTCTTCGCAATGAAATGTCATCAAACCAGATTTATGTTGGTGTTTTCATTCTTTCGGTCATAATAGTATATTTAAAATTGCTACATGTGATCTGGTTTACGGTAAGGGATCTAATGTGAAAAAACAGGTTTTCCAGAAATCGGCCGTTAACGAAACCTGTTAGTTGTATTCCTCTTTGAATTGAAGTGAATATTATCGTAGTTTAACCGACAACACTCTGCTTTGTTTTATTTGAAAGAGCCTATCTTCTTCTATCCGAATCGGCCAAAAAGTCAAAAGTAGTCCAGGTCACATATGACAAAGTTCATCTGTTTACAAAGAATTTACAATGAGTTTTTATTCTTCTACAATCATTTTAACTGTCATTGTTCTTTATGACTCTCTGTTGCTCACATCGAATCAACTTTGTAGTAATTTCACACGACAAAAGTCAATTGCTCTATCTAAATTCCTCTAACATACAAAACCGTACTACTTTACTTTACTGTAATTATTTATACATTTTTTCAAAATTTCTATATGTTTGCCTAATAAAGTTCACCTGCTTACAAATAATTTCAACTGTATTTAAAAACTAGAATAGAAAAAGGAAACAATACCTACAGATTGGGAAATAGAATCGATGGTGCCAGTGTTCAAAATGACAATTCAAAAGAACTGCAGCAACTATGGTGAGTAATAAGTGGTAATGAAAGATTACGAGTTAACATAATATGTAGAACCAACAAAACATAATATATAGAACCAATACAACATAATATGTAGAATCAACTCAGATCGGTTTTAGAATAGGGAGTAGTGGAATTCATAAGTATATTCACATTCAAGCAAATAGTTAACAAAACACGTCTAAAACGGAAAGAAATACATCTGGAAATGATGTTGATGCGGTATCACTAATATAAATTAGTCTATAGCGGAATGAACAATAAACTCATCAAATAATTAGAAGCATATTCATATAAGTATACTACCGAGTCATTAAAAAAATAGAATGGCAGAAACTTTTTAAATGAGTTAAATAAAAATGTGGACAGACGTACGATGGGAGCCAAATGTATTCGTCCGATAACAATGAACCTGTTCGAAATTAAACCTTATTTAAATGTTCATTAAGACTACTCTGCATTTTGGTGTAAATACATTTGGCCCTTCATTGTACTTGAAGAATAAGTAATGAAAATAAATATACAGGGTGACTGTGATAGTGGTGCAGAGCTTGAAACCTGTAATATATCACTTAAATGGTAGCGATTGAATTCACAATTCACAAAAAGTAAATAGTATTCGAAAAAATTGCAGCAGAAAACTTTTCCGAAACTGTTTGAGAACCACTAGCCTTGCTATCATACAAAAGTTAAAAGAAAAAAAAATTAGGGGGGATTTTTTTTTAACAATGTATCATAGCAAGGCTAATGGTTCTCAAACAGTTTCGGAAAAATTTTCAACTGTGATTTTTTATTTATAGTTATATATTGCAAGTTTCAAGCTCTGCTCATCTGCTCGGCTATCACAGTCACCCTGTACAGAGCGTGTTACGATGTTATGGTCAAACATCTTTTCGCTGTCGCCTCGCTTATATCACGTTAAAATTTTTCCCCCCCGCGTAAGCACACATTAACGGCGTGATTGTAGGCGCGCGGCACTTATTGTTTACCAAATAAAAGTTGTGACCATAACAGAAGAAATAGAAAAGCAGAAAATTGAAATTAATAAAAAAATCGAAAAAGTAATTAGTCTGTTATTCAAGAAACAGATGTCTACCACAAACTAAGTTGCGTTTTTATAACGCATTTATATACAGGCGGAAACCAATGATGAACTTTGACAAGGCAATAGCAATGTAAGATGGAGTCGAAGTGAAAGTTGAATTAGAAATATAACCTAGTGTTGAATTTATTGAACAAAGATGCCTTTATTGAGTATGACCACTTGCAGAGGATGTGTGACAAGAAAAATATGGGACGCTAAGACATAGTCGAAAATAAAGAGGATAACTTAAGAAGACAGGAGAGGAAACAGTAAAGAAAATTGTGTAAAGTAGAGAAACGACCTGGAGCGGCGTTGAAGAAAAGGCGTTAATTTAGTCCAAGACAGTTTAAATTTATATTATTAGTTGTGGTCTTTTATAATATGGGAAATATTATTAATGCAAAATTTGTAATTATAAATTGACAGTTCATAAAATCAATATAAATACCAACATTTTGCTGTAAACAGAAGCTTTTAACGTACGGCCAAACGTTTAATTAGTATAATTACAAATATTGCAATAATTTTCGGCGGACAAGAAAGTGTTTTAGTTATTATTACTACTGCTACCTATATTTTCCATAAATAAATAAAGTAAGTCGTAAATAAGAATAGTAATTTTTGTAAGTTGATACAACAAATAACTTTAACAGTTATTGGCAAGGTTTAATACATCTTCTTGGTAGTTACAGTATATATTAAAACAACAAATACATTATTATTCCTTAGCAATCATTAAAATGGAAAATATACGGGTGTCTAAGATAGCAAACCCCAACATGGGGATATTCGTTGTTATAAGAGATACAGATTTGGTTAAATGGGATGAACTGTAGACTAGCAACAGGATAATAATTAATAGTCTATGCTATGGTATTACTCCATCCAAGATAGTCTTCTGGCTCATTTCTATAGGAAAGGAATGCAGAAGTGCTGAAAAATCATGGATGGTTTTCTTCTACGTACTTTACCACAACAACAAAGTTATCACTTTCTACCTATCGGCGGCACTTTGTGATCACGATGCACAGATGTTATCGATACAATTGCAATGACGAAGATGTGAAACTGAAAAAACGAATATTTTCGCAACGAGCGTATGAGAGCTTCAGGAATTCACTTTCTCAAGAAACATGAAATACAGTCTATACTGAAACAGATTCAAACTTGAAATACGACTATTTTGTTGAAATTGTAAAAGTTTACTTTGAAAAGCTTTCCTTTTCAAAATTATTCAGAGAAATAAACACAAATCCATTAATCTATCACATGAAATCCAGGAAATAAGAAATATCTACCATTTTATACAGGTATGTGAAAAGACCCGAGATAATGACATCAAAACTATACTAACCAACTACAGACAGTATTATTTGAAACGTATGGAAGAGGGAAAGAAAAAGAAAAACTTAGACCTAATCGAAAAAGCACACAACAATCCCAAAAGTGTTTGGAACATTATTAAAAGAGAACCGAATCAACATAAAATCCATCCCACAGAAGGACCATCGAGTGAAGAATTAAATCAATTCTTTAGCAACGTTGGCCCAGAATCAGTCAAGACCTTGCCTGCAGGCAAATGTACGAACGATAAAATTGTGATGCATAATTCACCAGTCACATCCCTCTACTGGGCACTATGAATGAGATAGAAGATACAATCAAAGGACTTAATCCTTCGGTAACACCGGACGTCTATGATATGAATGTCACATTAATTCAGAGAGACAAAGAATACTTATCGTAGCCCCTCATGGACATCATTAATGCGTGCATGATCGAAGGAGTTTTCCCCCAGAAAATGAAAAGAGCCAAAATTATACCTATCTACAAAAAAGGCGATCCAAAGGCTCCTGACAATTACAGGCCAATTACCAGTATTTTTCGAAGCGATCCTATCTAAACGGTTACTAGAATATCTAGATAAACATGATTGCATATGCGAAAATCAATATGGTTTCCGAACCGGAAAAAATACCACTGATGTCGCTGTCTCGATAGTGAACTTTGTATGCGAAGCATTAGAAAACCGGGAAATGTGCGAGGCAATGATGTGTGACCTAAGTAAAACGTTTGATTGCGTACAACACGACATCTTGCTTAATAAGAGGAACCATTACGGAATAAGAGGAGACGCCCTAAAACTAATTGACTCCTATTTGAGGAACAGAGAACAACTTGTTGACTTCATGGACGAACGGTCACAATTATGTAAGAATACATATGGGCTAGCTCAAGGTTCACTACTGGGTCCATTATTCTTCACGATCTTTATTAATGATCTTCCTGCGAAAATCTCTGAATATACAAAGCTATATGCAAACGACACAACACCATTAGTGAGATTGAAACAAAGAAAATTTTAATGATGTGTACGAATGGTTTTCGAATAATCTCAGGCTATATTTGCTATTGGGCGAATAAAACACCTCATTAATGCTGAAGCAGCAATTACTACCTACTAAGCAATATTCCATTCGAAAATGATATACGGACTAAAGGCATGGGGAAAATCCGCTCATAATAAAAATATCTTTACCCTGCCAAAAAGGCTGTAAGGAACATTGTCGGTGTAAGTTGGAATACTCACTGCAAAAACCTTACGTCAAAAAATTTCGAATCCAGACCCTTCCAAGTGTCTACATACTAATTCAACTGATACCCGCAAAAAAGGAAAGCCCTACACTGACAACTAGAGGAGACAAAATGCAATACACTTTAAGAGGCAATCATAACGTAAATATCCCAAACCAAAGAATAGTAACCACAGAGTTTCAACATAATCAACTAAAGCTTTATAACAAAATCCCGTGGAGATACCAATCTATGAGTTTATTCCAGAAAAACCTGAAGAAATTCTTCAATGAGAAATGCTTCTACAGTATTGATGAATTTATGGACTTTAATTTCACTTCATTAACATGAATATGTATATTTTTTTATGTATTTCTTTATATTTTGATGTTACTGTACTAGAGAATTTCTCTTTTGTACAGCAGAAATAAACTATTATTATTATTATTATGTTGAAAAGGGATTTCAGGAATTTCAAATTAGAGGTTATTTCTAACAACATTCTCCTACAATTTCTAAATGCTTACGGAGTTTGTTGGGGAGGGGTGTTTTGGTGGATGCGACAATCTTGATATCTTTCATTTTTTCTTCGGCATTCGCATTACAAACTGGGAAAACGCAGTAAACTCTGCTCGAAGGAAGAGGTATGGATCAGAAAACGGTCCGTGCCATGATTATTACATCTCTCACATAGAACCCACACACCCTAGGATGGACTCAAATTCACACCTAATTGTTGCTTCATCAAGTATCAAGCCCGTTGCCAGCAGACTCAACCAAGTGTGTTACTACCAGGAATGCATTCATAAATCGTCAAAGTTAAAAAGAGTAAATCCTATCCACTGCGTACATATTACGATGTTAAAATTACTCTACTGAACTGTAACTCAACTCGAGGTAAACTTCCTGGATGCAGTTCTTTTCAACAAACGACTTAATGCATCTTGCATATTGTAGATCCACATGAGGGGCCTAGTTCCAAAATGTACAATCTCCAGTATCATTTTTAATTTCTCAGGAAACTGAAAGCACGTATAATTTAAGTAACTAACATTTTTCTTGATTTTTTAAAAGTTATCATATAAATGTTGTTGTTATGAGACAACGTGTCAGTTTTTTACTTAAAGAAATTAGCTATTAAGAAGATATTTGCAAAGAAGGAATGGAGTTGCACGTGAAAATAACAAATGGAGATTGTTAACTTGGGAACTAGACCCCTCATATTACACAAACGATTTATAAATTAAATTTTTTATTTGTGAAACTTTTGAATATTAATTTTGTTCGATGAAATGTAGGACTCAACGGTGAAAATATTTAAATATTAGCTGCAATAAAATTCGATATTTAATAAAATGTTCATGTCACCGAAAAAAAAGAAACACGCCGGAGTACGTATACACACATAAAACCAGCAACAGCGCGGCATGTCATTTAATAAAAATTAATTTCACGCTTGCGTTTCACCGAAGCTGGCCGTGACAAACAATTTTCTCGTTGGGGGGCCGGCGACGCGCGCTGTTAACCGGCACATTTTTGGTTCGCATCCCCCCGTGTGCTTTCCACAAATTCAGAAAGTTTTTGAGGACATGTAAGTGTAAAAGTACGCCGACGATGTGTTCGGTGCGCCTGGCGTAACACGCACCGGTCCGTGTTAAACCGAAAGTTGGTGGCGTACCTTCTGCAGCTGACGTGTAATCGCTACGCTAATTGCAAACCACTGCCCTTTCCACATTAATTGTCCCAACTTGCTGCAAACCAAATACGCAAGTCTCGCATAGTTTACAATGTACACATCATGGAATTCAAGCGTCATTACTGGAAATTTATCGATGTTGATCTAACTGAACTAATTTGTACTTAGATATACAAGACTACCTTTTATTACAGGTTAATATTTCAAATTTGTTCATAATCTTTAAAAAAATAATTCAAAATGTGACAGACTAGTTTTGCCCCAAGTAGGATATAATCACACACTGCTAAAAAGACTGCGTAGAAGTTTTTGTTCAGCTGGAATGACTGCAAATCTCTCCTGCTTCAGAATTTGGGTTTTAAACATCATTTTTTATTGTTGTATATTAAAGTGAATTTTAATCTCTTGAATATTTCCATATTAATCGTACTGAGCTCGCTAGCATGTGAATTGTAATATTAATTTATCCATAAATTATAAGGCTTAATCATAGGGGTAGGGCAACTTATTGCAAGGTGTCTTGTTGCGGTTCTCGGTAGTGCAAAATATGTATTATACACGAGAATGTAAACCATTCTTCTACAGTATTTATTACTGTTTCATAGGATGAAAACTTCTTCCCTTTTAAGTTTTTTTTTAGTCTCGGAAATAGATAATAGACCGAAGGGGCTAAATCTGTTGAATAGAGAGGTTTGTCAATTGATTTTTGCAGTATGCAAATTCTAGAGCTTAAATCAAACAAATAAAATAATTCGCACGCCTATGTGTGGCTTTTTCCATATTTTTTTCCCAAACCTTGGTTACCATAGAATATTACGTCCTCGTTACAGTTTTACCTTATTGTAAGAAATACGCCATAATTATTCCGTTTTTGTCTCAAGAAACTAATGCGAGGACCTCTCCAGCCGATTTTTCGACACTTCGGGGTGGTGGCTCGCACGTGTTTCCATTCTTTTCATTATTCTTTCGTTTCTGTATCGTAGTGTTGGGTCCTTGTTTCGTTCATAGTTACAATTTGATCCTAGAAATTAGAAGAATCCTCTTCAAAACAGCGACAAAGCATCCCCGAAGTTATTACCCTGAGTCTTTTTAGATCAGCGTTCAGGCATCTGGGGATCCATTTAGAAAACATTTTTCTTATGCCCAAATTATGCTGTACTGTGTGAAATGCACGTTCATAGGAAATATTAAATGTCTCGGGTATATGCTTAAACCCAATTCTTCGATCCTTTAAAACAATGTCATACACGACATCAATATTTTCTGGAGTGAACGCTGAAAAGGTTTTCCAGCATAGTGTTTGTCCTTTACCTCTGTTCTTTTCCTCTTAAATTCTGCAACCCATTTTTATAGTACCATATGAAGGATAATTATCCTCCATTGTAACCACCATATCAGCATAAATTTGTTTGCCGGACAATCCTTTTAAGAATAAATACTTTATCATCGACCATAACTCAATTTTATTAGAAGTGAGATTTACCTCTAATAGTCGTTATGTTAATCCCATCGTAAGTTGACAAGAAAAATTTAAAGATTCACTATAAAAAAACTTATTTTTAAAATGCCGTTGCAACTTAATAGTTTATTGTTTGCTGTCAGAAGCAAACATGGAGTGAGCAGAACGCTAAAATGATTGAATTTGTAAAATAAATTGCTTTTGATTTATTCAATTGAATTTAGTTTATTTATAAAGGCAATTCCACTCTTGAATTAATCCCGGAAAAGGAAAAGCAACAATTTAATTGTGTTGACAAAAGAGATTTCAAATACAGTATCACTATTAGCACGATAAACAAACCAAATACACTGTTCCCATACAGGGTAAATATATTTGTCTTTACGTTTAGCGTCAGTTAGAACGCAATTTGGAAAATAAACGGCACGCTTAAATTTCGCAAATCCACGCGGAACGTTTGTCAAATATTATTCGCGAATTTGCGGCGGTCCTAATGAAATTTGGAAATAAAATATCAGCGTAATTAGCATGTAGAGGTGTAAGTTGTCCTGAAATTCATATAATCCCGGCCTGTGTGTTGCAAATGTGGACAGCCAGTTGTTTAATGAAGGTCCCCAAGGGTTCCGCATTAGCATCCGGAGTTGAGCTTCGGCGAGCCTGAGCTTTCTCCCGGGATCTTGTGCAACCTACAGCTTTAGAGCTCGCATTAAATACAGTCCTCGCAATTACACTTGCTTCGTAATAAAACCGAAAAAGAACAACTATTCTTCCCCGGCGCTGATTTATTTACTGCAATTTCGCGATTAAATTTACTCGTTTTCTCCGCGTCAAAACAAAATTTAGATTAATTATTTGCGGAGCAATAAAATTAGCAAGCACACGTCGCCGAAATTTCTGTTTTATCGCGTTCAAACTAAAAGCACTGCTGCTTATTAGATGAAAACGTACAAGCACAAGGGACAAGGAAATTACAATTTTAATAACTTATAAGGCAAACGTATTTCAGTATCGAAAGATTTATTTGTAGTTTATCTTACTTGTTGGCTCTAATTAAGTTAGGCGAATCATTAAAAAATATTATAACAATTACTACAATATCGACTAGACGCTAGTGTTTTCGTAATGACGTTTGAGATCATACCATATGTCTCATTTTAAGATGAAAACATACGCGCAAATCTTGCACGATCTTGTCTTAAATCCTTTGATTTTTTATACGAGATTCTGGGTAATATTGTTCTAAAATGGACGGGCACATTTAGATTTCGAGATTTAGAGCTTATAATAGACCAATTACAATAAAATTGCATACACTTAACAACTAGATTAGTGCTGTATGTATCCTCCTCCATTTGATTTCTCAACATCTCTTCCGCCCTACATCAGGATATCGTCGAGAAAGAGGTACTCTGATTCAGTTGATTCTGTCAGAATCTCTTCTCCATAAACGAGAAGCAATTTTACTGAGTAAAATGGGAATGTATACAATTTATTTTCTTGGAATTTTCATATTTTCTAAATTTGAGAAAGTTGGGAAAACTTTTTGTTTAGAGCAATTTTAAAGCAATACAATCTTTGTTATAGAAACCATCATATTAGAATTTAATCCAATCAGAAATACAGAACACACAAAATTATCTACAATAACCATATAATCTATTAACGCATTCGTCTAGAAGACACGTTCTCATTTGTTAATTTAACTAGTTACCCCTTCTTCCCAGCAAGATTAAAGCGACAAGGGCACCCGCCACCAGTATAGAAATAGAATTGCGAGGATGTTCATTAATTTCGATCTTTCGTGTGTGTAAGACGGTTCGAAGCGGGCCTGAAGATAACGATTGAAAAATTAAAGAGATAGCGCTGAAAGATGAAAGACAATGCAGGATAATGCTTCCAGTTATTTGTCACGAAGCAGATAACGAAGCACTGCTACGACTATTTAAAAGCGAGGGCGCCGCTGCTGCTCCGCTATCAACGCAAAACTCGACCAGAATTGAATTAGCAAAATAATGAGAAGCTGAACGGATTCAATTCAATAATATCCCAGAGATAAACAGAAATATTTTCCCTGCGAATAAATACTGAATGCAGCTGATTATGTAGCTGCGTGATAACATCAGATTTATTACGCGAAGATTGTCAGTTAGATATGACGAAATTAGCTGCGGAGAAGAGATAATTTCGTTTTGCAAAATAATTTCAGTTTATAAAGTTGAACGTAAGGAAGTTAAAAATGGGTTACAGTGCGGAATTTTTGCAAACGTCGGGCACGGAAGTTAACCGTGTGGAACTGGCTACGACGCGTTAAAACGGCGGACGAAACATTTTAATAAAGTAGTTAATTGCAGATTTAGAACGAGATAAAAAGATCGCAATGAAAAAGGGAGACATTTAAATATCGCCGTTTCCACAGAGCGAATATTCAGCAGGAGAATTCTTCCAAAATTCAATTAAAGCAGCCCACAGAATCTGGAGACAACTTTATAAAACTCATGATTAAAACATCTTACTAACTTTATAACGCCTCCATATATATTTTATCTGTAAAAGAAATTAATGTATTCTTTTATTAAATGTAAATTTAGGTAAAAAATCTCCCTGTCTTCTCTCTTTTCTCTCTCTCTCTCTCTCTCTCTCTCTCTTTCTCTCTTTCTCTTTTGATTCTTCTACGTTCTCGGATTATACTCGCTTTATTTTTGTATATTCATTAGGCGTTTTACACAGGTTTTAAATTACAAACATGAACGAAACGGGCTAAATTTACTGTTCAAATGCGATTATAAAAAGGTTGTCAAGAGTAATTTTATTTCAAAAAATATCATAACATAAAGACAACTTTGACGTATTATTTTCTCATTTCTCTTAGTTAAGTATTAAATTTTACAAAACACATTTTTAATTTATTTGATTTTATAGATGGTATTTTAAATTAACTTATCGATTCGTATTTACATATTTTAATTTAATTACGTTTTCCATTTGTTAATTTCTGCAAAGCGTGAAATAGATGCCACCTCAGGCTTTACTAACTAAAAACGTTATCATTATTTGGATGGCTAAAGATCATCTGCACAAGAAACTGTTTACAATCGATGACAAAAAATATTATTCAAACTCGCATTGAAAAGTCAACTATTAAATAATAAAAAAAAATTATATCTTTGACGACAAACCTCAAATATAGAGATTAATATGGAATTGTCGAGATTGTTATGTACTTTGAAACTTTACTAAAATTTTTGTATTTTTTTTGAAAAAGTTTAGGTTTGAAAAAAGAAAGGAAGATCAGGTTTGGTTAAAACCTTAAACCATTTAACAAGAAGAAGTGGATACTTTTAAATTTATGACAATTGAGAAACACATTGTGAAGGTTCTGGTGAATATCCAAGAAAAGGAAGACAGTACAGTCGGTACAGTCAAAAATGAGGTCTTGAAGGTTCATCTATCTAGGTTTGGCTTTGAATGAGCGTGATTTTTTTAGTTTGAAATTCTTGATTGCAGATATTATTGTGATGAAGAAGGGACATACATTAGCTATATTCATTTTATCTGACCTAATTTCATTCAACCTGACCAAACTGAATGCAGCGAACTTATTCTAAAAATTTTGTTACAAATCGGTTTTAGTTGCAATACATTCTTCCAATATCTTCTGTACAGCTGTTTCGGTACTATTGAAACCTCATCGGTAGAAGAGTGGTTCGGGAACTCCACTGCAATCAAACCGCCCTCTAATCAATAATTTAAGTGACAATATTAGGTCAAAAATCGCTCGCAGGATGTCGAGACCTAAACTATTGATTACAGATGTATTCTGTATATTAGATTCTATTGCATTAGTTTGGTCCGGTTAAGTCATAGGAAGACTTGGTAGTTTTGACTTAGAACTGATGGACTAATAATGTGAGGAGCAAACAAACTGGTTTGGACTACGACCTACTAGATTTCACGAATCTCTATCCACCTGCATAATTTATTAGTTCAAGTGTTCCTCCTCTGCCGCCACTTATCTAAAAAATCTTTAAAAAATCGGAAGCAAATTATATCCGGAACTTTATTTCATACATCATTTTCACTCATGTCAAGCTCACGCATTTTATGGCAAGTACAGTTGTATTTTCTTGCACAAATATAGTTTCCTTGTGTTTTTTTTCTTTCGTTTTTTATGGTGTTTCTTATTTAGGTAACCAGAGCCAAAGTGATAAATGAAATATTGCCAGACCGGTTAAGAATTCTGTCTCGTGAAATTTAGATGGTTGTAATTTTGATTTCTCGAACAAGTTTGAAAACCGGATACCAAGCAATGATGTTGAGGTAAGTCAATTTCTGATATTGCGAATTTTCGCCAGTCTGATTTAAGGTTTGACAATTAAATGATATTGATATTTTCTTAGGACAGATGATGTAACTACCAATGAAGGATATATTAAGTTACGTGCGCAAGCTCTTTGGGTACAGTTAGAGCAATTTTCAATTTTGCTTTAGTATTAAAAGACGCTGCATTTAAAAAGCAAACTGTTGAAAATTTTCAAAATAGTCTATAATTACGTACATGTAATCACTTTTTCCAATCATTTCGTAGTTTTTTCTTTCGGTGCCCCCAGAAGAGACAACGTGGAACAAGCCAATTATGGAATAGCAAATTCAATAATCGTCAGGATTTGTGAGAAACGTGAAACAGATAGATTTGCGGCTCTGGCTATTCAGTGGGATTGTCGATGTAGATATTTTGTCATTCATAAAATCAATGCGAACGCCCGCGTTATAGGCGGGTGCAATTGCGGAGATGCAAGAAATAATTGATACGAAAATCGTCGTGGATGAATTGAGTTAGCAGAGAATATCAAATTATATGCAGGTATTGAACAGTTTCCTTCGCCAAGAAGAACCAAAAGTCAGCAGTATGATCATTGTTAACAAGAGCACTATTTCCGAAGACAACATCGTAGATAACATCTTCAATAATTTATGCTTCATGGATGCACATACAATCAATCCATTGTTGAATTCTTGGCTTCCGGTTGGAACCGTGTGTCTCGGATTTCTTCACTGCCGACGTTTCGTTCTTCGTTGCAGAAGAACTTCCTTAGGGCTGCTGTTGGTGGTGATGCTGCTACTGCTGCTGCTGTTGGTCTTGCTGCTGCTTCGCGTTAATCGTTGAGACTGTTAAATCAAGTTAAATCAATCCATATTTGACCTTCGCAGAATTAGGCATGAACTCCGAAAGAAAACATACTTTGCAACGGGAAATTGAGTTATTGTTAACAACACAACAGAGCTACGACTGTTGCAAAGTAAGGAAGAAACATTAACGATATGTTCTCAATAACATGAAATGATAGATTTCAGGATATAGTGAAGACTAAAAAAAGTGAAGAGCAACACGACGTATTCAAAAACCTAAAAAATTGCTTCGTTTCGTGGATGAAAATGATATTTGCTCAAAAAAATCCGACGTAAACTTATGTATACATTAAAATTACAACTACCCGACAAATTATATTTGTAATTTTGTTACAAGTAGAATATTTGGAATTACTAAGTTTATTCAAAATTATTTATCGAGAACATTTCTAAGAATTTCAAAAATTATTTGTGTTACGGAACTCATAACAGATAAACTGTAGGTACCTTCTTCACTTATTAGGTATTTCAAGATGTACACTACAACTTGCATTGTTATAAGAATTGCTACAAAATTATAAAATCGAAATGATACTTTTTGAAGTTGGTTGGCATTTCCATCATGAATATGCAGAAAAATGTTGAGGTCAGCACTTTATATTTTTAAATTAAACAAGCCGTATCGACTACATCAGCATACAAATTTTCATTTCTAATTTTGTATATACAATTAAATATAACATGATAGAATACTAATTTTATTTTCCTTTACATTTTGCAATGTGTTTTATTAAAATTAAATTATCTTTAGAAACTACCAAGCACTTTAATATTTGCACAAACCAGAAAATATAAAACTAAGTCTCAAATAATCATCTCGATTTTGGATAGTGAACCGTGCAATTGCACAGTAAGCAGATACAATAACAGTTTGCGCGCTAATATTACTATATTTATGTTATTGCAAGAATTGTACCATAAAGGTACGTAAGCAGAAGCAGTTTTATTATTTATTTAAATATCGTTTTACAGAGAGAAACGTCGTCTGTGTGTTAAGGGAACGCTTTCTGCTTTCGCTCAGCAGGAGATTCGAGCAGAAACAAAGGCAAACACTCTTTGTGTACAATTTTTAATACCTGTAATGCACCTGCATAGAATTTCAGCGAGTTGTAAACGTGCATCCCGTTTAGTCCTCCGTAAAGAAAGTAAAACTTCTCTCGGCGAGCAAAACAAACACACAGATTGGGGAAGTTTTAATATGTAAGATTGGATATTTACTGCAGCGCCTGAATTTCAAAAGGGCTTTAAAATATCATAGAGCATTAATCACCGCTTTCTTTGTCAGGGAAGCATTTCACAGATGACGTAATGCTTTCCTCATTACCGAGTACCCCTTAATTAAAATACCTCTAATAAGTTTTCGCGATTAACGGTACGGTTTCACTGGCAATATTTTATCATAAACTCCGACCGAACTTTCAAAAACTTTTACTGTCAAGTACTTAGGGATCAACTTTTGTTATAAATCAGCAAGTGCATTGCTCAAGTTTTATTTTTGCAGGCGACTGACTATATCCGCCCGCTATGTTCTGCCTGCGAACATAAACATATTTTACGCCAGTATAAATCGAATTACAAATTGAAAATCCGGCTTTTATCTTTTATATTCGACGCTGATTTATTTTATTCCCAGACTCCTTCCAATTTGCTATTATATCATTTGAATTATCGTTCGTTATTTTGTTTGCTAGTTAAATCTTTTGATCTAAGTAATCTCGTTAGATCCGCAAACGCGTGACCGTTCCAGTGTTGTTAGCGGCCTTTTTACCTTCTAACTGACAATTTTACAAAACGTTGAAATTATATGCTTTACTCTCAGGAATATCTTTCTCTCTTCCGGACTCTTTTTGAATCTACGTTTTTAATTAAGGACATATGAGACAAATCGAATTTATTACAATGAATTCCAATAAACAATTTCCACTTATTATTAGTGAATAATGAAACTGTATATTCAAGAAAATAAAGGGCATTACTTGAAAATGTAATTGAGGGGTCGAATGCAATAAGTAAACCAAACGTATATCCACTTATTGTAAATGATAAACAACCAACATGAAAACAACGTTACTATGTTAGATGGTTAGTTGGTTGATATAGAAGTCTAGTTCTTGCACATAGCGATGTAGAATTGTCCAAAGAACATGTCTATATTATTAACTGATATTCAATTGATTTTTTACTGCTTTCTATATCAATTATGTAACAATAATAAAGTGCCTAGAGCATGGCGTTGAAAAAGTAGGTGTTATATAATCACAGAGTACAACTAATTAAAGGTTCGCGCATAAAAAAATTATCTTTCTTCATTTCTGAAATATCTTAAAAAGATTAAAAATTCTCAATATAGAAAATCTTTAATATCTTGTTTATTTATGAAGATAAAATTCGGTAAACTTATATTAAATTCGATGTGCCCATGCCTTCTAATACAGTCAGAAGAAATAGATTAGGATTGACAGTTTCGCAGTTACGACTGTCAACTATTTTTTTTCTTATAGGCGTTGTATCGTACCATGTCATACAAAAAAATCTGAATACGATGATATGACACACTTATGCTTTTCTTTTAAAACAAAAAATTACAATCAAATCACTCATTTATAAGACATCAAACTGGTGGTTAAAATTTAGAAAAATAAAATAAAATGTGCATGTTTTAAATGTAATTTTAAAATGTAATAAGGAGAATCATAAAAAAAATGTTTAGCAATTTAAACTTTGTTAACAATTTGTTTTATTTTATCTCAAGGCATGTATATGTGAAATATGACGTCGGCCTTTATGTAAAGCATTACGTGTCTCTGAAAAAAATTGCGGCTGTAAAAATATAGACCCAAGGAAACATTCTTCCTCCGCATTGTGTACGTGTGTACACATTTACATATATTTATCAGTTGGCAGTAGAGAGTTTCTTTGGCCTAAAGGGAAAATCGTCTGTTTAAACTACTAGGATACACTTTCTGGCGTTTCACTTTAGCCTATGTTTTATTCTTTTTATCATCGCGCGTTCTGTCTTTTTGAAGAGAGCGTATATAGTCAAAGCTCAAAGCGGCTGCATCGTTTTAAAGGAATAATATTTTCCCTTTTCCGCGCTCGGTCTCACAGCAAACGCGGTAGGAAACAGCTTCAGCTTTGCTCCACTGGCTTGATAAAATATTTTAATCAACGTCTTCATATTTTAGAATTTCTCTCCATGATAACGTTCCGGCGCTACATCATCCGTTTACCGAGCCGTCCTTCTTCGTTTTCAATTCCACTTATCTTAAATAATTTGTCCGTACCAAACGGTCCATTGTGGGGAAGTTCTTAATTCGACCCGTACAATATAAAGCCAAGGCGTTTTAAGTTGTAAGTTGTAAGTGAGTGGAAGCGGCTAAAGATTATATATAACAATGAAAGAGTGAAGAAGTTTTGATCTGGAAACGTCCGTCCGCCTGAGCGTGTCTGCTATAATGATATAGATAAATTAGAGGCGACACATAATGAATCCTTCGCACATTTATCATCCAATGAGACTCCATCAGCGTTGACGTATCCGGAAGTACGCCATTACCGAGCGTGTCTCATCCATTGTCGAAGGAGTTGAGTGCTCCACTGTAAGAGTCGATTCTTCCTCGCACTAGGTGCGGCAGCGATGCCAGATTAGATTGCTTTTATGTCTGAATATTGATAATCCTGACCTAGAAATACTTGAAGCAGAACATTCGGCTACAATTGCAGAAAATACTTCGTTCGCCGGTCTAAGACGTCTTTATTTTTTACGATACCCCGGGGATACTTTCTTTCCTTCTAGGAGATGCCCGGATTCATATAAATGGTCTTATATTTTATGCAAAAACACTTCTTATTTTCACACACTTTCAACTTCCTGACTTATATCTGTACCTACGAACTGTTTATTGCCTTCTTAAAAAATATTTTTATTTATAACATCTTTATTTTTACCTTCCATTTGTTTGTTATAAAGTGAAAGTGATATTTAAAGTCAAGTATCAAAAATAATTATCTACAGGATTTTTTATTGTACCGAAATATAACTACAAATTAAAAACGGTAAAGGGGACGATAATTTAGAAATAATCCGTATTTTTTAAGTGTACAGAATTAATATGATACCGCGCATACAAACTGTAGTTAACTAAACATATTAACATCAATATACTTCTCTAATTAAGTGGACTTAATGAGCCGAAAACAAATTAAATCAGGGCATTGAAATCGACGCCAAGGAAAGGCAATGATTTTTATCAGGGTTCTGAATGAGTAGAGTAGTTATTTTTTATGGCTTTATATTTTATTAACACTAAGACAATTAGCGTGAGCTTTATGGAGATATGATTTACATTAAAAGTTTCCTCATTTTCGTATATTATCTGAAATCATCAATTAGATAATTATATTTAATTGATTTGAAGGACTTCGAAATAAGGGAGAAACGAATTTGAAAAATGTAAATAATCGCAGGATGTCGCAATTTTAACTATTTGTAAATAAACATAGATATATAAATTTGCAAATTGTGACAATAAATTTTATTAATTGTTCAATGAATTCTTGAGGCTAATATAAAGGCTGGATCATTAAGTTGACTCTGCGATATATCTCGCAATGGAAGCGTTTTAAGTAAAAAAAAATGAATGTAACGGTGAAAACTAAGTGTATTACCTCTGTTTTCACCTCGAAGACGTTGTCAAAGTCATTGAAGCTCAATCTATATTGAACCTACGTTTACTGTATTTTATTCTTATTCCTCGTACAAAAACAAACAAGTTTTGTGTGAACCATTTTGCACCACTTTGAAATGTACAGTTCAAAACGTACAAATTGATCACAACACGTTATATATCAAGTTTTGACAATACACAAGTCATCACACAGAGATAAATAGACAAATTATGATCGATTGCAAGAAAACAGTATTTGATTTAATGCTACGGCGATTGAATGCTGCTTACGGTATTTTAAACAATTATTTTGAAAAATATTTTGGGGAAAATGAAGTTTAATGCAACTGATTAATTTATTAATTGGCTAAACGCAAATAACTACCAATTGTTTATCAGTTTATCTCTGAAAAAGATAAGGAGTTTGGGTACACGTTCCTCTTTTTTATTTCAACATATTAAGCGATATCCCAAAACGAAGTTTTACATCAATTATTATTTATAATTTATTATAAAGAAGATTTGACATAAAATAAACGAAAACTAATGACAATTACTAGCAATATAATAATATTAATCAACTCTTAATTACATTGTCAATTCAAATTTTTCCTTAATAGCATAAAGTAAATTTTGAGATATTTTTGTTTGCATTTTGTCGCTTCGTGGTCGTAAATTTCGAATATCTAAACCAGTATCGAATATGTTTTGTAATACAAACAATATCCTGCGACATTGCCACTTTTGCCCGTTAAGAATTAGTTGTTCAAATAAAGGAGGGTTGATGGTGCGAGGGAGAGGAAGCTGCGGCGATCGAATGGTACACCATCCACTCACACATCCACACGTCGTATCTACGAAGCAGAATTCGTAAAACAATGACTGCTGAGCCGTTCCGGCGGAGCTCTCGATAAACTTAGTTCAGAAGTCCTGACACAGCAGCGCCAGCATGCAAAGCGACCACAAATGTGTGGGGTTGAAATTACAAGTTTCCAACCTAAATTAATAATAGTGTGTAAATAGCGGAGGTGAACATTATAACTTGTAAATAGACGTTTTCTAATTATAATAAAACGTGCTGAAGTTCCTACGGTACGCTGTCAAGCCATGTCTCTTCGCAACTTTATGCGGCTTGTACATAAACTTAATTACTAGCAGTACATATATACGAATGTGTAAATTAAGGGAAATTATCTTTCAGCAATAGTGAGCATAAAGTTAAGCGCCGATGTAATTTACATTACGAAAACCTGTATGAGTTGATGTATGTACTACGTTACGTTAATAAATACCAAGCGGTATTTACGGTATGTCATGCAATTGACATTAACTATTGAAAATAATATTTTCTTTTGAAAATATACAAATAAAATTGATAAGTATTACTTTAGCTGATATTACTTTAATCTACATTTATATCTGTTAAATATGGTTCGATAAGATTTGAGATAACAAAATAGAAATAAGACATATCAAGGTGGTATATATTACATTATGGAGAAGAGAAGTTTTAGAATTGAAGAAGCAGAAAAGAAAAGCGAATTTGTTTAGCTTCAGCTCACTTTTGGTACGAAAATTACATTTTTATCTAAAAAATGCAGAGGACTTGACCAAAATTGGATTTAGTTTAGGAATTCTCAATAAATTTTGCATAGGATACTACGGGAAGAATATAAGAAGACTTAAAAATTGTTACAATATAATTATATGTTTACAAAATTGCTTCTCTTTTATACAAAAATAATTATTCAATCACTGAAAAATGTGTTTAAAGTTTGTTCAGAGATAACTAGTCAAACCTTAACATTCATATTCAATCCGGCATTAAAAACATAAACTTCTCCTGGAAGATAATGTTTGTTCAGTTTTAGAAATTATTATTTTTTTGTCTATGGGTAAATTCTGATGTATGAGGGAAGGGTTTGATTGACATTGTCATTATAAGTTATGACCAGTATATGTCTACTAATTGCGTTGAATACTTGCCTTGAATGGAACCGTTATTTTGTTTGTGCATTAAATACAACACTAACAACAGTTCTGGATAATAGTTACTAATCCCTTTAGGGATGCTAACTGTTACCTCAGAAGTTAAGTCTCTTTTTTTGGATAATATTGACTTCTTGAAAGATAGCAACCGCAAGGATTGAAATGCCATTTTTGACGATAACATTAACACTTTTTAAAGTTAAACGTCCTAACTCCGTTTATTTGAACACCAGAGGGAATACAGAAAAGTGGTTGAAGAAAGTGTTAGAATTAACTTCAGACTTTTGTGTGTATGAATTTATGTAGCTTCTCACAGAATACAATTGATTCTATAGTTAATAACTTGCAAACAGATGTAATATACACTGATTTTACTAAAGCATTCGATGTTGTTAACAAAATTAAACATTTCTGGCTTCTCTGAGAATCCATTGAAATTTCTCGTGTCCTACCTTATCTTTAGGAAACAGTATGTGGTCTTTAGGATAGTAGTTTCTGAGTCACTCGTGGTATTATCTGGTGTACCCTAAGACTCTAATCTTAGACCATTAATAAATATTCTAGTTAATTATTCATTTTATTATTTGTTTGTTACTACTTACTTTTATGTTGTGCATTGACCCATATTTCATATACATTTATTTTTGTATCGCATATTCCCTTGGTCACAATAAATAAATAAAAAATTAATTTAATTCATTAATTTCATTAATTGTATTTACGTTTATTTAATAGAAGAAAAAGTACGAGTATTTGTGACTTGCACAATTACAACGGAATAATATTTATAATTAGGTGTTTACCGAATAACTGATTTTACGGTTGAATCGTGCAGGGAGAAAGTTTCAGAGAAATACTTGAAAACAATGTGTAAATAGCTTATCTCTGCTTTTAATTAAACGAAATAACAACGAAATACAAAATAAGTTATGCTCGTGAAATTACCTCGTAGTAGGGAAACTGAAATTTGTTAATTGGCGTTTAATTATATTACAGAGGTAAGCACGTATCACCCTCAACGTGTATGCATCCGAAATAGCGACTAAGTTAATCCATTTATCGCTTCGGGCATCAAAACGCGCTCCCATTCAGCCGACGATTAAAGCGTTTTATACGTGATGAAGATTTTTATTCTGCGCAATATTTTTCATGTCTCGCGGGGTGGGTCGTAATCTGAATAACAAAATAAATTAAATTTTCTTGTGCCACCGCCTCGCCTGCTGCGCCGCACGGCGAGAAACAAGCGAACTTATTAATAATAATTAAAGCTGCGTCGAGTGTGTAATGCCGAGAAACAAAAAGGCGTTTTAATGCCTTTCACTTTCTCAACTTAAGTAATTAGTTCAAACTAACACACGCGTGTACAGGTTTCATTCATCCAACATTATAATTCTCAGAGAATGCATTAAGTTTATTTAGCAATTTAGGGGGAGTAAATTGTTTAAGAGTGTTCTCGCGAAAGGGAAAGGTGCGCGCCGGCAGCCCTAAATTAAACCTGGTCCTGGTAAGGAAGGAAGGAGGGCGAGGAAGGAGACGAGAAATGTCACACGTCACTCCATTTTGCACAGGACCACTCGGTACCGTTTCTTCCACCTTAGAGGCTCCTGAATTCAGCAGGAAAACGACGGTAAGGAGAAAGGAGAAAGACTCCCCACGTTTTATTACAGCGTGCAATTATTCGCGCGAAGTCTTAAAGACTGCGGTCATTAAGTAAGACTTAAATATAAGTGAATATAAATTTCATATACCTCTTACCCTTATTAAATAACTTCCTGAAATATAATTTAACAAATTTCAGGAGTCAAATATTGTTGCAATTTTCAGCAGTAAAAAAAGCCCTATGTAAAAATTTTAAACAATTTAACATGATAATTTTAATTATAGATAATTTAAAAAAAGGCACTGCTTTCACTGTGACTTTTGGATTTAAGTTAAAAGTTACTTAGTACGAAGACATCAATCCTCAATCACGACCAAACATTTCTTCTTTGAATGCATTCGATCCTCGATGTTGCATGTCTTCTAATACTTATGCCGATGGCTTCCTCGGTAATGGCTTTCGTGGGTTTTCCTTGCCGAGGCTAGTCTTTTTATACGATATTGCAGTGTCTATTTTCGTAGACAGCGAAAAGAATTCTAAGCTTCAAATGAATAACTGAATGCAGCATTTACGTGTTTGATTTAATTGTGAAAATACATATATTGGAATTTTGTGTATTCCTTCAAAAGAAGACTCTAGTGTTACTTTCACATTAGGGTTACTAAATTTGGTAGGGACATTACATTTGAGCAGAACAGTACTTTAAGAAGTGGGACAAACAATGTATAACAGCGTATTGTGGTCGACCTCATCACGCAGACAGACGTTTGAAGTGTGCTCAGAAAGATGTGCAAAGAGGAGGACCCTTGAAGTCATGCGACGCGTGACGAGTCATGTCCACGGTTCAAAGCCTGAAAAACACTCGACTTCCTGCAAAGACACTTCACTAACGGTATACCTGCAGCATAAGCGAAACACGGCCAATTATTTTTCGAATGCGACGAAGCGAGCACGTACGTATACAACATGCACAGGCACGGAATAAGAATCGTTCAGATCAAAATTCACAAAGAAATTGTATTGTATTTATCATTTGGCGAAGCACAGTGACACGTAAGCTTCGATTTATACATTTCAAAGCCCGAGATGATGAAGCCCACAAACAATCCATAATTCAACTTGCTAATGATGTAGCTGCCGCGACCAGTCGGTCCTGCAAGAGATGGATGGGGAAGAGGGAGCAAAAATAAATGACAGTGTGTTAGAGCGCGCTCTCTTAGCGTCTCCCGCTCTGATTTGCTGAATTACTGATGAGGACGCGCCGTCATTAACTGGTAATGAGACTCCGATTTATATTAAACGCTTTCTTATACCCTCGAGAAAAACGGGCCACGAATTTTACAATTCATTTCGAGAGTTTTTCGATTGTTTCTTCAGATAATGGCCGACGCTTTAAACTTCTAAATTATATAACTTATCTTGTAGGGGTTCCTTAATTTATCAATATAAAATATATGCCTCTACAAAATGAATTTAAATTTTATAAGTTCGTACATAATACTACAAAAAGAATTGAATTATGAGATTATAGTTTCCTTTTTTTATAAGAAATGAAACTAAGTAGAAAATACTAAATCAGCATTATTATAACTGTTATGAATTAACATTCCGATTACATTTTGTTATCAGGTAAAATTCAACACTGTTTGAATTTGGAATTGATGTGAAGCAGCAAACGGTCAAATAAAACATAATTCGAAATTGACATCAGAATGCCATTAGCAATAGAATAAGAAATCCATCACGTTACAGTGCAATTTGATAGGAATAGTACCTATATTCCGTTCACTCGATTTCCTCGTGAGAGCAGGTCGTTTTCTCGTTGCTAGCATGAATTCTGATAGATGTCAGAATCTAACATGAAAAATGTTATGACAGTTCCATATCACTGATCTGACTATATTGCCAAATACGAAGGAACACCTATATAGCTGTTTGCTTTAACCCTATGTATTACAGACGAGCTGGCAACAATGTCTCCGTCAGTGTACT
Source organism: Serrognathus titanus (assembly GCA_039766575.1). Classification (NCBI taxonomy): domain Eukaryota; kingdom Metazoa; phylum Arthropoda; class Insecta; order Coleoptera; family Lucanidae; genus Serrognathus; species Serrognathus titanus. The sequence goes on from CM077913.1 coordinate 22,641,764, forward strand.
AAAATCATAACAATGAAATTAAAAACAAACATAACCGTTTCATCTTATGTCTATACATATTTCATTGTGACACCAACAAAAATGTCTAATTCGCCCACTCTGGCGAGGAAACCAAGTGAACGGATATTAAGCTCAAACTTCTGTTTCTATTCGCTAGTGCCAGCGATCGCTACGCCGCGCTGTATGATACAGTGGAAGTACTCAAAGTAGGGATTTAAAAGTCAAATACTTGACATATAAAGGTGTAATATTACGTCACGTCACAACAGTCTCCCTAGACTTACTACTTTGAGCAACCATAATAGCAACAATGGCGTTAGCGAATATCTGTCATTGTCAATTTGTACTAAATAATCAGTCACATAGATCCAGTTCCGTCATTAACGACTGTAATATTAATTTTGTGGACGAAACGCTCAGAATTATATTTGAATTATTTAGTTTTCTCTTACCTCTTCACATAGCAAAAGAAAATCATGAGAAAACTTTCTCATTTCTTGAATTTAAAGTACTATAGAAGATTTATTGATTACGTCGGCAATGTATTGAAGAAAAAATATAAATTATTTATATAACCCACGACCTACTAGATTTCACAAGACAGAACTCTTATACCCGCCCAGGGCAAAATTTTGTTTAACACAAATTTTCCCCGCTTTGGCGTTAAGTTATCCAAACAAGAAACACCATAATTAATGAAAGCAAACAGTATTTGAGCAAAAAACTACAACTGTGTTTGCTATAAACTGACTATTTGTAGCTACCTATGTAAATGATTATAAAAATAAATATTTGTTACTGTAGTATAAGAATAGTATCAATATTTTATCATTTACTAAAATGCTAATAATCACATACAGACATTTTCATCGTGTTCAAGTTAAGCGATAAGCCGTAAGCTGGTGTCAGTAAAACAGGCAAAATCAATAAGTGTGCCATATCGACCCGAATTATAAATAGATACTTTTCATTTATGCACCAGAAAAAAAAAACTCGGGCGCTTGTGTTACCGTTTCTAAATTTAGACTAGAAAAAGTGGATTAATAGCCCTAAAAATTGGATTCGATTTCTGGGATAGTACTACTTTAAATGGAAAATAAAAATAAATCACCGAATGGAATGGCGGGAGCTTTCGCCGTCAGGTGTATATCAACGGGCCACCCGTCGTCGTCGCCGGCCGAATACACTATAACAGCTTTTTAGTTACATAACCAACCCGGCAGTTATTTATTTTTTCAATAAATTGTGGCAGACTTTCATTAGATGTTGACTTTTTTTACCGGGAAATTTTCAAATTGGATTTACAATAAGTCCACTCTATTAAAAAGACACATACACATGTTGTAGTGTTTGGTTACAAACCAATAAAGTATTAAAGTTATAATCGAATTTATTTGAAGTAAAGTATTTTATGTAGGTAAGTATTTCTTGTAACATTTGTGAGCGAAGTAATGAAATTCGGGAAAAGTCGTTAAGAAAGTGTGAAAGAAAAACTGACTGGCCTTTTCTCAGAGAAGCGTTTGCATTTTAATATTCAGAGCGTCTTAAAAAATAAATTATCTTTTTTCCACAGAAAAAAAAAAGGAAAGCTAGAGATCTAATTATGCATCCACGGATAATTCGTTGAAATTCAGCTTGTAATTTCCCCCCGGAGTGAACATCTTAATATTTAAATGTAAACTCGCATCTCGAGAATTGACGCGATTTAAAAAAGGAAACGGGAGAAAAGATAATATAAAAGTGTATAAATATTGAAATAAGGTTGTATCCAGATCGTTTCTACTTCGTTCGCGGAACGATTTATACTCGTCTAAATAAGCGAAGCAAATGAAGATAAATATGAGGCGCCCGGCTAACTGCAGGAAACAAAAATTTCACCGCATTTATTCTAGGTTAGTTTGTGCGGCTTCGCCGAACGGATGTAGCTTTCTGAAACGTCCCTTGTTACTCTCCGAACAAAACCCTAACTTATTTCAAAGCCCGATTTTTCTTTGTGCCGCAAAGAGCTGCGGTAAAATTTGTAGATTTGTCAAAACAAGGGTTGCCTTAAGCAACACTTTTTTTCCTCTTTTTTTTCCACAGATTTACGAAACTGGTACATCATTTTCTTACTAGAACATACAGCTACAAGCAAACATGCAAGTCACTTTTAAAAGAAATTTTTAGACAATTTTATTGCAATATTAAGAAAAATTAATCGAGGGATAAGTTCATTTGTGATTTCGCCTTTGAATTTAATAAATGCCTTGCAAAATAAAAGGCAAGCAAGTTATTCAACAAACTCATTATAACAGTAATCTTAGTGAATAAACAAATTCAATAATAAAATGCGGACCACATTCATGTATGTTATATGTTTAATGGGAAGCAAAGAAATAAAAAATTCTAATATTTTTAGTAAGAATAGTTAAAAAGACAGTGGTTTAAAAATAATAAATCAAGAAAATGATCTCTTACCTTAAATACAAATTAATAGATACGTATTTCGACCGCTATGCTGTCATCTTCAATACACTCGCGCACTCAAAAGATAAAAGCACTTCAGAAAAACTGATTGGCCTTTTCTCAGAGAAGCGTTTGCATTTTAATATTCAGAGCGTCTTAAAAAATAAATTATAAATTATAAATCTTTAATTAAGGTAGATTCTTGTCCGGTGAAATTGTGCAATGAATTATCTCCTGACGAAGCTATCAAGCGATAGTGAAACATTGAGCGTTAGTGCCATTTTCAGTGTCCGTTTGAGATAATTCATTATATAAATCTTTAGTTGTTATAAACCAGAGAATATTCTCCTCGCCAAATATTCATTGGAAATTGACTTTTAATGAACGGGTTGCTGAATCATCTACATATAATCTCCGTTGTCGCCATTGGTCTGGCTGTAATCTTTATTTGATAAAATTAAGAAAATCTTTATAATCTTCATAATCTTTCAGAAATTAAATTATCAGTATCGTTGTAGCGAGAGGTTTTTGATATATTTCGTGTATTTCTGAGCAACAGCATTAGCGTTTATTATTATTCTATTTTAAGTAGCCATTCACACATAGCTTCATTAGTTGTCCTATACATTTCTGAAAGAAATTTGTAAAATTCGATTAATTTATTTGTCTTTAGAAAGGTAACTAATAAAATTTTGAAGTTCTGATTTTTTTTGTTAGTCGCGTTTGAGAAATATTAAATGTTTCTGTCATACATCATTAGAGTTAAGTCAAGACAGATTTTTTTAACCAATGACAAACGTCATAACGTTTGAAGAAAAGTTTTGAAACTTTTACACCATTATCAATAATAAAATACTTTCTGCAACTGCTGCAGTCAAAAATAATATGTGAAATCGAAGAACACAGATGGTGTTCTGAAATCTTGAAGGAATTATTAATTTTGAGTTAGTTCTTGAGTAAATCTTTACAATCCACAGTTGAACATGATTAACGTATCTCCGCATTCCGATTCTCCAGGATTTCTGAATTGGAAATAAGAGGATCTTGATCCTAGATTGCCGAACAGAGTCAATAAAAAAATATTGCAGCAATGAGCTTTGCTTCACTATAGTTTATATTTTAGTTGGTGCACTGAAATTAGTTGGTATGCACTTATTTAAAGAGTTATTAATGAAGGAATCGTATTTTTTTGGTTTTGTGAATGTATGTAAATGTTAATGATGGAGGTGCGATACTGGTTTTAATTTAAGAAAAACCACGAAGTAAAATTTGTATGAAGTCGTAAAAAAGGGGTAGGCAACCCATAAAATTTTAATAAAAAATAATTTGCTTTAATTTTAGAGCTGAAACTTGTAGGAACATTTCGGAGAGACCGGCAATAAAAACAAAATAAGAAGTTTGCAATTAAATTCGCACAAAGCCCTTACACTACGGCTTCCTCTGAAAAGTTACCGGAGAGAGGAGGGAAAACAAAGCAAAACAGAAATGCGAGCGGTTTCGCCCGTGGTCTATGCGCACGCAAAATTACAGCCGTCTCCTGTGTCGAGATTTATTTAATATGCGAAGTCACGACTTTCCCGCGAATGCATTCTGTTGCATAGTAATAAAGCATTTCTCGTCGTAATTGAGCTTTCTAAAGGTAATTACGGGATTACAAAGTTTTCTGAACTCTAAACTATTGGCGCACAAACACAGAAAACTAATTAAATCGCCGGGCCTTTCGAAAAAATAAAAATAGTGCTACTTAAACGACGGCTAACAAGTCGGCATTGCACAAAACCAAAGCACCAAATTACGGGCATAATTCCGTTTAATTACGGCTTTTTTAGTTTGTAAATGGCTTATTCACGTAATCCTCGCAGGATGTTGTTTTAAACGTGATGTTTAATTGCAAGACGTGACAAATAGCAGTTACGCCCGGTTAATAATGCTTAAATACCATCATATTTAAAATAATAGTTTGTAATAGACAGAACAAAATTAAAATAAATATACTAAAAGTCACCCTTTTAATAATATTGACTCCATGCTTTATAAATTACAGACTAGTCAAAAATTAATGCAATTCTAAACAAAAACAAATAAAATTTAAATGCTTTCATCAATTAATTTATTTCAATGAAAATTCATCTACGCTGTGAATGAGCTAATTATGTGTGTCTATTGAATAGCCAAACATAATTCTCCCTCATTCATATGTGCATTGAAGTTTTGCGCGCTTGCGTTTTTCCTTTGACTGTGAACAAACGCACAAATTATGCTTAATGTTCAATTACGTACACGGTTATTGATACAATATTTCGCAGAATAACATAAACATGGAATAAATAAAATTTATATCATTAACAGAGGCGCCGGTAGCTGCCCATAAATATAATGAACCGCAACGGACCAAATAATTGCTTCTAATAACTATATTGTAAATTACATAATTTTATTCATATCAGTCATATATAAAACGAACTCCGTATTTTTAAAAGTATTTTATATGTTATTTCTTGTTGTATACTACAGATAATAATACTGATAGATATAATAATATTTATTGAATATAGTGTCGAAATTTTTTATAATAAATCAGAGTTATAGACGTAAGTCCAGAAGTAAACAAAAAGGTTACCTATATAATCTTTACTTCTTTCTGTTTTCGGTCTAACTATATTTATGTCTATGAATATTAATTTAATTTGAGTTCGTATTTCATGTCAAACAAAAAAGATTTTTCTTATTAACAAACTTGTGACCCATCTTTTCGCCAAAGAATTTTATTTTTGTTATAGTTAAGATCAGCGGTTCGCCTTTAAAATAAAACGATTTAAACAGTAGCTAGATGCAGCAAAAAAAAAACAATTCAAACATGACACGAATATTATTGAATACGGTATCTAATTAAGTATTCCACAATATTTTTGTAAAATAAATAAGTACCGATATGTTTTTCATCTTCAGATTAAGACGATACCAGATCTTATGAAATAGGGTTGGTAGATATTGGACGTAGGTCATTTTTGATATCCATCTCAACCAGCTCATCAAAATCCCAAGGAAATTTTAGGATCCAATTTGTTACCATGATAAACAGTCACGATGGGAGTAGTATAAAGCTAGATCTCATAACGCATGGATTCGTCAAAGCTTTCTACAGGTAAAAATTTTAGCTTGACCAGTTTCCTCTCCAACAGCAAGCTTGGGATGCAATATCCGAAGGAGCCATGCATCACCTTATTCAAAGCTTGCTCCGATAAGGTAAAGAATGCAGTGGTAACTATGATAAGTGAAACATTTTCTTTTTTAATTGTTATTTATTCTAAATTGATGTTATTTGCTGCTTAGGTTAACATAACTAACTACATCGTAAAAATTTAAGTCCTGCAGGTTTATCTCTTCTGGATGGCATTTTTTTTGGCAGTAAGTCAGCGTCGTCAGAGCGTGAAAAGTACATGTTTCAATTAACACTTCATTTGAATTAAAAATTACGCCGTTAATGGTCGTTGAATTTGTTGAATTAAAAAATCAATTACAGAACGGTTTGAACCGAAAGATCGCTTCCTAAAGAAAAAAAAGACCATTTATTTTTTTATTCTGACTTGAATGTTCTGCTTGAAGGGATACGAAATGCCAACTGCAGATAAATACGGAAAATCACCGATTGAATTAAATCTTCAGCTCGGCCCGATGTTTTTTCCGCTTCGGGTTTGGATTTTTTTCATCTAATAACAATCCGTTATTTGGGCTAATGCTTATTGAAATCGCTTTTAACCTTCTCGTTTATATTTAGCGCCGCCCCAACTCGAAATAAGTACATACTCCTTGACGCGCGCTTTAACTTAAATTTGGGTCGTTAGAGCGGCGAACTTATTTACATTCAGATGGTATTCGCAGAGTTAATAGATATCAATTTAATTAAAGCCAATGGCTGGCGCGGAGATGCTCAGATAAAGTGGATTCGACTCCTAGGATAGTTGTAGGCCTATTGCTCCATCCGGAGCGGATCACAGTGACAGGACTTAGTGGAGCCCAGAATTTCTCCAAATCCCCTCGATCTACTGCTCTACATCAACGAGGGGTTTAACCGCCGCCGGACACGGAATGGGTAGGACCGCAAGCGTTTTTATCTGCAGAAAGAAATTTTCAACTAATGGCGCGTGGATTAAGCTTGAAATTAATGCTTGACATCACTAAATACGAACGAATTACATTATTTCCAACACAATTAAAACGTACTACAAATCACAACTGTTTTATTTTTCTTACTTTTATCTACAGGTACTACTACATCAATATATATTTACATGTGTATCATGTCTTTATCTCTAGATTTACATTTTAGAAGGTACCTGTACTAGATATAATTGCTTCTGAGATACATCAAAAGAAAAGGGATTATTATTAATCAAATGTATTAATAAACAATGTATCTTTAAAATGTTAATTTAATCTAAAACTATAATAAGTAACTTGCAGAAATGAAACTATTACATCCGTAAATTCAATTTTCTGTAGATCACAGAGAGTTGGAAACTATTCTCACATCAAGTCAAAAGTCTTTTCAAAAATTCGCTGTTTGTAAAAATTCAACATTTATATATTTTAAATATAACATGAAGAAAATCTAGGAGTTCTAGAAATTTCACCACCGCAAGCAAGTAGTGCGCGAAATTAAATTAATCTGTTCGCGTTTATTTTATTCTATTAAAGTTTTTCCCGTTCTAAACTCGATATAACTTCGCTAATTTTGATTCAATGCGGTTTTTGAATTTGAATTCCATACAATGCAAACATGGAATAAATGAAGAAGTTTGTAACAGAATCTAAACAAAGACAAAATATTAAATTATTAAATATTGGTATATGTTTATCAATTACCCTTTATCAATTATTAAATTGGCGCCGCCAATAGGATTATTTACAAAAAAAAGTCCGAACAAAATAATTAATTAACGACATTATTTATTTTTGCAATAATTAAAATGGACAAAACAATAATAAATACAGGAAATACAAACACATTAATTATTTAAATATACAATTTATGTGAAATTATTTAGTATTTACTAATAACATTACTTTAACGACGTAATCACAAAACGTTCGTGGAAATTCAATAACGAGTCACGTGTACGTCAAATATAGTGCTCACATGTTCAGCCACACTCGGCTATTTAAAATGACAACTTTACAAGAGAGATTCAGGCATCGTTATCCTTTGTTGCAAATCGGCATTTTGTAAACTTCAAAGTGGGACCGCTTTAATCTCGGCGGACTGTATACGTACAGGTACAAATAAATTTGCTTCCTAGTTATTATGTATTCAGGATTTCCTTTTACTTGTACGGCGGCAGACCATAAAACTAAAATGTGATAATTAGGGTGCTATTATAATAACTTATGGCCTCTTATAGACGGCGCAGGTATATTATATTATACATTTACTTAATTTATTGATACTGCCGAGGAACTCTCCATTGTGAATCTACCTAGCGCAGGCAATAGGTAGGATAATGAAAGCGTTCGGGCAAATAATTAAGGACACTTTCAAAGGTGAAGCGCGATTTATTTAATTTGAGCGCAGAATTTCATATTAGAAGACCTATTTATCTTTTCATAAATGCTTGGATTTATATTCTCTCTTTGTACATGAAGGAAATGAAATTACGGAAAACTTATAAAATGCGGCAAACCGTAATGGTTGAAATATAAATTATAGTGTTCTATTTCCACTCCAATATACGTCTTCAGCAATTTTCTCTCTACCTTGGAGTTTCTTTATGAAAAACACTTCAATAAATTATATGAATCAAAATTTAATCATTGTTTTTTGAACATTCAATAGACTTACAAAGTTTAAGTAACTTTTGACTGCAGCAAAAATTGCACACGTAAGGATTAAATAAAACGCGTTTCTTCGGTGTAAAGTGAACCTATTCTCCATTCAGGTAAATAATAAACGACGTATCTGTTCAAGAGTTTTCGTGGCGAAAACTTTTATGTGAATCCATTTCGCAACGAATTCCTCAAATGCAATCCGCTTAAAACGGAGTTTAACCGAAGCGACACAAATGCATTTTCGGTTGCAGTATATAAACATCAAGGTATTCTGCGAGAGTGACACTTCGTTGTCTAGAGCTTTTAGGAAAGCACAATATCTAAGCGAGCAGAATTTTCTGGCTATCGTGAAAAATAATTTGTGGTTACAAAGACCAGCGTATCATTTTGGAAGGTGATAACTCAGGAACAAGTTGGGTATGCTCCTGCTGCCTGCTTCTACTTCAGACATTATACACCGTGATAACTAAATTAAGAACGACCATAAGCATAAATAAGAGCTCTTGTGGTGTTACGGTGCCGAGCATTAATGGTTCTCAAATCGTGTCTGGCGGAGTTCGATACTGCGCCTATTAATTTTATGCCGGCGCAAAAATAGAATTAGACCCCCGTGCCACGTCTCAATATTGGTTTATGACCCAAAACTTATAATTATTATTGCGGGGAAGTGGGTCGAAATGAAAATTTAAGACCATAATTTACTGCTAATTGAAATTAAACATTATTTTCGACCGCCGATGCGTGAATTACAACGATTAAAACCCGGAACAACGGAGGGGCAAGTTTAAAATTTCATTGCGCCCTGGTTTTACCGTAGTGATTAAAAGTCAGAGAAAATGAAAGCAAATGAAACGGAAAAAGCTTCCTGCGGCAGTGGTCTCTCACGTCTGCGAACATTATTTTCTTACAAAAGAGAATTCGCTAAACTTCAAGATAATTAAATATTGTTGCCTAATGGCTTAGTGTTGTATTTTAGTATTTTAAGAAATTCTTTATTTTTCACGTAAAGATACCATGCTAGTGTACTAATGAATAACGATTTGGAGACACATTTTTTTCTTAAATCTACACTTCCATTGTACACGACACTTAGTTCTAATGGCACTAGAACTAATTGTTGCGTTTTAAAGCCATTAGTAATTGTCGCATTCGATGTTTGTAAATCATCCGTTCGAATTTCATTCTATCAACAACCTATTGACTTTTGTCATTCGTTCAATAGAAGTTTGATCGAAATATTATTAATGAACTCGATAAATGCGTTCATTAATAAAATTAATTTTAATTGCATTGCCCAAAAAAAACTATAGCAGTAGAATAAATTGAAGAGAAAAATATTTGTTCCTATTATAAATAGGTTTATTTTGATTTGCACAACATATCCTCAAATTTTCATATAATTTCCAAGAAAAAAAATTGCAATTTTTAAAGTTCGAGAAAGGGTTCATGAACCAAAAAAGAAAAGATACACATAATTATTAATAAAAAATTAATGCATTATGTTGTACACTTTTCAAAAACAAATACAAATTGAATGTTGGTGGTCTTTATGTCTAAAGAAGTGTGTGCACACGTGTTAAAGAGGCGCAAACAAGAAATAAACAATCTGCGTTGGTATGTATCGTGAAGGCATATCTCAGGACGCGTAAATATGTATGTAAATACGTATGTACGGAAGATTACATGCGAGCAAGATATTTTATTTGAACATTCCTGAGTTAACGAGTGAGCGGGCCGTAAATACTTTGGAAGTGGTTAGAAAGAAGAATCTAATTAGAAAAGCGAGCCGGCAAAACCTCAACGGCTCAGCATGTGAAAGAGAAAAAGTAATGACACGGTACGGCAATCAATTAAAGGAGCTGTGGTCGGAAGAACACACACTGCGAACTCGATACAAGCCGTGAACCCGCTAGATGCTGTGCAGATAACAGATTTCGCTACATAAATCGGTATAAAATTCGAAGTAGCTAAAAGCTCGTAAAGAAGCTCATTTGGTCATAGATCACATGGAAAAATAATAACGAAAAGAAATTTCATATTCCGCTGAAAGTATCAAAAGACAATTCTTTTTTTATTACTTTCAGTTTTATGGTTTCCGAGCGCACGCAAAAAGCCCATATATAAGAAAATAAATTGCGATATAAAATCGAAAGAAAAAACGAACGTACGCAACGCCTCGAGATTTCGTGCCGACGGCGAAAAGAAAAAAATCAAAGCTGGGTTAAAAACGCACACACGTTTATATAACCCGCGATCGTTATAAAAATCTAACATAATGATGATCCTTCTGCTTCGCCGGTTTCGCCGCTGCAGAAGTTGGATTCAGAACAGGAATACCGATATGAAGACAACAAACAAGCGACCGCCTCGGGTTATACATTGCTACTAAATCGTTCAAACATATATCTCCATTAAATTTATGCTTGTCAACTGCAAGTTTCCGTTTGCGTTTTAGGAATGAAATGGGAGAGAAACGGGGAGCTAGACAATAACTGTTTGATTAAAGGAAAGCGACGGTAAAATATTACAATCAGTCCATATACCGAACAGATTCTGATGCACCAACCGCTCCTTCGCCTTACCGAACGAATGATATTCAAGAAATAATTGAAATTTTATATAAGTTCTGTTTTTGTTCGTACACCCTCCGCCGTAAAACGTTAAAGTCGCTCCAGATGTTCCGCACCTTAAGGAACTACTTCTTTTCTTTCTCTTTTACGTACGATATAAGAACGGAAACCTGCGATCTCCGAAATCTGAAAACATTAATCAAAATCAGCGGGCTATATTTTCTTGTTTTTGCTATTTTCGTCGGTCACACGCAGATATATTTCACTATACACATAAATTTGTTTATTTACAATTTTCTTATTCAAAACAAACTGACAAAATGTCAAAAAGAGCGGAATAAAATAAAAATGCTGAACTGCAAGAGAGAAGAAAATAAAAAAAATACAATTTATAAATCGAAATTACAATTGATAACAAAAAAAATCATAACTAATTATAATAAATAATGGGCTGTGGTAATTAATTTAACTCGAATACACCGGTCTATGAAACAAATAGTGTTTCGAAATCCTATCAGATAAGCGTCAATCAGATCTAGGGAAAGTTCTATACCGAAACACTCCGAAACTATTCCGATTTAAATAAAGGACGAATATCAGATTTATGTTTAAATTGAACGAAAGTTTCGCGGAAACCTTGCAAGTTTTACAGATGATTTACGAAACTTCAAAGCGTTTGTGATGGATGAATATTCCATGAAAATGGCCAGAAACCGTTAGAAAATGTAGACTTCCCAGATAACCTTCGATTTTATTTTCAAATTTTATAAAGTTATGAATGTATGCATTCAAAAACAATCAACAATAACACAGAAAGACGATTAGTAACATTGTTTGTTCAAATCTGTATTTTATGTTCCTAAGCAATCGAAATATTAATCAAGTAAATCTGAGTTGTATAGCTAGATAACTAAAAAGATTCCTGAGAACCTGTAGGTTATTAAATTGTTTAAGGGCATACTAAATAGAGTAAACATTGCTTGCAAGAAAGAAGCTTTGGAGGTAGCTCTCGAAGGTGACTAATATGTAAGTATTTTAATTTACTTTTTTATTTATAATCACAATCGATTTATAAATCAACAGGTAAGTGTTTCTAGTTATTATTAATATAAGGAATTTATTAGCCAGTGTTATTATATTCTCCTTAGCTCTGAAGTTTCATTGATAATCAACTTACAACCTAAAATAAATTTGGTCTATTAAAAAATTATTGCAAGTGACGTATTTTGTTTTTTCTTTATCAGAACTATTTCAAAATATCTAGATAAATAAATGACGCTAAAATCTTCATATTCGAATCCATTAACACACTTTCCCCAACATTACAGCGTTCATGTCCTAGCATGTAATTCAATTGCAATTAACCGCCCAACTCTGTAAAAGTGATTACAACAAGCATTAACCTAGTCGATAATATTTTTTTGTTATCGCTCCCTAGCATCGATGCTTTTGTTGGCATAATTATATTTTTTGTGACAACTCTTTGCTTAAATATTTAGAAGGGCATTTCATTAATCTGAGTAATGTCGACCGCGTATTTGTTCACATGTTGTATGAGGTTCTCCGAGTATAAATTCTTGATCAGCACTGCAAGCTCATGGCTTCACAATGGAATAAATTCTAGGTTCGGAGGAGACCGAAAAAGATTTGCATTTGCTTGTCGACAAGTTTATGCTTGAAATAAAACGTGAACAAATTCGATTTAAAGTACACTCGCTTTATTGAGATATCTAGCTTAAAAAAATGTATTCCAACATTTTTATAAGAGAAGATTATTGGATTTTATTTACTCAGTCTACCAGGTTTTTCCTTAAAATGAAGTGAAAGAAAACTAGACGTGGATGGTTAATTGCGAGGTGAAATAATACTAGTGGTATAATAACTCTTACAAAGTCGTTAAAATGCTTTTAAATTCTCCTCGGCATAACTCATAAAAATTATGGATAATCACTTCATAAAAAATACCGACGATAACATTTAATGCTGCATCATTGTTTCAAAACACTCATGACACGTTTTAAAAGTTGGCACCCTGCTGATGGCAAAAAATACTAGAAACTAAGTGCTATAAAAAAGTACGTAAACTACATACTTGCGTTTCATTCTAAAAACCCGCATATTGCCTAATAAAAATAACAATTTTTTCCACTCATATGTGAATTTTGATTAAGGTATTAAAGGCTTTCACTTTCCGGCGTTGCCATAAAAAACACAACAGGGACGCACGGTTATACGTACGTAATGTCGTGTGTGATTTAATGTATTAACACCCTGCGGTACGCGTTTGAGTTTTATGCATATATTTAATTATTTAAAAACAGCTTTAATGCCGCTGCAGGGGCTCTAGACTAGAGTGCTTGTTTGTTTTTTATGTTGAACAACACATAACACCTAAAGTGGGTAGCGTTCGCTATTCTCAAGAGACGAGCACATAAACTAACACACAGTCCCTAAAATATGAGTGACACATAATTATTTTAAACTCAATTACAAGAGCAAGCTCTCATACTTGTACAGACATTTTATACAATATAACTTGTACAAAACGGGCTCCGCTGCTGTTTCATAACGCATCTAAATAATTCTGGTTGGGTAACGTTCACCGAATTTACTTAGCTTTACTGTTCTACATTTATAATTAAAGGACCAACCGGATAAAGGCGTTACGTTACAAATTTAAACTTTTCACAAATAGTTGTTGAAACCTAATTGTTCGGAACCTTATCAATGCAAATTACTACGTATTTTACTTTCATCCATATATTTTCGTTTACCATCTTTTAATATATCACACTAATTACTTATTTTCAACTAATATTAATTTTTATTTTATATAAAAGTCGTCGATATCAAACAAGGAAATAGATGTTTGTAACTTTAAAAATGATTTTAATAAAATTTAGGGGATGTTGTTCGCCATAAATCATGTTTTAAACGTTTCGGGGAGAACAATTCAGAATTTTTAGATTTCAAATTCATGCACGTTTAGTATTTTCTCGTCGCCTTTGAAATCTCCTTGTATAAAGCAGAACATATACCATCCAGAATAGAATACTTTTAGAGTTTCGTGCGATAAAAGTAATAAATTTTGAGACGTTTATTTAAGTTTACTATTATTTTTGTGTAGTTCTTCAGATATCAACATGTACGAATTTCGTTTCCTAATTGAATTTCCTGTATCACATCGTAAATTCAAGCGTGACCTCTCGGCGGAAAACTTGAAACTCATATTCCTAATAATTCTTTTGGTTGCGGAAAGTCGGGCCAGAGAGTTCAAGAGTAGCTATCATTTCCATCTGAATATTCCCAAGTCGGCTCACTCATACATGACTTTCTAGTTTGCATCCGAAGTTGAGCCGAGTTTGATGCCGAAGTTGGTATGGTGTTTTTGAATCGCAACAGGGGCAGAGATAACACGCTGGAGAAGAGATTGGCGGCGGCTTTGAATTACACAAACACGGCCGCCCGGGGTTATAATTTTCGATGTGTAGGTGTCGGCCCTACGAGCTCACCCTGCCAGTAAAGTCATTCCAATGATTTAGAATTGCAGTTTTCCATCGTATTGCTGCTTTTTCCACGAAAGAAAAACATCGTTTTGTTGATACTGAAAATAGAATTCGGGATAATTTTATGGTCGCCAATTAAAATGTGAATTAATGGTGCAAGTCTACTTTCAATTAATAAATTTAAATAATGTTGCAAGTCCGGATACACTAAGTTTATCTAGTTATATGCATTGTTACACTTAAATTTAAATTAATCATTTATGCTGAAGAATTCTTTTCTAATGAGAAGGGAACATTAAAGTTAAAATTAATTAACGTTAACTAACCACTAAGTAGAACGCGCTCCCTAACCCCTTTTACCTTGATTAAGATAAAATCTTTTCCGTAGGAGAAAATTAATACAAAATTTAATAAGGACCCCCGTTTTATTTTAGGGTTGACCCTTCATCCGGTCAGGTCGAGCACTTCCTTCCCCAAATTCATCTCGGTCCTGGGTATAGTTCCACTTCCAGGTCGAATGAAATCAGGTGTCGTTCGCTGCAGCTGCTCTGCTTAGTAGCGATTTGCATGGACTATGCGTCATCTGCGTGTAACAGTAACAAGATCTCCGTCCTCTATACAGGTTTCTGCAAAGCGAGCTTTCCTATTACCAGCGTGTAATAATATTTGAATATGGCGACGTACGCTACCCGTTCGCTGTAATTATACCCCGTGGAACATCGCTAACACAAATAACAGGACACTAACTGCACGAATGTTGTACAAGATATCGATCGTCCGTTATCTAATTCTTGGTTACCGACGGAAACTATTTCCAACACAACGAAAGCTCGCAACCTGGCTCGGACTTAATAATTTAATAACGATATTTCGTGTATGAACAGGAGGAATTTTACAGTAACAACCGTTCGACTTTAAGTATTGAAGAAGACGTTTGGAATTGCTGCGGGAATTATGTTAAACAGGAGGCACGCAAATGGAAATTAGAATTTCATTATCTACTTTTTCTTCGCCTTAAAAATAACTGTGGAATTATCGTTTGAAATAATCAAGTCATGCAAGGAAATGAAACACTTCTTTCTGGGAAACAATAAATAGTTTTTTTGGAAACTGTTTACAAATATATGCAAGCAAATTGTGTTGTTTGTAAACAAGTTTCACATCAAGAGAAAGTCTCCAAGCAGAGATTACGAAGTACATGGATCACATTTCATCTTTGAATTATTTTTTGTTAAAGGAGAATTAACCTCTTTATATTATTAAATTATCTGAATCTTACAAAGTGTAGATATAAATAA
This sequence comes from Serrognathus titanus, assembly GCA_039766575.1. Taxonomy (NCBI): domain Eukaryota; kingdom Metazoa; phylum Arthropoda; class Insecta; order Coleoptera; family Lucanidae; genus Serrognathus; species Serrognathus titanus. The sequence continues at coordinate 22,657,409 of CM077913.1, forward strand.
AGTATTCTCAGATTATACATGGAAATTTAAGTCCACTGTAACTAAGTTTTGTTTTCCTACGGCTTGGCTGACACTGGTAATTTAAGTAACTGCTTTATGTGAGTTGACCTTAACTCGAATATTTTCTGCGTCTATTAATTATCCTTTCCGTTAAATAATTTCTACTAGAACTTCTGCTTTTGAAGTAATACCACCTCAAATGAATTGCCTCTTAAGTTAGATATTACCTTTACATGTTTTTGGCTATATTACATACATAAGCAACCAAATGTATCAGTGTCAATGCTATTTGATCGGTAAGTAGGTGGTAATTACTGATTGAAAACTACCGATCCTGTTGCTTTGCTGAATGTAAAGCAATTTCTGTTAATTTGGAAAGTTCGCAAGTTCACAAGTTATTAAAGGACGAATGTGCAATTTCATAAGACGTGTTTAGAATCAGTATTACGAGCAAGTGTTAAATTTATACTCTTTTATACAGAATCTGTTTGTTTTCGTCCAATAAAAAAAAATAAACTTCCTCAGCAAAATTTAATATAGAGGGTATTAACACCAACTGATAAGAATTAAAGGCAAGTCATACATTTTCATGTTCTCCAAGTTAAACATTTTCGTTTGACTTAGGCGAAAATTCCTAAATACATACAGGATCGCGAAATTCCACATCACATAGATTAACCGGTCTATCTACGGTCGTCGGTTCTAGGGATGATATTGTGTAGGTCGAGTGATCCTCGTTAGGTCTTCGTATGCAAACCGTCGTAATGAGAGTGCGGCCTGACATGACCAAAGTAAATTACGGACAACACCAGCTGATCCTTGGCCGCACCGGTCCTTAATCCCACAGCCCTACCTTGTAATTTAATCGAACTGCACGTCTCAGTTTCTCTTTTTGTCTAATTAAACTCTATTGATGACACCGAGCTAGCTGCTTGCACCAGCCGCCGTCGCCGTTGTTGTTCGACTTTAAGTCAAAACGCGTCCCGCTTACAAAGTGGCCCGATTCTAAATCGAGACCGGCATAGAAACTGTTAAATAATTCTGCGATTCTGACGTTTATTAAAACTAACTTTGCATTGCGTAATTGTTTCCGCGTTCCCGTTGTTTCCCTTCATCCGCCTAAAGGAAATTACTGCATAATTTCATAATTATTATAAGACGCCCGGAAGTTAAGTTTTACTAAATTTACTGGATTAATGCAAGAATATTAATATGCCTTTCAGTTATCGCAAGCAATAACAAACGAAACAGTTAAGAAACGACAACGTAAATAATGAAAAAAAAAGTAATTATCAACAGTTCTTAATAAATTTACGTTTCAAATATTATGCGCAACTTCACCACATCTATAGAATTTAAATCAATATAGGGAAAATAAAAATTAGATTTGATCCTCGGTTCTTGGCGCAAGTGAGATCATCAATCATGTCGGGCGTTATTTAGGACGGGTTAATCCGGATTTTATAATTTCCGTTTCGAAGGTGAAAGCAAAACAATTTTACTCACCGGACCGAATTGCTCGAAGTAGCTTTTGACATCTTCAAGGGTCGTCGGCGCGGATAAGCCACCCACAAATATTTTTTTCGTCCTGGTGACCATCTGGAAGAAAAAGAAATCTTTTAGAACATTCGTACATACAATTAGAGTTGTAGAAGAGTATTTAAAATAATAATTGTTAATAATAACTTTACAATATCATGAAAAATGCTAAGGCTATTTGATGAATTTTCAGTTGAGCATAATTTCTCAAAAAAACAACATTTAATTTAACAATAAATTAAAGAAATTCCCCACCTCTACTCGACAACAAGTGCGTGTAAATTCGACAGGATATTTTTGTGGGGAGCGACTGAACAGGGCGCAGCACTTAATCCTTTTTCATAATAGTAAGGTAGCTTCGTTATTATGTACTTAAAACTTGGGCAGAAATAAACTGTCGTCCAGATGGGCCAGGTGGGGCATTATAAACGCTTAAAAACTGTAGTACTTTCCAAACAATATTCTCGTTTCGCAGGCCGTTTAAATTCTTTAATGAGAGAGTCGTCGAGTTTGGTGTGCGCTTTGGGCCCGCCATTTCTATAGCAACAGAGGCAATCGGCTGTTCGAAGTTTACCCCGGAAACAAAGCGGAGATGGTGTGGCTAAGCAAATGCATGACTGAGCGCGTTTATTTGATTCCGAGGATTTTTGTGAAGTCCCAGTTTTTATTACGTTCCGTCGAGGCTTTCCGGCTTATATTGCGCACGGATCGCTGGGCGCGGATTGCTTAAATTAACTTTGTAATTGATTGCGTTTTAAAGTGTTTGAGTGTCATACCTTTCTTCGGTTTAGTTTTGGGTGCAATGAGGGACGATTAACGTGCAACATTTTCTTCCGGATACTCACTATCAAAGATATTAATAAACCAAAAAGCAATTAATAACGCATAGACACTTTACGTTGCAAACAGTAAAGTATTTGTTTAGCGTTAACTCTTTCAGAGCGTAACCCCGTAACACAAAACGTTGTTTGAACAGTATTAGTGCGCTTGCGGGAGTTTCAGAACATGAGCTTTCTGTGTGTATTTTAAAATTGCTAAATCATCTATTTTATTTCATTTTCCTCGGATTAATCTATTCAATCAAATTAAGGACGCAAGTTATTCAATCTCCGTGTATACCTATCGTGTTTTCTTTTCGGGAAAAAGTTTCCTTTCTACTCGAGGAACGGAGATGAAATATTCCTTGCGCCGAGTTTCCACCTATCGTTCCTAATTACCTACTGGAAACGTGTACGTCTAGAAGGTAATTTAAATGATTTCTGAGAAATGAAATTGATATATTTTACGATCTAAATTTAGACTATATGAATTTTTTGATTCAATTGTTTTGTGCAAGTAAATTGCATTGACGTTCAATTTAAAAATGGGTAAAATATTTAAAAGACTCACAGATTATCTTCGAATTTCGCTTTCATTTTTCTTTTTTATAATCGCCTAAAGTAACCTGCTGTGATGACTAGACTTCTGAAGCTCCTACAGGTGATAGACTCTTCGTATGTGAGAGATCTTTATACGACTTTAAAAAATATAATTTATAGAAAATATTTTCTTTGTTAAATTTAATAATAATATATGTGTAACAATATAACAATGTGTATTTCAAAAAGCAGTCAAGCTATTCCAAATATCAGCAAAACTATTCCGAGCCTGCATTTTAAACATAAATCTATAAACCTGTTTAATATATCAAATGGAACATAGATGGTTTCAAACTACAAAAAAACAATCGAATTATAATAATGTGATGCAATAATAGAGAATCGTCATAATAACAATATAATGATCAAAACAATTTTAACAAATTAATATTTTCAAAAGAAAGCTTAATATTTAAATCTACTTTCATGATTTGTATGTGATTTATGTGCAAATTTTATTTTTAAATTTGTGCAATCTGTAAAAACTATTGGAACTGTTTAAAGCTTTGTGGTGATCACCGAAAATAATAAAATTATTTCTTTTGACTATTAGTAAATTTAATTTGTTTTTAGGTGTTAAATACTTCTGCATTTGCCGCTAGCAATGGCTCTCGTTGTAATAAAATACTTTTCATACTCGTTTTATAAAAACTGCAAAAGAATAATAAAAAATCAGATTTTGTCTACATAGTAAAGATTTTTTTGTATTTTGGCGAAAAAGTTTCGAAACAGTAAAGCGATGGTAATTGAAGTAAACTATTAAAGGGACAAACTGTTTTATTTTATTACAACTCTCAGGTTGTAACCACATGTTCATAACGACAATAGAAATACGGATCCTTCATTAATGTAATTTGCAAAATGCTTATTTTTATTTTTCAAAATAGTTCCATTTGCGAAATAGCTCTCCCTAATCCTCTATTTTTATTCCACCTCTATTAATTTTTACTAAAATCCAAAGTGGCTAAAAGCTGTATTTAAGTCACACCAAAGAGTTTTGTCAATATCAGGATATATGAATCTGTCTGCAACAACAAAACTTTAATTAACTCTTCAACATTTGGAGCTCCGTACAGGAAAAACTATGTATGTAAAAAATGATAAACTTAAATGTAGATAAGAAGAGCATATTAAAAATTATGTTAAAAAGAAATATATACGAAGTTGTGGACAAGGAGATGTGAGAATACGTAGTTAGATTCAGCCAAGCCGCCGATGATTCAATTTTAGCTCTGTCATGCCATCTACCTTCTCGGTTATTCTAGTGAATTTCGAGTACAGTGCCAGATGGTTCCAGTCGTATGTTGGAAAATTCGAGAAAGAAACGATTTCTACTGAATATAAATGAGGATTGGTGAGCTACCTTATTTCAATCAATTATTATTCCGAAAGCAATAAATGGGCATCTAACGATTAGTAGAACGTTTGAGTTATGGAAGTATTCTAGTTCGTTTTTCTTGTTTTTATTATTATGCAACTGAATTAAAAAAAATATATTAAGCGAAAAGGATAAAAAAATATCCCCAATAAGACGATGAAATATGCATCGGCTATTGATCAAGCTTCCATGAAGGAAGTGGGATTCAAAACAATGTTGCTGTTTTTCCACCAATCCCCGAATTATTTCTGTTTATTTTGAAAAGTATTTTGGTTATTTAACGATGTTCGAGCACTATCTTCTTATATTTCCACAAAAGCCAATAAATTTACACGTTTTGGAAATGTCTATATTCTTTCGAGGATATTTAAAAATTAAATGAATATAAATATAATATATTGTAATGATTATGTAAGTGCCCCACGTTGGGCGCCAATATTTGTAATAATGATGTAAGTGCCCCACGTTGGGGTGTTAAAATTGTAATATTTGGTTGTAAGTGCCCCACGTTGGGTGTCAAAATTTGTAATGTTGTTTTCTCCAAATTGCGGTGCCAATTGCAGTAATATTTTGTATGTTGTTTGTGGGTGCGTGTCTACTTTCCTTTTATCTTTCTCTCAGGGTTTCTCTTTGGGTCGCTCGGAATTACCCACTTCTCATTTTATGGTGGGCACACACAATGACAAAACACAGAAATGTGAGGGGGGAAGGGAGTGTCAGTGTTAAATGTATATGCATCCGTATGTGTCAGAAATAAAAAAATTATCGAAAAAGTTGTTGTCTGTCCCCAAAATGTACACCGGTTAGCACAAGTCGGTCATGTCACCTCGCCGTTCGGTCGACCTCTTGTCCTATCCGATGTATATTTTGTTAAAAGTGGACGCTCTGTATCGCCGATCGTGCATGTGCCTCAACTCCTTCATAAGAGGGAGGCGCCCTTCGACGATACAGATCCTACAAAGCGAACACCAGGTATCACAAGTCTGTCATGTCACCACAGCCTTCACAAGGTAGGTTTACCTCTTGTCCTACCTGATGTATCCTTGTTAAAAAGAGTGACGCTTTGTATTGCCGATCCCGCATGTGCCTCAACTCCTTTACAAGAGAGAAGCGCCCTTCGACAATACCTAAATATCTCCCGTTGTCCGGTATTTAAAATGAACATTTTGTTTGTGTTGTCACGTATGCCCCTACCATGAAGCGTCGTCCTTATCGTTGTTTGAGGAAAAAAGAAATAGGTATTCAGGATCCAAAAATGTTTCTTTCTCAATAAAAATATCTCGTACTAGATAACTTTTTTTTAATTAAATTTTCTTCTCTGCTTGTTGCGGAGGTCGAGGCAGAAGTAATGCTGACGATGGTCGAAGCAGGATTGTCACTCTCGGTGGTCGAACAGGAATGTTTCAAATCGCGGAGCGCTCGCCTTATATAGCGCTTTTCGTTGTTTATTTTCCCGTTGTCTTGGTTAGCAGAACATCCGCGTTCTGATCTAGTTACATACTAGGTTAGATTGGTAACCACAACGTCACGTTTGACAATTAGCGTTTTACTTTAAATATGAGTACGTTTCATTGAAATTAAACTAAAGTTGAACTAAAAATGGAATAACTTAATTTTAAACAATAGGTAGGTATCTAAACACATTATTTCCTAATTATCTAACCCATAAAACACAACTTATCTAAACATATTTCTCGACAAAACAAACTTAACCTATAATAATAATCCTAATCTCATATTCTCTACACTTTGTCCTTTTTAGCCTTGCCATATAAGTGTTCATCACATAGTTTTTGGTAATCGATCAAGAAGTCCGGCACTTGTTTCCATCTACGACGTATTCTTCGGCCGTCTTCCAAATATATGAGTCTTTTCTTGTTTTTGGGCGGCTTCTTTCCGTCTACTGGATAGTGTTTTGCCGTTAGTGGCCCCCGGAATGAGCCAAACCTCTGCTGCATTGCTTCAACAAAATTCCAGTGCTTGATCGCCCACTCAAATAGGTCGACTACCTTGGAACTTCCCTCTGCGATTCTAATTTGATTTGTTGAGCTGCAATTATGTTTCTATAACTGCTGCATTCACATTTGTAAGTGTCCCTTTTCGTTTTTCGTTTTGTATTTGTGATTTAGTCTATTTGTTTTAGGTGCATGTCGTTCTGTCGAAACGTCTCGTCACTCTTGCGTCTACCTCATCAAGTTGTTTCGAAAGTTGTTGTTTGTTGAACGTCTGTTGGACCGTGGCACTATTGTATATGTTTTTAACTCTTCTCACGTACTGTACTTGTTTCATTAATTTTTTTAAAAAAGGTAATTAACACTGTAATATGGTTTATTCTTATATTTATATAAATAATATGCAATGTTTTATTCTTGCTAAAAGATATGAAATACTTTAATATTTTTGCATCTTTTTTTACTTATTCTTAACAAGTGCAGAGCTGCTGGTAAATAATCGAACACTTAGGTCCTTTCTAATTGGGGTTAGCTTCTTTTTTCAATACTACCAGACGTGCAAGAATTTTGGTAGGTAATTCTGAAGTAGGTTATTTTGCATAAATTGATCAAACCGTATTATTTCTCTTTATAAACGCTCAACCAAACACGCAACTTTCCATCAGGGGGCACTTTCTTAATAAATATTAAAAAGTCTATAACAATAAGGAAACAAGTCAAATTTGTGTATTTTTTAATTAGTAAAAGTAAAACGAAGTTTCGTATCCTTTATAAGTAGTACTTTTTTTTTAGGCTGGAATTCATATTTTTGGACATCATTAAGATATAAAACCAGATTAGCAGAACTAATAGAACGCAACAAGTTCACTTGACGTGAAAATACTACGCGCTCAGGTTTTTCCATAAATATCCGAGATGTATCATGTAAGTCGGTAATAAGGTCACAAAATAAATAACCTGCGGTTTCGTACTGCATCGAAACACATAAAGCCAACAGTTTTCATGTGTAGTATATATTTGTGTTCTTAATAAACAAAGATAAATTCGGCACGATCACGCAAGGAAATATTTTCAGTTCAACAATTGGGTTTTATTGCGATACACCGTCGACCGCTGACAACTTAACGTTTATTTAAATGTAACCGGGAAATGAAAGTTTTAGAATTTTCTTCTACAACTTACGACTTACTAGCTTCTTCAAAAATAACTAATAAAATGAACGTATTTATTGCCTGAGGTAAATTCCTTCATACAAATAACACACTTATACAATTATGGTTTTCCATTTTTCTATTTAACAGCATTTTTAATTAAAAACTGATTCGTACATTGGAAAAATTGTAAAATAACCGACCAAATGCAAAATTTCCAATTTGTGAGGCATTAAATACAGAAAAATGGTTGTTGTTATTCGATTATTGAAATTGAATAATGGAATTATTTGAACGCGTAAATAAAATCGCGAAGTTTCGTACAATCGCTCCCTATAATCCAATATAAAGTTTCCTGTAGTGAAAAATTCAGTCGGTAATAAATTCTGAGTCATTATCGCGAGTTAAGGGTGAAGTATTTGTAAGAATTCAGTGGTTCTTCTGCTCGGACGGGGAGAAATAAGTTGAATGAAATAAAAAGTTCAAAAGGGGGATGAACGCAAAGAAATGTGATTTACACAAATGGTACTTCGCAGCACGAAAAAGCCGCTCCAAATTGAATGAGATTTTACTAATAGAATTCGAGTGAAGTGATTCCTCGGCAGCTATTTACTAATGTATGATGTTTGTATAAAAATATTCCGTCTCTATTTCGCCGTCTTATGTATTCCAATTATTCCGGAAATGAGATTTTTACATCGAATGCTTCCTACGCACCGCAATTTCCAAATATTTCGGTCTCTCCGACATAAAATATTTAAACTACTCGCAAGAATGTAACTCAGGACGGCGTTTTACATATTTTTTAAGGAAACCTGCGGTAAAAAGAAAATCCCACAAAAAATATAATTTACATAAAAAATCCCACTCCGTAATACCTTTTTTTTCTATTAAGTATGCATCGATTAATTTAACAATAAATATTTATTATTCATGAATTACTTCCTGCGATAATGGGTTTAATGATGTAAATGTTAATTAAATATTAATATAAAAATATGTTTTCTATAATCATACGTGTGGTATATATTTTCAGCACCCTAAGAACATTAAGTAGATTTTAATATCACCACTCATAAAACATCAATTACATTTTTGTATATTTCAGATAACACAATAAACATTCATATAGAATACTTTTATAAATCTATCCAAAATTATAGATGAAAATACAGCTGTATCATAACAAATCAATTTATTTTACTTTTAATTGCATTCACAAGGTTTAAATATGTGAACAGTTATAATTTTTAAAATTGGCCCACAGAATAGTTCTAAATAATAATAATAATTTGTTCTTATAACATATTCATTTTTATTTTCAGATATCAGAATTATCTATCTATGTAGGTAGGATACATAATTGAAAATATGCAGTACTATGAAATTTCGACTTTTGAAATATCTGATTCTTCAACTAAAGATTAAAAACCAATTTGGTATAATTTTGATTTATTTGTGGTTATTTCTTCTTTAACTTTAAACTATTTTCCGCAATGGGGTCTTGATTATAAATCATTTCCAGCCACCATATCAAACAAATATGTTTGTATTCCGTTAACTCCTCTTCATAATATTTTCTTTATTAAATACACCGGCCGTTTCAAATTGAATGTGCACTGACTTGGTTAAAGAGAAAAGTAAAGTTATCGACTAGGCCTTAATTCGTATCCAATATCACAATCGTTTTTTTTTTGCTTCTTCCTCCCTTCCTTCCTTCCTTTTAGTAAATGGTCTTTCCTAATTCTCAAACCATCTGATCAAATAGGATGATCAATGATTACCAACAATCAATTGAACCCTATCTATTCCGATAGAAGGTATCACATCGTTGGTCAAATTATGTTAACCATCAATTTTCTTACCTTGCCTTAATTCTACGCATTAGTAATTAACAGTTAGGATGAAGAATATGTAAAACAGGGTAACAACTACATCAAGTAATAGCATTCAGTAGACGAGGTAGTTTTCACATTTCTGTCGCATGAAATAAGCAATTCAATTACGTGTGATTCTATCACACGGAAATCTTATTAATAAGTCAGCGTCGTAATAGTAGTGGAAACAATGTGATTATTCAGTGAAAACGCAAACCGGTCGTTCGTTCGAATGTTCGAGCAACAGAGGACGACGGCGACGACGACAACAAGCCCTGATATATAGCGCCGTAATAACGCATTTTAAAAGGTTCTGTATCATCGGTCGGCCGGGTTTGTTCCGGCCAGTTAGTCCGCTTTTTCGATGCAGGGGAGGCAGACAAACGCAGCGGCCGCCCCATTGTGGAATTCGATCAACTGACGTTTTCCATTCAGCCTCGACGTACGTACGCTCAAAACTCATAAATTATACACTTTGTGCGCGGCATAGCTACAAGCCGCTCACGCCAAAACGGTAATTTGTTTAAAATTAATTAATAAGTTCATAGACTCTGGCGCGTACGTCTGACATTTCGCGTGATAAATGGGAAAGGAAAACGGTTGACGCAACTCATTTAATCTGCCAGATAACGAAATTTATAATTGCCGTTTTAAAGCTTCGAAAACGGCGAATGTTAATTGAATCCTAATTTTTATATTAAATTCCGTACAAATGAAATTTATTCTTTCTATTGCCATAAACGCAAGGTATCACTTTTTTGCTCCTAACTATTAGAAAAGCACCGATTATCAGGCTAAGGCAGTTTTACATTATCCTATTTTCTTGTGTAAGTTTTTATTCTATTTCTGAAACAATTAAATTTGAACAATTGTACAAAAAAACTATCTAGAAAAATGGAACACGTTCTACCTCCAAACCGTGTCTATAGCTCAAAATTTCTAATCCTAAATTTTTATTAAAGAAATTGAACCATATCTTGTCCAAGAAATAGGATAGTCTAAAACGGCCTTTAGGCAATGTTGTGTAAACCTTAAATGTCACTGACAAACACGACTTAAATTTAAGCTCAGTTTAAGTGGTTTGTGTAACATGCTATAAAAGACATTTCACTAAATCTACAGAAAAAGAGGAAACTCACAATTTTTTCGAAACTAAACAAATCTCTAAATCTTTGAAGTGAACTTGATGATTTACGAAATATTACATTAAGATGAAATCATGTGTTAGTCAATTATATTTCAGTATATGCAAAAAAAAAACGATTCCCAACCATGAATCCAATTTACACATATTTCATTTTGAAGAAGTCTTTTGTGTACTTGAAGATATTACCTACTTGGTTTATACAGTTAACTGCGGTTTAGTCAACATTCTACTTTTTACTTTCAGTGCTAACTTATTGGCGGTCATTACTACAGCACGTTATTACCAATAACAGCTCGTAGGAATATCAATTAGTCGTAATTTATGTGCAAACGCGGCGTAGTCTTAATTACGTGAAAGGTAAGCTTATTTCGCGTCCATTTCTTGTACCTTCTGAATACGTATTGATTTATCGCCTTTTGATTATTATAAAATTATTACCTTTACAACGACCCACATTACACGAAGAACACCAACAAAACCGTCCAAATAATTCAACGTATTTATCCTTAGCGTGGGTTTGTAATTGATTCCTTAAATTTTGATGGATTGATTTTGGATATCGTGCAGAAGAATTCGATTCAAACAGAAAAAAAAAACCTGTTAGCTTTCATTGGACGGGGGATTTTCATGCATTTTTGACGCGAGAAACGAAACACATCGCAACGTTCCCTGTCACGAAACTCGCCGAAAAGACATGACCCAGTGAGCTTTGTTGAATATTTTAATATCGAGCGATGACTGCTGCACGCGTGTTGTTTGAAGTTTATGAACTTTAACCGTTAAAAATGAATTATTATGGAAGTTTTGTACTGACAGGTGATCTTTGCAGATAAATCAAAATTTAACAGATTCATGCAAGGGTACTCGCCATAACAAGGCTTTGATTAAAAGGAAGAATTTTATATTATGATTCCAACAAAAACAAGAAAAATGTGAACGAAATTCGATTTCCAGAAAATAAAAATGAAGGAAATTTTGGTTTGCCACAAAAAATAATCAAGCACAAACATTCACAATAATAATTTTACTTTCTTACTTAAGTACTTCGTTACGCCTCTGTCGTGTTCGTCTTTAAGACAGAAAGTAAATATCAAAATCTGACTTAATTTGATGAACATATGTGCATATATGTGTTAACTGTTTACTTAGAGTGAATGGCTTTTCCATATATGCATACAAATAAGATGTTCTGAAACTTGTGCGTGCATATTAATGCAATTACCAAGTATGTAATAACAGACCAGGTGGGAACGATATCTTTAATCAAACTTGAACACACCTCCCCCGCTTAATTGAACCAGTTCTCGGTAACTTTACAATATTCATTTCCTCGGACAATTATTATAATTACAATCTGTACACTCGCGTTATAAATTCAGGCGAACCTTCAAGTTAAGAGTAAATTAATGCACTGCAACATGTGACTCACATTCTAGGATATAGTACAGCGGAATAATGCAATATTAAAACAGTTTGTACAAGCACGAAGTAAATTTAAGGCATTAAATCTTGTTAAACGATATTATCTAAATATTTAAAGCGAATTTACCAGATAGTGCAGGCGGTGAAGTTAATACGCAATGCAGGAAAGACAACAGAAGCGGTAGCTAAAACGGCGGATTATAAAATCAGACGGAGATAATCGCGTCGTGCAATGTTTCACCTGGTTAAATATCCGGTGGTACGGGACAAGCTCTTATCGTGCGTACGACTCCGAGAACAAAGACGGAAACACGTACGTTTTTCAGAAACGAAGAGAGATAAACGTACCCGGAGCTATCAAGTTCACAGTTCATTAGAGGACTTTGCTTCTGCTGATCGGCGCTCAGGTTGGATTCGTATTATTTCTCTTTGCCTCTGTTATTATCTTCCATATTCTATAGGAAATTGTCATTCAACTGTGTCAATAAAACGGCCGAGAATGAGCGCAATTTTTCAGGCAAAGCAAGCACAGGAAACATAATCTGCCTCATCGGCAATAAAATGCTTACAATTATGTGCGCGTTGCGTGCGTATCCGCAGCAATGCAAAGTTTATTTTAAAACCGCCCAGAGAATAAATAAAACCGCACGACTTTTCGCACAGCCATTTGCGAGATAGATGAAATATTGTAGGTCAAAGGCAATGGCACTGATGAATCACGAAAGGCCGAAGGAGAACTTGCGTAACTTAGTTTCCTCAAAAGAGGAGGAATTTATATGTATTATCTACAGTTATTCAAATCGTGCGGCGTCCTTGACTTTTAAACGAGCGGAAATTTATTTATTGCCTTTTCGCGAAATATGCAGAACTTTCTATTTAGAAAATGATGTTTTATTTCCTGTTCTCATGATTTATCTTGCACCTATCTACCTTGATATATTTTTGTCAGATGGTAAATCCTCGTCTTACATCTGTAACCGACACCTCAATAACTCCTTGGCTTATCACATCTTTCGTTTTATCCACTCCATTTTTGCACACTTTATCTTTCTATTACGAACTTGTTGCTCTATCTTTCTCTTTTAGTTTTGTTTCTGAATTATGAATTCATATCCTTAACATTATTCATAAATTTTTGTCTTGGAGATTTATTAAGCATTTAGTAAGGAGGTCCAGAACAGAATTGGTTGACTCCGTTGGCAACGAGTTTGATTTTTGGTCGAGCAACAACAGGTGTGGGTTCGAATCCTCTCCTCTACTCTTGCATATGACTTCTATGTGAGGGACAGAAATTTTATCTATCGATTTGTGTTCGGATTCATACTGACTTCTACTTTTATGGATATGTCCACTGGTCTTAAAATGCAAATGCCGAATTTTTTATTCCGTTCTGGTTTCCAGGAAAAAAAATTGGACGTAAAATCGTTTATGTATTTCTAAACTAGTAAAACTCGACAAACTGTCGAAAATAAACAAATGTAAATAAGTCAGATTTAACTTCCTACAGCAAACGATAGAAAAGATGTTTTTACAGTATTGATGTGTGCTAGTAATTTTCCACAATTTATCGTAAATTTCAGCAGTACCTATGATATCATAAATCCACACAGAAGTACTCCTAAAAGTGAAAGATTTCAGTTGAGTTTTACAACGTCTGTTTCAGCGACAACAAAAGAATCTCGTTACGCCAGTAGATTATTTATGGCATAACGCGGTTATAAAATGCAAAATGCAGCGAGGCAGTAAAAACACAAATACATAAAACGCAATTATTAAAAGCAAGACTCACGGCGGTAGTATCGAATTAAATTTTCAGCGCGGCACTCACTCGCCGCATAAATTCGCACGATGTAATATTAAAAGTAATCGAGGAAGAAACGGAACGGACGAACGAAAAGCGGCAAACAAGATCGAGTCCTTTAAATCACACCGCGACGGAGCAATACGCAAAACTGCTTGAATATTCCATTCTGTTCCGGCGAAGCGGACCGGTGAACAGCTGAACTATTCATCATGGACCCCAACTACAAACAATATCTTAGAGGCAATGTAGAACGATGTCAGCTGTCCCGTAATTATGTGCTTGTGTACGCCGAGCCACCAGCTCCATGGGGCTTCCTGAAATTTTAAACTTGGCAACATAGTCGACCAACGAATTCACCGTGAAGAAGGGTTATCGTAAAGCCTGCTCCATTCTACAGAACACAATGAGAATCGCAATAAAAGCAAGCATTTAATTAAAATAAATGATATTCAAACGAAAATAAATTTGAGTATTTCAAGTTTTCAGTGCAAGTGTTATGACCATCTGGAATAGGAAATAATTCAGAACTCTAAGTAGAATAAATTTGGCTTAAGAATTCGTACACAAGTAAGTAACAATATTCGTTTCCACTAATTACAATTTTATAACCGCTTGCAAACGAAACATATGTGCCATCTACGAGCTGGCCGAAGATTCGAGAGCTTTCCTGGCGCACCTTAGGTGGTGCACACCCTGGTCTCGAAGGAGTGAATTACTATACTTAGGTATATTCCAACAGCAGTTTCTGACTAGTTCAAAACCGTCAAAAACATGCACTCATTAAAGTTATACACTTGATGGTGCTGTTGAAATCGGGCAACAATTACGACGGTTCAGAACTAGTTAGGAACAAATCTTACATAAACGAAAACAGGTGCGCTATTTCTACTCTCATTGCAAAAACACATAATAGTTGTACTACAACCTAAATCATTTTATGAGAACGGAATAAAAAAGTTAGTAGAAAGAAGTCAAAAGAAAGCTCTTATATCTAGAAGACAGGAAATAACTACTTTTTTTGCAAATGTTAATTACTAACATTCATTAAAGTTTCTTTAAATTCAAAGATATAACATAGTTCATTACAAAACATTTGGAATTTAATTCAACTTAATTATGATATCAAATAAGAGTAATAAAACTTTTTGAAATAATGAAAGCTTTTTTATATTCAAAAAGAATTCAAATCGACCATGCTGCATTTCGATGTATTAATTTTTTTTCTTGTTGATGAAACTTTCTCTGTTGCTTCCCGACCAAGTTTTATTTAACCGGTTTCGAAATACCCCCGAAAGAAGTTATCGTGATAAAAGCGGGCCATTTGGTAATCCTGAACGGCCTTTATCGCCGAAATATATGCGAGAGACTTGGCGAAAACAAACGGAAAAAAAGAGACGGAACGTTGGGGCATCACGCGCAGATACATATGGCCAGCAAATGCCGAACGGAATCGCTAATATGACGCAGTTTTGAGAAAGTTTTTCTATTCCGAGATCATGTTTACGACATCAGAATATACGTATTAGAAGAGGAATAAGTTTTCACCCTCTTTCACTCTCGAATGGGTTCGAATCTTCGCCGGATAAAAACAGAAAGAGATTTAGGTGGTGCATTATAAATCAATGTTATTTTTTTCCTAGCGTCTACGAGGGTGTAAATATTACGCAAATGTGGTTGGTGGAAAACAATGGCCAGATTTTCGGTTTCCTTCGGAAAAAATAAGGGAATTTACTTTGTGAGAACGGCAACATATAGAACAGCTCATTCTGTGTTTCAAATAAGAGTGGTAATTTAAGGAATATAATAATAACAGTAAATGATAGGTAATTAGAAGTTCGAGAAAGATGTTTTAGGTTTATGTTTGTTTCAGAATTACTCAAAGTGTTCAAATCCGATAGAAATTCGCAATCGATAGCCATTTTATTGCCGAAACTTTTTGAACGTTAATACGGTATACGTTTTAGATCACAAAGCAGTGTTGCCCATTTGTTATTTAGTATGTTTTCCTTCGCTTTTATGTGTTTTATTGTTGTTTTTTTCCTCTTCAACTTTCCTTCCATCTTTTGTAACCATTACGTGACCTGATGTATTTAATGGACCGCCTTTTTTTTCATTTGCTGCTTTCACTTACATAACAAGAATACGTAACTCGGAGTCTTTTGTGCAAACCGGTGAATAATGCGTTTCTCTTGTATCGATCTATTATAAATATACATTTCAAAAGTTTTACATTTCGAGCCGGCGCTTGCTTTCTTAATGTATCGATTTGCGCGGAATTTTGAGCGACCGTCCTCGAGGTGTCGAGGAAATTTTTATTCATTGACCGAGGCAAAGATAATATTGTTTCGGCGCGAGGGTAAGAAGCCATGAGGGCGACCTGAAGGGAGATGAAGACTAATCTGTAACTGGGTAAGCAGCTTGACGGCTGTTTACCTTCGTTCGAACTAGTCTAACTAGAAACAATTCTACGCAAGATAAACTCAACCACCCCAAGTCTTCCGTCTTAATGGTCGATACGTACGTTCTTGTTGCCAGCTAACCCTCAGCGCCACCTTCGTGGTGTTTACTTCGCTATATTGCAACCAAAGTGTTACATATTATTAGAGCAAGATAATACTTACTTAATGATTCTATCACATTTCAGATGTGAGGTAGTTAGATGTTTTTCCTCCACATTGTAATGTCGTCACAAACCAATCGATTACAGTAGTTTTAGAATATTCTACGTACTATAAATGTTGATAAATATTCCAATTTCTGCTCAGTGCACCATAACTTTGAAAATAATAAAACAAAATTCTGCAGTTCACTGCAGTCCCAAATCCTTAAATCTGTTTAAGACACGTGCATTTTCGAACTAAATTCCAAAAGAAATTACGAGCATAATTTCAATGGAGACAGAGCAAATCCGCAATACATGCCCCGTATTTAAATTAAATCACAAGCGAATTCAAATGAAGAGAGGCGAACAGAGCAGAGGATATTACGACTCCATTGTTTGTGTTGTTATGTTTTGCAGCAACTTTTTGTCGTTTACTGCTGTTGCATCTGCTCGAATCACTTACGTATGTACGTCTTTTCCTCGCGGCGATTCTAGTACAATTTGAAGGATTGCTTTATTTATTTTATTCGCTCGGAATAGGTTTTCCGTCATATTTTATGATGGTACCGGCATGAGCGACCTCGATGTCGTTTGAGTCTACGCGATATTGCAAATCTCGTCGTAAACACTTCCCTCTAGGTCGAATCAAAACGTGCTGTTTACTAATGCGATGATTTTTCTATATTTATGTTTCCAAATATGAATTAAAAAAAAAGTTTGAAAGAAAATTATAGTAACGAAATTTTACGACTGCCGTAAGTCAATAGATTTTCTGAAAACTTTATTAAGAGAAACAACGCGACGTAAAGTAAATGGCTCGTGGAAAACGACACCCCACATTCGCCATTAAAAATATCGGGTAGGATGCACAATGGCGCACATTAGTTGGAAAAGCTCGTGATGCGGTAATCCGAGCCGCTTAAACGACATTCCGATATATCTAATCTCGGCGGGAATATTATATAACAAGTATCCAATAACGTTTAATCTACTATGCAGCGATAAAAGTAAAGAAATATGTTGGGTGCGATCTTTATGTTTCCATATCTGCAAATTTATACGCAAGAAACGACCTCGCCGAGGATAATATCGTAAAGTAAACGTTTTGGTATTCAAAACAAAAAACACCTCCGATTCAAGTAATGTTTCTATCGGCATATAAATATTGTAACATAAAATTTGTGTCTATGCACTGAACCGAACTGAATGGTCTTTCGGGAGAGTATATTCACATAATTCTTCAATACTTTCTGCTCTTTTCTTGTATTCAAAACGAATTCTATGAAAAAAGTGGACAACATTTTTTTGATACAAATATTAATTACAACACAATATTAACCAATTTACATCACAAAATAATTAACGGGAACTTTTTCTTTAAATTTTTATCTATGTAAATTTTGATTTGATTATTCCTCATTAACTCTTAAACAATATTCATTTTTTAATATTTTAAGAATTATTATATAGGTTATCTCCTATTCCCTTTCGTAATATAGCTTTGTGACTTGCAGTTGGGAGTCACTTAACTGAGATTGATCAAATCAGAATATAATAAAAATATGACTAGACTCATGTGATAAATTATTATTAGAAGAAAAACTCCTAGGCAAATAAAATCAAGACAACTAATATATGGTGGATGCATCGACAGTATTAAATTATTTAAAGTATTTGGAAGTTATTTTTAAAAAAGAACATTTCGGTGTTCCACATAATAAATTTAACTAAAAAGTTAAAGATAGCCAAATTCTTAAATGTAAATTATTAATGCTTAGTTATTTGTTGTTTAAACCACTTTTGGTTATGCATATATTTTAACTTTTTATTGTTAATTACTAAATGTTAGTTGTTAGTGTTATTTACTGTATAAACTCACCATTACACGCTGTAACTAATTCAAGTGAATTACACAAAAACAATAAGAGACATTAAACACATTACCCCTCTACTTTTTTAACTTGTGTAATATTACCAAAAACAATTTTAAATTCCATTGTGTAATATCATAAGGATTTGAAATACTGATAAATACTGATTGATAAATTATTCAAGTTATCTTTCCTACAAGAATTGGAATTATCCTGCGTATATCAAGAGTAACATTAAAAAAGCATAGGATTTTTCTTCAAAAGACGTACATATTCAGATATAGTTTGAGAAACTTATTAAGAGAGAGAGAGAGAAAATAAGTAAAATTGTGTAAAAAATTGTGAAGTATTTTGAAAAAATTTAGATTTACAATTATCTACTAGTATATCTGGTCAGACTGTCTAATATATGAGGTAAGCCTGGAAAGTAACGTTAATCTTATTTATATAGATGGGAAAGTATTTTATAGAATATGTGAGGTAAGGTTGGAAAGTAACGCTTGTGGTCGTCAGCAGTAATTAACTGAGAGTGAGTAACGAATGTTCATAAAATTCACAAACGAATTAACTTCATATAAGTGAACTAAAAAATTATAGCCAAAATTGTCAAAAGTATTTCTTAGTTACTACTTCAACTGCGGTACAAACTAATGTGAAGGTATTTTTAAAAATTGCTTTGATATACAACATGTAAATGTAGAGCGCACACCAATCACTGGTTTTTGAGAACGCGAAAATGGAAAAAAAATAGTATGCAGTCTGATTTATGTTAGAAACAGCAGTTTGAGTAAATTTTCTGATAAGAAATGTTGTTAAAATTATTAACAATACTACTGGCACTGTTTAAGTGATATAAAATTAACTTACACATTTTTGAAGAACTAAAACCTTGATGATGTTGCCTTACAAACGAAGTTCTGAGAGTTGTCAGATTTTGCCTGCAAACTTAAGTTAGATCTTCTGGTTTTTTTTTTAGTTATTTTCTATTGGATTTATTTGTTGTTATTGTTCATCGGTATTGTTAATTTTTATTTGAAATGAAATCATCTTTTCCAGAGTTTACCGAAACATATCTTTTATTAGGTGAGCAATACAACCGCTAAAGATAAACGGTGTGTGTTAAAAGAACAGTAGATGTCCTTCAAGAAGTGTTGTTGTTACTTTATTTTGCATTTATAAGATATAAACCACTAATTAAGTAATTAACTGCTGTCGGCCGTTTGACAAGCTCTGACAACCGTGGCAGTTTTACTTTTAAAAAACAAATATTGTTGAAATCTGTCCAACTCCACAATACCCGCATTTGTAACTCTTATAAGCAAATTATTTTTGTATTTCAAATTTCAGTAATTTCACAATTTCTTTCAAACACAGTATAAATGTCACGTTATTTCCATAAAATACCTGCAGGGGTCGTGACCAAATTTTGAATTCCCCTATAAATAAGTTACCTAAGATATAAATTCCCGTTGTATGCAACCTTACACATTTTGCTCAACATTTTATTTGCACCCTATATTCCAGGGGTTCCCAAACCAGGGGGTATGCAGCCCTGGGGAGCCCTGAAACCTCTATAGGGTGAGTGGGTGCAGACCTCAATTGGTCTGAACTCGCGCCAACTTATCGCCCTACCGCCGCACTATTATGTTTCTCTGTTTCTCTCATTGCTCATTATTTCATTTCGAGCCGTAAAGGTGTTTCAATTAGAGAGGAGGGCGTGGTAAGAAAAAGTTTGGGAACCTCTGCTGTATTCGATTATAAACTGTGCCTCTTTATATAAATTGTAAATATATTTCCGAAGCTCGTTAGTCGTGATGGGGCTCTGTATGTTTTGGCTTTTACTTTTCGAACAATTTAGTGAATAAATTAAATAAAGTACAATTCCACGCTTTTTCCAAAAAGTGAACGCTATATTCTGTTCGGTCAAATAATAACCACACACGTTTTAATGTGTGACTTACAGAACAAGACGAGATTAATATTGATATACTTGATAGGGTTAACGACTACTGGTAGTCTTGTACTTGTGATTTTGGTTTACCTTATACAAATTGGATCGTCCTAAACCAACTTCTAATATACCTGGAAGATCGTGGAAGACGCAGAGCATTCATAGACTCTTTCTAATGCTTACAGGTTCATAGACAATAAAACAACTTGTCCAGACATTAAATTCTTCGTTTCCTACAAATTAATAAGGAAACTTCTTAATAGTTGTATCGATACGTTTTTTCAGGTGTAAGTTTTAATTTGTCTGCTATTTAGTTTAGGTAAATAATAAAACGTGAAGGAAATAGTTATTATGTTCGATTACAACCCAGAAATGTTCCACTTCACTCATTATTCAATTCTGTCTTTGTTTCTAATTTTTCTTTTTTCTAAATTGTCAAATCTTTTTGTTCATCTTATTTATTAAAATTGTTAGCTCCATTTTATTTCGCTTTTTATCTCTTGCTCTTCAAGTTAACGATGAACAGTGGATACCAAAGTAAAAGTTGTTTACTGTTTCTTGGCTTGCTTTTTTTAATGTAACGATAAACACTCGATAGAAAAATAAGTTTTCAACTAATAGTTATCTTTTTACAACTTTTGATAATCGGGAAAACGACCACTATTGACAGATGAATCTTTTTTAAATAAAAATTCGTATCCTATTATGGATAATATGCCAGTCGTGCATTAATAATAAGTGATGACAATATTCCTTGAGATTTTCAAATCTAAATCAACATTCACTTCCAAAATTATTGCTTTTTTTTGTTGATATTTTCCGCGGTTTTGTTTCTTTTACTAGATTATCGAATTTGAATAGTTCAGCACACATCAATTAGCTAAGGATTGTCGCCGTCGTTAATTTCCGTTTGTTTTGAAATTGCCGTCCGAAATTAGCCCGTCATTCCCTCCAACGTTCCACCGCACTTTGTCAACGCGACTTGCCATCGAGCCTCCCGTTTATTTATTGATCCTTAATTACGTCAAACAAAGTGAATCATTATTATTAATAGAGCATTATTGTCGACGACGACGTGAAGGAGTCTCCTGTTTTCCATTCTTACAGAAACAAGCCTGCGAAATTCGTTCCGCCGAAGAAACTATTTTTGTGCCATTCCAGTCAGCTGAATTTCGTGACTAATACATTTATATGCATATTTAATGTATACTATGTATAATAAAGCGAGATAAATATTTTCGTTATGAATATCTAAAATTATATCAGTCTTGATGTATGGAAATACGCTTTATCGATTGCGAAAAATGTAAAGGAACTTTAAATCTATTCAAAACAGAGACTATTTGAAGTAATATCGAACTTATTTGGAACACTTATCCTAATATATTGGCCTCTAAATTTAAATACATATATACCTAATACCTAATAAAACTATTGGATCATAATGGCATTTCATATTAGTTAATAAAACGAACTGAACTGAAAATAAAAAAGCACAGGACAATGAACTACTACAGGATTTCTATAGAATCCAATAAACAACTGTATCATGATACCACCTATAATGATCTATAAATAACTCTCTTTTTTAAATTTATACCCGATAAAGAGCCGGTATTATGCGTGCTTGATTAATTTTATTGTGTGAAAAGGCTGCTGCTGTTCGCAAACCCGTCAAAATAGTAAGTTACGTAAGTTGTGCGGAAATGAAGCGTCATTATATCTGCGAATTTACGCAAACAGGATTTTGACTCGGTAGAGCTTCTCCTTGGCGGATTATTCGTTGGCTCTCACTTTCGCATTCGATACAAAGAACGTCGAAGGGATAAGACGTTTGAATGTAAATAAAGAAAGTTTAGCTTTTCAGGAGCCTACATCAACAATTTTGTTGATTCTCTCACTCGGAAATACATCGGACCTTATTAAAATAAATAGTATAAATAGATCAATTGTGTGATAGAAGTATAAAGCAATAAAATAATAAAATGTTTTGATAAATAAGCGGATTTCTATACAGCGCACATCATCCGTACTCTTAGTGCTCAATATAATAACTTCATAACGAAAAAATGCATACCATATATTTCGTTTTGTGATGGAAACTTACGCTCATACTTCTAGGGCATTTAAACCCATTGGCCCATAAAATAATGCAAAGTATGCGGGTCTTAAATATTTATTTATTTTTCATTTCTGTCATGTTTATACCTTTTTTTGTGTTTTATAGGAACACTTGTGCATCTTTGTAGATAGACCGACAAATCGTTCTACGCATTTATTTTTTTTTTTATGAAGCAATGAGGGTATTTATAGCATTTGCATTTGATAATAAGTCCAAGAATAAAGAAGATATGAAAAAAATCACTACTAAAAGAAATCTAGCTTAGAACTGTTAATAGAAATAGAGTGATTATGTTCATTTGTTATAATAATTATTACAGTGCATCCACCAATTTATCAATGGCTTGAATATTCTGGTCTCTGTTTTTAATTATTAATATTATTATATCTTTAAAAATAACTAGTCAAGGATATATTTCAACATTGACTTGTCAACTTCAACGTTATCACATCGTAGATGCTTATAATTGTGTAAGAATGTTTTTAAATGCTTCATCATTTTTAAGCACCTTCAAGTATAACCGGAAATGATGATTAAATTAGTAGTAGTAGTAGTAGTAGTAGTAGAATGTTTCTAATCAGAAGACCTTAGTTAAACTAAATTGTAAAATTTATTGAAAACATAATATGACCATAAACAGGAAAAAACGAAGAATCAGCAAATACTAGTTTGGGGGCTAATACTGATAACTGTGTAAGATTGTCATTTCTTGTTATTATTTGATGTTCTTGCACATGCGCTACTTCAGTAATGAAGAAGAATATTAGACCAGTTACTGAATTTCAATTCTTTTGCCTTTCAAAACTAGTACCAAAGGCACTCCAGATTGGCAATCGAATCATAAAAGCTGAAGACAGTAGTTGTAGTTATCAGAAGCTTTACAAATCATAAATTACAGGAAACCCAAGTCCAGAATTCTGCACTCCAGATCAATCAAATCATAAAAGCTGAAGACAGTAATTGTAGATGCCAGAAGCTTTACAAATCATAAATTACAGGAAACCCAAGTTCAGAATTCTGCTTATATCAATTCTTAAGTAAGAAAGACTCCTTCGACAATAATGTTTCTCAATTGGTACAATCTTTCAAAATGATGCTTTATTTCAATCAGAAGTAAGTCTCTTCTTTGAAGTTATATTTGAAAACTCAACAATAGTAAAAATAAAACAAAGTTAAATTTGTAGTCCTTTAATTAAGAGTTTTGTTTTAAATACATACCAGCCTCGAAAAAAAATTTATAAATACGATAAACATTGTCGACGCTGTTGCGCTTAAGTTCCGAATTCTAAAATCATTCGATTTGCGGCCTACTTTAATTTCATTTCCAAAAGTACACACACAAATCAGTCCTGAATTTCGACTGAATTGAAATAACTTCAGCGGCGCTGTTTTACGTTGTAGCGTCGGAAAAACGAAATTGGATTACGTCGTAAAAGGGTTCGGGAGCGCGTGATTTGGCTGAAAAACTTTTCATCCTCGGACATCAAAGTTGCCGACATTTGTGCATTCGGGTCTTAAATCACGGCGTAACTATTGAGTAACTGGGTGAGATTAATTAAGTGCGATTTTTTTTTTAATTCGAATCGAAATCGCCGAAGAAAAGCTGAAAATGTGTGTGAAAAGAGCGCAAATTGAAAATTAATTGATACGGAAGAAGCGCACAGGGGATTTAGATATATGAAATGGGTTTATGGTATTAAACTGAATGAGGTTACGGCGAAAGTGGAGGGGAGCTGGGGGGTAAGCAAGACCCAACGATTTTTTGTGTACAAGGAAGTGGGGTACAACATGTGGGGTACCAGGGTAGCGAGCGTAAATAATCGAAAAGACTTACATCGAGTCGGCGGAGTATCAACGATCGGGCACGGGCGTCTCTACAGCTCTTGCCCGGGTGGTACAGAGCAGGACTTAGGTCTGGAGTTGTCGCACGCGCGGTTCTTCCACGTGACCTGGCGAGTGCGCGGCGTAACACGGAATGGCGGGAACTGGCTGGCTCTGTCGAAGCACAATCTGCTCAGCCCGTCGCCATGACTACCGATCGGCCGTTCGGCGGCGATGGCGCCACTACGGTCACCCCCGCACTCACTAGGCCTACTTCCTACTTGACAGACTTGCAATTTTGTTTGGGTTGACGGGTTCATATTTTGCAAGTTTTTATAACCCGGTCGATATTCGCCAAGTTTGATTCGCGCGCGACTTTATTTGATTTACGTCCGCACTTCTGCCAAATCCGTGACGTCCTTCTCGAAGGGCGCCGAACGCATTTTCAATTAATTTCCTATTTAAGTGCCGATCACCCCACGTCATAGAGGTTATAGGGTTTTACCCGAAGTCATTTGTTCGAAATTCACTATTCAAAGATCATTTGTTTGAAATCATTATTCAAAGATTATTTGTTCGAAATCATTTATCCCAATTACAGTTCGATTCTGATCCAAGAATAGAAAGAAAAAATAAAGTGATTTATTTTATTATCTGAACGTAGCGGAAGATAAAAATAATTATAAACGCAAATCTTCTATATGATCATTTGTTCGAAAGAACAATCCCTTTGGTAATGGATCCGTCCATTTTGGAAAGAATTTTTTTTCGTTTATTTTGTATTCGAAAAACATCTAATGGAGTGCAAAACAAATTTACTGCGATTTATTATTTGATGCATTTTGGTATAGAGTATAAAAGCATAATTGAGTCATCTTCACATTGCCACAAGAATTTCCGACGATGTACTGAGGAGTTCATCAAATTTTTCCAAATTTTGTAGAAATAAAGTTCCTTTAGACAAATCGATCACAGCTCGTTGACTTGCAAGAAGACGTACAACAGTTGATGCAATAACGAAAATAGCGTAAAAGATCGCAACAATTTCCCAACATGCCTATTACAGTCTTATCCCGGCAAACCCAGTTATCCTAAAAAAAAGGTATTCAATAATACTCTCTAAGATTAGAAATTAAACATTAATCGAGCAGAAATAAAGAACGTCAATAATTCACCAAGAAAAAGAAGCTTAAGTAGAATAAATAAAGTATACAAAACAATGTATACAGGATGATTTTATATTCTAATTAGTCGACGCAGTTATTTGGTGGTTATAGAAAACAAAAAGAACATGTTTGATTAGAAAGCACACACATAATGATGAAAAACATGTTTGATTAAAAAGCACACATATAATGATCAAAAAACGAATTCTACTTAAATATCATATCAGTTTTAATATCTGAAATCGATTGATTAATACTTTACTTTTCCTTCTTAATCATTTTTTATCCAAAAACTTTATGGACAAAAAAATTGTGCCAGTTCGATCTTGAACTGCACTATGTCTCAAGATTACGTGATCCCTCATTCTTCTCTATTGGTTTTATGTAGAAGAACATATAAGTGGTCTCATGGCTTTCAATAAATGTTGTACCCTTAACATGCGATTATCTATTAATAGGTAGCGTTTCTGGGACTTTCATAGAGTTAACTACTAGGTTAAAATAATTATTCCTTTAGTTTTAACATATGTAGCCATAGCAATGTTTATTTTTATCGGACGGTTAACTTTATGTAACGTTTCAAAAACCGGGTCAAATCAGCTGTCTCAAGATTTATTATTATGAAATTGATCGACACCTTTGGCGTAATTGTTTCTTGCTTCAAATATTCCAAGGTAAAAATTCAAAGGATTTAGAATGGGATATCTTAGGGGTAAAGCGATACGACCTCCACAATCAATACACCTAATTCCTTAGTAACCAAAAATGACTGATTCAAAGTCCGGTAGCATCTTATAGTTTTTTCATGTAATAAAAGGTCACATCGTTTTGCGGATCATTCAGAATTAGGACTCCAAATTACTTGATAATAAGCCAGAATAAAATATAGTGTTCCAAATTGAGGTTCTATTCCTTACTTTAAGATCTATTTCTTTGGAGTAGTACCTCATTTTTAACGAATGCATGTGAAAGGTGATAAAACCATGTCTCATCCTATTTTGTTTTTAACATTGAGGTATTATTCCAATAGTATTAAAAGACGGAAAGAAAGATTCTATCTTTATGTCCTTTCGATCTAAATCTTTTTGATTTTTGCTTTAAATTTAGGTTTTCGTTTACATCAATAAGCAAAATATAAGATCGAAAAAATTCTCACTAGTTTATAGAATTGCTATCACACTCACAAAAAGTTGCTGGGTCTAATCTTCTTTCATAATAAAGTCAGCTACTGTAATCATTTACTCCTTAACTTTATGGCGATGAACCACAAAGAAGGTTCTCTTAATAAGAGAATGCAGTAGTATGCAGTATCAGTGGCTTTACTTCATGAACAGAGAATATTCAGTTTAAAAACGCGTATCAGTCGATCAAGTAGAGAGCGCGTATGTCTTTATTCCATAATAGATTCAATAATACAGTGTTCGGCTCTATATCGGCTGTAAATTCTCTGGTCTTGAATACTTTGTGGAAGGAGTAGTTTAATTTCCTGTGAATGAAACTATCCACCTCCAAAACTCATTTAATAGTAGAGTTATTGCTTGTATTGCATTTGAAGAATTATATTTTGAATATGTTTGTTTTCTTATTTCATAATAACGTCGAACATTTTTTATTTAAATTGTTTTATACCGTGTGACAACATTACTATGAATCTAATTCAAATATTGAGGTTGTCTAGTCTGATTAAGACAAGTGAAGAAACCTAAGCAACGAATGCCAATTTATTTTTTTTTCCATGGACGATTGTAATTGAAATTTCAAAGTTACTAAAGTTTCAGTTTTTCAAACATCGTTTTTCTAAATAAACCTAATTCCGCGTTAAAACTTATTGATTAAATATGAATCAATACGAATTAGATCTGGAATAAAAACCACATTTTCTCAAATTAAACGTTTTACAATTACAATATTATTTAACTTGTGTTGAGAAGTTGAGCTTCCTCTGAACCATTGCTTTATATTAGTTGCTTCTCAATAAGATTTTCGTCATTAATCAAATAATACATTTATTTTGTTGCCATCTACAGGATAAATACTATAACTATTATAAGCTTAAATACAAGATTAGAAACAGACATGTGAGAATCATGTATAAAATGAAAATCATCAAATAAGAAAAGAAGTAGCTATGTCTGGAATAATAATAATTTATAGTAGAATATAGTATTTTATGAGAGCAATTAAACATTTAAACACTTTAGGTTTAGTTATATTACCTATTTTAGTCTATCCTCTAAAATCTTAATCTAGACTTTAAGTTAATATTACATTTATTTTAATAGTGTTAATGTTTCAGATATTATTGTACTCTTGCAAGTCTTAGATTTCTGACAATAATGATTTCCTAAAAGAAAATTTAATTTAATTTAATCTTTTGCAAAACTTGGAATAAATTCCATTCGAATAAATATTTTTTGGAACAAGTGATTTTCAAATAAATTACCAAGCACATACCATAAATCTCTGGGCAATCTCTCGCAATAATCGCTCGGTATAAACACATATCTAAATATACTGCCGATTTCAGCTGCAGCGATTTGCTCCCCGTACATTTCAAACGAGAAGGACTATTCCGGGTGCAGTGCACGTATTCCGTTTGCCTTATAACAGAACAATTTATTAGTTTAAATCTTTTTTAACACGCTCCACTTACTTTCAATATCGATTCGAACGGAAACGTTGACTCAAGCTATCAAAGCTTGCAGTCAATGTCAGCGACCGACATTGCAATTCAGTTTCCTTGGTTTTCTATGAACTTCATTTACTGATGGAAGTAGGAGAGACGAAGTAATTGAAATTTAGAATAAGTTACAAAACACATCTGCACATATTTTTACTTATATGCTAAGGAATGTAAACAAACCAAATAGACTGGACTTAACTAATTTGACTTTGTATTTTATACTCAAAATTACATTGCTGAAGTTCATCCTTAGCAAATCTCACTCGTGTGAGACAAAATCAAAATGACTTAAAAAACGGAAAGTGGCAGAAAATTACTAAGACAGCTAATATTAAAATTGTTGAAAAGGATAATATCAGACACGTCTTGACAAGGTAAAAAAGTGTCAAATCAGTTAATGACACTCCAGTGCAAAAATCATTAAAATTCATAGATGAATTTTCCGAGCTTTATTTACCTTTAAAAATTAATTACAAAGGCAAAATATAAACAATTTGCAAAGTATCCAGAGGCTGCTTTGCACTACCTTATTTTTAAGCCTGCAGATACGGTTTAGATATAGAACACATTCTATTTTTTCAGATAGTTTTTCATTCAATTTAAATTCTAGTACATTTTACTGCATATTGTTCAAGAGATTGAACGAGATCTTGTACGTTCAAGATATAAGATAGTCTAGAACTACCTTAAGGAAAAATTAGAACGATGGAATGTAGACATTATTATTTTAGTATTCATTGCTTTCAAACTTAAGAAAACTATCATTAATTTGAGAAAATGTTTCGCCATTGAGTAAAAATCATCATACAAAACGAGGATACGCGTTAAGAACAGCGTAAGCTCACAGAGCACTGGAGAATGCATTCATTGAAAGTCAGCAAACAACGAGCAGCTCTGCACGAAAATCTCTGCCAAGAGGAACAAGAACGACGTTCTTTTCCTCTCCCGTGCCATTGATAAACAACCCTGCAATATCACATTTTCCGTGTTTTATTTGCAAGTCCCTATTGTTCCACGCGTGCATTGTTCTGATAGTGAGTCGCATTCACGCATTTTGTGCGAAATAAGCAAGCCCTGGTTATTAGCGAAATGTACGATAGTCTGGCGCGCGCGTATGCATTTTGAAGTATTGCTCTCCTGATACGAGAGTTAAAAGCTGCCTGTCTGCCATTATGAACCCGTCGGAATGTGCATTAGGATTAAAAATGATCGCTGCAAAGGAAATTTTAACCTATTGTGTCTTGAAGCTTATGGACTGGGGTAGTAGAGTACAGTCTTCACAACAACTTACATTATAAAATAAATCTGAATATATGTACATATAACAACCATGTACAACGTTCCTACATACATAAAAGTAGTTTGCACTCACGTATGTTGATAAACTAAAAAAAAGTAATAAAACTTCATAACCATGCATGCACATTAATTCTAATTTATTAAAAAGATTAGTTATAGTAAATTTAACGTAAACTTATGTGTAAGTTTGTTAATCCTCGTACTTGATTATATAAAGCGTAACGTGATAATGAATAATTTTAGAGCATATGGTAGTACATTAGATTCAACAGTTACATTTTGTAAGTAAAGAATGTAGTGATTCTTAACACTAATAGATATTATTCGTGGTTTCATCATAGGATCACATCAAATTACTTATTTCTTACAGAGGTGGAAGACACTGCATTCATATACGTAAGTACATTAATGTATGCTGATACTTACCTGTTTAAACGTTATGTTAGTCAGGTATGACTGACACTGTGTCTTTCAATTAGACCAGTCGAAAATGTTGCGGATACAAACTGTGAGACCAAGCTAATTCTTGTCACCTAACACCTGGAATACGATCATATGTTTGCTACAACGTTCTGCTTTTAATAATCAAATCGGAGAAACCATGTATCAATATGTATCGGTCAAAACCTTGATTGACGAGATCTCTGCACTTTGAAGTTGAAATTGTCTTTGTGTGTAGTGGCAGTCAGATTTGTGGTTCGGATTTTCATCTATGACATAACGGAATTTGATATTACGTAAGTAATATGCAATATTAATAATTCTTGGAATACATTTGATGTTAGGCTTGGCACACACTAGCGATTTTCTGTCGCACGATTATTTAGTCGCAAAAAGAGAAGTCACAGTTCGTAATATGTATGCACACATGTTCATGATGTGAAAATCGCTTGGCGTATGCGCACATATGATTGTGGATGATGAATACTATTTTTGCGACTAAATAATCATGCGACAGAAAATCGCTTATGCGCGCCTAGCCTTGAATGCAGCGAAAAGAAAAAACATTAACGTCCTCTGTAACGAGATCTTTGAAGTTTCGGAATCGCAATATCATCCTGACGATGACGAATGTAACTATGAGGACTTACAATTAGATCTAGCGCACACAAGCTATTTTCTGTCGTACGACTATTTAGTCGCAAAAATAGAACTCGGAAGTACGTAATATGAACGCACACATGTAAAATCGCATATGTGCATACACGTATTGTAAACTATGAGTTCTATTTTTGCGACTAAATAATCGTGCAACAGAAAATCGCTTGTGTGCGCCAGATTTAACACCAGGCGCGCACATGCGATTTTCTGTCGCGTGACTGAAAAATTGTTGTAATTGAAAAATATGTTTATGCGCGCACTTGCGACAGATTAATTGCATAAAATGAAATAATAACTAGTATCAACATGGATTTTACCGCTTGCGTGGTAGTTCTATTATTGTGTATGAGAGTCAAAAAACGGTATAAAAAGCACTACTGGGTACACTCAGGTAATAAAAAGTCGTCTCCCCCATAAAGTGTGACAGCACTACGTCGAGCAGGCGGACAATCGAGTGGAAGGAGCATAACATTTTATGGGGGAGACGTGTTTTTATTACCTGACTGTACATCCAGTAATAAATCAAAGATTATTAAAAGGGCAATTTTATAAAATTTGTAACGACTTAAGAAATCATCCTAATAAGTATTTTCAGTACTACAGAAAGAGTGTAAATAGTTTAGATTAATTACTTCAAATAATAGGACCAAGAATAACACACCAGAACACCAGATGGAGAAAATTTGTATCAGCTGAAGAGCAATTAACAGTTCTATGTCTAAGACTATCTATGAGTGATTCGTCGTGAGACATTTTATCATAAAATTTATGACAAATTTTTAAAACGCTATACAGTCACAGAATACCCTACACAGCAACTGAGTAAATTGCGATTAACTAGTCACAGAGTGTGTGTAGTTTCATCCTTGTTTGTATGATATATCTTACTTTGCGACAATCGCGTCACTTGAAAAATAGGTCTGGCAGCATCTTTTTAATCTCGGTGATTATTTAGTCGTATGTACCTGCATTGGTATTTAAAAACTATGCGTTTCATCTTTGCGATAAAAACAGTCGCGCGACAGAAAATCGCATGTGCGCACCTGGCCTTAGACCTGAATTCGAATGAAGACGATTTTCTGTCGCGCGACTGGAAAATTGTAGTCGCAAAAAAATTGAAAAATATTTTTATGCGCGCACTTGCGATAGATTAATCGCAAAAATAGTTCACAGTACGCTACAAAAAATCGCTTGTATGCACCCGGTCTAAGATAAAAGCAAGAAGCAATTAAATGCGACAAAAGCGGTTGATATAAATTATCAATGGGGTGCATATATAGGATTACTGGCAGAAGTAATTTATTAGGAATTATTTACAAGTGAAGAGTTATTAGATCTTATTATATTATTGGATAAATTACGTAGACTTATTGAGAATGTATATAGTATGTCACAAATGATGGTCATTGATAAAATTATGATACTTTGGCGGGGACGACTTCAGTACACATCTGAAAAGAGTGAAATATGTACAACACAAGAAAGAATTAAAATTTATATTGGAGTTTCTACCACTAAGGCCCAGTTTTTCAATATTAGTTTAAACCACAGTTTAGTTAAATGAAAGACTGAAGTTTAAACTGCAGTTTAAATTTGTGTGTTTTTCAATTGAAGTTTTAGTTCAGTTTAACTAAACCGTACAAAGTCAATTTTTTCTTAGGGTTGGCAGTAATACAATCACGATTGTGGGATTCACCATGTGATTGCCAGTGTTGTCGGATTCTTCTAATAAAATAAACTCTACTTTTGAAAGAAATTATCTTAATTTTCGATACATATATAAAGTCCGTAAATATTATCGATATAACGAATAGGAATAATTAATAGAGTCGAAAGAAAAACATTTCTGTAGTAAAATGTCGTAAGGGTTGTATATGTGGTATCTATGCAAGCGGGTGATTTTTGTATATATGTTTCATAAAGTGCAAGGTGACTTGTTTGTATTATGGCATCAAGTAACGAAAACTTTATAAAGCAGGTAAAGGCAGTTTTTATATGTTTATATTACTTAAATAATGATTATAACATTAAATAGTTCTGCTTTGTCTAAGATTCATCCGCACAGAACAAACGGGCTCCTAATTTTACGTTCTCGGTCGGTATATATGGTTTAAGGAGTCTTCGTCATCGTTAAGTAATTCTATAATGTCTGCCATTAGGGCATACTCTGTTTATACAATTTAATTTAAAAATCTGTAATTCTGCACGTTTTTTTAGGTTAGTTTATTTGCAACTACCGCTTAAACTGTGGATGTCCTACCGTTTAAACTTAAACTTTAGGTTATGTGTAAACCAGACATTGAAAAACTCAAAGCAAACATAAACTGCAGTTTAAACTTGAGTTTGGGTTTAAACTGTGATGGAAAAACCGGGCCTAAGCATCACAATGTAGCAGAAACGGGTTCTGGACTCTTGTGATAACTTATTCAATGTAGGTAGAATATTAAGTAAATAATTAAAAAAAAGAAGAATATTGAAACAGAAAGTCCGTTCCACAAAATAAATAATAGGCTTGAACTTTTCAATAACCTTTATTCATAATTAATAATATATGCAGCTTTACCTATTTATATAAAACCCGTAGCAATTTGCTGTAAATTGAGCGTAATAATAGCACGCGATCGATACCAACCGATAATCTGCATGAATTATTTACCAGAGTGCACCCTTGCAGGGCGGAATCAAATTAAAAAACAGCATCAATACGCAAAACTCACGTAGCAGCTCCGTAATGTATGGGTCAATTAGTGCGAAGGCAAAGTCTCGATTAAACAGTTTAATTAATAAAAGTGCCTCAGCTCACCGTTTGCAACCAAATCACGTCCCTAAATTATCTAATTAATACTACATAATCCATACACGAGCGTACACCTTAAATAAATTCTTATTTGGAAAACATTGCGACCGAACAATTACAGTAGTTTTAACTAGTGGATTAATTTTAATATAAATTTACGTACTGCTGCCTAATCCCAATTTCATGCATAAACGAGCTTTTAGTTCCAAATCGGATCAATAAAAGGATTTAATTGTATTAATGGACGATTCAGTTAGGGTTTCACGCCACATACGTCACTGCTGTATCATTTAATAATAAATATCGGTCCGCTTTGACGTTTATATATCATCTTGCTTGCTGCAAATATTTCAACTCGATACGCACATACATTTTGCTGCATTATACGGTATTGATTTCTGATTTATAGATGGAAAATATAATGAACGGTAATTTTGCCATTAACTATAGGAAACAGAAAGTGTAAGATCTTATCTGAAAAATTAGAATAATTATTCGCTCATAATTGATCATTGTAATAAATTACGAAAACTGATTAGTTACTAAAGGTAATTTAGTAATTTGTTACAAAATATTATTTTTTTCTCTTACTACCCTTCCGTCGACAAGTTACTAAAAAACATTTAGTGTAGAAAATAAAGTTGTTGACAATTTTCTTTAGATTCAGGGAAAAACCAGAACCCATATTAAAACTTAATATGCCAGAAGAAGAAAGTTTGTAACTTGCAGATGTTATCGTTATTTTGTACAGCAAAATCATAAAGTAACAATAAATTAGTTTTGCTCTAAATTCCGAAATAGTTTTCAACTAAATAATTTCGGAGATATTTTAGCAAGCCCGAGGAATGATTTAATGTTGTTCACGGATGTTTGTGTAATATAATTTTAAAAGTTTATACCGAAATTTCGCAAGCAAGTTTTCTCGTTTTACTTTCTCCGGGAGGAGAGATGCGTATATTCGATGTCATCCAGTTTTAAAATTTATGTTGTATCTTACGCTGGCAAAGTATTTCCTTTATGAAACATAGCGGGAGTAAAGTATTTGTATTATTTTCATAGAAACCGCCCTAAATAAGGTCGTTTTTCATGGGGTTTTCGAGAGGATGATGAATGCGCCCTTATTAGAGCGATCTGACGGAGCTGGCTCGCGCCTTGCACGAATTTATACGCCAACTATGTAGACC
The DNA here is from genome assembly GCA_039766575.1 of Serrognathus titanus. Lineage (NCBI taxonomy): Eukaryota > Metazoa > Arthropoda > Insecta > Coleoptera > Lucanidae > Serrognathus > Serrognathus titanus. The sequence continues at coordinate 22,691,694 of CM077913.1, forward strand.
GTGTGTTAACTTCGGAAGTAACTACTTTGCATCACGATACTTTTCCACACTTAACAGTTATGTCAGTTCTCTTGCGCGCTAACTTGCAGTTTTAAAACTTTCCGCATTTAGTAAGGTACACACATAAAACTTTTGTTCCACACAAGATGCATATAACATAATTAAATAATTTCCGTTATCTTAAAAAAAAATACAAGCAAATGTAAGACAGACATATGTAGATATATCTCAGAGCTGTGAATACAAGCCTACAAGCATTTCATACATATTAATAGATTGTAACGCCAATTGCAATTACCATTGGACTTATTGCTGTTCTAACAATAAGCCAATTACTGAATTGCCCCTGCTATGCCGTGACAATATTATTGCAATTAATTAGTATTGCAGATAGAACTACCACCTAATACTAATAATAGCAATACTAAACATTAATAAATATTTCAATTAAATTTACTGTCCGTAAACTGTTAGATATAAAATCGGTTTTGAGGCGTATTCCAAACGCGATTTTAAGACCTAAACGAGAGATCTGTTTATTTAGGAAGGAAAACAGAAGAAGTTATCACAGATGAGATCTCGGAACGAAAAAGCTCCGCGTCCCTCATATTTACTAGAAAGTGTTTGCGTATAAACACTGATGACTACTACGATTTCCATGCGTAAGATAAAAACAAATGCGACGGCCGATTCATCCCGGAAGAAACAAACAAGTGAAAACAGAAGAAAGAAAAAAGCTCAAGGTCAATACGAAATCCTCCGTAAGCGAATGCGGGTCACGTTTTGAATCTTTGGTTTCGCCGGTATTGTAAGAAGAATGCGAGGTGGGGTGTAGAATTCGATGTTTCACAGCTCGGTTCTATACCTTTTCAAAGGGATGGTGACTGCTCGGTGTAAATGGAAAGGACTTTGTATTAGTTTCGAAAATAGCGTCGTCTTTTTTATTGCGGTGACGATAGATTATGTAAAACGTGATTTAGTTTTATATTAGCAGAATGCATTTTGTAGAACAACTAACTACAAGGAAATTATAAGGCTTTAAAGAACGCGTAAATAAGGGTACTATAAAACGCCAAAGAAGCCAATTATAAGCAAGAAAAACTTTGAACAAACTAATGAACCTGCAGTCTACTTTAACAACTATTATTATTTAAATGTGTCATTATTATAGCAATAAGAAAAATGTGCTTCTACATTTTTGAAAGAGCGATTGAAATGAACTTACATCACGACATGATACCAAGACTGATATTTTTATTAAGATATTGACTTAAAATTTTTATACCTAAACGAATCTACGTGAAATAAACAAAATGAAATTAAACATAGACATAATAAATGTCAGAAGGGATTTGCCTCATATTCCCTTCATATTTTCTTATTTATATTTTTTATACGACTTACTCTCCCTTTACTAAAATGAATATGTAAAGCTACTTTTTCATTTTGACTTATAACAAGTAGGATACTTTGAAAATATCAAAACGGACATGCACGCGATTATCAATTTATGTTTTCATAATTTTTCTTATGTTTTGAATACGTAATTTGGGTAGCCTTAGACGAAGTTTGAATGATGCTTTAGTTCCACTTACAGAAAAAAAAAAGAATATATTGTCGTTATATGATAAAAATATATTTGGAAATCATATTATAACACAAATTGGAGTATGAACACACTCTCCTGGTGGAGATGACGTGGGCTAGAAAGTTATTATGATTAAATGTAAATCGGGAAACTGATCCAGTCTTTTAAAATCGACTGCGCGGGTACGATAATGCCTCAATTCTATGTAATACTGCTAATACGAAGTAAGGAGATTTGCAAACCAATAGCTCTTGTGAATAAGATTGCGATTTCATCAAGTTAGTGTTCCACACACGCGAGCGTCCCAGCTGTAAATACGCCCTATCGCACACACCATATATCCTGGCTAAGCCGTGCTCTGTGCATCTGTAGATGGAATTAGGTAATATATCGACAGTGCCTTGCTAGCACCGCCATCGAATCGTTTCCCCGCTTGCGTTTCCTCTTTCTCTTCCGAATCTCTGCAAAATCCGAATTGCCTATATAACAAGGAGAAGAAGAAGAAGAAGAAGAAGCAGTTCGACGCCACCACCGCCGCCTCACAATCATGCGGGTTACTCAACCTCCTCTCCTCTCTAATTACGTTATTTCGAGCTTAATTCTAATTGCGTTAAATTCACGAAATTAAACCAATGCGCCTGGGAAATGGGCGGGCCCTCGTCTGTACTTGTTGAAAACGCGCGCCCAGCTGCCTATTATAAATATTCACTAATTAAAAATCTACTAAACACTAATTAATATTGATAAACAAGTTCACATTTACGCAACGCAATTTAACTTTGCCGCAGGACCAACTTCGCCGCAAGTAATTTAATTCGGCGCCGTGGGACCATTAATTCAATCTCGGGCGAAAATTTATTCTAAACATTATTATTATTGCAGCGCGTTTTGATTTACGCCAAGGAGGAGAGAAAAAAACTTTTCCTTATTTCGCGTCGCTCATAATTTATGAAAGGAATTTAAAAGTCATAAGAAAAAATAAATAAAATGTATTCAACAGTTGAGATAGTACACTTTTCTTTTAAATACTGTACCATGTTCATCAAAATTCTGAGATAACTTTAAAAAATGGCAAAACTTTTGCACATATTCAGTACATTGACGTTCATTTTTTGATTAGTATCTTACCTGAAAAATCACAACCATTAGTTTCCGTTGAAAACTCAAACAACAAAATAGTCCCTTTACATGTATATACACAACGCATAGCATAATAATCTTATCGGAATCTCTGCTCATATAATCACGAATTTAGTTAAATAACTCCATTATTATAATCTAACAATAAAACGTTGAAGAATTAAGACTAAAAAAAAAACAATTTCGCAATTATAGCTAGAGAGAGAACGCGGACCATTAATAGATGAAATAAAAGGCGACGTTTAATAATACCTTACTTCCATCATTATTATAAGCTCGGGCCCCGATATGCGGAAAACGCACGCCAAAATTCAATTAGGGCCGTCGATTAAAATGAACGCCGCTTATGAACAAAATAATCAAAGTTCACATAAATCTTTCGTCAGCTCGAGACGAAGTTTAAGTATTAGGCACGGCGCAGTTCCGGGACCGTAAAAATAAGCAGGAATTAGCAGGAAAGTTCGGGCAACGATAATTTTATTACAGGTACATCTTGTTATGCGGTGAACAAAATGTTTGCCGAATTAGCATTAGCATCGAGCTATGGCTTTAAAGAGTTTTTACCGCTCGCCTACTTAACTGAATTTTAGAAAAACTTCCCCGGGAAGAATTATTTATTTTTCGACATCTTGTATGTATTAAAAACTTTTAATGGATGATTTAATAAGGCGCTTCAAAAACTTATACTCTTTAAAATTACACCGGATTCTGTAATAAAGGTAAATTTAATTAAATATTACTTAACGGTATGTCTTATGAAGAACCTTCTTTTTATCACTTCAATCATAAAAAAAAGTTTGAATTACTTTTAGGATGGACCATTTTTGTTTAAAAATAATCGACGAAATGATTATTTTAAATTAATTGTGTGCTAGGAACACTTTTTTTTATATCTAATTTAAAATAATCGAGGCAATATTTATTCTTCACGGTTTTGAGAAAAATTTAGAGTTTGTTCAGGTTCACGAAAATAAAATTGTGTAGTGTGTGTGGGAGGGGAGAAAATTTTAAAATAGGCGATTTCGTAACTATTGAATCTATTCGAACTAATGAAGAGTATCACTAAAATACTTCCTTGAACTACCTTTGCACAAACAGCAAATATCAGAGAAGAATTTAGTTTCAGTTAGTTACCACTTATATTGACAATTATGAACACCGGATTATTCAATGAAGAAATTTCTTACAGTATAAATATTATATTCAGAACAAAGAGTAGAAGAGAGCGGGAAGAATCGTTGAAATTGTGAGTCCAATGTTATCCAATGTTCATTTTGAATTTGGCATTATCATATTCGAATATTCCAGTCTTTGGCGAACGAGACGATGTCCTTTAAAAAGGCTGCAAACACCTTCATGAATTTTTTTTATGGATTTAAGAACCTTGTTATAAGCTTGTAAAGTAAATAATCAAATGCATAGATAATGACTAATTGTAAGTTAATTACAAAATTAGAAATCTAAAGCTACACAAATAAAGAGTTTTGGAATAAATTGTTATCCTCCTAATCGGTGTTACAGTAAGGATAAAGTTTTACGTGAAAAGTAACAAATTTAATGTTACTGTTATCTTTCCCGACTAAATGCGTCTAAAAATAAGTATAAAAAATAAGGTGAAATAATTTTACTCCTACAAAGATAAGCTCAATTCCTGTTTAACACCGTACAGTGAATAATAAAATATTCATAACTCGTTAATTAAATAAATAGGAGATAAGTTACACTAATGAGTAAAATACTGTGTTTCATTGAAGATTAATCAAACGTGAGAGACGTTTCTGACATTATTTCAAACAAAATATCTTAATAAAAAATTTTAATCGGAGCAAGTTGAAATTTGCATAATTTGGAGTCGATGTTTTTTGAAATACTGTAGCGCGCGGAATTGTGAAACAAACCCGACGGTCTAAATTGCATTTATGAATGGCACACAGCTGCAGGGTATTCAATTTTGCCACACGTCGAATGTAGCAGCGATATGAAAACTTATTTAATTTGATAATAAAGTATAAATGTGGAGTTATGCAAAAATATACATTTAGTATGTATGTAGTCGCACATTCTAGAGGTAATTAACTAATAAACCGATTTCGTATGTGAATGAGTAACAATCCATTCATTCTCATTTAAAGTTCTTCTTAAAAATATGCTTTCCCTTCGATTTTTTCTAAATTTATTCATTACAGAGAAAATTTTACAAAGAAACTTTTCTTTCTTTTCCCGACATCTATCCGCATACCAAGTTTGATGCATCTTCAATGAAATACCCAGTATACCATCTGCATCTGTGAAAGTCATCACCGTATTTAATCCAGTAAAATAAAAATGTAATCCGAAAGGTGTTAGTTCACACTCGTTTGCTTTTCATCTATTGGTAAATTCTGATGTATGAAGGAAGGGATTGATTGACGACACTGACTTTCTCATTACAAGTTATGAATAGTATATGCCTAACACTGCGTTGAATGCTTGCTTTAGAATGGAACCATCATTTTATTTGCGCCTTAAATATAATAGTTTTGCGCATTAAATATAAGTGGGTAAAAAATTATATCACATATGATACGTTTTATTTACCAGGGAATATTGGCAAGGCCTTATAAACATCTTTATTCCACTTCTTCCAGATAAGCTTAATATTCTAGTGTAATAAGGAATTCCATTATTTTCACAGGAAGAGATTAGGTGTTAGAATTGACTCCAGATTTTTATGTGTGTATTGAAATGTGTAACAGAGATATTAATATGTTTCCTTATGATATCTTGAATTAGTAAATGAAAGATGATTAGTCAAGGTAAACCTTATCTATTCCGAAATGGATACTTTAATTGTAAGTTGTTCTAGATGTAATTTTGCCTTTAATTACAAATACCTTGAATTTACAGTGGAAATTACTATCAAATATCTGTGTAATAAGTTTGCTAGATTTTGGTAAAACAAATTTATGGGGAAATACCGCATCCTGCACTCAGGAACCGCGGTAGCCGATGACGTAGCGTTCCCATCTCCATCGTTGAACACGCGAGCATCCGACTGAACCGGGTATCGACCAAACTTGGAGCACATTTACCCCCGCCGAATACGCTTATAAACATGTAACAACGTAGTCAATAAACGCGATATATCAGAGCCAGTGCTCGTAGATTTCGGCGGTTCGACGAAATGCCGGTCGCGATAAAACAGCGGCCGCCCCGTGATTACCAAGCACAATAAACCGGGTAACATCTGGCCGGTCACCGTTGAAGATCCCGTGCCTCAAGCTCGCACCCGTTCCGGATAAAATGCGCCTATTTAAAAAGATGAATAGGGTCATTCCGTTGATTCAGTTATCTGCGGGTCTTGTTCGGGAGATCGCGGTCGGACCTGAACAACGGGATGCTGCTGGCCGGCGAGGAAACTCATCGATACATAAATTCTGCATTTTTCCTTTCTGCAAATTACTACGTCGTTGCGCGAAGCGATAAATTTCAAATTCCGTTTCATTGTTACAACAAAGTTAATACAAAATATTGACAACTTAGAATTTATTCGTTCTATTTATTTCGTTGCAGATAATTTTGAATTGTTTGTTCACCGTATATTGTACGTACAACATTGTATCCTTCGTTCACATCTGATTTTCCCAACAAATATGCAATGTTTGGAAATATTATTTGAACTTTCTTTTAATTTATATGCTACTTTGAATATGTTAATAACAAACAGAAATATTTTATTTAAATATTTAAATGGAACAATAACTAATATTTTTTATATATAATATGCAAATATTAGGTACGTCACCCAAAGATCGAATTATGGTTGGTGTAGACCTTTTCAGTGTCCTCCAAACTTCATAATTTATTCAAAAATCCAGTTCAATTTAAACAATTTTTGCCATCAAGTGATATTTTCTTATTAAATATTCTAGACGAATCTAAAGGTCCTCTCAGTTGCACCTTGACCTTAAAATTTGCTTATATAGGCTGATTATATTGGCCGAGTTAATTTTTCCAACTACTTCAGTCTATCGCAATTTTATCTCACTTTTACATGTGTCAAAACTAATTTTGATCCTGAGTGGGAAAACGAACCCGGCCATAGGTTCAACATAGATAATGAGTAAAGAAGGCGAATGAAAACATTATGTTTGATCAAAGCTAACAGGTATTCCATAACAATCAAATATATTTAATAAATATCAAATAAATTAAAAAAATTAAACTTGGTTCCTCCACCAAAATAAAATTTCTATTTCCGTTCACGTTTGTTATTTCGCTTTTATGAAGAGTGACTGATTTTCGATTCTGTGTAATCACCCACGTCCGAAAATCTATTTCACCCCCTGCAAGTAAACAGAATCCGGCGAGTTTGAAACAAATATATGCGACAGGAGCGCATTAAAACAAACGAACCGCGAACACGCTCGGCAGCAGGCGAATATGCATCGCTCCTGTCGCCTCAATTAATAAATAATGAAGACCATAATCATATGAAAGTCGTGCAATTTCAAGGTTCATAATTTAAGTTATATTCTCCGCCGTGTAACTTTGCAAATGTAATTAGCGCGACCTGTTCTGAGTGCGTGAACAAGTACCTGACGCTCATTAAACGCACACACATAGAAAGGGGGGCGAGCGAGAAGTCATGTATTTACCGATGGCATTACCAAAGGGTTGATTGTTCGATGTCGTGTGGGGACAATCGGCGCTGCTGACAGTTCGCCCCGTATTGCCTCTTCGCCCTGTATTGCCTCCGCTTTTCTCAGGCAGATCGGATTATCAGTACTCCTGTGATATTTTATTCCGGCGGAAGATATAATCGACACAGTGGAAATTTCTGGTTGTGCATGCTTAAATAATACCTTCGGTTGCCAATCTAAATTGAAATCTTACGTTCAACACAAAAAAGGTATATCAAATATGAAAGCTATTTCTGAAATATTTATGTGAAAAAAATGTCATCACGTAATCATGTAATCTCCTAATTTGACTATTGGTTAAAAAAGATCTATGATCTTTGTAAACGCCGAATCGAGCTGGTTAGTTATACATTCAAAGCAAGAAGATTCAACAGTTATTACGTGTTTAATTATTATGTTTCAAAAGCATACATGTGTTTTCAAGTCTTAGGTTAGGGGTTTTCTTTAACTCATTAAATACCGTTTGTTCCAAGCTAAGACATCCGATATCTGAAATTTCTACGTTTTACGATTTATGAAATGTAGTCTCTGGTTATAAGTTATAACACCCAATGAGCAATTGTTCAACCAATAGGCGAAGCAAATTGAAGTGTACCAATTCACTAATTATAAAGTGAGATACTGAAAATAAAAGCTGAACCTGGTTAAGTTGTATCTGTGATGAATACATTTATTCTGAGTAGTAACATGAAAGAGTTTTTGTTGAAGAAATGTTAACTTCAACTGTGTTTTTTGTAGTAATATATCTATACACATTTACATCAAAAGCGATACGTATTATGTAGACTGTTGTTGATGAAAATTAATTCCGGTTGGAAGACAAAGCACGCGTCTTCAAATAACACTAATTGCGTATAGTACGCAAACGTTTTATGTGTAAGATTGTGGGCTGGAAGTATCGATTTAATGCTTACAATATTCATGGTTTAGAGAGCAAACTTGATTAGCTGAAGAGAATCGTGCTCGTCAGACTGGTGTTCGTCATGAGTCGTCGTGAGTTCACGCCTAAACGCGCACACAGCGTCTAAACAATTGAATATTTATTGTAAGGGAACAATCGTTCAATTCGTCTCCCTGGCAAACTTCCAAGCCGGCAAGAATTACCATCATATTACTGAAACCAACAGCCTGTGTCTTAATCTATAACACACTTCATGAAAATTCCCGACTAGGGTTAATATTTTAAGGAAACAGAAAGGCATTTTCCTTTTGTAAGAATATTCTGCTTAATTTAGCCGTCTATATGATTCACCCCTGTCGGAACATGGCTACAACGCATAAAGATTTTTTTTTCATTTCACCGAACATAATTTTCTTTTGATATTCTAAATGATCAAAATAACAACAGCATCCAGAGAAGTTAAGCGAGTAATATTGAAGGTGGAAAAATTTCCGATTTAATATTCAATTTAAATATTATTTTCGACGATTTTCCGAATCACATGAAGTGTATACACACACACTCTCTCATACACAAAATTCATTCACATTTTATATGATGTGATGATTTTTATTTTTGCGTCGGTTATTTGGTTTGAAAATCGTTTAGAAATACAATAAATACCGATCGCGTACTACTACATTTTCATGCGGGTTAAATGAAACAACACGATGAACATTTATCAAATTTGCAGATAAAGATCAACAGAAAACTCACAAAAAGCGGGCGCACATACAATAAATAACGTCATATGAAACGTATTGGTTTTTGAACGAGCACGCGAGCAAATAATTTAAAAGCAAAAGGGTGTATTTTAACATGGTATTATCGCAGTAATTGAGGACAATTCATTAGCCGTGACGCGGACAATACCTACGCAAAAAGTAGACATCTCGAAAGTAAGTTACAAGAGGGGTCGAGATGTTCTCCGGAATTCGCGCTGAAATGTATCAAACTCCACCCATTACGTGTTCACGTTTAATCTAAATACGGGGGTCCTCCGAGTTCCCAAACTCTTCGAAACAATCTTGGAAGCAGTGGAGATCTGATCCTCTCCTTCTTTCCGCCTTCGCCGACCGGAAAGAATGGGACGGACGCTTTCGACGATGCGACTATACATTATGCATGTTTATACAGCTTACATGATTGATGCATTTTATTTATGTTGTAAATGACGAGGAAAGTTCGACGCGTCGGTGTCCTTTCTCCTTGCGAATTTCAGATTCTGTTTCACGATGATTAAATGCCTATGTAAATTAGGACAACCTTAATAACAAAAAATAAATTTCCCATCAAGAACGTCTTCAGGGGTTCGTGCAAATTTTAAGGATTACGAAATGTATTAGAGGGTGCGAGCTTATTTTGTTACGAGTGAGTTATACTATTACTTAAATTACTGAATTATTTTGCAGTGTCATTAATATCGTAGACAATAACAAAATTTACAGATTCAAATGCCAATCCAACAGCAAATAAATATAGCACACTGGCTTCATGTAATAAATAGGTGAAAAATAAAAAAAAATATATGAAAAAATTCTTTTCAGGAACGTAGTTAATTTTCCATTTATCTGGTTAGAAATTTTATCTTTTTATTGTGTCTAGGCGTCGAGTGGAGGATATGTATTTTTAAGCAGTGTTAGCGCCAAGAATTATACGCAAGATTATTCGCTAATGCATCCGGGGTTTCAACAGATTGCAGCAAGATTAGCTGCCATCGCGTTTTAAAGAAATTATACACGGATTAAGCCGACGACGGCGGCAACCCTCGCGCTACGCCGCTTCTAGATTGAAATATTTTAATATCGTCATTTATATTCCGTGATGTAAAAACTAATCGCGCAAAGTTAAAAGTGTTCGCCCCGCCACATTCTTGTATAATGTACCCACTTGACGAGACAAAAGTTATTCGGCTAGAAGAGACGAGATACCGTATAATGAGACGGCGGGGCACACCACCACCATCACTGCGTCAGCCGCTCCGAGACTGCAATTTAATGAGCATGAAATCCAAATGGTAATTTGATTTGGACTTAATTAACGCCGCCGTACTCTACAGGAAGTAGAGGCCCAGCACGTTATAATCTAACGGTTACCGTTCATGCAAAGCAACTCTTCAAAACTTTGCAAGTATCACAACTTGATAATTATTTCGCCGGGGGCGGTTTATAACGTCAGGCAAAGACTTTCTTTCCTGTAATTTGTACCACCAGGGATTGCGGTCTGCTAAAAATAGCAAGACAAAAAAAAATTAAAACAAAAAAAATGTGACGTATTTGTATATTCAAAAGACTAATATTCCCATATCAATATCACTTCTAAATTAAAAACTGATGTAAGGATTTTCATCATCTAAATTTTAGTTTTGCTTTTGATCACCGGATAAAATAATAATAAATAATTTTTAATTTGGTAAAAAGATTTTGCAATAGGGGTTAATTTTCGTTGACAGCTTTATTACGCACACTATTGGCACTGGTGCCTTTTTTTCTCTTTTGATATTTGACATACATGCCATTTGACAAAATGGATTCATATTCATTGGAAGAGCGTTTTAAAATTGTTATCACTGTTCGAATATAAATTACGCGAAAGATATGGCCGACATGGTAGTCCAACAAAGGCCATAATCGGTAATATTGTGAGAAAATTTGGAAAGACTGGAAGGTGTTACATCCACCAACAACTCGTATACATACCTGTCGCGAGAGAGTATCGAGTTGGTTAGAACAAAGTGTTACACAAAACCCGAAAATGTTTATTCCGCGACGATCGCAGCAACTGGCCATTCCAAAGACAACTTTATGGAGTATTTTAAATAAGAATTTGTCATTGACGGCCTTAAAACTCAGTTGACGCAAGAATTAAAACCAGCCGATCATTTGTAACATCGCAATTTTGCTAACTGGATTGAACAACATGACTTGTATAGTATCCAGAGAGAACATTTGGGAGATATCATTTTTCATCACAAATGGCAAGTTTTATTTTCACGTACGAATAATATTTTTACCATTTTCTCTAAATATGTACATTGCTCAACATTTGAACTGGTACACTTTTATAACATGCGGTAAAAATAAACAATCCATCTTAGACGTTTGGCTTGACTTCCTACATGATCAGGGCTGTGTTTCGGAATGCAAACAAATGCCTATCGAATGATATTTACGATTCAATTGTTGTTTGTTGTTATTATCTGTCATAAGTGCAGTTAATGAGCTCGCGGACGCTTATACTTTTATCAAGTTTTAAGAGAATTTTTGCGAATTTCTCGAGTAAGTTTTAATTTAGAGTTGTTGACTGCATTTTAGAGATGCCATTAAGGCGTTTAAGTATTGAAGAGATGAACCAAGCTATGGGAATGCTTATAGCTGGCGCACCACTAAGAACTGTTGCTGCCCATTTCAATGTGAGCCACAATGTGATCAGAAGAGTTCGAATGCGTTTTAATGATACTGGATCTGTCCAACATGGGCACGGCGGAGGGCGAAATCGCAGTAAAACAGTCAGGGAAGACCATTTTATTACGGTTCGGTGTCGAAGGAATAGATTTTCTACTGCAAGAACACTCCAAATTTAGTTATTGAACGTAACAGATACTCAAGTATCCACTCAAACAGTAAGAAGAAGGCTCCATGCGGTAAATTTAAGGTCCATATCTTCTAAAAAATGTCCATTGTTGACCAGAGCCCACAAAAGAAGAAGGCTAGAGTGGGCACACCAACATGCAAATTGGAATGTTGAAGACTCCATAGCTTAGATGGAAGAGTGAGAGTTTGGAGAAACAGAGGAGAACGCTTTATTGAGAACTACGTGACTTACCATCAAGCTTATGGAGGTGGTTCAATTACCATTTGGGGAGGTATTTCTGTGACTCGTCGTACTGAATTGGTTATGCTTGGAAATGCCACAATGAATAGTGTCAGGTATCTTAATGAGCTATTATAACATGTAGTCTTGTCATTTGCCAATGAAATAGGCGATGGTTTCGTGTTTGTTGATGATAACGCGCGTCTTCATAGAACAAGGCAAATCAATGTATTTTTTGAAGAGAACAATATTACGCACATGGATTGGCCAGCGAACTTTCTAGATCTTAATTCCATAGAGAACGTATGGGATTACCTGAAAAGATTGATAAGGTCACGAGGAGTGGATCCAAACAATCACCATCAGCTCCGAATAGCCGATTTGGAAGAATGGCCAAATATTCCTCAGCATTACATTCGGGATTTGATTTCCAGCATGCCAAGACGTTGCCAATAGGTCATAAGAGCTAGAGGAGGTCCCACGCATTATTAATCTTTAAGTGTTTGGTTATCATTTCTTTCCAGAGTAAACTTTTCTGTAATACTAAAATGAAGATTTTGTTATGTTTCTATTAAAACATTTGAAATTCGTTATGTAAGTTATATTCTTCGCCCTAAAAGTGTTTCCCAGAACCATATACTATCAATTAAGCAAGAAGGTGTTGCTCAAAAAATAGTAAATTGTTATTTATATATGTTCTTCTAAGTGTACCAGTTCAAATGTTGAGCAGTGTATTTTATTAAATTTTGAAAAATTTAATCTTTATTGGAAAACCCGTTAGGTACAGTGTAGTCGGGAAAACGTGAACTAATTAAGCACAGTGTTGTTCACGTTTTCGGAAAGTGCACGTTTTGGAAAACTAATTCATTTGTATTATAATATATTTTATATATTTTCGAAAAAATTCGAATAATCAACATAATCAACTCCCACGCCTTGAGCCTTGAGCCTTCCGTCCTATAAATAAATAAGCCTTGTTTTCTTTTTTCTTGAGGTAGCCATATCTTGCTGTGCATGGTTGTTTTAGCCTTTCCAAATATTTTGCCAGATATTTTTCCAATTCCTCCCAGTTGTCTTCAGGCTTGTTGTTTTCACTTAATTTTTCTCTCAGCCATTGCTTTTTTGTATTCGCTAGGTTACGTCTGAAGTTTCCATGACTCGCCTTAACAATGATTATTTTTTTTTAGTATTTTTATCATTGTTTGAAAACAACTCTATGTGCTGGTCGTCTTCTTTTCCGATGATTCTATTTTTGTGTGTTTTTGGTTTGGTACATGAACAGCGCAATATGTATGTGTATTTGTTTTATTTTCTAAAAAGCTTAAATATTTAATATAACAGTTATCCCCATCCTTTATTTGCATGTGATACAAGCTGCTATTTTTTTCTATAAAGTTAAATAATTGGGTTTCCTATTATAATAATATATATGAGGAGTTTTCTACAGATTGAACATCAAAATTACATTTCAGAGTTAGAATTTGTCAAGTTTTGATTAAATACGCTAACTTTCTAGGCATTTAATATAGCCATTATCAATTCGAATTGCTTACATCTACATATTTTATTTAAACCAGTAAATTCTTGACTACAGGCTACTAAAATCTCATTTTGCATACGAAATGGTCATGTCCTGCTTTGCTAGAACGCTCCTCTAAATGCATTTAGAGATATTAATGTTCACATTTTAGAATATTAAACGCCAATGTTGTTCAGCTTTTAGAACATGCAGAGTGGCTAAGCCAGGTGTTTACACGTTCAGGCTGCGTTGTATAAAAGGTTTAAACCAAGATTAAATTTAAGCTTAAGTTAGAACGTGACATATATAATGCTGTACGTCAAAATGTTTGTCACATTCTAACTTAGGATTAAATTCAATCCTAGCTTAAATCTTTTATACAACGCAGCCTTAGAGGTGTTCATGTTACGGGACGTTCACGTTCTAGAGACTACACTATACTTCAATAGATGTGATCATTTTATATTTAAAAGTACCTTTGTTAGTATTAAAATATTACCCTTCGTCACTAGCTACTGAAAACATATTGTAACTTATCAATAAAAATAGTCTGGTTTAAATAAATCGAATGTTTAATAACGAGTTAAGAACTATTAAACAAACACTTAGCGTTGTTCGCGGTAATTCATCACGACGCGACGAGGCGAGCCTTTATAGCTCGTTCAATTCTTCTGGAACGCTTCTAGAATGTTTTCGAAGATACCCAAGACGAGGAATAGCATCGTTCAGGCAGTAACATCACTTCACCTCGCTATTTCGTCACGATATTTTGTTTTGTTAGTCTATTTCCTAATCAATAATTCTTTCAAACAATTGTACTGTGGAAGCAAAATATTTGTGGTTGAATCAGTACGTATCAGCTTGTTAGTACTTATACAAATTACACACAGATTTAATTTCATCAAAAACGGCACTCGAATCAAACAAAAGGTAAAATTCGGCGGGAATTTGATTAATTCCATCTAATAAGGTTTCATTTTTAATTTCCACATCATTAGGATTAATTCGTGGATTTCAACAAAGAGTTTTCATTTCAATTTAATTAGGAGAGTTGTTGAACACACGTTGTTACAAAGCTTTCAAGTTTATCGAATGTATTCTAAAATAGATTTCCCCAGTTTATTATAACATTAATAATAATAATAACAACGCAATGAATTTTTTTAATATGTTATAACGATAAAACATTTATAAAAACGAGACGGTATCTTAAAGCCTTCCATTTCGAAACATATTTCCGGAATTACAAGTCTGGCGGTATTGTGTCTATTACAGCCGTTCCGTGTCTCTTGTTAAGTATTCACACAACCCAGCTCTCGCCCCGTCAACTTGGCTCGCTTTCAAATATTAATTCCGCAATTACCGGTTTTATTCAAACGTTGCAGTTTCTATGACAGACTAAAAAGTGCTCGGCTAAGAGAAGTTCCTGCCTTGTAAACATGGCGTATTCGCCAGACACCCTTTCAATCCGATGCGAGAAACTATGAAAAATTTAGCTCGTCCTTATTTAAAGGAGGTACGTGTGCACAGCTAGAATTTTCTTACGTAAGTTTTATCTCACATCAAAGAATTCAGATTTAAATTTCCTTTATTTTTAGGAATTCTCTAATAAAAGAAACGCGCTTATTTGTTCATCGCTTTGCGCAATTTTTCTTTACACCTTGCTTGCAGCACTTCCTCGAATACATCTCCAAATTTGTCTGCGAAATCGATAATTTAGTTTTATTCGCACGATAAGAAATATGTACGATGTTTATAACGCACGAGTTATAACTTCTCGTTTTAGGTCTTCGGCGCGACCGCGATATCCACTTGAACTAAAACTTTGCACTCTGGAAATACTTGGGCGAAAATTTACCAACGTATAACAAATTGCTTATAAACTGCATCCGCACGAACCTAAATCAATAAGTTGCAAGTCTGCAGCAGTTAAGCTCGGAAATTAGGATTAGAGTGGACTCGAGTTGTGCTGGAATATCGACTCGCTTTTAGCCGAATTGAATCCACGTATACGTTTCAGTTACAATTATAAATTATTTTCGATTCCTACCCAATTATTCGATACTCGCGACGGAAGAAACGAGGAAATTGAAAATTAAATCTTAAAGCGAAACTACAAGATTTTGTCCAGCAAGACAGGCGAAACTAGTTTAAACTCACCAACAGAAATGAAAAACTCTCTTGGAAGACTGATACATTATTTAACCTCATTGCTTTTTAAAGAAACGAAATTCAGTTATAGATTTTATTAATATTTTATTTATAAATTATAAAGTACTGTATCACCTATTAACTTGTATAAACCGTAAAACTTTGGAAATGAAAAATGAATTATAAAATCTTACCTTTGGATGTGCTCTTCGTGGAAATGCTACTTTAGGATCAATCTGAAACCAAGGGAAAAACACACTAATTAGAATGCTTAAAAATTAAAGAAAATAACAAGAGAAAGGGAACACAAAAGTAAATAAAAAGGGGCTTCCATAATTATTCCGCTTGTTTTATGAGCAGCAATAAACGCATTGCTTGAATTATTCTATTTCATTTCGTCCCGTCTTAGAGGCTAACAGCGGGTATTATGGGCAATCAAAAGACGGCATTTCACCCCTCGTACAAGACACGAGAGCTCCGCCGACGCAACCGCCCAACAAAGCCACCCCCAGCCGGCCCTCTATAAATGGTCCTAATGCTGATTCCTAGCCATTTACAACACTTCCAAAAGGCGGTGGCGATCGGGGATCGTTGCGTCTCTCAGAGAGAGGCGAGAACTTTGGCGGAGACCGGATGAAATTTCCGCAGGCTTTTTTTGTTCTTTTTATATGAGTAAAGCCACACGTAGCAAAGTAAGGGTCGCCGAGCTCAGGCCAACGCAATTTTAGATCGGCATGATTGGTTTCACGCTTCTATCCAGTTCGCAATTACGATTTCTACTTTTTGACAAGCGCCTCTCAGGAAAAACAAAGAACAAAATACTTACTCACAGTTCAATTTCTACTTTCCATTACTACTTTGATACATACCGAAGACTGTGAGGAAAATGCAAACAAAAAAACAATAGAGCAAAAACTCTAAGGAATTATTTATTTATTATATTATTTCCTATGTTTAATTTCTCTAAGATTTGAAAGGAATAATTTTTACGCTGCATATTCACAATTGTGCGAGTACCAAATTTAATGCACGAAATAAATTACCGTTTGCCTCAGAACATTATACTCTGCTAGTTTTAGCAGCGTGGTGGTCGTTCCTAGATTTACAGACGCTTAGCGAAGTCTCTCGTTGTTGCTTTGCAAAATATTGCTTTAGCATTTTAGGTCGACAATTCATCAATATCTGCAGTTGTAAAACTGTGGGCAGCGATAACAAATTATCGAGGTGAATTACCTATAAAAATGCAGCCGTATCTACTGGCACTAAATCAATTTTTATTGAAAGATATAATTTCTACTGCACTTCGGTCGTAATACAAGGTAGGTATCAAATAGTCGATTTCATGTAGGGTTTTCAGCAAAAACATTTTATTTAGAAGAAAAAGAATCTTCTTCATCTTTTATTATTTCAAGAAGGCAAGAATGAAAGAAGTAATTTTTATTTCTACAGACAAGCAGGAATTTGAAAATTCGAACTGAACAATTCTAATGAAATTATTTCACGCATAATACACAATTGGTCTTATCAGCACTCTCTATGCGTTTATTGTGAGTATATGAAGGACAGCCTGATTTAAATTTGTGTGGAAATGAAATAGATATACTGCAACGTTGCACGTTGTCATCGCTGGTACCTTTCCTAAGCGAGTAAATCAAATGTGCGCTAAGGGTATGGATACCGCTTGCAAATCTTGTCTTTCCAAGTCGTTCAGTCACCGGTGGCCCTGTACCCTTCAACCGGCAATGTAGATTTATATCGCTATTTACTCATGCGATTTCTACTACTCTGTCTTTTATTTACTCACAATAAACGCATAGATGCTGGCAAGACCAACTGAGTATACTACATAATCTAAGTATACAGAACGTGTTACGATACCGCATTATCAGACACGTCAACTTCGTGATCTTTCGCCGTCGCCCCAATAATATCACGTTAATGTCGATCTTAGGCCCGGTATTTAAGCCATGATTTAACTTTAAGCTTCGGTTTATTCCCATAGGAACACTTGTTTTTATAATTGTCACAATGGGAATAATCTGAAAATTAAGGTTAAACCCCACGACTGAAATATTTGGTGTTAGTCATTTAGCGAATTTTAAGCGTGGATCGGTGTATTCAATAGCAAACCTCGCATCACACTAAAGCCAGCCTTGTTAACCTACTGAAACGAAAATTCCCTTTGCGTCTGTAAAAAAAAAATCCTTTTTAGATAAAAAATTCTCTCTTTACGTAAAAAATTCATTTTTAGATCAAAAATTCACTTCTTACGTAAAAAAATCCCATTTTCTTCGACCAAATCGCTTTTTAATAGAAAACTGCACTGAGGTGAACTCAAGGTATCTTCAGCTCGTATTATTACGTAAGGTCAAAATGAGAATACTCATACTAATACATTATTGTATGTAATTTAAAGTGCTCTTTCCTCCTTTCAATAGTAAAAGCTCCCTCAATAAGGGAAAAATCCCTTAAGTTGGCAGCATTGACTGAAGTTACACTACCGACTGCGTATATCTCTCTCCCTCTGCGTAAACTTAAAGATGTGATTATAGGCACGCGACACTTATTGTATATCAAAATATCTACATATTAAGTATTTTGCGTTCAGAGAAAAATTTGAAATGCAGGGGTTTTTGGAAAGTAAATTAAATTTTTTTAGTCAAACTTTTGGAAAGATGTAGATCCGTCCATATGTGTAAACCAATTTCTAATAGAAGTAGCAATTTAGTAGTAGGCAATTTCTTGTTAGGTGTTAACATCCCAATAACATTACTGTTATTGGTTATACTGCCCTTCTTTTTTTCAAAAATGAGATTTCAAATTCTACAGCGCCTTCTTTATCTTATGCTATGCCACTTTACCCATATCTTTGTTGCTTAAGATTTACGTTTAGCAGAGCAATATAGTAATACATGAAAGAAATATATTTCTATGCGAATTTACTCATCAGGAAATATAATTTAATATATTCATCACTAATAAATCTTCGTCTTTAAATTGTTCGTGCTATTAAGTCGTTTCAAGCGCAGTAGAACACATACTCAGAGTAATGAAGATATATTGCTAATTGTACAAGAAGAACATTGGAACAGATATAATACTTATGATAATTATATTTTTTAAAATAAACCAAATAAATACCAAATAAATATAAATTGATACAATATTTCAAATGAGGGGCCTTGTTCCAAGGTGAGCAATTTCCATTTGTTACATTCACGTGTAGCTCCATTCTTTTTTGTAATACCTTCTTAAACGCTAATTTTTTTAAGTAAAAAACTGACACATTATCTCTTAACAAGAACACAAACATGCTAAAATTTAAAACAAATTAAGAAAAAATGTTAGTTATTTAAATTATACATGTTTTATGTTTCCTGAGAAATGTTATTGAAGATCGTACACTTTGGAACTAAACCCCTCAAATATCAAAAAAGCAATTCCCAAACACAAATTGGTTTAAAACATTGCTTAGCAATTGTAGTACTGTTCCAAATATGTGTTAGGAATAACTGACGTCTTCTTAAATATTTAGAGTAAAGAAATAAACAAGAAATTACATTCCAAAGTTAAATTTACAAATACATGGACTTCATGTTGTACAGATTGCTCTTCTGCAATTGCAATATGTCTGGTGCTCAAGAATAAACGAAAGCGCAGAAATCTTCCCAACATTCAAAGTAATACATTTTTAAAAGCTCTAGTGGAAATGTTTCACGTTTCAAAAGCGTGTACATATCGCGTAATAAATAAAGCGGCATCGGAGTTAGCGTGTGTGGATCGCGGAATCCTTTAATCAAAGAGAATGGTTTTAAATCAGCTTAGCGAGAGTCCTGGGTTTTGCATGTCGGTAGTAAGAGAGAGGGCACAGGGAAAGGTCCAAGGGAAAGGGGTAGTTCTCATGAATACTGGCCATAAGTCAACAGGGCGGAGGTTTCCTACATTAGCGCGGTCTTTGTGAACCGGTCCGCACACACAACGCATTTAAAACCACGTGTATCCAACGATTGCTTTTATTTGGAAAACAATGCGAGACGAGGAGCACATTTTTAATGGTTCCTCTTTAATGCGGTTTTCTTTTCTCCGATTTATTTCGGCCAGTAATTGTTAAAACAGTACGGACTCGTGCAATGCGATAAAACCAGGATGTGGATAACGTTTCGGCAACATTTTGTTTCTCTCTTTGTTATATTTATTTCCCCAGACATTAATTTGTAAAAGTATTCTCCTGTTTTATCGTATATTGTAAACAGAATATTAAATAATGATGTGAGGGTTTTGAGTTTTACGACGTCACAAAACCGCCCTACGATCTACATACTACCTACATCATTATAGCAATGCGTCATTATAACACGATTTATTTTTTCTTTTATTTTGTATTAGGTGTGCCTGGCATTAAACATTTTTTTCCGGAATGCGGAACAAAAGTGTTGCAAAACATTTTATACCTTTTTTTTGCTCGTGGAGATTTATAAATCACCCTAAAGTCATAAAAAAATCAATTCACTCTCCAGGATTGTAGGGTCAAGCATTTGTATGAAAGGTGGAGTTTTTATATCTCCCTCTTGGCCGAAAAAATCCTGCTGCTTGTACACATAAGTGCGATTAATGCTGCGAATAAAAAAAAATAAAGAAGAAAATTCTGATAGCAGGTAGCAGCTGCTGGAATTTTACTTCATCCTTCAGGATTTCAATTCACAAATTAATCATTTTGATAGCAAATATTAAAAGTTCAAAATCTTTGTTTAATCACTCAACTCCTCCACAAAACATAATAATGAAACGAATGCATTATTTTTTAAGGTACAGACCTATTTAATATGAATGAGTTGGGTATCCACAGTTTACTCGGAGATATAATCTCAAAGGTGGTTGAAAATATCAGGGCAGCGGCACGGAACGAGGACACAAAACACAAAGCAAAAAAATTCTCCTCGCGTATCCGGTATAAATATTTAATAATAAACGTAAAACAATAAACCGTAATCTAGAATCTGAGTAGAATGGCTTTCCCCTTTTATGTCGCAGTAAGTAATAATAATAAAATGAGAGAAATCGAAATATGTATCTTTTAGTAGTGTTAAAATAGTAATAGAATTCTCGAAGAGATACACTTTGTCTCTGCGAATGGTTTCTTTTGGAAGCCTGGGTGTTCCCAGAATTGAATTAGAATAAGAATTGCGATTTTTTCCGAGAAAATTTTCCGATGGATCATTTGCTTAAGCTGCTGTTTTTCCTTTATTTTCAAAATAAAACTCGATATGCATCTTGTAGGAAACTTAACTGCGTGAGTGTGCGCTTACGAGTTGAAGGAAAATAAATCAAGACTTCTCGGATAAATTCTGCAATGCTCTCTATTTATCGTATGTATATTAAACGAGTTTCAAAGTTCGCAGTTTGTTGGAAGAAGTTCTTCATCGCGTACACAAATACACAACAACAGTGGAAGAAGTTGAAATGTAAATCGTTTTTACTTAACAAAGGAGAAAAGCGGAGAATGTATAAAAATGTGATGAACTGTGCTATAAAGTGATAAAAGTTTGAATAAAAGTGCGCGTTTACTGGATCGTAAATTTTAGGCGAGATTATTTCCAAAGGATTTATTAACCTGTTTGTTGCCTGACATCAAATTTAGTAAAGGATTGCTTTGTTTGTATCGTAACGTTCCTTACGAACACCTAAGAATACTAAAAACTACTTTTATTTGCCCATTTCTGTAACTGGCTTTTATTGATCAAATGAAGTGTACACATTTGTGGTAATGATTTTCCGTCATATGACAAATATGATTTAAGAAAATTGCTCCGTATTACCAAATATAAACAAACAAACACTGAAAATGTTTACCACTTTAGCGTTTACGAATGAAACTGTATATTTATAAAAGATTATAATTTTCATTTGTTTAAATTATTATATTTAAGGCACCAGGCCCAAATATAATAGTTACTTTGAAGTAACTTTAACATACATAACTATGGCAATAAATCGGAAGATAAAATTAATTAAAAGTGAATGAATCGGGCCTTAGTTGACTTTTGACTTAATATAGTGTTATGTTACAAGTAAGTTTTTTTTTTAATAAGTTTTTGGTAGTTTGAAGTTTGATTTCAGAAATGTGAAATAAATTTGTAAAGGGTATAGACAAAGTGATGGTAATCCGTAAATCAATTAATTTGAACTGCAGCAGATCCCGCACACGGAAATTCCTCTTCCCAAGATTCCTTAACACTTTAAAGACCAGTAGTTGATTTTATGTAAACTCCCTGTGCCCCCCCTATATTTGTTCAATCAAGAATTACATTCATTATCAAAGGACCTAAACCACCCAACTATGCAACAATTACTTTTATTTTTCTAATTATTTAACTCATACTTACTGACGTACGTCGTAAGTCCTGTGAAACTGAAAGGGTTAAATGCCCCAATGATTCACAATCCAAAATTGATCTAATCAGAAAGTAAGTAAAGTTCTATGTTAAGATTCATTTCCTTTTGGATGTACTGAAGCAGTACGTACGGTGATCAAGATCATAAATCTAAAAGAATAAAATGATCAGGTATTACATGCAGGTATCCTGATTTCTGGATGCGTAACTGAAAACTTTCCATGCCAATGGGAGACCAATTTATGACCACGGTATATGAGGTATATTAACCCGGAACTGGTAACACATATGTAGTGAGGTGGGGTCAGTACAACCCCCATTTTCTTTTTGCAGTTTCAGTTTGTTATGAAACTCAGAATGAATGATAATAGCTAAATCTTTCCATACTCAAAGTAACTAAAAACAAATTAATTGTTTGACTTTACAAGATAAAATTGGACAATGAGTACTTGGAAAACTTAAGAAAAAACAAAAGGTTTCATATTTTCGGTTTTACTTATTTTCGGTAAGATAAGAAAATTTTTACGCCATAAAAAGTTTAAACTTAAACTATTCGGAACAAACAGAAACAATAACGACTTTGGTTTTTCTATCACGCGTTCTGGGACACTTAGAACATCTGACTCTTTTAGGCAAATCATTTTTACTCGGTTTAGGTAATTTTTTTTTCCTAAGATGTTACCTATATTTTGGAAAACGGATGTTTGTCATTCGTTCTTCTACAAGTTGTCGTGCTAAGTATTTCACAAATTGAAATCTTGATTTTTGAGGATTTCCAGTAAGACTTGAGTATATTACAAAAGCATTCACAGACGAAATGTTGAGAATGGTGTAAAAAATAGTAAGTATAGTAATTTTTCATCTAATGCATCCACTCCGCCTTTTGTGTAATTATAGAGTTCTATAATTTCAGGCTTCCCGGTTTCCTCATTAACTGTGTCAGTAAAATGCATTGAAGACATCAATAAAACTACTGTTTTGGATTTTGGGGCATACGAAACAAGAGTCACATTATTTCCAAAGCCAAACAAAGAAGATTTTACTGCTCTATTTTTAGATGACAAAAAAGCATTAGGAATTTCTCTCTTCTTTATTGTTCCTGCATATGTAAGGCCTCGTTTTTGTAACTCATTGATAACATCTATCGAAGAGAACCAGTTATCTTCTGTTACGTTACGATTTGTTTCTCAATGCTGTTTACCAAACGAAGAACCGCTTCAGTTGGCTTACTAAATTTTCGTTCGCCTTCTGAAAGAGTTTCGCCATCACTCCCTGCACCTGTGTTTATATATCCATCCAAAAAGTAGTGGGTACGAGGGTCATTTAGAACAAGGATTTTAATACCATACTTCTCTGGCTTCTGTGGCATGTACATAAGAAATATACATTTCCCTCTGAAGCATTCCTTTCAGTACATACGTTTCCAAGAGATTTAGCCGGCCCAATAACACCTGGAAGATGTGAGATACTAAGGTGCCTCCTTGTTCTAATATTTCTAGTCGGTGGAGCAGCACTCCATTTATATCGATTTTTACCGTAGTAAGTTTTACTTTTATCTTCAGGAATGCCTTGTACTGATTTATCTTAAATATTCTCTTGTGAATCTTCTTCCACATCTGTCTCTGAATTTCTATCGTGGTCACTGATGTAATCAGGATCATTTTCAGGATCACTATTACCACTAAAATTATTTTTTTCCCTTTCCAAGCAATTTTTAGCCCACTCTTCAAAACGTGGATTATCAGTTTCCATCTGGGTCATTCGTATTAAATCCATGTTACTAAAAACAGTGCAACGTAAATAGTGAGGGGGGTCAGAAGGACACCGTCCCCTCAAGAAGTCATACAAATGAAACATTCTTACCAGTTAGAACACAACACTTATAACAAACAACTTAGGGTCTGGAAAGTACCACAAATTTAAAAACTGTTGGGGTTCTACAGACTCCATCTCACCAATTAAGGGTTAATATACATGACGTCTTATCTACTGAACGGATAAAAACCATGTAAATTATGTTACTGATTCATTAAATTATGAGTCAACATCATACAGAAAATTATAGATACGAAAAATAATTTCTAATTGCTTATAAAAACGATTTAGGAGATTGGCAATGTTGTTATATTTGAGGCAGCAAAACTTATTTTATATCAACTGATTTAAATATACATATTTACAAAATTTGAGTCTATAATTGTGATTAATAGAGTAGATATATCTAATTACTCTAATTCAGAGAATAAAAATAGAAGGTATTCTAGAGAGATACTGTGCACGATAAATCTATTAGAATGTCTCAGCGGAATCGGTAAATGCACCTGAAATAATCCACAGCAGCACTATCATTTTGCTGAAATAACCGTTCATTCATGAAACGGGTGGATTTATGTTGACAACGCACGCTCCGTTCTAAATAAAAGAAGCCGAAGTTTTCAGGTCAAAAGACAGCGTCCGCCGGCCAGCTACTTTATGTGTGTTACTGTTGTGCAACGCTTATTCCGAGTCGTGTAGATGGCATTGTTGATTGTTTTTGTTAGCGTAATTCTCTCGTGGGTTGAGTGAGGGTATGGACTGCACACTCGGGCGGCTATGAATCTTCAACGACGAGCACGGCTGCAGATGATGGCCGGCCCTACCCGTGCCGGGTGCCCATATATTAGCGGGGCGATCGATCGAGACCAGGCCCACTTGAACGGGACGACAATGATACTCCCGTTCCCGTAATTTTTTGTCACCACTGACAGTCTAAATATTTGGTTAGGCCTTCCTAACGATTTTGTAATATTCAGGGTAGATGGGAAAATAAATATGAAACCAATAAAAAAAGGAACCAGTAAAAAAGCTATACACATCAAGCTTTCTACAGGGTGATTCAAGAAAACCATTACTTTGAAACAACAAAAAAGTATATTTCCAGAAAACTTTTAAGCCGCAGGCAGTCAATTTCTTGCGTAACAGAGAAACTTTAAGAATTGAAATAAAAACGATATTAGTAGTAATGTAACATGTACTATGACATAAAACGATACTCTTGCAAGCAAACTGTATATCGGAGCCATTCCCTCTCAATTGCTATAAGGGCCATGAAATTGCCGAGTGGTATCATTTTAATTGAACATCGTTGTATATTGTATAGTACCAGATTTAATAATTTATTTTTAATGAATTATCTAATAATTATTACGGATGATATAATTCTCCCTGAAAGGATAATTCAGTCGACTATAATTTCCAGTGTTAAACTGGTGGGTATGGGTAAATCAAGTTATTAAATTTATGGATCGGTTGTCAGGACCAGCAGCGTTCGAAGCCCGTATTCTGTCTGTGAATGTACATTTTATACACGTAACTCGGCTTGATCGCGAAGGCCTCATTAGTGGATCGAGGAATCGCAGAAATGAATTTGTAGTGGACTTGTTCGCGCTGCCGTCCGTATTCTTGAATTCTGAATTATCCGATACCGCCGCATTTCATTCGATACTCCCGGTAATTGGATAAAATAATTGCTAGCGTATATACGTAGCGAGTGAACCGTATATCAATTTAAAAAATGGCTCGGCATCGAAATTAAATTCTTCCTCTCTATTTGAATAGGATATTATTTCAATTATCAGTTACACACGACGCCCGAATTCCCTCTTTTCCGTCTCCTGTTTTGAGGCTTGACATCACCGAGCTGAACAAATAAAATTTAATTTGTTGTTTGTTGGGAAATGTCAGTGCGGTTGGCGACTGCTAACTGTCACGGTGAGCGGTCGTAATCTGCTGCTGCTGCTGTTGCTGTTACTGCATTCAGCTCGCTTCCTATGCCCACCCCCCCTTCTCTTCACCAGCGCAATCGAGTTTCATGCAACTTTGCACACCGTCACCGCACAATTTTTTGCCGGCTATCGCCGTCTAAAAACTAATTGTCTCTTTAATGTAAATAAATTGATATCTGAAACTGTCAGTCCGAAAAGCTCAGTTGACACATTCATTTGTTTTGTTGGCATTTCGGACGGCATCCAATACCGCTACTCGTTTAATTCACAATGATTTTTCTTGCCCGCTGAAAACAGATACGCAGAAGATTTCAATATAAAAATTCGTTTTTTTTTTAAGCTCATCCAGAGCTATACAGAAATATTTAAAAAAGAATATATTTCATTTTGGATTCCTCATAAGAATTGTGGATTTCTTTTTTTATGACCTATTTACTAATTTTGTGTTATTTTTAGATTTTTATATGTCCTTTGCCTGGGAAGAAGTAAATCTTTGGTGCAGTGAAACTCACTTACTTTTCCTTTTAGACAATCGTTTTCATGAATCCTTCCTTGTTGATTCTTTTTTGGACCTAATTAAGAAAACGCTCACAAGCGTTCGTCAGAAAAGAGAATAAATAGAAGCAGAAAATACATAGATAATGTGATAGTTATATTCCTCAAATATTTAAGAGTGTCCAATAGTCCATTTTTATTCAGACACGTTATTTATCAGCACTTTTATTTTCAAAACGTACAGCTGCGGAATCATAAAGCGGGATAAGTCCTATAGCAAAATTTTGTATTATTTCGATAGTGTTTAATTTTTTTCTTATTTATACGATAAGATTTTTGCCATTTTATATTATTTAATTATATTATGAACCACAAAGGTTTCTAAGTTACCATATAGTTACCAGAATTAAGAAGTAATATTTAAACTGACATTATACTGTCCCGCTTTATGATTCCGCAGCTGTACATGTTAGGAATCCTTTCACTTTCATCACATCAAATCAGAAGTTCCAGAGAGTAAATGTCCCTGAGTTTATCTTGTTTCTAATATATACATCGGATCTCCCAAGTATCAACGCATATCAAATACTGACATCCCTAAACTAAGAACACCTCTTTCATCTAGAAGAGTGACTGAAAAAGTGGGAAATAAATATTAATTTTCTTTACTTAAAAATTGAATGGCGTAGGTGACTTCCTTCTGTGCGACATCAGCCATAGGAATTATTAGTTCATATTTTTTGAAGACTACGGTCATACCGTATCAGTAATATCAGAAAGATATTGCATCACCATATTTCTGGCCAAGATATGAACAACTTGATGGTAATCTTAACACGGTGATTCAGTGTTAATATGCTGCATGACATGTAGTCGGTCATTTAGTTTCTCACAACGGGGATATAAATTAACTAGTTCCGTCCCCTAAGTTTTTTTTGTGGGGATTTTTGAAAAGTCGTGTAAACTGTAATATCAAGAACTCAAACGAAATTGAAACAATTCCACTGCAGATGCTAGAGAGTAATGGATGATTTTGTGCGACGCCTACAAGATTGTGTAGTGGAAGAAGGAAGCCATTTACGTCATTTATATTTAAGTAAAAAGACTTCCAGCGCTGTAGATTACGATGTTGTGTTTGTAATTCTTTGAAGTTCAATTATTAAAAAGTTATCCCATTAGTAAACTTAAATTTGTTGTGATACAATGTAATAACGGAAAGTTCTATAACCGATGTTCTAAGCTATGCCGAAAACAAAATATTACTCCAAGACCTTTGAATTTGAGTTTAAGACAAACTACGCACTACAGCAGTAAGCATCATCAAAGCATAAAAATCACATATCGACCACCTCCTGCAAGTATTTATACAAGAAAGTAACAGCAGAAGAGTAAATAGGAGCTTGCCAATCGAGGTAAAAAAGATAAAAATACATTTTCTTCACTGGATAAACCTTATCAGGATGGAACTGAAACTTTCCTAAAATTGGTTTCCTAAGTCCGTGAAATAGCTAACAGAATGTAAACTCTATAGCAATTCATTTGTGCATTATATAATTTTTCTTGAAACTACTTAACGAATTATCTCTCGAATCAGAATCTTTGATTTACTGTTATTCTCTCTTTTTATAATTCATGCTTGGGAAAGATGTAAAAAAATGTAATATTGCTCTGTATTTACTAAGCGAAACAGATAATTCAATATTCAATTAAATTCCTGTACACACTCTGAAATTAAATTACTTCAACCTACAGACTTAGCAAACCGCTCGCTTTTACAGCTGTCATTTATAACTTTTTAAGTAAAACTGAAAGGATTTTTGAATTTAGTGAAGGATATTATTATTGCTAGTCATAATACCGTGCATTCGATTAAATTCCTAATTAAAGTAGGCTATGATTTGAATGTTGCTGTCATAAAAGTTTATAGCACCTACAGCGGTCTAAGTATTTGCTTGTGCTAATATAATCCCCAACACTTGGTAAGCACCTTTGAAAACATGAAGCCCAGGGTACGTTTGTGCATTCAAGCTGAAGGACAGCATTTTCAGCATTTGCTTCAAACTTTAGTGTTGTTTTGAAATGAAATTAAGTGTTTCTCTGAATCTGAAGCGTTTACTTTAAACATTTTTTTATGTGACGTAATGCTCAGATAATATGACATTGGCAGTTATTGACAACAAGTTGCGTGTTGCCAACTTCATAAAAAAAGTGTCAGTTTACTTTAATCAGAATTTCATTTGAAGGCACGACACAAATAATATACTGTTAATAATAATAATGAGACATTTAATTATGAATAGAAAATTAACTTTGTAAACCAAAAGATTTGTTGAATTTGAATGTTTGTTGGTGTTGGAAAAAAACAAATTTAGATCCCTTAATTCAGTGAACTTCCTTGATTAAATCTTATTTTCTTTCTGAGGATCTGTGTACATGTGAAGCTTTAATTGATAGTTAGCGAATTAGAGACAAAAACCTGAAACGAACTCTCATAAATACAGATAATTACGGTCGAAGATAAGATGCAATCTGCTTCGCCGCGGTGTTAATCAAAAGTATTCTTCACAGTCAAAGCTGTGAAAGCAGAGACTATCAAAGCTGAGATTTCCTTTGTGGCGCAGCTGGCGCCAAAGAGATGCGGAACAGTGTATCAGAGGGCGCCAGCGGCCAATTTCTGCGTTCGGTAACGATCACCTGTCACCTGTCGCGCCGAAATTATAACGAGAAAAACATTTCGTCCGGGGAAAATACAATAAGGGAAGCTTTGTTAAGATTAAATTGAACCATTAGAGCACCGGATAATGAATCGACGGTCTCTCTTGTTTATTTCGCATATCTCTTAGTTTCCGGTGCCCCGAAATTATGTAATTTCGGTTTTTATTATTCCGGGTCTCTTTGTTTTCATAACCGTAAATAGCCGGCCACTTGAAAACACCTGTTCTGCTGACTCGCGCCAGACAAAATTAAAGTCGGTATTTTTGCAGAATGCATTCTGAACGCTGGCGTTTTAAACATTATTAAATAAAGCGAGCTTTCAAGCCAAACTCTGACGGGAAGGAAAGTGCTATAGTTATTCGAACTTAGTTATTCCAAAGTTTACTTGCCGGAGTACGGGTGTCAACGAAACTTTCCGCACGTTTAACGTCCCGACTTCTATATTGCTTTGCTCTAATAAATAAAGGGAAGAGCCCACACCTCTTACAGATAAACAATCTCTAGAGGTAAACAGATGTATGTTTGTCTTGAAAAAATTAGTCGGTATTAGATACAACCGGTTGAATATCTAACTAGTTCAATACACAGATAATTAAACAAAAAACCAACTGTCAATTCCTTCTCAGACGCCAATTAAAAGCCATATTATAATGTTTGCCACATTTGACGTCTTGACTTCCTATTTTATGTTCTTTATATATCTTTTCGTGTCCAGTATTGATGTGGCATGCTGCTTCTAAATTCTAAATTCAAAATATTACATAAAGACTTTCTTACAGATTGCGTGAAAGGTGAATGAAGTTGAATCTGTATATTTATGATTAGTTTTAGCCTTTGGATATTTTCCTTATTTTTTGTAAACTCCGCACCTTTCTTTAGTTTGTTTATTTTTTGTTATGGAATCTGGAGGAAGAACAGCACCCATCTACATATATGGACGTCGATCCAGATTCCAACGACCATGCTATGTTTTGTGTATAAATATGTTTGTACATGTCTTTCGTTGATGGTCAATAAAAATTATTATTATTATTATTATTATTATGTCAATGTCATTATTAATGTTAATACACTTAGGCAAAGTTAATCCACACCATAAATTGGAATACCTTACATGTGTATACACTTTGTGAATATGCCGTAAACTAATACGATTGAAACGGTATAATGAAGCAATGATATCATGCGTTGCAAATGACAGCATTATATGGCGGTGATATAATTGCAGCATGAGTTTCGGCTTCGCCGGTTTCAAGGTAATGCAATATTTGTGTTGTTGTGGGTGCCTATGTCGTATTTATTGGTATTACATTGGCGGCGCGTGATATTAGATTTTAGTTAACTGGAATGAATACATTACGAACAAAGTTGCTCTCCTCACACGTTCAATTAGCACATTCGAATACATCCACGCTTGTTAACACAAAACATCCATCCTCGATATCGCCATTTAGTCGGATTATTAATTCTGATTTTGGTGATATCGTGAAACTGATACTTGCTGTAACTGAGACCAAATTAACTGTTGCAAAGCCCATAGCGATTCCAATTGATGTTCTACTTGATTACTACTAACAAGTTTTTAAAACGTATTCAATCTGAAATAATATTTGGAAATAATCTCACAGTGCTATTAGTAGCAAACTAAAAATCTTTCCAATCATAGTCTTCTCTGGGAGAATTCTTATCAGTTCATCATTAAATCTGCCACAATGACAATCTGTCTTGGGTATAATTTCCGTTATGTATACATGTATCCATGTATCTAAGTATTTGAAGATTCAGTATTCGTAATTTCCTAATGGTGTATATGATATATAACATGGATTGTTTTTGTGGTCACGATTTGTGTTACTAATTCTGTGTGGTTAACTTAAACAAGGAAAACAAAATTTCATTAAGCCGAATGCATTATCACAATAATCAAGGGTTGCAAAAATAAATGAAAAAAGAAGGCAGATTTATTATAAGATAAAATTTATTACGTTTCCTTTTCAAACAACTTCAGACGTAATAACTCGATAAATTCAGGAAAACCTTATGCGTGAAATTGTAAACGAACTAAGGTAAATTTAATACATTACTATCTGGATTTATTAAATTATTCAGCGAGTTTCTTAATATAAAATCTTTTGAAGTCGGCGTAGTTTGTAATAAATTGATGTAAGCAAAAGGAAATCGCATTACCGAGGTAATGACATTTTAAGTCATAAAAATTTAACGAAGGGTTTATCTTTTCTTTTACTAAGTGTTGACGACGACGGCGGCGCTGTTTCTCGCGCGTTCTAGTTTGCCTCCGCACTAAATTTTATTATTATTTTAATTCTAAAATTTAACCGAGTGGAAATCCGAGATAACTCGAATTGCGCCCTTTGTAATCACATTATAATAGTAAAAACTCATTTTTATTACTTACGTAATACGTACCTCTTACAACCTTCTGGGGTTTTATAACTATCGCGTAAAACTCTGCTGGGTTTATAGTTATTATCACTTTTTGTATGGTTTGAAATATTAATACTTTAAATGTTCATAAACTATTATACATTTCCATTTTAATTAATATTCAGATTTAAATTATGTTTTTGTAATTAAACTTATTTAATTAATAAATATTTTTTATACAACCATTAAAATGTTTCATTACGTTTCTATAAATTTTGCATTTACTTTAGCATTTGACTTTGTTGAATTTTACACTTATCAGTCTTTTATATTTCAACAACTATCTTTATTTTATTTTGTCTCCCTGTTTGTAATTTAGGTTTTTGTCTTTTATCTTATGCTTCTTTTGGTTCTATGCAAATTTCTTTTAGCTTAATTTTGTTTTTGACGTTTTTCATTTTCTATTTCTTCTAACGCTTGACGAAAGCTCAAATAAAAGCTACGAGAGGAGTATAGATTTGATCGGGACTTTCTTATACAGCGGTCACAATAATAACACAAAGTTAATAAAACTAATTTTATTTATAAAAATAGTATCGTTTATTTAATAAAAAGTGAGCAAATAAAAATCAGATTAGAGTAGGCAGTGTGAGAGAAATGTATATCTGTGATTAACGCGACGTCAAGCCGTCAAGCTGATCTGACAAAGTTGACACGACACGACATTCGGGGTTATGTACAAAGAATGTATGTTTATACCTATTTACGAAATAGTTGAAAGAAAATAAAATGGAAATTTACTCGTGTGAATATGTTGGCCACCTTCTTGCAAACACATTTGATTTCGTCGTTTTAATCCATTAAACACATTTTGGAGTATTTGTCGTGAGTTGTTTAGTTCTTCATCTCTCTGAGCAATTCTCTCTTTAAGGTCATTGATGATATTAACTGACGTTTGGAATATGTTGTTTTTTAAGAAAGGCCATTGAAAGAAGTCCAGAGGTGTCAAGTCACAAGAGCGGGGAGGGTAAAGATTTACTGTACCTGTACTTACAAGCCTTTCATCAAAGTATTCTCGCAATAACATAAGAGTTTCATAAGCAGTATGTGCTGTAGCACCATCTTGTTGGAAGAATCCTTATTGCAACTCGTCTTCATGCAGAGAATTAATAAACGGATCTAAAATTTCATCTCCGTGCTGTAAGTGTACCATTAAAAAAATTGGAACCAATTAGTCTTCTGCGACTGCAACCTAACCACACACCAATTTTCTTCAGGCTGAAGGGGAGCTTCTCGACAGAAATGTGGATTAACAAAACTTCACATGCGAACATTTTGAGAGTTGATGTAACCCTGAAGATGATTCATCAGAAAAAAAATGTTTTATTTAGTATGTCATCATCGTTGATGTTTGTGAGAAATCACTGTGAAAATTGTAACCGTTTTTCATAATTGGAAGAACGAAGTTCTTGCACTGCAATTAAACGATATGCATGCATTTACAGATCCTTTTTTAAAATGTTTCCGCATGTTCCATAAGACAGTTCTGCTTGCTGCATTAATCTGTGGACTGAAGTGGTAGGTTCATTTGTAATTATAGCTTCAACATTTTCAATATGTTTCGCAGTTCTCTTTCTAGAGCGACCACTTCTTTCTAATTACAGAACCGGTTTCTCGAAATACTTGTACGCAGTGTTGTAAGGTATTAACAAATTGCTTATAGTCGACTACTACTTCTGGAAATTTTTCTTGAAAAGCTTCTAAACATTCCGCAATTGAAAATTGTTTCTCACCATTAACTATTTCACATGTACAAAAATTTTACTCCACAATAAAAGCTTTTTGAATTTCTATATACACCATTTTTAATCAAATAAACTAAATTAAATTTGACAATTCATCAACGTGTTGCTTTAATTAATTCAGTTAATCACAGACATACTTTTTGCTCACATTTTATAAACTTACACCAACGAACAGGCAACTTTCAAATACCGACAGGGAAAATTATTTTGCTTGTCTGCAAAGCCAATTTTGCACCCCTTCTATTAGCTACTCATTCGACATAAATTTCTTGCGTCCCAAGTACCTGTTAAGAGGCTTAAACTTTGAATTTATAGTCTTTCGGTCAATTAAGAAATCTGTTAAAAGTGAGCCGTTGGTAGCTGACGGTACAGCTTTGATTTTCTTTGATGGAAATGAATTTGAGCGGCGCCACTTCATACCACCCTGTTTGCTTATGGGATTTAATTGTACACCCAAGATTTGTCAACGGTAATAATTTGTTCCAAGTTTTTCTATTTCAGCACATAAAATTTTAATGATAATTCACGGCGCAGCAGAACTAGGTACAATATGTTTGATACAATTGTCAATATTTATAGAAACAAAACAAATTTTCTTATATTTATATAGTGTCTTGATTATTATCAAGTAAAATTGGATATTATTCATCGTTATCAATCAGAAATTTCAAAAGTTCAGGTCAAATCTATATTCCTCTCGTATTTTACGACTGAAAGCCTCAGTGGCCTTTCGACTGGCAATTACATATTTATTTGCCTTCTAATGCCCATGTCAATTCGAGATTAAGTTTAAGTTTCAAAGTTTTCGATTTCTATAATTTTCGTTTTTAAGATACACAGATGCTCCTTAACAGTCAGGTGTCCTGTTAGCAACCCTGTGGTGATCTTGAGTTGCGCCCTGCTTAAAAGTAAAAGTTCTGCAGCTCTCTTTTTGCAAGGACCTTTAACGAAGGTCTTGCTGTAGCGATGTCCTGGCCTGCTTAGCCAGTATCTTTTCTGTTCCTCACTTATCCAGTCACTAAAAAGCCCCGAATAGCGTTGTTGGTTATACCTAGGACAGGTTCAGGGTCAGAGTATGCCGTACCCGCACCCTGTCTGGCTAGTTCATCGGCCCATTCGTTGTCAATAATACCCCGATGACCTGGCACCCACACCAGCGTGACGCAGTTGTATTCCGCCAGGTCATTGAGCAAACTTAAGCATTCCACCACCAGTTTGGAAGAGATCTTTGGGCTCACCAAAGCCTTCAAAGCCGCCTGGCTATCGGTTAGGATAAAGATCCGCTTATTTGTGTAAGCCCTCCTTTTATTTTCCCGCGCACATATAGCGTATATTTCTATTTGCAATACGGAGGCAAATTGGCCCAAAGGGAAGCATAACTTCTCCTTTGGTCTATGCCCATATATTCCAGACCCAGCACCAGTCTCAGTTCTGGAGCCGTCCGTATACCAGATCAAACTTCCAGGAGGAAAGTTCTGTTCAGGTTTCCGATGCTCAGCAGATTCATTAATTTCTATCTTAATGAGCAAGTTTATGTTACCTTTGGGGGCAATATAGTCCGTCCTCATATCGAGTAAAGGACCCCTTATGCTATCAACGATACTTGTACGATCCGTGCTTGATCGTTTTGCCTCTCCCATTATCACAATGTGTAAGGGAGTGAAGTCTAGAAGGGTTTCCATTGCAGCGGTAGGCGTTGTGAGAATGTGTTGATTAATCATCAGTATTGTTTGGGGAAAATAAACTGTGTTTCAAATTAAAGGAGTAAAAAATAAGTATGTTGTGATATATGCACTCACCGGCACGGAAAACGGAGCACCTGCATTTTTTTAAAAAAACTTAAAATTTTTACATTTTTATAAAGTTTTACTAATATTATTATTGAATACAAATAACAAGTTCTTGTAAGTAATTTTAAAAACTTATTGAACATTGATTTAACGTAAAAAACTATTTTTGGTACAATGGAAAATAAAAGGACGAAAAAAACATAATTTTTTTTTGTAGGCAAACGACGTAACGTCAATTTCAATAACGTGTGTTGCCCCCACGTGCCCTAATTATTGCTTGCATTCTTCTTAGCATGAAAATCAAGTATCGAATAGCACCTTGAGGAATATTTGCCCATTTCTTTAAAAGAGCTTGTTGTAACTCATTCAAAGCTAAAGGAGCGAGAACACGACTTCGAATTCTGCGCCCAAGCACGTTCCAAACATGTTCTATTGGATTTACATCAGGATTCGCCGCTGGCCACTCCATGACAAGGATGTTAACTTCGTTTAAGTACTGTCGAGTAATTTCAGTGTGCATCAATGGAAAGTTATTTCCAACAAAAGGAGCATACGGGACAACAAAATCTTGTAGAACTTCTTCGATGTACCTGATAGCTGTTAAGGAGCCTCTTGGAACGATGTACAACTCTGTGTTGGCTTCTAGAGAAATTCCAGCCCACACCATAACTGAACCTCCTTCGTAGCTGACTCTAGAGCTAAACGTACATTCAGAAAATCGCTCTCCTTGCCTTCGCCATACTCTTTCGCGACCATCTGGAGAACGCAGGCAAAACCTGGACTCATCTGTAAACAAAACGCGCCCCCATTATTTTCTTCACAGTGCTAGTGGTTTCTAGCAAACTGAAGTCGCGTTACACGATGACGCCTGAGAAGTTATGGGCCTGTTGCAGGTCTGCGACTTTTGAGATTTGCTTCCCCAAGTCTTCGACTCACAGTCCGCTCGCTTACGTTCTCATCCCGGACGTGAAGAAGTCGATTTCTGATTTCTACAGCTGTAGCACGACGATCTCGCAAACTTTGAGAGATGATAAAACGGCCATCACGGGCGTTAGTTTTGCGTTGGGGACCAGTTTCAGATCGTCTATTGTTATTTCCGGTTTCCAAAAAGCGTATAAAAATACGATGGACTGTACTGTTAGATACTCCGTATTGACGGGCAACAAATCGCGCACTTCTTCCGTCTTGAAGTAATGTAACCATAGCAGCTGCTGTTTCAGGATTTACAGCCATAATTTTTGATACCAAACGGACGTAACACTTAAATCGACTTGTTTATTTACTCAAAACAATCAAAACAAAAGAATACCCGTAGCCTAGCTTTACAGTATCCATTGCTTGGATTTGGACGGTTTTTGCATATTTTTTTTTATTTTGATACAAAAAGAGCTTTTTAGCTTTCATAATGGTTCAATAATTTTAAAAAATACTTAAAATAAGTTGTTTTGTTTAAATTCGAACTATAATAATAGTTACACAGTATCAAACATTAAAATTTTAACCCTGTTTTTGTTTTTTTAATGCAGATGCTCCGTTTTTCGTGCCGGTGAGTTTATATATATATGAATTATAATAAAATATAAATTATTATGCATAGTTGAGTAGATCGTTCATCTTATCAATCAGTTTTTCAAATAGGGGAGCCGGGATTCGGATGATTTATTAAAATAATTAAATCAGAGATGCGACACACATAAATGAGTTTATACGGCGCCCTAAATTTATAATCGGCGACACTAATTTTCACAGGCATACGGCATCTGTTACGCTCAACTTCAGAGCACCGAACTATTAAGTTATATAAAACTTTCAAATCTCCTTACAATGCTCATTCCAAATTGCCGTTTCATGGACTTTAAGATTCGTACTCCAAGCGCTCGTTAATGCGAACTTTCCAACTAAATTATACAAGCCCCAGCTTTTTTTGTTGATACCTGTGCATAGCACCGAGTCGAAATCAATAACACTAAACTCGGAATCGAAATATTTTCAAAGTCGAGCAAAAAATATAGCACAACAAGCGCGCGCGTATATGTGCTCGTGTAGTTCTGAGCATTTTATTTTACCGCCAACATAACACGATTTTTTTTTGTATGGTTTCGCCGCGTGCACATCAATTTTTCACACGTGTGATATTACAAACTTTATTATACTTCAAATGCCCGCTATACCTCAGCGTAACAACCTCGTAGGCCCTAACACAATATATCATCTAAAGCTATATAATAACGTTTATTTCAAGAGATATTTCAGGTTAGTGGAATATAAGGAAGAAGTACTAAAGCCCTATATTAGCGACGAAAATTGTTAAAAATGTGTAAGTTCTTGGCGAGAATACAAAATAAATAACGTGACCGGTTTTGATAAATTGTTCACCTACTTTAAGCTGCGAAATATAATGAAAAACTTTCCTGCAAAACGCTATTGAATTTATAAGGTATTTTTTTTGCTTCGCTTAACTCATAAATTTGCCCCAACATAATACAGTCCATCCAGCACAGTATGTCTAATAAAAATCACAGTTGTAAAAGAGATTTAATTAATTATAGTCATGAATTTGAATTGCAGAGAAAAATCAATTTGAAGGAGCTTTCTTTAAATTAATTAATTTCAGACTATAGTTTATTAATAAATTGAATATATTTTCGGTCCCAAAATTTAAAAGTGTGAAAAAGATCAGACAAATAATACATAAATTAAATAGTTTTCACTTGGAGGTCTTTTATGGTTTTAGGAAAAATAAAAGATAAGATTTTGTGTATGTAACAAAAAGAGAGCTTCTAATAACGGACTGAGAAAAAATTCCCATTTTTAAGTCGAGGTTTACGAAAATTGCAAAGTGCTTATTACGTGTAACTTTTCTTATTAATAAATTTCTAGAGGACTTGTAACTTTTACAAAACCTGTAATAGACAGATTTCAGGATTCTCAGTCGCGCATTAAAATTATTAAATCTCATTTGCTAGAACCCGTTAATGTTGCTGACTCACATCCTAGATCAAGCAGGCGACAGACTTCGTGGTGCAACTCCAGAGCAATTAGCAACCGCAACGGCCCCCGTCTTCTGACAAGATGAGCGGCAGCCAGCCGAAAGCTCGATTTAGATGTGAAACGAACGAATGATCTAGTTTGCTATGAAAGGAGCAGACGACGATTTCCGGATTTTCCAGTCACTCATTCACCGTTCTCAGTAAGTGTTTCAGTCGTGAAATTTTTCATTTTCATTATACTACTCGATATCATTCAACATTAGTAAAACATAGGTACTCTATAAAATTCTTTATGTGTATTGCTTTCAAGACGTCGACGTCCTAAAGGAACCTAGTATTTTTGACACAATCATATTTATTTAATCTTATGACGACTCAGCGGAATTATTGTATCTTTCAAGGTTATCGGTCAAGGG
This sequence comes from Serrognathus titanus, assembly GCA_039766575.1. NCBI lineage: Eukaryota > Metazoa > Arthropoda > Insecta > Coleoptera > Lucanidae > Serrognathus > Serrognathus titanus. The sequence continues at coordinate 22,730,279 of CM077913.1, forward strand.
CGCACTGAATTGAAGAGCATATCGTTTCTATTACCTGAAAATTAGTTGCTTTTTACTCGCGTACTAACGACTAATTTTTTGGACGTCGCTAACCGATTCGATAGCAAGCATTTTGCTTATCACGGACACTTAAAAATCGCGCACTCTCCCAACGTTTCACTATCGATTGATAGCTTCGTTAGGAATGAAGAAGCAATCAATCTATTTTTAAGTATCCATTAAAAGATTAAAAATAATTTATTATTAATATTTTATGATTGATTGAAATGCCTTTTAGATCTACTCGTAATCCATTTCAACTTCTTATCTACTGCTGTGTTCCTGAAGTTCTTAAGGTTTTTTTCTACAATTTATTTATCTTTGGTCTATATTTTTAATTATTCTATCACTTTTCATGCTTACAGGGTGCCGTCTATTCGGTGTGCAATGTAATGATAAGTTATTTGTGTAATTTCATGCACCTCTTTAATAATGAACCATGTACTTTTCTTGAGTTGTAATATCACCCACATTTATATCCACTACTCTCAATTCTGGATTATCTTATTCATTGTCTTATCTTACGGCTAAATGTCGTATTTTGGTTCTCTTGACTAGAGTAATTTATTACCTAATTACTTTAGTATAGCGTAGTTTGCATTTCATTATCATAATTTTCTGGCACATATAAGTGTATCCCTTGTTATACAGCCTAAATCGAAGCAAAGTTTCTTACAAAAGCATACAAAAGTAAAAGGGGTACAAATGAGATATAAATTTAAACAGAATTTTGTTTTAAAACCAGGGATGTCAAACGTAATGTAAATTCGGTTCCTTGGACCGGTTCGTTTGCACTTCGAGTGCAGCTAAAACTGTGGAATTATTACGGTTACGTTTCACATCCCTGTTTAAAACTTACAATTAGTAAAAACCAACAATAGATTATTTCAAATTGAAAATATGTAGTCGAAAATTTAAGTTTTGTTAACTTATCACGAGTGTTTGTAGTAATTTTGCCCTCTGAGAAGCCGCAAATGATCTAGTATAAAGTGTATACTATACAAAGACAACTCAAAAAAGTAAAATAAAAGCAGTGTCCGGATTATTTAAAGATTCGTCTTTTTAAACCCTTCATCGAATTTGTAAATAAATTAAAACGCCTTTGAAGTACTGCCGGTAATGTAATTAAAAAAAATATTTGTGTAAAAGGAACGAAATCTGTAAGTTAGGCAAATTCGCGTAAAAACAGTGCGCGCCGCTGCTCTGGAGCGATCGGGGTAAAATAAACGACGAAGTGTGTCGAAATAAAAACCGGCATCGACTTCATTCAATTTAGACAGAGCAGATTAGTGCCGCATTTCATTACCGGCATAATGGAATTTGATATAAAAAAGTTTCGAATTAAACGGCCCATAGACATGAGAAAGGGAAATAAAAATACTAAAAAGGAATAAAAAATTCTACCCTACCTTTTTACCGTCTAGCTCGTGTGTGCCTTGAGCTAATACCTTATCTACGCTAGCCGGGTCGGCGAAGGTGATAAATCCGAATCCCCTATAAGACAACATAACATTACTACAAAGATTTTCAGTGTATGACGAAAACTAACAGAGGGCACTACGCGAGACTAAGTGTGTATGTACACAGCACAACACCGAGCACCACGTACCTGGGTATACACAGTCTGCTACCGCTGTCCATTCCTAGGGCAGCTACCGCATCATTATGGCTGAAAGAGAACGACTCTTCAAACCATCTTTTATCATTGTCGTGCATTTCTACCTCTAGAAGCCACTAGTCTACGTGCAGTGCCGGAACAAAGCAGGGGGAAGGGTGACGCAGGATAGAAAGGATTTCAATCAACCTCGGCTCATGTAGGGAGACAAATCGCACACGTTGTTCCCCTTACTTTACGATTCAAGTACAAATCAAAAAAAATTCAATCTCACTTTGATGAATTTTTTAGTCACACATTTACTTATCAATTGTCTCTTTATGAAAAGCAGTGATAATCTAAAATCCAAAAAAAATCACTTTGTGTGTTCATATCAAATTTTGAACTGATATTTGTCGACTACTCAAAGTTCCGTTCACGTATGTATGTATATCTTAAATGGTCGAAGTAATTAATAATGAAACCATTTTAGAATTGGAAGTAACGCGTGTTCAATTAAAAAACTCATCAAGTTGATTTTGACTTTTTGATGAAAGAGCGAAGAACGTATTTGGTTTGTTGTGTGATTTCATCTCTTGAATCAAGTTCCCCTTTCCGTGAGGTTATACAAATTAGTTGTTTTCATGGCTAAACAAAACTCTTTTCATCGAAAGTTATCTAATTCAAGACTTGTTTGCTTCACAATGTTACAGAAAATGTAAGGTCACTTGATGAACTTTTCAATTGAACACATGAGGTCAGGGTAGTAGAAAGATGCGTATGTATACACACATGTACGAATTAAAGCTGCAGTAAAAGTGATCTAGTGAAACTATATCTCACAGTTACACAGGTAAATGTTCTATGTTCTAATGAAAATACACAGAGTCAGAAACAGTAATATCTGTGTATCTTCAAAGAATCAAAAAAAATGTCCTTATGCTAATTAATTTTGGAGTGTTAAGGTTGGATAGATACTGTTGTAATTAATATTAAGAAAATGTTATTTTTGGAAGCTTGTTTTCCTCAATTAAATTATTTTTCCAACTCAACTTCTACGGGAAAGAAAATCTTTTATTCAGAAAAATACATGTGTATAGATAAAATAAGGACTTTCTGGGCATTATCAGAGTCTATCTCCAATATTTTAAATTCAATATTGAATTTTACGAAACCTAAATCCACTGACTTCAAAATGTTGCAAGAATTTTCTGAATCTATTAAAATTTTAAAAGGAAAATGAACTAGAAGTAAAGCACAGTTTGTGATTTCTAAAAATTATTCGACCCCTCTCCTCTTTCTTAAAGAAGACCCCCAGAAAGTCGCGATCCTCACTTTGAGAGTCACTGCTTTTAGTTAATTCCAAAAACACAAACGATTCATTATATTTTAGACTTCAAGTTAACTTTTTTTGATTCTTGTTTAAGTAAAATGATACATACGTATTTGTGTTTTCTAGTTTAATTTTCGTTTAATTTTATTATTATTAGGTACATTCTAAAAATATAAAAAATATAAAATTGGCATATTTAAAAGCATATACTTCTGCAAAATATCCAAAAATTAGAAAGGTATTAGAACATGGAGTACTTAATATGTATACATATTATTAAAGTAGATACTTGTCCAGTGAAAATTGTATAAAAAATTATTTTAACGAACACTTCAAATTGGAACTATCGCTCTACGTTTAACCATCGATTATTTTCACTCCTAAGCGAAGCTATTAATCGAAAGTGAAACGAGCGATAGTGCCAATTTTAAGTGTTCCTTAAAATAATTTATGATATATATTATTATTTAAGAAATAATAATCACATTTATTATATGTGCTTCTCTGATTGTTTTAAACAGTATAATTTTTTAATTTATATTTATCACAATACTCGTATAATTTTTTTTCTGATAAGAAATTGGCAAGCAAAAGGAATGTCCCTGATTAGTTCCCAAAATCGTTATTTGGTCGTTGTAAAAACGAAAATATTTTTTAGAACATACGTGATAATAGAATGCAAATACATATAGAACTATTTATGTTCTTGTGTAAAAACCATCTTTACAATATTATTTCTCTTTGACAGACAGCTACTTACTACTTTGGAATTAATCAAGAACATTATTTTTATATTACCAAACCACTTTCATTATAAAACTTTATTATTATATACTTTCGAATATGAATATTGGACAGATTCAAAATCCTGTGGTAAATCATTCATGAAAACTTGCGGTTTTGATTCAAAAAAATAAAGCTTTCTGATTAAAAAATGAATGGAATTTAGTATGAAACTATTTAAAACAAAGAAAACGTAATTTAGAAAACCTTCAACGAATTACTCAATTGTGCAATTAGTTTCTATTTTCATTTCGTAATAGCAAATATTTTTCTGCTTTGAAGAATAAATTTAAAAAATCTTCATTAACCTGTTGATTTTTTTAAGAAAAGCAATCTGTTATATCTTTTTCTGAATACTAAGTTATAAACATGCTAGAATATGATGCCTTTTTTAAATTTGTGAAAATATTTAAATCCGTTGTGATGAGTTGATGCATGATGCACCTCATGAACATTTTTGGCTTAAATACATTTATATAATTTCCAAATACTGGAAATGTAGGTTGCGCATCTTATTTTTAGTAACAATTAATCAAACGTCAATTATTTCCGTTGTGAAGATTCCGTTTGTGAGCGTGCCCGGCCGGTTATGGTGGCGGAACGAAACAGGGGAACGAACAATACATTTGTCTCGATTAAGGATATACATTATAATCGAACTAATAATACCGGCAATAGAAGTCTGTCATTGACAAGTAATTAAACGTTTTATTGGAACAGTGGTAGCACCAATTCGGCCGGACGATGGCAACTATAAACAAAACTAATAACCGTTACCAGAAACAAACGACCTTTAAATAATAATACCGACCTAGTCGGTCGACCGTGAGCTGAACGTTGCTGGCAGAATTATTGGCATTACGTAGTGTTAATGTTTATACATTTATGAAATAGAGTTATTGCATTGGAACCGCAGAAACTTAACACTGAACAGGAAAATTACCGATTAACAAATTGCTATTAACGGAAATTCCCACAGCAAAGCAATAAATTTGCATATGTATATTAGTATTTTTTGAGTTCGAATCAAATGTTTTCTCCAATATGCAGTTTATTACATACTACATTCAGCAGTTTTTACCAAGAAAATTAATATTGCTTTCAACCTATATTAGAACTACTAAATAAAGAAAATGAAACACATCTATTAGCGTTAATTGAGTTCATTATTTTACGTAATTATATAATACAATTGCTATATTTGAAACTCAACTTAATACTGCAAAATTATTGATTAACACAAAATAAATAACACACAATAATGTTTTTAGAATCTCCATAAATATAGTTATTAAGTGTTTTCTGCAACTCATAGACTTTATTACATGTTTTATGTAAACGGTTGTTAGCAATGTTTAAAGTAGATGAACATCATATTCCAGTTTGTGTTAAAACTGAATAAGTGAGATAGAACACAGTCATTAACTTTAATTGAATTCAAAATTTCCTATCGAGAAACTTAAGTTAACGCCAGATATTAGTTCTGCAACATCTGATGTCGTTAGTTGATGATATATTAGACATAATTACACACTTCTGATCCTGAGGATGATTTACGCAGGTGGGGAAATAATAACTATATATTTAAGTCAGGATATGGGTGCAATTAACAGAGATATAACAGAGAACGTTGTGGGAGAGACACTGGCAAGAATTTTCTCCGCGTATGTACGTACGTACATAAATTAACAATTAAAACCAAAGCTGTGCATCACGCTGAAGGCAACAGCACCAGAGTAGCATCAAACGGAGCGAAATTATTATCAGTGCTCATAACTAAGATACAAACAGAAATTGCAACGTAGGAAATGTAAACTGGTAGCGAACGTAAACAATCTCGGCTTAAAATAACACGAGACTTGCGCGCGGTACGCTTCGAATAAGTCAAATCTTGATAAGGACGGAACACGTTTACATTTCCTGGAAATGTCATCACATTAATAAGTTAAAATCTGTAACGACATATCTTGAAAACTATCTAGAGGATACATGGGTTGCAATATTTCGTCTCACAGTTATCTTGTTTATATCTGTGGCATTACTAAATGGGACAAGCGCTTCTGCTTCATACACAACTCGTGTACTTCATTAATCACGATTTTCGAATGAATTTACTTTTCAGTTCGAAATAAATACACAAATATATTAACATGATTTTCTAATAGTTATTATTAAGTAAATTTATGGTAATCAATAGAAGTTTCAACAATTTCTAAGTGCAAAACCGTAACATAAAAGAGCAAATACGGTAAAGTATTTAAATGTAGAATGTTATTTTTGTACAAATCTATTTCTTCTTCGATTGCATTTTTTAATTGATTCAAATATTTCTGATTTCATGTTTCACTGATATCACTATAACACCTAATTCTTAACGTATGTTTCTAATATAATAATTGTAAAATGTAAAATATTTTTATTCCAAAATGTATATCAAATCAACGGATTTAAATTTTCCGAATTTTCTTTTCTAAACGTTTGATATTTGGAGTTTTCCTTACTTACTCCTTTGCTTGAAACCCCTTAATGAGTTATTACAGTACGAGAGGAATCTTATAGCTAAGGTACCTGTCTATGAAGGCGGCAGTTATATGCCATAAGTCATTTGCGTACGGTTAATCAATAATCTGTCACTTATTCATGTGTTTGGTCAAAGATAAGAAATCCACAGTTCTCTACCAGCAATAAATAATCATTATTCACGGTGTCATAATAACCATCACCGTTTATGGTGTATAATGAAATAAATTCTAGTAAAATTCTAGCAAAACTTAAAATCGCCTTGAAATAATTTACAAAATATTCAAAGACTGACGTTTTAAATTTTTTTTTGCCCACTCGCAAATGTTTATAGTCCTACCACTTCGTGTAAAATATAGTCTTACCACATGGTTTTAGTGGCGTTGTCATTTAAATTGTAATTAAAAATTCGTCGTGGAGGACAAAGTATACTCGCTATAAAGGCTATTATTACCTCGGATGATTGCAAAATTTGCTCGCTTCGCTCGCTCGTATTGCCAATATCCTCGGTAATAATAGCATTCATGAGCGTTGCGTGTTATAACATTTTAATTTGGTGCGCTTCATTAATTTTGAATTGTTATAAAATTCTTCACAATACAAGGAAATATACCGAAACAGATACATGTCAGTACAGTGACTTTTCACCTTGTTACAAGATCATGAAATTTTGGCCCAAAAGTTTATATGGAAAAGAAATTCTTTAGAAGATGATTCTCGGCAGTGGTCACACTGCAGGAACCATTAAAAAAGCAGAGGCAGGTAAAGTAATGACTACAACTTTCTGGAATTTATTCATTATCACCGTACAATGAACATTTGACTCCCTATGATTACTTTATCCTCAGAAAATTGAAATAACGCTACAAGGACAATGATATTTTGACAATGAGGTACTGAAGCGGGAAGTGAACAAGTTTATCGCAGAAAAAGGTAAAGGCCTTCCTTATTGTTTATGTACATTCATTAATATCCATTGTACAAAGTGTTGAACTCGAAAGAGATTATATTGGAAAATAAAGATCTTTTTGTCCCTTCAATACTAGGTGCCTGCTTTATCAAATTCCCCTCGTATCTCTAAATGTAATTAAATAATTTAGACCTAGTTGTACGATTATTTCAACAATTGTTGTTAAGTGTTTAGCTTTAGCTTAAATTTAAGCTTCCTAGATTTGATGTTCTTCACAATCTACGAACTGCCACAAATATTGTGTGCTGTGATTTAAATGATGTACTTGATTAAATAAAATTGAATAAGATTAGAGTATGGTTTAATTTTATGCAAAAAAAAGAGAAACCTCTGGGTAGCGTTCATGAATTATACCTTCGAGTGCACCTCGAGCATCTTTCTCAATCACTTTTATTAACTCCTTTTACATTTTATTCATCTCATTCATTTTGTTTGTAATTTATTTCTGTAGCAACAAGTTCACCTCTAATGGCCATATGTACAAACACTTAACCAAAGCTTAAATTTTAGTGACGTTTATAAATCGACATTTACAGTTTCTCAACATTGTATAACACAGAGTTGTACAATATCAGTTTAAATTAAGCTGAAACTTAAACCCATAACAACGATTATTTCAACAATAAAACATTAAGTCAAAGCTTTTCCTTGCGCGTTCAACAACAATTGTTGAAGTAATCTCTGTTATAGGTTTAAGTAAGCTTCAACTTAAATTTAAACTGCCATTGTACAACTAAATTTAATTGTTTGGTGTTTACATGACCATTAGACCTACTTTTAAGTGGGGTGTAGAAAATGTTTTAGTTGCTATGAAAACCATAAAAATGATTCAAGTATCGAATAAATACATTTATTACACTTGATAACAAATTTTGATTTGAGTTTTGTATTCCTAATACAGAGTGCATTTTTGCTTATAAAATTTAGTACAAATATAACAATAAAATTCAGCAATTGGTTGCGGTTTTCAAACTAGTTCACGGTTAATATCTCTTTAAAATTCCATTAAAAATTTCTGCTTTTCCTTGCGCCCATGACAAACAAACAATTACTTGTTTAAATAAGATTGACTTAACCGTTACTTGGCAATTGCTTGATTCAATAATAGTTTTAATTCGATATAAGGTTTGTTCCATCCAACAGCAGTTTCTGGACAGTTTGAAACACTCAAAGTCATTTGTCCGCCAAAATAATGGTACGTTTTAATAGCTCTATCAAGTGTACAACTTTAATAAGTGCATACTTTTGATAGTTTTGAACTAGTGAGCAAAAGCTGATGAAACAAACCTATAGTCTAAGAGATAGTGAACTCTTTTGACAAAGTATTTTATAACAGCTTATGAAGATATTAAATTTTTTGAAATCGATTTCTGTTATAGCATAATAAATATCCTGCATAAATTATATAAAATACTTGAATATAAGCCCCTGAAGGCGCAACTTGGCAATCGCCTAGCAGCAATTTAAACCCAACCAGGACGCCTACCAATTCTTTTTTATTACTTTAAGTATCAAATTTTATAAAATTTAATAATAATTTCAAAAGGTATACTTTGTCTTAGTTTTCAAAAAACTTTGAAGCACATTTTTGGCCGAAATTGCTCCGATAGATCGTCGATTATTTAAAAAAAAAAATTCAGCAGGTATAAACAAGTTCGCTATTATTCGGGTCTAATAGTGCCCATCACTAATATGAGAGAGACTTCAGCCTCCGTGGTATGATTTATGAACGTAACCCTGCATTTGATTTTTTCTAAATTTATTTTACAATTAACTGATTGAAATATTTAAATCAACTACTAAGAGTTGTGTCTCGTGTAAATCATTTTATATAAATTAAATTGATTTCAAATTGAATTCAGAGAACTTAGCAAATTAAATTGTTACGTGCACATGTTAAGATTTTATGAGCTACTTCTAAAATTACTCCATTAGTAATAATTAAATTGTGGTTGTAGAAAGCAGCAGAGGCAAATAAAATAAAGTCCGTTTAGGTTAAAGGATTTAACAATGAGGGCGCATTATGTCCAGTCGTGTCCGTACGTCGTGCCGTATTTGCAGTGTCAAGTTAAACATAGTGGCAACATCATAGCATCGCGGGACACATGCAGTCTTGCAGGATAATGCTAAAGTTTAAGGATCAGCGTCAGCAGCAGGATGTTAAATGTATTTGGCCGCTACACAAGATATCATAAATACAAACGTCGAGTTTAGCCCAGTGGAGCAAAAATGTCCGTTTATCTCTAAATTTGACCGCCGTGGCAAATTAGACTGTTGCCTTCGCTAATCCGAATTTATAACGACGTCGTTTACTTCGTACTAAAAACATAAATTTCGTTTGACACTAATATTTTAAGCTCCGCAAAGGACCTTACACAAAAACTGGGACAACAATAGCTAACAAGCAACGTACGAGGTAAGTGAACATTTCCGAAACGCGTCTTAATAGTATTCATTCCTAATTTTGAGTGACATGAACAGCTACGAGATAAAATCCCCTACAGACTCACAAAGAAAATTAGCGGCATATCAAATCAAATGATGCCGTTACACTACCTAATATTACCGTAACATCGTAACGCATCGTCGACTAAATGTTTACCTAACAGACGTGAAACTGAAATAGGCGAACGGCGCGTCCTGTTATTGCGTCTTAGGAGACCTCTCCAATAGTTGTCTATTGGTTCTAATGTCATTAGCGTCGATTCATGGCGATGCCGATGTAATTATGTTATCAGAGCTCCGAATGCGTCGGATTTAGATCCATCATAAGGGCCTTAAGTGCCAATTATAATACATGCGAGGGACTTTATGGCGAAATTTATCGATTTTAGCTTACAGTAAGTGCAAGTCAATTAAAGGCGAATAATATTAACGGTCGGCGATGCTCCATATTGATAATTCGGGATTAATTAAGTTGCAACGTTTTACAAATTTATTTTTTGTCATTTCTAAAATATTAAATTCAATTAGAATTACTAAATTTACCAAACCAAGTCCATTTAAGTTTAAATAAAGATGATGTTTATTAAGAGTAAGGTACTACCTTGAAGGTTAATTTGTACAAGTAGACTGCTATATTAAAAAATAAGCATTTCATACATGAAGTAAATTTGTGCTCTTGATTACAATTTTCTTGTTTTTCTTATTGAAAATTTTAAAAAAGTTATATATATATATATATATACAGGTGATTGAAATTCGAGGGCCAGCATGGGGATCTCGCTTAATATATGAGATAGAGGAACGGTTAAATGGAAGCAAAGTTGCCAAATTTCATGAAAAAAACTAAAAATTGCGATTTCGAATCGAACTTAACTTCTTTATTTATGATTTCTTTCAAAATCTGTGAAAACATTCCTAAAGTCACTTTTTCTGTTTCATTGAATGCCGAGCGTACTTTAATTTCTGAAGCGGTTCGTTTTTGTTTTTCCAGAGCCAACTTCATTTTTTCTTATGGGTGCGATTTTTATAGTTTAGATAGGTGGACAGCACATTTCTTTCTAAATTTATTGGTATGCCATATTTACTATTTCGTTTTAATATTCATTGAGAAATTTTGAAAAAACTGAAATTAGATTCACGTGCACATATCAAGTTAGCTTGTATTCAATTATATTCTACGTAGCCAAGAATTGTCACAACGAAATTCTATTACAAGTGCTCAGCGGTATTTAGAAACTTATCTGGAGAGAATTCAACCAAGTATTAGATATTTTTCCAAGTTGGATAACGACTTAGTTCAGTATGGTGCATTTGAAAAGCCAAGAGGAAAGTACGGGAGCAAAATTTCTGCTGACAATAAAGAAAACTTATTAGCAGCAGTAAGTTGATTCTTGTTAGATAATTCCTAAATAGTAAATACTTAATGTTCACTTTTAAGGTAAACGAAAACCCTAGAACATCGATAAGAAAAATTAAAACTAATTTAGAATTGCCCTATTATCGAATCCACCAAGTTTTCAAAAAAGAAAAGATGAAACCATTTAAAATTCACATCACCCAGACGTTGCACCCAGGAGACGATGCTCGTCGATTGCAGTTCAGTCACTGGCTTGCCGAACGGGGTGACGATTTTCTTAAGAACATCATTTGGACAGATGAATGCAGTTTTACGAATTCCGGACTTTTTAATCGCAATAATGAAGATTATTGCTCTAGAGAAAATTCTCGCATATATCATGACGCAAGACCCCAACGTCGTTTTTGCATAAACGTCTGGGTTGGTTTATGGAGAGATCGAATAATTGTACCTCTTTTATATGAAAATACTCTTACCGCTGAACGTTATTTAATTTTTTTAAATCAACATTTGTTAAATTATTTCGAAGACATTCCATTGATTCATTTAAGGGAACTATGGTGGCACCAAGACGGAACTGCTGCACACAACACTCGAAGAGTTCGAAACCGCCTAGAGGAGATTTTTCCAAGGCATTGGATTGGAACAAATGGACCTGTCACCTGGCTGACGTGATCACCTGACCTTAACCCCTTAGACTTTTTTCTATGGGGAAACCTAAAGAATAGTGTTTTCAAACATAATTACAACAACGTGGAAGAACTAAGAAACGCTGTACTTCGTGCTTCAGCTCATGTTCCACGTAGGACAATAGAGCGTAGTTTGACAAATGGTATCAGAAAACGTGTAAGATTATGTATTGCCGAAAATGAAAATGCTTTTGAACATATGCTCTTCGGCGTTTCAAAATGTACCATTTTGAATCAAATTGTTATCCAACTTGGAAAAATATCTAATACTTTGTTGAATTCTCTCCGGTTAAGTTTCTAAATACCGCTGAGCACTTTTAATAGAATTTCGTTGTGACAAATAAAAAATACGCAACATATCACGTTTTTCTTCATTTGAATACGCCATTCTGTATTTAATGACAGATAAATTAAACAAATGTGTACGTTTCCTTGGCTTCGCAGCATATGAATGAATACAAGCTAACTTAGGCTCGGTATTTCAGTCACAGATTAACTTTCATCTTCAGTTTATTGCCATAGAAACGATTGTCTTCATAATTGTTACTATGGGAATAAACTGAAGCTTAAAGTTAATCTGTAACTGAAATACCGTGCCTTAATATGTGCACATGAATCTATTTCAGTTTTTTCAAAATTTTTCAATGAAAATAAGACAAAATAGTAAATGTGACACAACAATGAATTCAGAAAGAAATATCTAAACAACAAAAATCGCGCCCATAAGAAAAAATTAAGCTGGTTCTGGAAAAGCAAAAACGAATCGCTCCAGAAATAAAGTACGCTCGGCATTCAATCAAGCAGAAAAAGTGGCTTCGGGAATGCTTTCACAGATTTTGAAAGAAATCATAAATAAAGAAGTTAAATTCGATTTTCGAAAATCGCAATTTTTAGTTTTTTTCCGATTGCGAAGAAACCGTTTAAGATATTTCAAATTTCTTAACGTATTATTATTGAGCATGAAATTTGGCAACTTTGCTTCCATTTAACCGATTTTCTGTCTCTTATAATAAGCGAGATCCCCATGCTGGCCCTCGAATTTCAATCACCCTGTATATCGTGTGAAGTGTCATTTTTAATTCTCTGAATATCTTAAAGAACCTGCTTTTGGCTGTAAATAAAGATTTTAGAAAAAAAGGATATGTATACTTGCTCGATACTGTTTTTTCTTGTTTACTACACGTTCAAACCCTGAAAAGGTGTTTATACTAACGCTACTAGCATAACGTCAGTAGAATTTGAAACATCGATCTGCAGCAAGTCATTTAATAATTAATAGGAAATGCGCCAATTTCACTGTTCTGCCGCGATTAAACTAATATTAACTGGAGATAGTAATCTTACTGTGACGATCGAATTGGATCTAATATTACTAGCGGATTCTGATCACATAAATATGTATAAGCGTCAATTATAAAGCACGTAGTAATAATTTATTACAGGATTATATACTAACCTTAATTAATATTTAAGAAGGATCACAAGAAACATTAGAATGCAGCATAATAATAGTAATAATTACTATAAATTATAGAATTTGGGGAAATCATTGTCTCACAAAGCTCGATAATGAATTTCAGCTAATGTAATATGATAAGGATTTCACACAGATATTACAAGTCATCGTTTTGTAAAGTAGAAGGGAATAATTTAATTAAATAATTCACGCCTCGTGCATCCCTGAAGCCTAAGTACGCTAATACTCGGCAAACAATAAGGCAATAGTAATTAATTAGAAATTAACTATTCACCAAGATTCCGCACAACATCTGCTCCGGGGCTGACCCTCTCTTACCACCCTCTAATGTGATTCCTCACCGTGTATGGGCGCCAACTATAAGTTTAAAGATCTACTACTCCACCAAAACTAGGAGTGGACGAGGAGCTCGAATGCAACTTCTGCTTCGGAATTCAAATTGATTACTCGTGGTGAGTAATTAAGTCTATTAATACGCGAATTCTGAGAGGATGCGAAACGGATTTGCCAGATTTACTGAGGCGTTCATAATTATTCCTAAAGTGCGCGAAGCACAGTCAAAGTCAAATAAAAAGTCAAAGTACCGAATATTAATCTACATCGTCATATTATGTTTTATAATTGAAGTATTAAAATCGAAAACTGTAATAAAATGGAAGAGAATTTGGCACATTTTCGATTAAGGTGCATTAAAAAAAGAAGTCGGGATTAAATCAACATGGAAATTTCAGAGACGATTTATATTCAAGAATTAGTTAATAAACCCGAAGAAAAAAAAATTAATCCCTTCGTACCGCATTCAAGTCAATTCGAACCATCCACCAGAAGCTGGCCAAATAAACTCTCGAAAGCCCGTTATCGTTAAAGCTCGCTCACTTGAAACGGTGCGGGGAAAGAACAACAATCCTACGCATTCTTAAAGTTGCGAAGTTTACAAGCGGCGCCAGCGTAACGTATAATCCAATTATAAAATTAAACTTTTTCCGGGAAATATTCCGCGGAAAAATGGGATTTTAATTGATGCGAGAGTGCAGCACTAATCTGACGAGACAGTTGCTTTTTTCCACCGACTGCGACTCTGACTTGTCACTTAATCGCCTTCTTCTTCTTCCTTTTGTCTAAAAATTAATTTGTACGCCGCACTAACCGATTTTTCTTTTGCTAATTACATCAATGTTTTTTTTTTCATCTTAATTAATTCCCAACACTGGGATATTCCCGGTAAATGGCTTATTAGAATCCAAGAAAAATTGCAATTGATAATATAAGCGTGGATGAACTACTTAAATAATACAAAGTTTTCTTCCGATTTTACAGGAAAAGTTCTTATTTTAAATCGAATGCCTCATGTATTACGAGATCACAATTTTGAATTCCCCATTCAATACTCACATACATTTTTTCAATTTTTTTCACCTTGATTGAAATAAATTGGTTACAGTACTAAAAAAGATAGAGAATTATACAGAGTGGAACAAAATGATTCACACTTAGCTATACATGTAAAAATCCGATATGCCACTCTACGAAAATAAGGAAGGCAGTACCTAATATCAAAATATACATCAAAATTCAAAATGTGATTTATTGCGAATGTTTGCAAAGTTGAGATTGAAGTTGAAAAGAACGCCAACGAAAGTAAGTTACAGCAGGTGTTAAAAGTTACCACCATTTTGTGGCATGCATATGCCTACATGAAGTCTTATTATTAAAACTAAGCTGTAATATATCCGGTACTACCTCGTTGCATTTTAATGTGATATATGCCACCAGTTCCTTTTTTTGTAGACTTCATTTTTAAGAAAGCCAAATATGGAGAAGTTTAACGGGGTGACAACTGGTGATCTTGCCGACCAAGTTCCCATGCTTACAACTCGACCAGGAGAAAACTCTTCAAGAAATTCCAAATTTTCTCAAATTCATCGAGATGCACCTGCTCTAAAAATGGGAGCAACAATTGTCCCTATAACTATTAACTATTGATTGTACCGTGGAAGAATATTGTATGATTCAGCTAACCATAGTGCAATCTTAACAAACAGGATATAAAGGAGCCTCAAGGAAATAGTGGGTGTTAACAACATACCATGTTCGGTAATTTCGTTTATTTACATAAGCACCTAAATGGAACCAAGCTTCATCCGTGAAAAAACTTATATCGAGAATGTCGTTATTTAAGTTTTCTTGGAAAAAGTTGCAATACTGCATTCGATTGTTGCACCAAATTTTGCAAATTTTCGGAAAGATTTCTTGGGACTACAGACACTTTGTATGGATGCATATGTAAACGACGCTTCAGAACTCTTCTATGTGTGTGTGTTAGACACATTGGTTTGAGCAGAAATTGGAGCAATGCGGATTTTCTGTAACAAGCTTTTTCATTTGTTCGACGACATTTTGGTCAGTTTACGGCCTTCCAGTGGATTTCTCCTTTATCACACTTCCCGTTCTGTGAAATCTCTCGACAATTTGGAGAATATGTTGATGCAAGACAGATTCTTTAACAATTTTGTTTCGAAACCTAAGTTGAAAGTGGTGCTTTGCATTCTAAAGCGGAATATTATCATTTCCCATTTACTACAGGTCCAGATCAGAAATAACCCTAATGAAAGTGTTTTCTTGCAAGGTATACATTTTAATCGCTTGTTAATTAATTCTATAAATTGTAATAATTATCAATTTGACTGATTTATGATATTTATTGACAGAAATACCTGTTTCAAAAAGATTAGAGCGGCACAAAAATTTATATGTGAAAAAAATCCAAATGTAACTAATTTTATTCCAGTTCGTAGAATTCAATCCTATGTTCAAAACAGTGAGAAGTGAACGAGGGAAAGCGAATGTCTCACTTGTTTGCGTTCGCTAATAAAATTAGGCTTAACAATTCTGAAGCTAATGTATTCTAATTTCGGTTGTAACGTTAAGAAATTAGCTGCAGCAGTAGCAGGGCTGTTTTCCCGTCGACCGTTTCGAGAAAGGGTGTGCGCGACTTAATAATCGTTCGCGAAATTTGTGTTTCGAAATAATAATCTAAGCAGGCGAGAGTAAGCATGAGTTTTCTGAATGCGGAATCTTCTTCGAGCAGCGAGATTACCGCTTTAGACAATGTATTTACTTATGTGGGGTGGAATAAAGTCCCCTCTAAGCCCGATATAAACAAGACATTCCTGTCACGCGTCTAAAACCGAGATACTGGCTGAACTTAATAAACAATGGTGCAATTTCTCTCGTCATACTTCCTACGAACTAAACGGCTGTTGCTGCTGATTTTCTGGTGGTTGTGTCGCAAGGTTCTCAGATCTAATCTCATTTGTTGATGTCCGTTATCTGAAGAATGTGAACTCCTTTAGAGACATATCTCACTAACACGAAAATATCTCCAAACTTAACATATATGTAAATTAGAAGCAACTGATTTTGGTTCGTTTTTGTTAACACCAAATTAATTTAAAGGAAAATTAATCAAAGTCGAAGAGTAAGACAAAAAGTAAAACATTCACGACTATGTATACTCGTTAAAAGACATATTGTTAATTCGTTAAGTTCATTCTCACTAAGGGCTTAACTCTGTGTACAATTACATAAGGAAAACTTCGAATGATGCTTAAATTGAAGAACATCAAAATTTAACATCATTCATACGAAAATATTTACAACAAACCAATTAATTTAAAAATTAAGTTAGAAAACCCGACATCGTATATTCGGTGCACTTCTATTTCGAAACTGTGAACGTGGATTTTTATCCGGGTCTTTTCGTTAATAAAAAAAAGCAACAGGAGATTAAAAGCCGCAGTAAATTCTCGCTAATTTTTTTGCCGATCGCAAATTAAAAACCGAAAGCCCTATAACCAATTATTTCCTGCCTACGATTCGCTGATAGATACCGACTGCTTCTAAACCAAATATAAATTTGCAAGCTTCGTAGTTAAATCCGATAGTGCGGTGTTTATTTTATAACTTGAAAACGCCGGTAAATATTTATCGCACTGGGAATGCGTAGCAATTAAAATTTGTAACAATCGTTTTAATTAACAAATAAACTTTATGACAAAACCAACAGTTGCGTCACATATTCAACGCTGAATTTGGTTTTATAACTTACATAGTCAGTCGGCGTTAATTTTGGATGTTACAAGTTGTGGTTTACTGATGTAACTTTATGTATGTAGTAGGTGCATACTACATTTGTGGATCTCATTGTTACAGTATTTAAAGATTTACACTTGGGAGACGGCATTTGTTAATTTGGTGGACAAGATATTTGAAGAGATGATGAGGAATGCAGATAGAAAACAGTTAAAACTATGAAAAGTCTATCCGATTAGGCTATTAATCAGAAAATGACTATACTTAGAATTATAAAGGTAGGATCGCCGATCAACCATGATTGTTTAACGCAGGTTTACACTATCCTATTTTTTGTACAAGACCTATTTCTTAAATAGGGAAGTCTACAACGGTATCTAGAAAATTAGAATTCAAAAATTATTATGAACTTTAAGATTATAATTGTTAGTGTAACTGATGTTAGTAAAAGGCAGATCAATACTCATCGCTTCAACATATAATATCACAAAAAAGACATCAAAATACAGATAATTTTCTAAACCTCTAGATGAAAAATCATTTCATTTCAATAAAATTCAAAGCTTAAAACAATTACCTTCAAATAACTATGCATGCACGATTTTAAGCAAATTCTTCCACAGTAAAAATGCAAATAGGTACGCACAGCCGGAAGCTCCCGGAAGTGGAATTTGTTCGACGATATACTGATTGCAAGTTTAAGCTTTTAAGCGTGCCCTTAAATTTACTTTGGATTGGAAACTTTTTCGGTCAAAACTTAGCAGTTTCCTCTCCACCATTGGGGAACAACAGGTTTTCGGTTTCTTAGTTTTTCAATATCGTTTACTGCGATAAACGTGGGATTACTCCGCCCGCAAAAGTTCCGTAATGGTTTGTAAATATTCGGGAAGCGGAGAAATTTAATTTTTTTCTTTTGGGAGAGAATTTTAAAGCGTGACCTTTCTAATTGGAAATAATCTTGGGGGATTTCGGTTTTTCGTTCTGGTGTAATTATGAGATTAAATGTGTTTTGCAACTTGTTATCATAAAATTCGCATCTGATAGATTGTGGTGGTGATGTTTTCTGTCTTTTGTAGCGCGGAACTGTTTGAAAGCGAACACGTGGCTACGACGACGTACAATAAGCGCTGACCTTGACCAAATAAATGTCTGCGAGGCAAAGGGAAGAAACAAACTCCGGAACAAACATACATTTGTGTAAACGTGTTATTTATTTTCGAGTTGAGAGCGTGCGTCGTCGTGTCTGTCGTCCCGAACAATCTCCTCCCAACTTGGGAAGTACGGTTCGCGAGCAGACAAGCCAAAAGCATGTAATGATAGAGCGAGGCCCGATATTGATCAGAGGGTGCGGTGTGATGGGCTGCCGATCACCAGACGTAACAAATGTGACATCACACAGTTCGCTGGCGCTATCTGTATTGGGAGACACAAACAAAAACAGTTTACTGCTACATTGAGAACCGTTCCGAGCAGACAATGAAAAATTCCGCTGAATTTGAGAATTGAGATAGCTCGCGGAACTGGATTTTCGAACACAAAGGCGGAATATTGCCCGGCCCTGATACCAATAGATGGATTTTCAATTGTTTTCCAACTACTTTACAACCTACACAAACGAAGCGCTTTATATAAATATACAAACCCCCCAAATATATGGTACTAGGCTTTTTGAATTAAACTTGTCCAAAATGCTTTGTGACGCCATCCGAACTAAACAGCAGGACCATGCCAAATATTTAAAAGAACAAATTTATTCACTCATTCAAGTACCATAATACCATAAGGTATTAAACGACATTTAAACAACAAATCAAATTAAATAAATAGAAAACAAACTTGTATAAACAGCAACCTAAAATGTGTTATTAAATCTTTTATAGTCAATCGTGTTTATTGATGAAGTATGTAAGAGAAATTTGCAAGTTCCGGCCTTTAACCAACAATTTTTAGTTGATCAATAAACTCGTCAATGGAACAAACTAAAAGAAAACACTTGCCTATCAATCCTACTACGCAATAATTAAACGTTTAATTGAATATTGTTACCTAAAGGTGGTCATTGACACATCAATAATCGGGCAATATTTGGGCCATTACATCGACAGCAATCGGTTTGCTTCAATGTCGCTATAGAATGCACTTGACCCGTCATTTCCAGATGATAAGATTATAGTTACAGATCGCCTAAAAATCCACGCGTCTATGGCCACCTTTCTATTGGCTACGTGCAGTGGATACAGCTGCTGTATATCAGCGCGGGATAAATGCTGAAACGAAGCAGTTTACAGTTCTCTGAACGCTGTAAAATACCTGTTTTTAATTTAAATGGTAAATCAAAATAACTGAAAACGTAGGACACTTGAATGTTTCCAGCACGTTTCCAGTGCTCAAGATCGTAGTTGTGAAATGAAGGGGGTTACCGCCCTCCACGTTAACAAAGTAACATGAATGAATCTAGTGGTTTTAATTTACGCTGGGATACTTCCGCAGTTGCTAGATAACGGCATAACCCAGCACTATCGTTCAGAATAACGCTGATAACTTAGCAGTTCAACAGCTGTGTCCACTGAACGTAACTATTAACTAATTATACACGGACAAAGCTGAGACAAATCTATTTCGTGCTGTAACTAAAGCGGCTAATCAATTATTTTATTGTCTATTTGTTCCTAGAAGTGGTTGCACTCCGTACTTTGGCCATCATATCATCTTCACCTACGCAAGTATCAGGCAGATGAAAGGTATATAGCATATGAAAACATATAAAAAAGCACGAGTCGCCAAAACTATGCCAATGTGCTATATACAACAAACTGGAGCTATCTTTATTATGATACTTGAGGAAGCTGCAGCACTCAAAAATCACTCTACACGATCACTTCAACTTATTGTAATCATGAGTATAGTATACAGTTAAGCTTAATCAGAAAAAGTTTTTCTATACTATGGCAGCTAGAAAGCAGATACAACAAATTTGAGAGAATTAATTATTAAAAAAAATGAGACAAACGTCATAGGAATTCCAAGAAATTATAACGCCATTGATTTCTGACCTTTTCTATCAATTTTAAATATTTCGAGGTCAAGTAGATACTGATTCTTACTATAATAACGTTTTTTCTTTGTACCAAAGCAGTGCTTCAATCAAAAACGAGCCATTTGTTACTGTTTTCTTTACACAGTCGAAAAATGAAAAAAATTGGTCTAGTTTTCAAATCCAAATAACCTTCTTGTTTTTAAAGTTACCAAAAAAATGACGTTTTTATAGTTTTTAACTGAAATCGATTGTTAGAAGAGTTGAAATCCAAAATTGTCTGACTTTTTTAAAATTCAAAATGGAGAAACACGAGAGTTACGTAAAACGTGATACGATAAAGGTTACATTTAGTACAGCGAAAATTCTACATGTGCAGAAAATATACATCTACAGATACTTCGAGAACGGTGTTAAACAGATATGAGGACTTTTGCATGGAATATATCTATTTCTTTTTGTTACTAAAGCACTGTTTACACTCACAAGTTAACATTTAAAGTTGAGCAGAATGCATCGCCGTTATCTGTCAAATGAAAGTTAAATATAAAGGTTCAAATGTCATTGCACAGAATGAACGACGTCAAGCGATATTATTGTATGCGCAAAGTTGATCAACTTCCAACTTTGACGGCGGCAAACGTCATAATACATAACCAAATATGTCCCTACCATCGTATTTTCATCAGGCAATTTCTTATTTGTGTGAATAATATAACATACAATACGCCAGTTGTAACATAAATATATATAACAATATAAATACTTGAAATTTATCCGTATGTGATACAAGTTATTTCTATTAAGTTCTTAAGTTGGAATGATTACGTTCCATACTGCTTTATCTATGCACGTCTTTTGAAGTCACAAATTAACGCGTTGCATTCTGTTTAACCTTTTAGGGTTTTCCTACAATTTTAAAAATACAATAATTCAAAGTTTGGCATTGTAGCCAAGAAGGTCTGTCTTGTTTCAGCAAGTCAGAGCATAATATCATAATAAGAAATTATCTAAATCAAAAGCTTCCTGTTAAATGTTTAGGAAATTTCTTTAAAGTGGCTACCAAAGTCTTCTGACCTGTTACCCTTAGACTATTTCCTTCGGAGACTTTTGAAGCAGAGAATTTATAAAAATAGTAATATGTTATAGATGTACATGTCGAATAAGCTTTCATTCCTATCAGACCACTTCAAATTTCGAGTACCTTATCTTTATCAAATAAAAGATGCCGTTCTGTTCTTGTTTTATTTATATCCAATATGTAATTCAAGGTTAACCATGAGTTATTTCATTAAGACTGAGATTAAGTTTAATTGATGTCGGTGTAACTGGACATGAGTTATTTGTATGAAAGAGGAAATGAGTCGCAAATTCTCGTAATCACCAAGTAATAATCTTAGTCTCATGAATATTAAAAATTTTTAGTTAAAAGTCTGCATTAGTGAAGTTTTACAGTTTGTTTCATATTTAGTTCTTTTGTATCCTTACGAATCTTTCGTTTCTTCTTCTATTTTTTTGTCGTATAGCACGAATGTTCATTTGTAATTTTATTTATAAGAAATAGTTTATGAAGACATCCTAAGAAAATATTTCATTCATGTAAAAGGTAGGCGCATTTGTTTTTATGTCCCATAAATATAAAAAAAATTATCTGCAGAGCACCAATTCAACAATAAACAGTTTAATGTCGTGATTAAACCATACGGTTATTCCAGAGTAACCACAAAATATGTTATAAAATTTTTAATGACCTCTAAACTTAAGCTCCGCCGGGCTCTCAGTTGAAACCTTCGATAATACAATAATACACAAACAAGTCAGTTTTTGCTCAAAGGAAAACTTTTATACGTCCGCAGTTTCAGGAGCAATATTAGTCAATTTGGGGAGCACATATCCATAAACAGTAATGCAATTACGCGAACTAAAAGCACGGAAACTTTTTACTCGAAAAATCTGCCGCATTTGATTGGATGATGATTCTTTCGGTACGGGGTAACGCGATTATGTCGGAAAGTTTTCCGACAAAAAGAACGCACTGTGCATGATTGGCTAATGACTTTTCCGGACATTTTTATTGCATGCACTGCGGTCGCAGAACAGGCAATCAAAGTGAAAAATTTCGGTCGGGGAGTAAAGGACATATTCAGTTCAAATCCGATGTATCCTGTGAATTCGAACAGAGATGGCTGGCTGGCTGCTTTCGTAGTTGGTCGAATCAGCCACGTGTCCTGTTGTTTGTAGCTGTTCACTCACCCACAAATAATACACTTCTAGACGCATTAATAAACTAAAATACGGTTAGGCTGAACGCTTGGTGATTTATGATATCTTCGCAAATATTATTACCACTACGAACTTGGAATCGATTATTTCCCCAATGTTTATTTATTACATCATTTTATCTTTACAAATATTGTTGAAAGAGAATTTCAAAATTTTTGATTAATTAATTTAAATAACACAAATAAGCCAAAAAATGCAATAATTAATAAAGACAACTCACTATTTTATAATTGCATTATATTTAATTTCGTAGATCGTGTGTATAAGTAGTTTTTCCTACAATTCCAAATAATAAAATCTTAAACATTGACAAATGGAAATTATTGGAAAACATCAAAGAAATTTATTTCTATTGTATGCAATAAAATGAAAAGTAAATCGTTTAAAGTGAAAAGTAAATTAATTATCGTCCCTAGCAATAATGTAAATCAAGCAGAAAAGCTTGCACATTTTTACGACGAAGCGAATTTATAATTGATAAGGTTCCGATCTTTAATTTCCAGCGATAAACTCTTGTTAATTGCTTAATTTGGGCAGGCAGTCGCCGACATTTTTGTGTACACTTCCACACAATTTACGGTTCGATTTCCGTTTGAATTATGGCTTAATTCGAGCAATCACGCCTTCATAAAGTAATTAGATTTAATTACTTGTCCCTTTCGCATCTACCTGTACTAATGGCCCGTGGAATTGTCGGTGATTGCCCTCGTCTGTATTTTAATTGGCACTTTTACGGGCGCCGATCGGTAATTAACTTTTTCGAATGTGAATTATTTTGCCTTTGCCCATCTAATAACTTTTGTTAGTCCAATATCCGAACGCATTAGATTCATTATTAGAAAGCCTAGTAATAGAAATGCTCAGAATGTGTTAGTGTTATTGCTTATAATTGGTACTTGGAGAAAGTTACAGGTTGTTTATGTTCTTTTGCGTTACTCAGGCTTACATCGTAATTAACACTTTGCGTAAGATGAGACGTTAAGATATTAAGTAGTTTGACAACTCAGTTTGTTTTGCTTTAGTTGGTTTCTGTTTGCACTATCCTACAAAGTTTTACTAATAATAATCTTCAGCTAATCTACAAGGTTTTCAAAATAATTAGAAAGATTAATTCACCCCTAGCTCTTATGGAACTTTATCACCAGTGAAGTTTAATCTGAAGTTAAAAATTGTCGCTCAAAAATGCTAGGGAAGCTTATAATTTTTTAATAAATTTTCCTTTTCATTGTATTAGGAAATCATATCATTCATAGCTTTGAACAATTAATAGTACATAAAGTAATAGTTTCTTAGAGCCAGATAACGACCTTAGGTTTTACCATTCAACCATAACCATTGACTTGAAGTTATTTTTACGGAATCGATTCGTTTTTTTATCAAAAAAAAAAAAATAATAATAAACTAGTTGAGCTTTTTATCTTTTCGTTTTATATGACAGAATACCCTTCCTCGATTAAGCTTATTGTTTTCTTCACATTTTTCCTGAAACATCTTAACTTATGTACTAGAAATTTTCAATTTTAGTTTCAAAGATAGTGCACCAAAAAGCTCAACAATTGAAAGCAGATACATAACGTAGAGGGCTTTAAAAATTGAAGAAGAAGATATGAAGCCGAATTATAATTAATTTTAGAAGCTGTACTGAAACTGATATTACTTTGTACGAATCGTTGATTTATATATGGTCTTAGACAAACAAAATCACAAGCTTTTTCTTGCGATAAAAATGTTCTGCGTTTTTATTTTTCCAATACTTTCGATATTCCGTTTCTGATGAGTTGATATACGGAACGAAGAAAATTTGCTATCAATGAAAATTAGTTTCGGCAAGTTTTCATGTTCAATGGACATAAATTTTTTGATGCGCGCGAAATCAGATTCATAAACAAAAAGCCGGTCGATCTCACAGATAAATTATATTGAGGCGAAACTTCGTGTGTTTCTAAGAGCCGTTCACAGAAAATTAGTAAAGTTTCGCAACTTTACAATTTGCGTGTGCCGATAACTTGGTGGAGGCGGCGGCAGCGGTGGTGGTATTGGAAATCTTCAGAGCAAAAAAAAAAACACAAGAACTTAAGCAACACTATCGGTACCGATCACCAATGCACAATTATTTTTACGTGTTTTGTAAATTTGGAAACACGTTGCCTTATTACTAGTTGGTGTTGACGAAGAAAGTTTTCAGCACGCGAACGTCCATACTCACACACAAACACACGTGCGAGCGTCAAACCGATGACAGCTAATTATACACTTATGAAATACATCATAATGCACTCGTTTTACGTGGAAAGAAAAACGATTAATGCTTAAGCACGAGTCGGCATGTAAATTATTTATAATTACGACGGCACACCTGGCGACCTCTATTTTTTTACCTCACCGTTTGCAGACCTTTCATTTCATGTAACCTTAAGTGTGACAAGATTGTCAATGTATCAGCGCTTACCTGCTATTAGCAGCGGAACGCTAATGGCCTTATAGGAAATTTATAAACTTATTACGCACAAAAAAAATTACCCGCATGCGTAGTTATTTTTAGCTCTTTTTTCCATTAATCACCCCGGATGGCAGTAAAAAAATATTGTCTCAAATTATGCCAAGGAGAAAAATGTGCCCCGTCATTATTAATGTCACGTGCGTTGTTCCTGTGTTGTCGTTTGTTTGCTGGATCAACTTATGTATCAAGCTTTTAATTACAGTGCAAACGCTTAATGTGAGGTGCATGCGCGACAAACGCTTTTCTAACGATGTTTGCTTTTAGAATATATTTCACGATGCTAAGGAAAAAGAAAATAAATGTTTCATAAAAGAAATGAAACTTCCTACAGATTAATGTTGCGTCTTTAAGTGTACGAAATAAAAGCTGAAAAATATCTGTTTTCTAACGATTTAAATTTTATGTTACATGAAACAGACACATAAAGTATGAAAATCTGATAACTGAAAGTATTAAAAAATAATTTGATAATCACTTGAAATAAAACTGTAATCGTCAGTATAACATCGAGTATAAATCTAAGCGTAAATTATAATATTTTTATCAGATTGTAGTAATATGGTAATACAGGAACAGCATAAAGTAATTGCTCAGCCCTAATGGAAATGACTTTCAACAGAAAAATTTTCATGCAGCTTCTCTCTTTATGCGAGGCGGGTGTTCGTCGGACCGTCGGCCCCCCTCGCTTTTAATACCTAAATTCGACACGGTTCTTTTCTTCCGGAGTTGCGGGAGTGTAGACCGAGACTGATTCTCATCAAGGGCCCTTGACAAATGCAGCTCGTCTGAACCGTCTCACAGTAATCAGAGCGAAGACGCCATAAACGTGCTCGCTACACTTCATTCCCCGTTCAACTACAAAGAATTTATATGTGTA
Source organism: Serrognathus titanus (assembly GCA_039766575.1). Lineage (NCBI taxonomy): Eukaryota > Metazoa > Arthropoda > Insecta > Coleoptera > Lucanidae > Serrognathus > Serrognathus titanus. The sequence goes on from CM077913.1 coordinate 22,756,272, forward strand.
CATTTGTACGACACTTAGACGAAATGGGCAGATCCCTAATGATACCTTTACTTGAATGTAGCGTATATTTTCTACTCTCTTAATGAAACGGCGGAAACTTTTCATTACAGGTGCCTGTATTTACATAATGTACTGCGGTATTTAGACACTGACTTAAGTAAATTCCTGCAAAGAACTTTATCCATCTTCATTAATCATTACTCTCAAATTTGTTCTCTATTATTACTGAGCAGCACAATGACTTCAAACAGATAAACAAGATAAACTGTATTAACAATACGTAAAAATTGGCTTATATTAAAGTAATCAAGGTAAGTGGATATTTAGAAGCTTCTTCCGTTCGAATTGGATATGGGCGAGTAACCGCAAATTTTGTGGAGCTTTATTGTTTTGCAATGTGTTTACAAGAACTGCAGACGCAACGAATAGAAGTTGTCAACCAAAGACGTAGGTGAGCTTTTTTTATTATTTTTAAACTAGACCATCGATTGTTTCTTGAAGGCTTCAACATCAGAACCAACAACATCAGCCTAATAGAAGTCCAATGCATTCTGGAAGAAATGTAGACATCGCTACAACTTCGATGCGGTTCCATTTCAGAAACTTTGGGATAAAATAATTCTCATCTGGTTACCTTTCATTACCCAAGTAGTGCCACTCTACGAAAATAAAAAAAGATAATACCCTAATATCAAAATTCAAAACGTGATTTATAGCGAAGGGATGATACGAATACAAAGATTAGATTGAAACTGAAAAGAAGGCCAACGAAAATAAATCACAGCAAAGTTGAGAGTGGCCACTATTTTGCTGCAGACATATAACTACACAACGTTTCATATTATTAACAATGTGCTGCAATATATCCGGTATCACCCCGTTACTTTTTAATGTGGTCCTTGCCACCAGTTCATGCAAATTATTAATTCTTTCATAGTAGACCTCATTTTTAAGAAAACGAAATATGGAAAAGACTAACGAAGTGAGGTGCGACCAAATAAATTCTCTTTCACTTATTCAACACCATTTTTGTAAGTTTGCGGCCTGCCAGTGGATGTCCCCTTTATCATTTTCTCTCTCGACATTTGGCGAATGTGTTGGTGCAAGGCAGTTTCTTCAACAATTTTATTCGAAAACCTAAGTCAAAACTGTGTTTTGCAATGAATAATGGAATATTGACATTCTCATTTATTACACGTCCAGATCGGAAATAAGCTTCAATAATGAAAGTGCTAATTCAAAGAGATTAGAACGGCACAGGAAAATTTACATGTGAAAAAAATGAAATGAAATGTAAGTAGATGACAATCATTTTGTTCCATTTTGTACTAATACGTGAAACTTAATCAAATCTTGTCCGATGAAATATATTTTTCGTAATAAATTATTTTAAAACGGATACTAAAATTGGCATTAAGGCTCAACGTTTTATAGCTATAAAACGGTAGCGAAACGTTGAGCGTTAGTGCCAATCGTTTTATAGCTATAAAACCATAGCGAAACGTTTCCTACAATTTCTCTTCAATGAGTGACAATTTTGATATCTATTTTTATTAATTCGTGATTAACGAAGGCCTAAGGAAGTTGTAAAATATCGAAGCCGCTAGCTAAATTACAATATACAAAAAAAAATTAGGAAATTTCTGTTTAATCCTGAGAATTATATTAAGCATTCAGGGAATCTGAAATCAAATCTACTGCATCCTTACATGTTTTTGTCGAAACGCTTTTATAAACCACTTTTCTATAAATGCGAGAACCTCTATTTAAAATACTTCCCAACAGTTTTGTCTTTTTTAAATTTGACACAATTACACAAAATTTTCCATTTGCTTAAGATTGTTAACATTTAACATCTGTCGTCAATTTTTCTTGTTAGATTTTTTGAAAATATTTTGACAAAAATACTGCGCTCCTAAGATATAGAGAATATAATACTATAATGAGCAATATATGGATACAATCTACACTATAGAGAAATATCTTACTGAAACAAAGATACTTTTGTGGACTTTAAAGGACGACAACTAAGAAGAAATAATTGGCATAAAATCGGAAAATACAATCTATTTACCTGCCTGACCTCTATTTTCTTTCCTTATTTTCAGCTACTTTTTACTGAGATATCAAAGCGACGTTTATCCTGATTGTTATTTCTTTTATTATATTTTCGCTTATTGCGACGATTTTCTTTATTTCTTACAATAAATTCTAAAGCGATTCAGGAAATACCGTCTTTAACGATTTCAAATTGTTCATTGCTATCTTAGCATTTAAAAGAGAAAAACGATCGTTCAAATGTTATAAACATGTTATACTTAATTTTATTTAATCAGAAATTATCCACAGTAATGAACATATTTTTATAATTCTATGCATGACATACCAAATTACAAAATACAAGAAAATTCCTAAGCGCTATTAAATGAAGATATTTTCCTTCTATGTGCTCCGATTTTTGATTAAGTGAAAACTTCTATGTGAAACGCAAATTGAAGAAAGAAACTTTTAGCTTCGTCAAACGATAGCGAAACGTAGAGCATTAGTGCCAATTTTAGTGTGAGTTTTTAAAATAATTTATTACGAAATTTCATCGGACAAGAATCTACTTTAATTACATATTATGATCAGTCATTCTGGTCTTTTGCAATTAATAATTTCCTAATATAATTTTTAATAAAAAATTGACTTTCATTTCACCAAAATATACTAGCCTTCCTCACACTAACGTTTGTCAAAATAAATAACATTTCATAACATTACGTAGATTGTCGGGCATAAAGAAAATGATCACATTGATGATGCCTCGTAAGGAGTATGTTTTCATGTTATTTTTAAGTGAAATGCTGATACTCAACAGAAACATCTTTAAATCAATTTACTTGTAGTTGTAGATGACCTTTTAAGACTGCGAAAAAAAAATCCGACGCAAAGTGTACTTATGAGTTTTAGTTATCTCTTAATTATCTGCTATTTAACAAAAAATGCAACAAGTTTAAATTTCACAGATGATGAACTTATTTGTGTGTTTCTTTCAAGTTTCGGCTAATATCCCATTAGCTAATGAGAAAATTACGTGTTTACTTTATCGATTTCTTGCGTTATAATATATTCAGTGATACCTAAGGGAAGAGATTCATATTAATTACTATTTCGGTAATGTCTGTAATAAATGTAAGTATGCACGTTTGATATTTTTAAGAATGTAATTAGAAGAAAAAGAGGAAGCATGCTGTATTACTGGACGTATTGGAAAACTAAATACCAAATTATCTAACATTTCTTTGTAATGCTGCCTATAATTAGAGTTAGTAAACCCTATCGGTATTTTTAATGAATTACAAAATGTTCTTAAAAGCAAGTCTCAAAACAAGACACAGCATACATTATACCGGGTTCCTGATGCTTTGCAACAGATTCTCTTATAACTTGCATACAAGATATAAATTTAAGAAGCTTAGTTTTATTAAAAGTTCCTAAAGCTTTTGAATCTACCCTCGTAATTGTAGATTTACTACCACAGCACACTATATTATGTGGCATAAACAAAATATAATCTTGACGTTCAAATAACTAATGGTGTGTATAGACAAAGCGTTATTGGCTTGTAAATAAAAGTGTTTTCCATCATTTTTTTCAAGGTGATGAAATATTCTGCAATTAAATAAATTATTGAAGTCGTTAAAAGTTGTAAACCAGTTTGTAAACATGCGGGTATTTATTACTTCTATCGGCAACTAATGGGATAGATATTTACAACAGCGTCGCATTAGAAGCAAGCGAAAAGAAATTAACCTGAAATTGTAATATCGAATATCGTGGAGAGGAAATATGCATTAAGTTGATCAGTATATCAGAGATATTAATGCGGCGCGCCTTTTCGCTTGATCCGGACCCGCTCCTGCCGAGAACCAATCAGCCGATGGATTCGCTCAGTTATTTGATACTTTGGTGTAGCCCCGATGAATGCACGTCGAAAAAATATAGGGTATTTGTCCTGCATTCGATGCTTCATTTTGCCAATCCGACCAATTTTGCAATGTAACAGAGTGTACTTAATTATCTAGAAAAAAATGAATGAAAATAGAATATACGCAGAGCTTCAATGAAGCTTTAACACCAGTAACTGAAATATTTTTTCTCACCCAATAAAATTCGCAACTAGAAAGAGTTTGGTTGATTAAACTCATGCCGTCTTCTTGTACCACATCGAATTGATTTTGATGGCAAGTAAATATTTCATAAATTTGCAATCAAAACTTCAGTTGTCCATGAAAATAAGCAAAAGGCATTCAAACTACCTACAATAAAACTTAATTCGATAGAAATTTCGGTCTGCTGGCCGCAATATGTTGCTTTATGTAACATATAAAGTCTGTGGCTTTTTATGCCCGACGAACTTTATTGATATTAACTTGTATGACATAAACGAATTCCAAACAAATTTCAAAAGATTTTATTACCGCGGAGTATGATGTAGTTTTTCTTAAAATGTTTTTCCGGCAAGTCGGAAAAGACTTTTCATGTAAAGCGAATTCGGAAAGTTTCGGTTTTAGATTTTTATATTTGTTTTGTTATTGATATCGACGCCCGAATGGCTTTTAAAGCGTCGTACCTATCTCGTCTTTCTCCCGGGCACTTCATCGTCGACGTACCCGACTACAAAATAATTGAATTTCTAAATACTGAAGGAACAACTCCAGCTAATGAAATACATCAATGTTTGTTCGAAGTTTCCGTACTCCTAACTTACGAAATAGTTCGGAGTGTTTTAGTAACGCAAGTAATGTGTTGTGATACTTAATTTTCTCCGTCTTTTTCAACGGTTTTCATGTTAAAATGCAATGGAATAAATAATAGAGATCATCTCGGGGGGTTTGAAGTTAAACGCATACAAGTCGTTCCCGCGGGTTATTTACGACGTACATAGTTTAAATTATAGTCATTTTAGACATGAACTAGATGATACAGAGCTCTTCACGAAACCCAATTCGTAGAGATCAGAGGTTCTTTCAGATGCTAATGTCATGTCCCCTGAAACCTAACCGCATACACTCTCGTATTTCTGCATTCCGCGCTCCTTTGAAGTGCAATTTCTTATTAACATACGTTGCAGTGCTGAATTGATTTTTATTTAGGGATATTAAAAGCGAACCTTCCTTGTTTTCATAAAATAACGGCAAACATGTAGCAAAAGTAAAATATTTCAGTTTATATCCAAAAAGTACAAAAATAAATATGCCAACTAATGATACAAAAATCGGATCTTTCTTGAAGATTAAACGCCCGCATCGTACAGAGAAAAGAGCATAGAGAACGAACCAAATGTAATAAACGAACGGATTAAAACGGACATTTTCTATTAAAAATGTAAAATGTAGGCACTTTGGGAAATGCATACATAATATACTCTTTTATGTCTGCTATTCAGCGGCCGGAGGAGAAAAGCGGGCGAGAGGTCCGCAATATAAGCAGCAGCATCTGTCCGACAACACCAGCCATCCAAAGAATTGCACAGAATGAGCTAACCTTATGCAATTGCACGTCGGTTTATTTAAAGTGGAAATGCGGTGGTCGCTATTTGGTTATCTGTGCAGAGAAATTGAAAATGAAAAAGTTATTTCGTCCAACCCTCTAAATAATATAACACTTGTTACGTGCGCACGTGTTATAAATTTTAAATACATTTAAATCAATTTTACAAATTTTAGAAACATGAATCTAATAAAAATGATATCTACCACTTTATATTCAGGTGGTATTTTCTATTACAATCAAAATTAAAACTAAAACGGTATTCCAACGAAAGGATATCAAGGATTGCCCAGGAAACTAAGTTAAAAGATTATAGCCATCAAAAGTAATATAATGAACAGAACTAGTTCATTTCGTATTGTATATTAGATTTTTTGCGCGAAGTTTCATATCAATTTGAGCGTAACCTTGTTTATAGAAAGCACTTTACCGAGAGAAATGTCATAAGCAGATGTCGTGAGGAAGCCGTAAAGACATTGCATATTACTGACTTTAATGTTGAAAGTTATTAAGGTGCCTTAAAGACAGATGTTATGCATAAAGCGAACTTTATCCAATACCGGGAATTACCAAGGCATGTAATGTTCAATCAAGTATAATTAACACCGATTAATTTAATTTTCCTTGCATTACAGGAGAATATTAGATTAGTGGTTACTTTTTCATTAAATATTAGTAATACTATTGTTTCTGATATGTGTTACACAATGATATTAAATAGATTGTCATTGCTGCTATTGAAATGTTTTTATTTCTCGTTAATTGAAAAATTTATTAACATAAGCAGCGAAACATCGATTGGATTTATTCTGGAAATAAGCAGGAAATGTTTTATAACAAGTTAAGAGCGTCAAAAAAAAGATATTTCTCGCTTTAATTAAATCAATATCGTCCGAAGCAACTTAATACTATAGAATTGGAAGGAGACAAAAGAAATATAGCGTGATAAAGAAATATTACATTTGAAACATGAAAACTAATGAAAATATATTTCATCATGTAATTAAAATGAATCACATAAACATTTCGCCGGATTAATGGCTCAATTAACATGTAGGAATTCATAAATCAAATCGAGGCAGGACCGGAATAAAATCCCTAATTCCGTGATTAGCCAAAAAGACGGCTGGACTAAATCACGAAAATGGTTGGCCGCATCATAATCGAAAGGGGGACCAGAAATGATGAAGTAATTCGGCGACCTTTGTCTAAACAAAACCGTCAAACCACGTGACTCGGTTCTCTTATATGAGGGCATTTTGCGTGTTTCTGCACGATAAATAATCCTGGGAGTCTACGCCGCGGGCAGAAGATGACGTGGAGGAAGCGTACGGAGGGGAACAAACACACTTGCGGTCGCTTCCGCTACGCCAAGGTTTAAATTTTACTTTAATTGCTTTCTGAAGAAATACACGCCGACTTCTTATTATCGCGTTTTATTCCTCCGTTAACTCTAAATTAATATTCAAATACGGAGAAATTCAATTTTCTCCTACCTTCTCCAGTAAGAACTTCGTTTGTGTTGGTTATTACTTCTGTAATTTTAAACTGAGATCAGAATTAGTTTTAATTAAATACAATCGAGTGTCTCGTATTTCTTACAAAAACTTACTTGCTTATTTTTTGTATTAATTTACTATCCTCATAACGTTAGTATATTATATTATACGGAGTCGAAACAGGGTGTTTTTTATCGAGTCGAGCTTTGTAGCCAATTACGCAAATCTAGGATGAATCTTAATTCAAAATAAAGATTATTATTGTATGAGTAACATACATATAACAAATGATATTTTCTTATGATAAATAACTTTGGAGGCAAATAATCAAATACTGTTCAGAAAACGAATTCTTTGTAAGTATCAAACGTGGTAAATAATCTACTAAGATAATCCTTCATGAAAAAAAAAACAGTTAAGTAAATTATACATTTCATACCGAGTGAGAAAATGTATATATTCTTGTGGGAAGTAAAAATATTCCAGCTAGAAGCTTCGTTTACATAATTCTGGAGCGAAACGCGAGAATAAGTTTCGTATTTATTATTTTGTGTTGACATAATGTGGGGGGGTAGATTTCAGTTATTTGATAAGGACTTTCGTAATTAAATTTATGAAACACATGAAAATATCTGCCGGTGAATTCCTGCAACTTTACATGTCGCGAAAATGGAGCACGTAACTACTGATAAATTACGAGCAAGTTCGCATGAAAACTACCTCAGGATTTAATTTAAAGCAGCTAGCTCGAACTCAAACAAACAGATCAAATATTAATCTACAATCCGGAATAATTCGCGTAATTAATTTAACTCCGTAAGCATCTTACGGATGGTAAAGCCTTGCCCTCGTAGCATGTGAAGTTTTGCATCCACGTTATACCTAAACTGCAGTGCGCAATCGATTGCTTAGAAACTTGTAATTGCATTTTAAGTCCACAACTCTCGAGCAGCCTCGTTTTGCAGAGAAAAGTGTTTCATAATTCCGTGCAGTTATGTTGCCAAATACTACTAAGCATTACACGCTAATTCCATAAAGTACTCTTGCGTTTTGTTTTCGTGAAACTGAAATGTTTCAAGTAAATTACTAGCATCAACCCTAATAACGCCGGCACTCCATTATAATACCGACCTTTTTTTTTGTTTGGCTTTTGTGCGCAAACGTTTCTTTAATCTTCTTTTTCACAATGAGATACAACAAGCATCTGTGGTAGTTGTGGTAAAACGCATCTTTATAATTAATTTAATTTATATCTACCCAGTTAAAATTAAAGTAAATATTATTCTATTTTTTACTTAATTCAATGAAATAATATTTTATACATACAGACTGAGCTAACTGTTTGAATAAATGAAAACATAGAAAAGATAGAACTTTTGTTATTGAAATGGTGAATAACATTTTTTTAAAGATAGCAAACTTACTTGGCCACCATTAATGTACATAAGTTAATTATAAAAAAGTGTTCTGGATTGCACTTCTACAAATAAGGGAAACAAATCTTAAGGTATTGAACGTGAGAGAACACCTGTACAAAAGAAGAAGTAAAAAATGTGACAATCTTTTCATAAGATCACTCTCTGATTGAAAAAAAAAGAGTAGACAACAATTGTTATAAATATTAACTGTTTTAATTTACACTACGAGAATACGTAAATATGTACAATAGCTATAGAATGCATTCAAGATAAGATAGTAGCACGAAAGCACAAACTGTGAAATAAATGTATGCAGTCTTATTGGTCCGTGTGTAGATGTCATGATAGTACCCGGGAATGCAGCAGGAGGAGACTGCTAAAAGTGGTGACACTGATAAACACGGACGATAATGAAACCGCCTTACTGTAGTAATCACATTATTGTTAACCTCATCTTTTCCATTCTCGGTGCTCTTTGCGTCCCCGGGGTCCGATAATTTAACGGTTAAGATGAGAGCCCGAATATGCGCAAGTTTACGGCATTATTTCAACTGGGACTCATTACGTATAAATTGCGCCAACTTATTTCGCATATTTTTCTTCTTTTGAAATTTCTTGACGCACCGCAAACTTATTTACGGCTCCCGCCTTAGAGAAAAGAGGCGAAATGTAGTACCTTTTCGCAAATGGACAAACTTTTCTAAGTAATTACAAAAATTACAATAACGTGTGAGGTAAAAAAAATGAAATTTTCTCTAGCTCTAATTTTAAACATACCTAAAAGTTGGACACTTATTTATATATCAGGCACAAACACCTTCCAGCAGTCTATTTTTGTCCGTGATTATTAATTAAAACAGATTTTTCAATCGCTTCGTCCATCAAACGACTTACTAGCTCATTAGTTAGTTAAGAAACTGACAGATGTTGTTTCTCACCGCTATTAATTATTATTAATTATTAATTATACACAAGATACTTATTTTACTGTGAAAAATGGAACAGAAAATTCGATGGTATTGGGTTTTACAGAAGTCAATTTTGTTATTGTCAGGAAAGAATAAGAATCGGAAAAAGAAAATGTTAAATATATCTAATAGCGCAGCTAAAATATTTCAGCTAAGGAATTGAAAAATTACTTAAGAATGCCGGAAAACTTTCATGAATTATTTCAAAAATTATTCCTACTATCACCAGAAATTTCTTTCCACATAGAACATTTCTTTCGACCATGACAGACGTGAACTAAAAATTTTAATCATTGAATCTAGGCAATCCAGAAATGATCAATAATAATATTCACGTGCACGTAACAATTATCTGATGACAATTTACTAGGATTGAGGAGCTTTAGAATAAGCATTACGAAATTTAAAAAAAATCTCTCTGTCACAGCCATGAAATAGTTTGACAATGCATTCACTCTATTGACAATTCTCTCAACATATAATAGATATTTATTAATTATTTTGAACGCAGATATGCATTATACAATAAATATATTGAATTCAGACAATGCATTGTTATAATACTAAATAATCGTATTACTTTATTGACTATATCACATTGCATAATCGGTTTAATCTGTTTTACGTTTTCAACGCGTAAATAAATCACAAGCGGATTTGGGAGTTATATTTCATTAAAAAAGTGCCACCCATCTAGTTATCATGGAAATAAGCTTTATTGTTATATTACGCAAATAATAGACATCCTTAGAATCGCACAAACCTCAACGTTTCGTTGGAAGAAGCTGGCAAACTTGAGCTGAAAATACATATACCTACATTTTCCGCAGTTCAGTATGAATTTAATTACTTTTTATACTTAAATAAATATAATCAATATTTAATCTTTTATTTGCGTTAATTTTGAGTTTATATTTAAATAAAATGAATGATATTAAGGTAGAAAATCACAGTGTCATAAAGTTGCTGACGAAAGAAGGCAATGGTCCAAAAATTATTTATGAATTTCACGTTAAAATTTGAATACAAAAAACAGATGGCAACTGAGATGCTGAAGGAGTCTTGCTTATTGAGTGTATACCGAGATTTGTAAATACTAACTATACACATGTCCAACCAAATCCAAAAATTTGTATTGACAACATATTTATACAACATCAAAACTGTAAAAATAGGGTTCTAGACACGGGCATATCAGACCACAATGCTATACTTCTCAACTTCAAATGTATCCGGAAAAGAATCATCACGAAGAACAAAATCCAAAACTTCACTGAATTACTTTCCAAAGAAACCTGGGAAAATGTGTATACGACAGACGTAGCGACGATCAAATAGGAAAACTTCTTCCGAACTTTATTCACTAATTTCGAAAGTGCTTTTCCAATAGCCTTCGTAAGACAATCACCAAGAAAATCTCACATGACATCTGAAAAAATGCTACAATAAAATCAACATTAGACCTTATACAAGAGACAAATTAAAATCTATCCGAGATAACTTTAGGAAATTCTATCTCAATTTAGTCAGAGAAGAAAAAGGGCAATGCAATCTCCGCACGATACAAAAATCGAAATGCAAACAGAAGACCCTATGGAACATCATTAAATAAGAAACTACACCTACATCATTAAATCACGGAAATAATTAGCCCCAGTTACGTTGAACGATTATTTCTGTACCATTGCGGAAAACATCCTAAAAGAAATCCTACATTGCAATAAGGACCCTGAAGCATTACTGAAGAATACCCCAGGCTGCAGCTACTCCTGTTTCCTAGAACCAGTCACTAAACACGAAATCAAGATGATTATCAATAGAATAAAGCCGAAACTCTCAACCGACTACTGTGGAATGAGTACTACCCTACTTAAAAATGTTTCGGAATTCTTGGCAGAGCCACTAGCAGATATAATAAATTCATGCTTTCAAGAAGGCACTGTTCCCGATGGAATGAAGATCGCCAAAATTATTCCGGTATTCAAGAAAGGAGACCGCAGGTCAAAAGCTATTACCGACCTGTAGCCATCTTACCAATAAGCTGCTCTCTGCTGTCGTCTCAGGACCTTTTTTAACAAGAACAAAATACTGAATAAGTCTCAATTCGGCTTTCTGGAAGGCAGAAGTACCGAAGACGCTGTGCTATCCCTCCTAAACTACATTTGGGAAGTATTTGAAGAATGGCGCGACTGCGAAGCAACACTTTTTGATCTAACCAAAGCCTTCGACTGTATGCAACATAAGACACTACTCATGAAATTAGAGTACTTGGGATTAGAGGCCCTGCTCTTAAACTAATTGCTTCGTATTTCACAAACAGAAGGCAGGCCGTGTATCATAATGGACAATTCAGTAAATTGCAAGACGTCCCCCATGGCATAGCGCAAGGTTCGATCGTCGGGCCACTACTATTCACCATCTTCGTCAACGACCTGCCAAAACAACTCGCAACGCACACGGATGATACAACCGTATGCTGCAAAAATGATGATATGGAACAACTATCAACCAAGATGAAGGAAGTAAACGGTTCAGAGCTAACGAACTGCAGTCAAACAAGGACAAAACCGTGCGAATGTTTTTCACCACCAAAAGAAGCTCCACTTCTGTGAAAACTGGGGATGCTAAATTACTAGGGCTCATCCTAGACACTCATTTGACGTGGAAGAATCATATGCATAAACAATTTAGTCAGCTCTCATCAGCGACTTACGTCATCCGCGGGATCAAACAAACCATAAGCAAGGAAGCAGAAATAACAGCGTATTTTGCCCTCTTTCATTCCCGAATGTGCTACGGCATCCAAATATGAGGCGAGTCTGCGCACTCGGAGAGCATCTTAATTAGCCAAAAGAATGCAATACGAGCAATTGAGGGTGTCTCCAGTCAAATGCACTGCCAGCCTCCATTCCGTAAACTAAAAATAATGACAACAGTGTCAGCCTTCCTTTTCCGCCAACTTACGACGGTGCGCCAGGAAGTCGTGGAACTACAAAAAAGAGGTGACATGATGAATTTCAGCCTAAGATATGGACACACGATTCACATCCCCCACCGACGGATACTCACAACCGACGCTCAATATAGACACCTGTATCTATGCAATGTGTTCCCCAAGTCCTAATATAAAATCCCTTCTAGTAGAAAACCCATTATATACAGTAAACGAGTATCTAGCCCATTTTTAGTGGCACAAATATCCTTGACATAAACTGTAAGCATTTGAGTTTGAATAAAGTATTGTTTTGTAGCAACATAAGTGGAGAGGTATATGGAGGCACACTTCAAAATTGCTCTAAAGGAAAAACGCGCGTATTCTTTTTCGTAAAAAAACTTGTTGCTTACCCTTATAGCCTTCGTCAGACTTCTTTTAATTAAAAAAAATCTCATGGGAAAGCATCTTGCGTCTGAGGAAAGCCTTAATATGGGACAATTGAGAAAAAATGGAGGAAGTGCATAAGTTTAGTTCTTGGATGACCGTCCTGAACCTTCTTTTCTTCCTGTACTTTCTTTCTCTTGATATGCACGACAGTGTCTAGTTTTATTTAGGCCATCCATATATGCTCTTGTTTTGTGGATCACTTTTCTTTTTACTTAGAAGGTATTAATTTTTTTTGTTTTCTACCAGTCTAAAGTATTAAATTTTTTTCGTTTTCTGCCAGTCTAAAGTATTAAATTTTTTTCGTTTTCTACCAGTCTAAGAATTTTAATACTGACCGATAAAAATCAAGATAGAGTACATTCAGTCAACCGACTCTGCTTAGTATAAAAAAAATAAATCAGTTGTTACTCCTATCTCATATAAAAATCGAATAGTCTTGAACCGTTTTCGTTTAGTACCAGAAAGTAAATGGGAAATATCTAGCGTGGACTTAACGCAATCTTCAAAGCAAAAACTCAAGCAAGCACGCCCGGTAGTATTTTACATATTTAAGCTGTTAAAAATAAGTGACAAGAATATATATTTTCCAATTTCCAGAGCAATCAATTTCCACTAGCGGAATAAATAGGGAAGCCATCCCGCGCGAAAGTATAAAAAAGTGAAAATTGCAGTTTATTCTCGTTTGTATATTGACCTATATGGTTAAGTTGGTCGTAGAGAACAACAAGGTATCTCTTGACGGCATCCCAAGACACTCGTTCGAAATAACGAATCTCGCGCCGTCTACCCTATGTATCAAGCTCCTTGCATAGGAACTACAACTAAGTATATCGACTGTGAAAACCTCGTTACGATCTCCTTTAACGAGACCGCGTTTCTAGAAAGAAAAAATAAAAAAATGTTTTCACGAGATTATCATTATGCCGAGGAAAGCATGCAACAAATTGGATTACATTCATGTTTCTAATATTCCCTTCAAAATAACCGCAGAAAAAAAATCGCCTAGTTAGGTGTTTATATGAACAATGTTTTCTAAAAGTAGAACACTGAAACTTTATACGTATGTAGATACTAATTAATGTGTCATAATCCAAAAATTGAAATGAAATTACACGTTCATGCGAAGAACAAACTGTCAAATTTGTAAAACTCTCAATTACAAATTGCTTAATTAAATATGGAACAGTTATGTAAATTTGCTTCGTGTAGGTTATTTATAACCCCATTAATTTGGAAATTCTTAATATTCCCTAGCACAGAAGAAGAAAATTTCCTTCCGACGCATATCAAAAGATAGGGAATTATTCTTTCTTGTATTAACATGACCTTTTTTTCATGAATAAAATAAACGTTTTTACCACGCAACACAAAGTCTTTGTAATTTATATCGTTAAGCATACTCGTTAGCGTAAACGCAATTCCGTTTTAATACGAAACAGTCGAACGTGAAAGCCGTCGTATTTATGCCTTTCCAACTAAAATATTTATTCTGAAATATTACGGGTTACCGAGCACAATCAAAAAGGAGGAAACGATATGCGCGCCGAAGGATGAGGAGGACGATTCGTAATGAAATAAATTTGTGAGGTGAAATTTTATTACGACGTAACGTTCGATAGTGGAGTTTTAAAGCTATAAAGTATATAATCTACTTTGAATCAATATCCGATCGACTGTCGGATTCGTTTTTATTTGTTTCAACGGGAAAAACACATCTGAACCACGTGGATGTCTACGTTCTGCAATATTGAGGAGAACCGAATCGTATTCGTAAACAGAATTGTATACGCGTAGCTTTCTAGAATTTCATAAAAGGAAAATTCGACTTATTCTTTGTAGAACTTTTTGCGGTTATTACATTTGATTCGGAACTTTGTTTCTTCGGTGCACGCATTACTGGGATGTAATTCGGAGATCAAATGAAATCAATATACTTGATACTTTAAAACAATGCGAGGACCGCATTTCCGCTTCTTCAAATTTAATATTACGTTTCTAAATTCGTATACATTATTCCTGCAATTATACAGAAATGTATACAAGCAGTGTTTCTTTTTTTGCTATTAATATAACGATAAAAAAACTGGACAATTTTTTAAAATTCTGAATCGTTCGAATTATATATTTTTCACAATTCTAACTAAATGTATGCTGCTGTAAATTAGAAACTTCTTTCCTCCTACAATGAAATAATTTATACAAGTACTTCAACGTTAGAACCCTGTTATTGTTTAATAAATAAACAATTATTAAGTATCATTCCATTTATGCATCATTGAGTATTTTATTGTTAACGTTGCTCGTCTACTTGCTTATTGAAAAAATTATGCAATTACCTGTGTTTATTTGGAAATAAATTGTCTTTAAGCTGCAGCAAGTTTGATTACAATAGATTGAATGGTATTTCAGAAATAGGCCTTCAAAGTCAGAGGTCAGAAATTTTCACTGCGACAGTAGTTTGTACAAAACAACTTAGAGTTTACTTTGCAATTAACCTCCATTCTACTGTTTAAATTACAAAACTTCAAAGAAAATAATCTTTTTTGTGCTACAAGTATTCTGAAAACCACATTGTATTCTAAATGCCTTATTCGTTTGTAATTACGTGAGATGTTTAAATATAATTAGGCAGAAATGCGTTGACAATAATCAACAGGCACTTAACCTCGCACCCATGTGTGCTGCTGCTGCATACTTAAACGCACAGCACAATTTGCATAACTATGCAATAAATTGCACGACCAATCGGTGTTTATGTTGGTTTAAGATTATCATGGAAGTTCTTGGAAAATAGACTGTAGCTTAATGGTTATTTCAGAATGAATTGAAACAAACCCGAAGCCTGTAAGCAATTCGTGTTAAAAAAAGCGGTGGAGTTCGAAAAGTATCACTTTAAATGCAAACAGAAATTTCATCACCATGAAAATATCAATTCCAAACATCACACTCCACTAATTCGTCCATTAGGTATCGCTATCAAAAGGAATTAAATAAATGACGAGTCAGAAGCAAATGCCGGTAAAATAAATATCATTATAAAGGGCGCATATCCATTACCAAATCTAATGATCTCGTTTCCCCTCAACGTTCACATACGTCATTACGTTTTTACGTTTCTCTTCCAGCAAATATTAAGGTCCGCTTTAAAAATAAAACATTTTTACTGCGTGGCATCCCCCAGTAGACGTATCCGGACGTTTTTGTTCGCGAATAATTTTTAATTTACATATTTAAATTCTAACAAATATTTTATCGTTGGATATTTTTTGTAAATCGCTCACGTTTATAAATTATTTATTATAAAATTTACAATTTAATTTATTAACAAATTTCATCGTGTGTCAAACTTTTTAATATTTTTGTAATTACATTCACATCTGCCTAATATAACAAAATAAAAAATTGGAGGGAACAGTTGAATTGTTTTTAACGATATGCATATTTATAGATCAATTTCATTCATGAATATTAAAAATTTTATTCTTTTATTTTTATAGAATTGTAATTGTATGTAGACAAGGACAACAAAGACTAGGACTAAATTTATTATGATCTTGTAGGCTTCTATCATTTTGCAAAGTTGCAATTGGGGAGCATGGTTTCAAAGTGTACAATCTCCATTGTTATTTTTAATTTTTCAGGAAACAGAAAAACGTACAATTTGAATAGCTAACTTTTTTTTAATTTTAATTTGTTTGTGCCAAGTGATAACTAAAGACCGGACATTTAGTTTGTAAAAAAGTCGAAAAAGGTATCTAATTTAGGTCACTCAATTATGAGATCATGTGGTGAATAATAATCCGTTCTGAAAAATCTTCTATGACTTGCAGTTTTGAAATATTTTCAAGAAACAAAAAACTCAATTTTCTGTATTTTTTTCTTACAGTTATTATTGTAGGAATCACAACAAAATTAATACATTTTTGAGCTTTTGACGATGGCAAAATTTTGTTCCAACAATATCCAATTGTAACTTGAAGGCTTCCGCGGCCGTCGTCCATTGTTGAATTCTTGGCTTCCGGTTGGAACCGCGTGTCTCGGATTTCTTTACTGTCGACGTTTCGTTCTTCATTGCAGAAGAACTTCTTCAGGGTTGCTGTTGATGGTGATGCTGCTACTGCTGCTGCTGTTGGTCTTGCTGCTGCTTCGCGTTAGTCAACGACTAAATGATATATTATTTGGGTGTAAAAGAAAGGAAAATTAGGTGGAAAAAGTTGCAATAGGTGAAAAAAATTGAAAAAAGGTAGTTTAGATGAAATAAAATTTGATTAAATTCTATATCTAACAAAACGAAAAGATATGAAAAGAAATTTAAGTTTAAAAACTAAAAAAGGCATTAAATGAAGAAGATATTACAAAAAAGAATGGATATTGTACTTGAAAATAACAAACGGAGATTGCTCACTTTGGAACTAGGTCTCTTAATTGTCACACATTATTTATTTGAGTTTGTCAGAGCTCGAAAGTTATCGCACTGTTACCGCGCCTCTAAAAATCGTAATGGATGAAATGAAAGAGCGATCGATTTTTGTGTTCGTCTGCGAAAATCTGCAATGGAAACTTTCTCCATGATTAAGACGGCTTCAGGTGAATCGCCTGTGGTAAAATCTGCTTATATGTTCTCTTAAGCAAAAAAAGACGGCGGTTTCAAACTGAATTGGATGCTGTTCAAGTTTTAGAAACGTAGCTCTCAGCGGCTTCCGTCCCGTCTTTGAGTAATGGCATCATCGTTGAGATAAGGTTAGTGCACTACAGTGGGACTATACAGTAAATTTTTTTGCATCGAACGTTAAACTCATATTGCAAAACTGGCATCTATAGTAACAAAGTACAACAAACAAAGTACATGTATCCCAACCTATGTTCTATTTGAAAATATTCACTTTTCCTGTTGCAAAGAAGATTTGTCTTGAAACAATTCTCACTATATAGAACATGATAATAGTATTGTTTAAGATTGATAACAAAAAGTTTTGATAGTAATGATCCTAGTCTTTTTCGAAAGGTCCTGGAACATGTTGTTAAAACCAGTAATCAGTTACATTTACGTCATCTATTACGCTTTGCCATAGTAAGTACTTTTCTTCCGGGTTTTTGATGTAGATACTTAACAGCTGTAGATTGCGAATGCTTTTATTTAGAGCTATATTGCCTAATAAAAAAAAAGCTTACTTTTAAAACATCTGTCGAAATGTGAAATAAAATGTGTACATTCCATTAAAAAAAAAGTATAAGCTACTACTGTACTACTTAAGAGAATACAAATGCATTTCCTATATTTAGGATAATCTCCTAATTCGTTTACATTAATTTGTTATTCCTATTTTATCTAATTGCAATTCTGTTAAATGTGCAATTTATTCTGCTGTACATATATGGGGCTCTTAAGCTAAAACCAATTGCGGGAATAAATATACCGATTAACGTACCCACTGTAATTATTTAATTAAATTATGTCAGATGCATTAATTTACTGCACAAAATATTATCTAAACGAGAAATCGTTAAAATTTCGCCTTCTCAGTTCGTTGGCCTAGAAAATGCAAAGTTATAATGTGCAATTATCTCTCGCGTATATTTAATTTGCTTTAATTATTGCCGATTTTACCTAATCAATTAAATTTCCATGAAACCTGATTGGAAGTTACTTAATGACCAAATGAGTAATGGTATTTGTTAATTTAATTGAGTATGGCATAAAATTTTGTTAGTATCTAATTCTAATATAAATAACCTAAGGATAAACTCAATTACCATTATGGTAAGACGTCCTTTCTCTGTTTTTTTTGTCCATCAACAATAAGTAGAGATTATTATCGTTATTTCGAAATCTCCGAGTCTCATTGAATATTCAGCGCGTCGTGTGCAAAGGTAAAGTTTCATTTGATGGCTTGAATTGCAACTGATGAGAATTGCAGGTTCATAGGTCAGCCGGGAGCAAGTGGATAAGCGTAAGGTTAACTCGCGCAGAAAAAGCCACGCAATGAATTACGTTTAGCTGCACTTAATTGCGCCAAATGTGTTTCCTAATTAAACCGAATTAGTTTCAGGATAATTAAGTCTCGAAAGAAAACGCACCGCGTTAATTGAACCGCCATCGCGTCGGGCTGTACCTTTCCGTTTTTCCGCTATCCGGTAATTTGTCACGGCTTGATGTTGAGGAATATCGTAAATTGGGAGCGTTTCTGATATTTGGTCGAGTTGTAGTTTAATGGAGGAAGCCGAGAGTAGAGCGGAGATAATTTTGATGTCTGCAGTTTGCACGAAGTGAACCGCTTGATTGAAAATTCAGGTTGACAAAGAGAATTGGACGGTCATTTAGGAGGAATCGTCAGCAATTTGTTGTCGTAAAGTCAAATGCAATTGCACTTGTTGAACTTTCCTAATTTTATTGAGTATGTAATTTCATTTTAGAAATTTTATTCAGTGGAGAATCGGTTTTTTTTAAGTATAAAAGAACAAGCGATTAAACAGAGTACAGAGATGTATGCAATTTTTCATCAATTTTTTTTAACACACTAACTGGTCTCAAGTTCTTGAAGCTTGTCGAGAAGGCTAGTAGTTACTTCCCAGAAATTAAACAAGCAAGAAAACGGAAAACGTTGGAATTCATGATCTAATTTATTTAATTATGTATAAACAATCCATAAAAACTGCAGGAAAATTATTATAACATCGTAAATTTGTTTAACAAATTAAACCTTTGTAAAAGTGAAGGAATAAATAATAAAGTACACAACAAAACCGAAAATGTAATTAAAATTTCAGAAAAATAAATACATACTTTTTACTTTTCTTCGCCCTAGTAATTTTGAAACTGTCCATATCAAAAGGGCCCAACCAAAAATTACACCGCCGATTTCGAAAAGTAGCACATTCTGAAAGTTCCAGACAATCGGAAAGTTCGTAATTCGCAGGTCAGTGCAGTTTGCTCTCCGGTTTAGCCACAATAAAGTCCTTTGAGCATTCGGGGTTTGAAACAGAGGCGGACGTATAATTTTTGATTAAAATTTTGCCTCGTCCGAAATAACTTTTCTCGACGGATCGAAAGCGGCAAAGTTAATCACGATAAGCGCCGCTATTCAAGCGAACGCGCTCCATTGTCGTTTCGAAGGAAAAAAGAACCCGACAATCAGACGTGTTTATAATAAACGTGCTGCTAATTATCGTGATAATGCTAATTAATGGTTTAGCAGAATTTATCGTGACAGACGATTAACTTTAAAAATGTGTTTTAACAATAGTAGGAGATTTTTACTAAAACAATGACTTTCTCTTTTATTATCGAATGAACCATAGTCATATAGCCATTTTTTATTTAATAGTTCTATATTTGAAATAATTTGATATTTTTCGGATCTATGGTTATGTATATTGTTAGCCACAAAACATTACACGTAATACAACTTTGTGTTATAGCACGTTTCCGGACTTAAGTGTTATTTTATCTTTGTGGAAAAGTGTCGCGTAAAATTGCGTCGTTATCGGAATGGCGAGACAGCTATCACGCAAGAATTTAATTAGCTGACGACACTGTAAAAGAGTGAATTACACTTATACGTTTGCAATAAGCACCGATGTCTACAGAACAAATAAGTCCGTTATTTCCGTGAGAAGAGTTTGCTGCGTGAGTTATTTTTTCAAGTAGATGCGTATGTGAAAGAAGACCTCCGAGGCTAAAGGTTACTTCTGTTTAAATTTAAATGTTTCTTTGGAAGCAACACATTGTAAATCTTTACAAGAAGTACATACACAGGAAGATAAGACAAACCTTTGCCTACAAAGATTAACATCTTGTTTGAGTTATTTTAGTAGATTTAAGAGATATTCTTTAAATAATTGAAAGCTTGATTCCTTAAGTTCAAGGTACGACTTGAAAATTTGTTAATATTTTATTGGTAAATTAGTAATTTCCACCCTCTTTCATTAGACAAGATATAAGAAGAATTTTGGTCAATGTCAAATCATACTATATTAATAGTGAATTCCGTGTTGATGAGATCCGTTGAGAAAGCGGATTATTTCCTGTTGTCGTAGCTTCTTTTAATTAGTTTTCCGTCAATAACAAATCCGACTTCGTAAATGATAAATGGCCACGAGCTAGCTACTACACCGGCTTAGTTTTTACCGAAATAACGATCTTTTTTGCAACGCCTGTCCTCCCATCTTTCTCTAATTGTAGTCCACGTCGACGAGTTAAAACAAGATTAAGTCGCATACATCCGCGCGAATCGATGGGCCGCCTCTCTCAGCGAAAATTAATTATTTGTGCGGGTGTTTCTTATGGCTCGGAAATATATTAAATAATGAATGATCGTCCCGGGCGCGGATTGTTTATCGATTAAAATTTTATTCCGGAGATGGAAACTTTTAATATCGCCTTAGCTCTCACTTCCACAAATTGTGTGATAAATTCGATACGGCCTCGTAATTTATTTTCAACTTTCTCTGTGCAGAATACAGAATATTTATAACGGCGAAACGAAATAAAACAAAACATGAATGAAAAAATAAATCCGACGTAACTCGATAACAAAACATTTTTTTAATATCCGGGCTCTTCAATTTAGGGCGAAGGATTTTCAACACCTACCTCGAACTTTTCAAACTTACAAAAAATAAGTATTTTAAACTTTTTATATGATTAAAAACTGAGTCTAAATAATTGAAAAAGAACTATCAGCAGAAACCTCAACCAAAATGTAGATATATTCAAAATGTAGATATATTTAATTAATCATAGTATTTAGAAATTATAGTAGAAGCATAAATAAATCATAATAAAATAATTAATAACTTTAAAACTTTATTTCAATATTTAAACAGTACGAGTTTGCAAATTTACCGTAGAAAGGAAAAAGTTGAAACGACAAAAGTTGTACGAGAAATTAGGTACATTATGCGAGTAAATTATCGCGTTTTAACCGACACCGCGTGATGAATTAGATCCCTGAGATGTTCAGGTGCTAATCCAGGTCGGATTGATCCTCGTCTAGAACGGGCACTCCTCGAACCATTAGGGTTAATCCAATGCACTGCGGCATAATTCATCAAGTACGCAATCAATCAATCAATGCTACCATCGTGACAACATAAATCCCATTTCCTTACGTTCTCGCTTCCATTGGCGATCTGATCATCCACCCAACTACTTTAACTAACACTTTAAGACACCTTCGACGTTGCACGGTACACGTTTAAACCACCAAATTGAAACGAAAAACTTGCACAATAAAAATTTGGGGAGAGTTTAAACTCCTCAAGACAAATTAGAATTCGTTTGGTAGCAGCGACTTTCCAAATCAGTAACGGACAGTAATCGACAATAATTACGGACCTGAAATCAATCACATCTAATTCAGTCCGACTTTAACACAATGCGAAACGAACTCAGAAACTTTTGTCACATTAATCAATAAGCGGGTTTAACTTCGACGTATTGTTGAAAGCGACAAAGAACCACTTAAATCATATCGAAAGTTCGAAAATCAAGCGCCTGCCTCCTTGCGCCATACTGTAACGAGTTAATGACACTTTAATGTATTCTTCAAGTATAAATTACGTTAACCATGAAATCCTATTACGTATTGTAATGCTATGCGTCGAGTCACTCGGATTGAGAAGGCGAAAAATTTTATATGTCAATATATTCTGTGTTTTGACGAGAAGTGCGTAAAAATCTGTAAATAATTCATATTTCCTGTTGAATAATTCCACTTCCCATAATTATTTTTGGATTCTAATAACGAACGATTTTCGTTTAATGATTCCATATTTTAACATAATTTAAAACGATTTGGTTCCCTACATATATAAGCGAGCAAAGCAGATCATTAATAAAAAAGAATATATTCAAAATCCAACAACCAAACACCTCTAGATATAATAACTAGGTGAAACTTGTTAATGTAGATGATATTTAAATATCGTGAAAAACTGATATAATTTAATTCAACTTAATGAATTTCTAAACTAGACAAAAATTGCAATTTATTATTATAAAAATTAAGAGGTGCACGTGTTAGTTGCTCCTTTTAATTTTTCTTGTTTAATTAATATTCTCTTTCGCTAATGAAAATTGTATTGTCGCAAAGATGTATTTGAGTGTTTTCTTCCTTGAAACCGTTCGTGTTTGTCTTGTAAAATCCAGAGGATAATCGAAAAGCAGCACCAAAATCATCAACCCATCAAAACAACGTAATTCACTCGTTCGAAATACCTCGACTTCCCCTTGTTTTTGAAGACGTTCGGTACGCTTTGCTAAATAAATAAATCTATCAGCATAACTGTCTTGATACTGAAATTACTCTTCAAAATTTAGTGGATGTATATTAAATGAGATATTCCACTTCAAATCATTTTAATAAACGAGGGTCGCGTTTTGACAACACTCAACCGACATCATACATAATTATGCTGTCATATTTGTCGGGTAAGTTGGATAATTGTGAAGTTTTCGACGCGATCAAAATTGTTTAATACATTTATTTCTCATTTGCAATTCGAATATTTATATTTCGGCGTTTGCAACTGCCACTGCAAAAAAGCGAAGAATAATGATATTTATTTACGACGGCGAACAGATGAACGACACCAGTAAATGCCAATAATATAAATCGTAAAATTAAATAAATTTTAAAAGCTTGTTCATAGGTTTTGAATCAATGCCAGCGTTTAATTTACGTTCTTTCCGTTGTCTACACGAATTATTGGTATACTAGAAGTCACATAAATACTTCTGTGCCAAACCGGTGATTACAATTAACTGTAGCTGTCTTAATAGAACATAATTTATATGTAAATTTATTATTCTTTAATTTTAAACAGGAAAAGGTCACTTACAGGTTTGTTATTGCATTCAATTAATATTGCAAATGGTATTTCTTGAAGACGTAAAAATAAATATTATATATGCAGTAGATATTCTAAGCAGCTAATTTGACAAATTTACACATTTTGTTTTGTGCATATGAGAATTTATTTATACAAAAAATGGAAAAATTTAAAAATTGAAATTTTGATTCTGAATTACACCCACCTCATCACCATACATAAAATCGATTGTGCAATATTTAAACCACCCCCACAATTAACCTATGCCATCTGCGGCAAGTTGCAGTGTTTTCGAATTAGCGCATTTTATCAAAGTCCGTTCCACATCGTGCTCGATTTGTATTAGCCGGTTCCGTAGCTCGTAATGAGCAGACCGATTCAAGATCTCGAGCGGTTCCATTGCGATCGCTAATTTAACAGATTAGTTTAAAAGAGGTGGTACATACCCCGGAGTTATGGACGGCTTCAGTTTTCTGCAATTCAGCTCTTCCGGGCGAGCTAATAGCGCGCGTTCGGTTGAATTTTACACAGGGTGGCAATTCCGGCGTTGCGCTAATGCACGACTTTTTCGGTTTATTTATTTATCTACGGCGAACTTCGGCAAGTGAAGAACTTGCATGTCTTTTCTTTACCTTTTTCTTATTGAAGGAATAGAGAATGGAACGTGTATTCTGTGTGGTCTACGATCCACATACAAACAGGCTATTCATTCAAACTTTAATTGCCATATATTATGTTTTATTGCAGAAGCATTAAATGTATATATGTAATCTCAATTGCATACTTTATTTAATGATACTCACAGTCATACCGTTTCTTTTCATGCAGGACGATTGCGTGTGTATGAAGGACTTACATAATCAAAACTAATACAGCAATAAATTTTTGCTTTCTTTGTTTTCGTTTTCTACAGTAAAATGTTATTATTCTAAACGAATCCGATTTGAATTAAGTACGAAAGCTGTGCGAGTACTTATAATTATAAGTACATACTTATATTTGTATTTAAGTACATCCAACCTGCAAAAGCAAGTAAAAATGAGATTGTTTTCTATATTTGGGTATTTGCAATCAGTTTTAAAAACAAACGTCCATAACAGATCAGCGAGCTTTTTGTTTTGCTCATATTCCTGATATTTCTATAGCATTCTAGAACCCCAATTGAGAGAATTCGAACAAACCGTCTGTCGAAGCTTTACTACTTACTTCTGACATCATTTAGTTTCTTGTTGAAATCATTGCTTTATTATGTGCTTTATATTCCTTGTACGATTTCATTGAAATTTGCATAATTGCAAAGACAGTGTTTATTTAATATATTATTCAAGATTTTTTTAAATATATATATACGTCGCTTTGAATAATTACAACAGACAATAGGTGAAAGTTATAATAAAAATTCTCAAAAGTATCTTTTTATTTTTGTAGTTCTGATTAAAATTTTTCCGTTACCATTATTTTAGTACTTATACTTAGCTCTTGACACAGCTCTGCTAGGTACTCATTATTAGCTGAGTATTCTTGTTCCTACAGAAATCCTTAATAATTTCATTATATTGAAAAATCGGTTAATATTAAACACAAGCTGGGCAGAAAAGGAGAAAGAAAATGAAAAATATTAATATATGAGAAAAGCTTTTCTCTCTTTGCACAATCTTCATCTGCATTTCTTTTATATCGTTTTATCTTAGATAAAGTAGAATGGATATCATGTGGCAATGCAGTGCATAGGAAATGAGTGACTCCAACATTAAAAAGCGATAGCTTAATACTCATAGGAGAGCAAAGAAAATAAAATATTACCACGTGACTTCGGGCAAAAAGTCGAATACCTTTCATAAGACGAGAGATAAGAAATCCTGAGATAAGAAATAAGTAATTATTTTAATGAATTTAATAAAATTAATCCGCAGCTTTAGCGTAGCTTTATAAATTTTGTTTGTTTACCTTCCACCTGGTGTTATAAATTGTTTTCCTGTGTTATCGATTCTAGGAGTTTACTTTTAAGTAATTTTTGTAGACATTATTTCTGATTCTGATCTTTATTGTTTTTTCTTCAACCTTTTTAAAGAAGCAAATTTGAGTGGCATGTATATTTCTGTTGTATTTCTCTATAACATGGTTTTATGTCAACGTTGGTAGCAATACTGTAACGACCTCCACTTTGACACTTTTGGTATTTCTCTTTATCCAGAGAAAATAGATCCCATGCAATTAAAAATTCTTTCTTATATTTGTCTTTCGTGGCAGGCATTCAAATTTAGACGTAGCCTATACGTTTTCTTCACTTATCGACGACATTTATGTCATATGAAGCTGATATGAATGATATAAACGTAGTTTATCAATTAATAATCAACGTGACAGATCACAAGAAACGTGTATAACACACCAACTTCCACCTACTTACGTTCAGCGTATAAAATAGTGGCCATCGCGCACGGTTGTGGCGAACTTCTTTTTAAAGGAAATGATCAAAAAGATTACTTTTGCAGACATTCGATATGATTTCATTAGGAAATTGGACTAAGATCCAGTTTCACAATGCCAGCTTAAATATAAACCCTTAGCAATGATTACTTCAACTTCTTGAGGGTTTAAGCTTTGGTTTAAACTTAAACTGTGCCTAAATATTTATTTCAAACTGAAAAACAAAGAAAAAGTTTAATAATTTAGGAAAGACTAAATAGAAGAGAAATATGAAATTCTTTCAAACTGAATAACAAGGTCCACATATGGATAGAGATATTAGACAAAAGGCACACGTCATAAATCAGAGAGGCAAACGCCGTTAGCCGCCGACTATTACATCTACTAAAGCACAACAAGAAACAATTAGCAAACGTTCGTGCTTTATTTACAAGATAAATTAAACACGATTTCAGTTATTTACCTACATCAAACAACTACCCACTTGGAACGTGATACTGAATGTTTGAGTAAACTTTAACGCAGCGCGCTATTAAATTTAAAATCTCTCGCTATGAATGACCAGAACGTGCCGACGACGATTAATTACTACGAGAAAAAAAACTAAATAAGGTGAGAACTGGTTGCAATGCATATTTAATCGCTGTGTGCGTTAACTTTATTCCGCACTACGGGCTCTAACAACGCTTGCTGCTACCTCAGGTGGTGCACAAAAGCGCGCAAGACGTGTATGGATGGATGTTCTCCGGCACAGGTGTGTTTCATTAAGCATGAAATGGGCAGAACCGGAATTTTACAGAGGTGAAGACAAGACGTGAGAGTAAATATAGCAGTTGGCGTGTTCTAGAACTGAGTTGGGAGTTGAACTGACACGGCTCATACATGGGGAATCTAGAAACTACTGTGTAATTACAGACAATTTCTAATCAACGTGCTTTATCGAGATCACAAAACCCTCGGTACCGTACGCCATAATTCAACGCCGACTGATTATTACACACACACGCCGACGAAATTGAGGTTCTGTGGCTTTGGATGCGTCAAATGGAATACTTAATGTCATAACAATTAAACTGTTATCCAAAAAATACCAACTAGTTCCGAATATACTCTATCCAATACTCAGAGGTTGAGTTCAAATGTAAGAACACATTTGAAAAAAACGATAAAATCTTCAATCAGAAGTAGTTACACAAAATGACTCGCGGAAACTCTTCATTGCCGAATAAATGGAATTAATTCATATATGAATATATATTTGCTGTCCTTTTTAAAAGTTCGAGTTTAAATTCCCATCAATATTTAATCCATCTTAGTGCGTTCAATAAAAAAAGTTTCCTTAAGTTATTAAATAAACGGAAAAACTTTTTTTTTGCGCCGACAAATATAAATTCCTTATTTTATAACAGAGAACTTTTTCCCCTTTTTCTCTTGATAAGGTTTGTCTATTGGCGTAAATCCTCAATATTCCGGCGATATTCTTACATCCGGAAACAAGAGCACGTTTCAAAATATTATTTCGTGTTAATACACAAGAGGATACGTTACAATTCCCGCGCCCTTTTGAGAAAATCCATGAAGAAATGAGCGGAACTCGATCAAAGAGATTGGCACTCCGGAGATATTACAACTCTCTCTGTAAAATGTGAATTTGCTCACTTAATTCCGAGTCTCACGTGACCGCGCGGGGGTTTCGGCCGACAATTTTGGTAATAATCGTAACCCGATAATGGGGCCTACAGGTAATGTGCACGATTGAAACGGATTTTACTGCCGTTTATTATCAGTCGTCATGGAACATAAAATGACCGCTGCTGCATTACAAACGCCTAAACTAATTTTGCGGCACGGGCATTTCATTTTAGGATATGGCTGCGTTGTTTGAGCGGGGGCTTGCGTTATGATATTAGGGAAATTGCTTTTGCGTCACTTAGTCTGATCGTTACGCGGCGAAATTAGAGCAGAACTCAGCTGCAAATGAAATTGAGTTCATCATTCAAAACTAAAAAAATTCGCTCGCTATTTCTACATTAATTTTCTCAAAATTATTATCAGGTCCTGATTATCCCAAAAATAAATTATAATTACAATATATTTTTTAGTTTAATCTTCTATACTAATACATACTAATACTAATGCTTTTCTCGAGTTGTTTCATTCCATCAAAAAAAACTTCAGTTTGGTCTCAAAAAAAAAAACGATGCCACAGCAACTTTCAACTCATCATCTGAGGAAAATTTTCAGTTTGAGATCTGTTGAACAAAAAAACGTGGCAGGGCGCTAAATCAGGGCTATAGGGGTTTTGTAGCTTGGTGAATCTACAGCTTTTAATAATAGCTTGAACCGTCTGAGCCTTGTGGATTCTGCAGTTGTTGTGCAACAGTAAAGTTTTGGTTCTCCATGAATTTGAATGCTTTTCTCTAATGGCCTGCTTCAGATTTCGGATTGACCTTTTCATTAACTTTGTACTCTTCCATATATTCAGTAAACAGAATACCTTCGCAGTGATTAAAAATACTCACTATCAACTTTCCAAAAGACAACTAAGTTTTCGCATTTTTTTGAGATGACGAGCTCTTACGAACCCATCGCATCGACCCCTGATTCGTGGGAGGATGGCAACAGAACATCCAAGTTTTGTCACGAAAAATAACACTCATCGCTCTCTCTAAAGTGGCAAAAAATCTTGAAAATTTTGTTTCCTCATCAGTTTCTGTTCTGGTGTAAGGTGTATAGGGATCCATCGTGCAGAAATTTTTTTCATCCCTAAACCTTCGTGCGCAATCTTGTAAACTGTAGTTTTAGATACTCCAAGTTCTTAAGCACGCACTGCGATCTTTATTTGTTGATGTAACAGCAGTAAATCTTCAATGAAATTGATGGTTTCCTCAGTTCTCATGAGAACTGGTCTTCTTGGCCCAGAGTCATCCTGAATTGAGTCGGGACCTCAACGAAACTGTTTTCGCCAAAATTTTATTAGAAAATAAGATAGGCCATCGTTGCCATCCACCTGAGATATTCTTTCAAGAATAACTTTTGGTGCATTTCTCTTTTCTTAGAAAATTTATTGTTGCGCTATATTCCAAGTTACTTTCACTCGCTTTTCGGAAGAGAAAAAATTGTAAAATACAAAGTTCGTACAAAATGTCATCAAAATACTTAGCAGAACGATAGTAATTTGACAACAAAGCAGTTTTTTGTAAGACTTTCATTTTCATGGCTAGGTAGACCAATTTAAAAAAAAATGCCCTTGTAGATGGAGTAAACTTAAGTGGTAGAAATTGTGTAAGAAATTACTGTATACTGAAATAATTTAAAAAATTAATAGGAACCTAATCATGTTATACATTATGTTCTAACATCTATTTAATTCAAATTTAATGAGATTTTGGCAGAGAGGATTGTTGAAATACAAAATGTTAACATGATCAAAAAGCCATAACGTTTCTTTGAAAGCAAGAAAGAATTTGAAAACCGTAGCATTAAGAAACTTCACAAATTCACGACACAAGTCAATATAGCGAATTACAAGATTTCTTACAAATTTGCAGCGGAGATTTTACATCCCTAGATAAACTACAAGAAAGTATCGCAACACAGATTAAAAAATAGGATAGCTCAAATCAAATGACGATAAGTCATAAAACAAATTGCTTTGAATCGTAATGGCCGTTCACATAACTGCCTGCGACTTTAAATATGATAGCCTGCGCACTCAAAAGTAAATAAATATTATAGATAAGCGCAGGTTGACGGTTAATATGGTATCGAAAATCAAAATAGTACTTCTAATAATACTATTTCTATAAGATCATTTAAGTTCTGCTATGATTGCGAAACTTATCAGTTAACTAAAAATTTCCAAATGTGAAGAACCTCAAAAATTGATTGAAATGTTGCATCTATGGTAAATGTAATCTTAAGTTGGCCACAGCAAATGAGCAATGATTTTGCACTGCTTCTCTTGTAGAATAGTGGTCAACATATCTAGGAATATAAACTATTTGTTGAAAAATATACTGGCCGGATAGGGTCATTACTTCCAGTAAACAGAGGCTTGCAATGCGCACCTATTTCAGCTTCGACTAGAATTCGTACTGCCTTCTTCTGCATGACGAATAACTTATTGAAGTGTGTTTTATATAATTCTATGGCATACAGTGCTCTTGAATGGAAATGAGCAAAATAAAAAATCTATGCTGCTTGAAAATGTAGAAGATTCATATTTTTCTGATTGTATGTAAAGTAGATATCAGATTTTGGCAGAGTTCTTATATATGAGCTTGTATATCAATTTTTACACCCAGAATGTGTTAATATTAATTTCGATTGTCGTTCTATTTGCAGTGAAGGCAATCATCACAGTCTTTGTCTCGTTTAAACTGAATTTGATACAAGAAATTAATCGTTTGCCGAAGTTTTAATAGCAGCCATCTTTTTCTACACCATTTATTGCCAGAGTGTATCATCTGCAAATAACGTAACACGATAGTCTACACTTGAAGAAAAGTCATAAAGAATAACGGGTAGAACGGGCTCAGGGGCTGACTCCTGCGCGAACCTCGTCAGTTCTTATCAATGAACTTGCAGTCTGTAAACATACTGTTTCCTATGGGACAGGTAAGAACGAAAGAATTGTTGGCTCAATCCTGTCAGAGGTTTTCTCTAAAATAAACATTTTGGTTACTGATTGGTCTTTCAATTAAACACGTCCTCCAATTTGTGAAAGATTCCTTTGGAGGTTCATTTCTCAACAGTTCAAAGTAATTAGAAATTATTCCCCTTTATTTTTCCAGTATTTGTTAGAATAAAATACAGTATTTCTTTATTTTCGTAAAAAATGTAAGTAGTATTTTATCCTTTACCTTAGAACACATTGTCATGCTTTGTTATATTTAAAATTTTCGTCGTCGGCTCGATAAGAGGAGAATAAGGAAATTATTTATCATTCGAGAAAGTAGAAAAATATTTCATGGATGTTTACATTGTTCATTTAGGAAGTTGTAGGCTAAGGCTTAGTTGTGCTTGCATAAAATTACAAACCGGAGGGAACATCGTCCCTGTCATCAGCAGCAAGGAAATTTTGTCCTTAATGACAAGGCGATGGTCGCTTTGAAAGATATCAGTCACAACTTAATCGCTGTCATAATGATTTCGAACCTTATCCGATTATGCTAATGTCCTCACTGGTCCCGTCAGATAGCGCCGTCGTCTAAGACGTACCGCCCGCTATCATTGTTTACTCCGGGGCTTTGTTCTGCGCGTGAATATACATGAGCGTTACATATGGAGTAGGCTGTTATTGCAGTCTTGTCTTCTGTCTTAGCTCGCCTCGACTTGGCTTTGCTCTCGGGTATCCGCGACCCGGTGTCAACCAAGTTCAATATTGCGGCGCGCGTATACCTTCTATGTAAATTTATATACGTATTTAAGTTATGTTTGAGCTAGAAAAACTTATTTTGTTGAATTTTAAAGTTCTACGAACCAAGCAAACAAACATTTATCTACGGCCAAGGATCGATCTCCAAGAAAGAATATGTTTTGTTTAAATATTTGTTGTAGACAGCCTAAGCCTAAGTGTTATTCTATTATATTAGTTTCTTTCTCATTTTATCACAATAATTTTCTTATTATTATAACTTCAAAATAAGATAAGGTTAACTTTATAGAAGCCGAGAAAGAAGATATGAATTCATAGGAAACTTAACGAGAAACTTAGTTTCTTTTTCATTTTATCACAATAATTTTCTTATTATTATAACTTCAAAATAAGGTAAGGTTAACTTTATAGAAGCCGAGAAAGAAGATATGAATTCATAGGAAACTTAACGAGAAACTACTTGTTGTACTCTCAAATAGAAAACCTTTCAGCTAAGCATAGGACTATATCCATCAAGTAGGCAAAGCACCAGAAAACCACTTTAGTAACAACACAAGGAACTCTATGATTAGCACCTGGTAGAATGCTTTCAAACATCCTTATTTTACGAATACCTCTTGCAGGTTTGCGAGCCAACCAGAGGTCATCCAACCCAAGGCAAGTCAACTCAAAGCGAACTAATCCTGGACACGATTCAACACAAAGCAAGGCAATCCAGAGCGAACAAACCTAAGAAGTGACCTAAACCAAGACGAGCAAACCCAGCCCGAGAGGCGAACAAACTCAGGGAGACCCAAACCAAGTCAACTCAAAGCGAACTAATCCTGGACGATTCAACACAAGGCAAGGCAATCCAGACCGAACAGACCTAAGAAGAGATCTAAACCAAGAAGAGCAAACCCGAGAGGCGAACAAACTCAGGGACCAAGGCAAACCAAGGCGAACCAACCCTGGATGTCTCCCTCAATCTCATACACTAGAAAGGCTCACTGTATCTTCTACTGTGCTCTAGTTAAGATAACTATCAAGCACAAAATATAGATTTTTAAGTTACAAGAGATCGGAATTTGGTAGCTCTGTTTAAATATTAATTAACCAATTAAGTTTATATTTACGGTTCGTCCTGTTTTTGGCTCAAATCCACATTCAAACTTCTTTCCCTCCAAAAGTCCTTGTCTTGGTTTGGAATGAATAGAGGATAGGGGAGGATAAACTGTTCACCCGGTTCCTGCACCTCTTTCAACTATTCTTCTTATAAGAAGAATGGATTGTTAATTTCAGTTGTATTCAGTTGATTGCAAATCAACTTATATTGTTATCAGTTCTTTGAACAAAAAAAACAAATGAAGAAACCTTAAAACTAATGCATCAGAGTAATTCCACCGAGCATCAAAAATTTATTAAAATATAAATTATCGCACCCCACTGAAAATGGCATCGCATTTCCTTGATTTACTACGAGGTCCTCGACGGACTAAGGAGGACGTTTAAGTGAGATAAATTCGCGCCGAAAACAAGTGCTAGGAATCATTAGTATATATCATTATAAGGCAGTTGTCAACCCTTATCATATAACACATAAAGCCTGTCGTCAAGAAAAGAAAAACTAAAAGCAGCCAACGCCATTCAATTTAAACGTTAAAACTATATCTACGATTAATTTCCAGGGCTACCACAAAATGCAAAATTAAAATAGTTTATTTAGGTAATTATATTGCAATTACAAAATTCAATCGGAGTATATGTTATTTCGACTATTAATAAAAAGGGATTGTTAAAAGCTCGTAAAGTGCTGATGTACCAGTGGTTATTTTTTAAATATTTTACAAATCATTACAACAAAACGTAAAATTGATAAATTTTGTTGTAATTAACTGTAAAATCCTATTATATAAAAAAAAGTTTTATTTAAAGCACCATTGAATAAAATTAATTTTTGAATATTTCGTTTAAAATTCTAACCGAATAACAAAGTTTTGAAAACCGTCCAGGATAAAAACAAGTAACACTGGTGACGTTCACGGATTCGTGTTAGCAAAATATTTATGTTCGGAAAATACATTCACTTCCGGGAAAACTGGAAGCAGTAGGGAACGAGCACGCGGAAATGTCATAAACACAGACAACTATTGCCCGAAATTATGTTTATCATTGCATACATTACACAGTAACTTCTAAAAATGAAATACAAACGGGGACGCATAGTTATAGTTTCTATGACATTTCGTTTCCATTTACGACCAAAAAAAAGCTTACAAAATCTGGCTCCGAATGCATCCAAATAACACCTGGTTTAAATTGAATCCCGTTCCGGCAGGATTGTGACAAGATGTTTTCTTAACGCAGCTGCAACTGAATGGTGTATTTGATTTTCCTGTCAATTTAATCAATCAGATAAATAGAGATTAATTGTAAACAAAACAAATCTATTGAACGCGCGCGCGGGTTTAATGAGATTGAATTGATAATAATAAAGAGGCATATCATGTACTCTATGCATTCAATGAACTGTTCCAGATTATCAATTAGTATTACCCGTACCGATGAGGGCTAATACACACATCCGAAGAATGCAGTATGCGATGCTATCGGTGCATTCGGAAGCACGGTTGCATTCCCCGACACACGCTCTGTTGCAAATGGAATTCGATCATCGACAGTTACGGAAAATACACAACACGTGCGAGGGGAAACTGTCCGGAATGTTTTCAATTTTAGGTAATTGTATATATTTTTTTTTTGTTTAAACTGCCCACACATTTTTTTTATCGGATGAAAAACATATCTGTTTTAGTTTCCAACGCCAAAAAAAAACAATTTCTTTTTTTTTAGATTACACATATTTACTGAAAGTAAACAGATCAATAGCTAACCGCATTTTTAACACTAACAATGACGAAACACCAAATATGTTCACCCCCAATACGTTAATGAATTATGTCAACCCTAAATTTAAGTCACGAGGAGAGTTCATATATTATTGTCCCTAACCATGGAGTGAAAAAAAAAATTGTGGACTTGTCATTTATTGACATTTCTGCACACCAAGTTTCAAGTGTTTGCCTTATTTCGTTCAAGAATTATTAGTTTTAATCTGTAGTGGTGCTTGCGTATAATCAGAAATAGATCAAATTTAAATGTAAGCTGTCATAAACTCTGTCTGAAAAAAGGGCTTGTCGTCACAATTAGACAATTATGCCCCTTCATATCAAGTAATTTAAAAACTGGTCTTAGGAATGAAATGGAAAGGAGTAAGCTAACCCACGTGAAAGTTATTCTAGGTTAGGTCGGGTTTCATAAAGTTAACTAAATAGGTTAAAACAAACATTCCTATACAGCGTGTCTCATTGAAGATGCATCAAACTTGAGGGACACGTTTTTGAAATTATTTCAAACAAAAATTTAATCGGAGCAAGTTGAAATTTGCATAATTTGGAGTCGATGTTTTTTGAAATATTAAAGCGCGCGGAATCGTGAAACAAAACCGGCGATCTAAATTGCATTTATGAATGGCACATAGCTGCAGGGGGCTAATAAATCAATAAACAGCGAAGAAATTTATGACTAGATTTTATTTTGCCCTTGACCGAAAGCTCGGTGTATTCAACTTTGCCACACGTCGAATGCAGTAGCGATGTGAAATCGCGTGGGTATTTAAACTTATTTAGTTCGATAATAAAGTACAAATGTGAAGCTATGCAAAAATATGCATTTAAAGTCCATCTTAAAAATATGCTTTCCCTTCGATTTTCTCTAAATGTATTCATGACAGAGAAAATTTTACAAAGAAACTTTTCTTTCTTTTCCCGACATCTACCCGCATACCAAGTTTGATGCATCTTCAATGAAACACCCAGTAGTTCTAACATGTATAGCCATAGATAGCAACGTTTACTTTTATCGTACGGTTAACTTTATGTAACGTTGCAGAAAACGGGTCTCAAACACTTCTGTATTTGGGGACTGTTGCACTCTTAAAGAAGGAACACGAAAACAAGAAGGTGGCTAATAAAAACATCAAACTTTTAAGAAAAACTATTGATGGAATTAATTAATCAATAAAATTAATATAATAAAAGAGAATCTCCATCGAATCTATAAAAGCAAAGGAGTTAAGCCTGAAATCCGCATTCAACGTTTAAGGACAAAACTTGGAAGACGAAAGGAAATAACAAAAAGCAAATTAAAGAAACCCGTTAGGTCTAAAACAATATGCAACTGTCCTTATTAGGTAGTGCATTTGTACGACGTTAAATGAAAATATCTTTTACATAAAAAATATTTGAACAAATCTATACAGTTTCTAATAAATTTTTCATTGACCAACCACATTCACTTCTGCTTGGTTCTAACAACATAAAATAAATTAATACGACAATACCATTAAATAAACCGTTCTTCCTATCTTTACGACCGTGAATCTATTCATCGGCATTTTCATTCATTCCTATGAGGCATTAACGTTTTAATTTCATTTTATTGCACTCTTAAAGCTTTACGTCCACAGAAAACCATTGTTGTCCCGAAATCATATCTCGGGAGAGAGAAAAAAAAGCCGAAAGCGTAAGTGCATCTCTTCGCGTCTGTTTACACATGCATAAAACTAAAAAGCTTGGGTAATTAACAATTACAAAATGCATTTTATGGCCGGGGATTTATTAAAAAAATTCTAATGATAACTCTATTCAGTCCTGGTGTTTTTAATGTGTTTTATTATCTCTGTAACCAACAATGAAGTGCAAATATTTACTCGGCGTTCGAGTGAGTTCCAGTTATATCGTCGATGTGTTTTTAAATGAAACAAAGGCGGTGAGAATTACTTAGACACACTTTTTATATGATAAGTACTAAGAAAGAAATTAAGACAATGAAAAGGGTTTTGGAACGACGCACGTTGAAAATATTTGATATTGATAAAAGCTCAAAGGTCTTCAGTCAATCAAGGAGCATTTAAGAAGTAGTTATTCCATAAATTGAAATTTAATGTATAAATTAGTCTTTTCTTTTTCTGAAAGTACTAGTTCAAGATAGGCCGTAAAGCAGAAATGTAATAAATATAATGGGCGTTTACTTAAATTTTTAATAGAAAAGTTGTGACTTGTTTATTTCATACTCACACTAACTTATAGCGTTTTCGATTAGCTGCTCTAGAGCATTCTCAGAGTATTTTCATCTTGTTTTAACCTGATGTAATAATAGAAGATGGAAATACCCTAAGAGTGCTCTAGAGCAGCGAGTCGAAAACGCTATTAATCTCAAACTATGAATTATCAATTTCAAACTGAATTCCTATGCCATTATAAGCTTTTACGAAAAGTTAGTAGTGAAGACTCCAGAC
This sequence comes from Serrognathus titanus, assembly GCA_039766575.1. Classification (NCBI taxonomy): domain Eukaryota; kingdom Metazoa; phylum Arthropoda; class Insecta; order Coleoptera; family Lucanidae; genus Serrognathus; species Serrognathus titanus. The sequence continues at coordinate 22,793,055 of CM077913.1, forward strand.
AACGTACGTAAAAGTTCATCTTTGATGCTATACATAATTTTAACTGTACACGTATCGTGTCACTATTTACTTCGAATTCAGTATTAAATGTTTTAACAATTAATGAAATTTCTACAACTGTATCAGGTTGCCTGAAACTTTTTACATTTGCACTTCTTTAGCTTTTGTGACATTTGTGGAGTTGCCAGGGGCTAAAATTCGTTTGGTAGAAGAGTGAAACGAAATATAACACTGTCATTAAACAAGCATAAGTGGACAGAGAATCACTGTAATGAGCAATGCTTATGGGACCTCAAGAAAAACTACAAAGCGACAAAATATGTCTCAAAGACAGATTCACTTCTACAAGAAGGCCAGCGATACTTGGAACGATGTAGCAGTAAGGCCTATTTCCAAATCGTCTGTGATTCTTACCTACCCTTTAACCAGCTCCAATCAGCATTAACCGAAGTCATTAGAAGCATAAATGAAATTCGACCATGTTTACGCTTTTGTTTAACAAGTCAAAATGGACGACGAAGCATTAGAAGAATCAAGTTAACATTCTATAAAAGGTATTTCGTACCATGTTAGGTCAAAAATCAATTGCAGGATATCGCTGCCTAGAGTATTGATTGTATGACTTGTGTTGTGAGATACTCTTAGGTTAAGGAGGACCCTCTGGTTTTCACCCAGGACACTGGGATTCTAATCGATGGCGGTATAAATTAAAGTTATTTTGTGTGAGTGTAATCTCTCTTAGATTAGAAGCAAATTCTGATCTTTCTTCGTCAGATTCTATATTTGGGATATTATGGGGAGATCAGATCAGTTGGATATTATGGGGAGACAAATCAGTCTAATGTATATGTTACGGAGAATGACGCTAACAGGGTGATCACGTTAATGACCGGGTAATATTGTTTATTGACCGATTCTTTGGTAATTTACGTTACTATCCAGATTTTAACGTCAATTTCCAATAGTAAAGGACAATGTTGTTAATTATTCTCATGTCAAAATATAATAAACGATAACGTCGTTATTAATAATAATAATAATAATAATAATATCTTTATTTGCCTTCGATCAGTTATGGCTTCGTTATACATAGATACAAAAATAATTACAAGGACAATTAATTACTTAATGCAGACATTAAACAAGAGTCTTAAGGGCTACTGTTCATAAATTCTGACAGAGTATAGTAGCATTTCTCCGTTAGATATTGCTTTAATTTAGGCTTAAACTTTTTTACGTTGAATACCTTAAGTGCAGCAGAAAGTTTGTTGTATATGATAATACAAGAGTATAACGGTGATTTTTTATATAGAGCAGTATTGTGACGAGGAATTCGCATGTCACTTGGCGTGATGAGTATTATATGTTTGGTTTATATTATTTTTATCGAAATTTCCTGTATCTCCATGCACAAATAATGCACATTTGAATATGTATGTGCCGATAAGCGTCAATAATTTGTGTGACCTAAAAATTTCTCTGAGGCTATCGGCTACTGATAAATTGAAAATTACTCTTAGAATACGCTTTTGCGGTATAAATACCCTACCTAAACTTACTGCTCTGGCCCAGCAGATTGTGTGGTAGGTTAAGTGTGGATAAACCAGCGCATAATAAACTTTTAACAATGATGTTTTATCGAGTACATTTTTTAATCTAGAGATAGCGAAATATGCCGCATTGCATACGTAATCTATCTGAAAGCCCCAGTGCAGTCCACCATCAAGTCTTATACCTAGAAATAGACAGGCTTCATCGCTATGTCTCTCACTTCTCGAAAAGTTTAGTACAACTGTTTTGTTACTATTTAATATTACATTGTTTTTTTTACACCTTCCTGCATTTCATCTTTGACGCGATTAATTTTGACTTGGAGCCGCTCTGGGTCTGAGGCCGAAACGACTACCCACGTGTCGTCCGCGAAGTTTGATAATAATCCCTCTGAGATAAAACGTGGCATGTCATTAATAAATGTTAAAAATATTAATGGTCCCAATCTTGATCCCTGGGCGACCCCTAAGTTTACATCATATTCCTGTGAGCGTGTGTTGTCGACTATTACGGTTATTTTTCTTTGGATTAGAAATGATATTATCCAGTTTAAAATATCATTTCGTATACCTAATTTGTATAACTTACATTCGATAAATTTTGCGCTCACAGTGTCGAATGCACGGGATAGATAAAAAAATTGGCTTGCTACACAGCAACCTCTATCGAGTTCCTTATGTATAAACTCTACTATATTAGTTACGGCAGATTCTGTTGAGCGCCCTTCTCGAAAACCATGGTGAGTGTCTGAGAGAAGCTGAAATCTATTGAAATAGTTGAGTAATCTATCACAAACAATTTTTTCCATGATTTTGGAGAAGATGCTCAAAAGTGCTATAGGTCTGTAGTTTTTTTCATCATTTGACCATAAATTAATATTAGACAATGTAAAATGTAAAAAGAAACATATTGATTGAATTTTTATTGTCGCAAGATATGCTCCATGACATATTGAGTTGAATAATTTTCTGCTGATCTAAAAGCGCAGTATTAAGTATTCATTATTAATCAAGTACACTACACTGAGTGTTAGGGATGTGCGATACGATTAATACTATTAGTTTTTGGCTGGTATAGTGTCGATAGATGGTATAATACCAAATATATCAATTCACACTAAACGAAAACCCACAAAGACAAGGTTGTCGAAATGGTTTATGCATTAGCAACTAGGATTTTCTTTTTCTTTACATTTTTGAGGACAAATAAAAGGTTCTAACAACCACCCAAGTGATAGTGCGGTTCTTTTGAATCATCCTGTATGATGTATGGTTTCAAATCAGTAAGTGCATCTTCAAGGTTGTCATTTGTGATACCTTTAAACATATCTAGAAAACCATGCACATAAAAATGTTCTAATAAACGTAAAACGAACACGAGATACATCACCCTATTGTCGACGACCGTCTCTCCAGTTAGGAACGATAATGTCCAGACTGTTATTAAATTAACATCATTTGCCGTTATATAAGATTATTAACGATATTTCCTAGTAAGTAACGTTAATAACCGTCGCGTTAGGTCATTAACGTCATCACCCGAACTTGAACGTTATTGTCAGGTTTATCATCTTTCTCCCGTAACATATAAATAATAATTTGCTGCACAACCCAAAGTGACCTGATACGTCCTCCATTAGAGGATATTGTTTCGCAATTTTTTAATTTAGTGTGTCAGAAAAATACACATACCAGATTTATATGTTTTCTTAATATATATTTCAATTTATTTATGGCCGTATACACCGAACAAATAAACTCAACCTAACTTTAAGCGTCACTAAGGCCTGGCATCTCATTTAGAATTTAACTTCAAGCTTCGTTTTATTTTACGTAAACAAATGTCTTTACAATTAAAATAAATAATAAAACTAAGCTGAAAGTTAAATTCTGAACGAAATACTGGCCCATAGAATGTGAGTTACACACGGTTGTCAAACCACTTACATTGAAACTAAGCTCAAGTGTTCCGTGCACACGTCCATAAGTGACTAAATTAAAAAATTGAATTGACAATCAATCAATGTTACCTATTTCTGTCAAAAAAAATTTTCTTTTGAAAACAGCAGATTCATAAATTTAGAAAATATAGCATTGCAATGTGAAGCTTCTATTTTGCAATAAAATTTAACAATAAACTTTCTTAAATATGTTATATTTTTTATTTGATCCGCCTTTCCCCTACAAACATTATTAACGGGCAACCAACCCTAGGTGTTGCTCATTTGGTCTAAATGAAAATCAGGTCACTTTACTACAACAAGCTGACAAGTGCTACTCCTCCTAGTTTAAAAATAAACGATAGCAATAATAAATGTCAATACATTACATAAATGTCAGTACATTATATAAAAAGTTGTAAAATGTTAAGTGGGCTCGTAGTATGAAAATCGTTTATCTTTAAATTTAACGATATCTGGCAGAAGTAGAAATTCATACACTACAGTTGGAAAGTTTAACTGAATTAAATAGAAATAATGCAGTTGCATATGCAATAATTATTACTTATCAATTTTTGTAATAAATTTTACTTAATGACCTTCTAGAATGATTATAAATTTCTAACGATAGTATGATGTGCATGTGCAATTTCTGGGTATAATAAAACATATCAAGGATGACACACTTCGTCATCTTTTTTTATCCACTTGTGCCAGTATTGTAAATAAACTTTGCGTCGCTTAAAATAGCTCCCATAATTGTGCTATTTATAGCCAGTAGCAACATGTTGATTAAAACTAACAGAGTTTCAAGAAGTGTGTAATTTATCCGAACGCGGACAATTAGCGAACAATTACGGCAGTTGCGTTCTAATGGACCGCTGAAAGACATTCACACACACACACATCTAAACTCGTCACGATTTAAAACAATAAGCGGCTCTGACTGGCACACAGCAGTTAGCTGAAATGTGGTTTTAATGATAATAAGCATAATAAGCTCCCACGCGATCCGGCTACTGTACAACAAAGCGCGACTTAAAACTTGTAGCGTTGAAGGACACGTGCTCCAGAACTACTTTGACATTCATATTTATGTCCATTGATTAGTGCTTTGAATTCCGTTTTTTATCGACATGCTGTGACAACGTGTGTTTTAGCAGTCAAACTCGAAATAGTTGGAATTATGTGCGGACAGTAATAATTTTGTTTTTGATTTATGAACGCAGTAATTTCATGCCACATGTTTGTCAATATTGTCTCTTTATCTCGAAGACAAACACTACATTCAATTCAAGCTCATAAATAGGGTAAAACTCAAACAAAGCAGAAAAAAACACGCAAATTACAAAATATATCAAACGTTTCTTGGAGAGGAATGATTTTATTAAGAACTACGCTAGTAATTAGAAACAAATATCGATTTTCCATTTATAGTTTGTAGAAGTAAGGTGTAAGTGAGCGCAACAGTTTTTAGATTCCTTGGAAGTGAATCTGAATATATGAATAACCTGATCACGTTTTGTTTAATGCGGATAAGTATCTGAACAATGTTTTGAATATTAATGTTTTTGAGTAAACCTTTGAAAATCACACATACACACATAAAAATGGTTAGTAAGATCACATTATGCTGATACTATTAGTGTTATAGTTACAATTATGCAAGGTTTCGAGTATCCTAATTCTTCAAATTTTACTTTAACACATCTGCAGAAAAATAGACTAATTGAGTTAGAGCTGTTTAAGAAAGAATTAATTTAGTATTTATTTGTTTATAACAATTACTTGTCTATTTTTTAATCCATTTCATTTACTTTAAAATTGAGTGTCATCATGTCAACATAATAAAAACTAATTTTGATTATGCTTTATTTTAAAAACATTAACTATTTAAATTTAACAATTAATTTTTGATGAAATTTTTAATAATTACCTCATATTTTAATATAATTATTGAATAAATTCTGAATGGGGGATTGTGTTGTAAGCTTCATGATGATTATTGCGTTAAAATAACTGTGTTCAGAAGTTCTTGCCTAGTTTCACGCGAATATAAAATCCGCTCTCGCATAGTCATTGTTATTAAATTATCCCGGCTAGCTAATCTAAAAGGAAAGGAAAGGCAATTTAGTCTCTCTTTGGTGCAAGAGATTTTTTGCTCTGAAGTTGAATAGAAACAACGTGACGTGTTTATCATTCGCTTGAAAAAAATCTATTACTTTATAAAACTATTATTAAAGAAAAAAACTTGAAGTTTGTTCTGAATTATGCAAAATGATTAAAAGCTAATTATAAGAGCCGAGAGGTTTACTTAGTTGGTTGCATCACCCTATGATATCACTGTGTACACGTCCAGAAAGTCAAAGGATTAAGAATGATGGATTTGCAGGGTAGACTACATATCTAGACCCGAAGTAAACTAACTGAACAACTCAGTTTGCTCTAACCGCATCAGCAACTTGATTTAATTCGTCCAAAGGAAACTTAGTGACGAAGTTCGAGTTAGATTACTTCTGGTAAATGAATGAGTTTCTTTTTCTTTCGACTCACCTCGATCTCCTCGTTGCCGGATCCTTCATTACCATTACTTCTGTAATTTCGCCATATTTACTAAAATATTCGCGTAGGCTTTCTGCAAATTAAAGAGATTATTTTAGTAATGAGGAATGCAAATTTCTCGAGGAAATAATTTTAATTAATCGCCGACATCGCAAGGGGCCGCAAAAAAAAGAGGAAGAGAGGTAAGAGAAAAACCGCGTCACTTGAATAATAATATTATATTATTTTTTTAGATTCTTCAAGACGAATAAAATTTTTTTAATTTAAAAAACTGACGGTATGCAAACGTTTTCAGAATTCTTTTATGTAAGGCATTCTAAATATGCACACCACTTTTAATACATGACAAAGAAAGTCATGATAGAAAACAAGAAAAATATAGATATTAGAAGTATATGAAACAAAAGTAGAATCTATTTTAAAATAATCGACGTTCAAGTAAACCCGATTATCTTGGAATGATTTGAATAAAAACGAAAGCAAATTCTTAAGAAAAATTTTAGGATCTTTCATTGTATTCTACAGTTGCAGTTGAAACTTGCTCTTGTCAGTTGTTGTAATCCAGAATGGTTATAGAACCGTTGAAAAACTCAGAAGTTAAGGAATTATTTTGGTGCTTTTTAGAATCGAGTAAACAATTATCCAATTACTTTTTAAATTAATAAATAAATAAAATATAAATAAAGAATAACGAAATATTGTAAATTTTTAAAATTTGAGACCGGTAGTTTGTACAATTTGTACATACATAGCATAATACTTAATTAACTTGTAATGTTTATTATTTTTTTGAAAAATTAGTATTCTGTTGGAGTGAAGATAACTTGCGTGTACTGTGGTAGAAGTACAAAAGCGGCAAAAGCTAAACAAAGGTCACACTGTGGCAAGTAATTATGTACATAAATGAGATAAAGAGAGTCGTAAATATTTATGGGAACGCATTAGTGCAAAAGTTTCCGCAATAAACAAGCCATTCCAAATAAACACGGCGATAACTTAGCCCAGAAATTTTCTATTCAATTAAACCCGTTACGCGGAAATATGAAACAAAGGCGCGCTAAAACTTCAAACATAAAAAATGTCAAAGCGCGCGCGAGGAAATCAAGCCCAAAAACATGAAAAATAAATCAAAAATCCGCTATGAAAATAACTTTCACGAGCGCATAAAAAATAAAAACGTCGCATAAAAAACTTTTGCTTTATCCCAAAGATTTCGCTCCCTTTCACAAATAACTTCCGGAAATGGAGTTTGCCACACGAAGCTCGACTAAAGAATTTATAAATACGACGGAAAAAAATTATTGGAAACAGATTTATTTAATATTGAATCTCATTTGCCCAAGAAATACGAATACACTGTCAAGAATTTATATCCATCTTAATTTTTAATGCGCAATCAGAGGAATTTAAAATGTTGTTAACACAAATTGTGATGTAGTTACAACAACAACAAATTAACTATAAAGTAACGGAAATAAATAAAATGTAATTACATACACTACAATAACTAATTACGTTCTTATCTATACATAAACATATCAATATTTTTATTTTTCCTTCATACAGCACAAACAAAAATATTGTATGTTTGGAAACATAAATGAAATAAAGCACAAGCATCGGTACAAAGGATAATAATAAAGAAAAATACAATATAAAACGCAAAGAAATACATAATTGAACAAAAAAGTGAGTAAATCTGCTCGGACAATGTACAATTGTACTTTGAAATACACACTCGCCGTAGACATAGAAGCAAATGCCTTTTGTAACTTTCTCTTTTCCAGAGACGATTTTAATGAGACGGGAACGACGCGAAGCTGTAGGAAACGTATTAAAACTTTTATTTACTCGTATTTTTCTCGGTGGTGGATATAAAAGCATCTCCTGGAGATGCTAAATTGTCTTATAAAATATGCAAGAGGTTTATTTAAACCCTTGCATTTCGTTGCATGCATATAATTTCAAATGCCTCTTGCAGATTTTACTAAGCAGTTTGCGACCATCTGCCGGAATTTTAAGCGCCATTTATGAGCGGATGAAACTTTACCGAGATCGTTCTGAAAATTTCTATATAAAGTATTGCACAAAAATAAAACAGGATAAATGATTAAATCTTTTAAATATTTCAGATGTCGATTACCAAAACCTTACGAACAGGTAAGAAACATTTAAAGCAGAACCAAACAATAATTCGATCAAAATCTTTAATTGTTTTGCAACCCCTTTATTCATATTACTGCAATTTTGCTTCATTAAAAAAATATAGCTTTTCATGGATAATCTCTTTATTTCAATTTTTTAGGAAAACCATTGTTTTTGTTTATTGGCGTACTTTTTTTTACGTGAATATTTACAAAAATTGATTCATTTTCTTGAAAGGACATTTAATTTGTTTTACAAAAGGCATACTTGTCACAAGTACACCAGTTTTGAGAAAAATGGCCGGAAATGTATTGAGACACAGTCATTTTGAAAATTATTTCGATACTTACATTTTTGTTGATATTGATGACCATTTTTCTATTTTTGTTTGAAGTATTATTTGATAGTTATTTATTTGAATCATCCTCTCAATAGAAAGTGTTGTCATTCTTATTAAATTTAAAATTGGGTAAAAATACCCAATGGTAGTAAACAATTTTTATCTATCACGATATCTAGAATAACCATCGCAGCCGTTGACAACTGGGACTCTTATATGTTAAACTGAGTAATTGGTGTATAGAGAAGGAATACAATTTTTAATTTTATCAATGCCTGCTTAAAAAAAGGAATAATTAAATGAGAGTGTTTTTAAATTCCGAATTTTTCAACCTCAAGAAATAAGTCCAGTAGGTACTAAACCAGTAAACTTACTGCAGGTACGGCAACTTACTAGACCAGTAACGCTTTTGGAGGATGATAAGACAATTATTTTAGGATTTCATAAAGTAGCTTTGTAATTTACTTCAGGTTGAAAAAATCAGGCCTAAATTTGACAATTCCATATTTAAATTAACAATACATTCGGTATTCGGTAACAAATTCTTATTATGTCAGCTATGTGTCTCATTCAATGTAGACCTTAAACAGCAAATTAAATGTCGTTTCAAGAAAATCATTTTTTTTATATTCACGTAAAAGAAAGTACAACAATAAACAACAGAATAGTCAGGGTTTCTAAAGTGGCCCCTATACATTACGTTAAAATATGCAGATATGCAGTACAAGAAATTCCTAAATATCAAATTCCAATTAATACCTCAAAAAATGAGTGTTTTCCTAAAAAAATTAAATAAAAAAATTATTTTTGAAAAGCTATAACTTTTTAATGAAGCAAATTGTACTAAGATAAACTGCTCTAAATCGATTTATTTTGATCTAGCCACCCTTGAAGTATGGCCCATTCTTTACGCCCAATATATATATAAAGCCAGAAGAATAAGGTGATAGGTACAACATTGCATGAGATTAATTAATTTAATAGTACAATTAGAATCAATCGATCGGGAAATCTGCAGCCTTTTCAATTGGAATTCACAAATGAAGCAGCGATGAACGTTGTCCTTGGATATCTTCGAAGAGTGTCCAGGGGTAAAAATACTATTTCAGGGCATTCTGCAATAGCATCTTCTCTTCTACCTGGCCAGTAGATATTATACTGGTGTATCAAAAGCGTACGTTGTTGATAAAGTGAAAATTGATTAAGGGTAATATTTTTATTCTCTAAATCATGGAATTGTTCAAAACCCATGTTTCTGAGTTGAATTCTTATTGTTGTTAAACTGCAATAGGAAAATTTTTTATTAGCTCGAGATAAAGTTGTAATATAAATTTAGGGTTTCATCTTGTACTTTATGAAATCACAGGCTCGTGATAAAATAAAATACTTGAAATATGATATTAAAATGTGCTAACAGCCACAACGGGGTTGAATATATTAAAATGGTGAACAAACAAGCCTAAAGTTCTAGAATTCCAAATCAGTTCCTAAAATCAATAATGAATAATCTGTGAAATTAGGAAAATATGAGAAAACTTGTATCACTACACAATTTGGAAAATCTCTTAAAAGTTGGAGGAGAGTTAACAAATATGTGAATAACATTAATTTGATTGGCACTAGAAACGTATTTAACAATTTGATATCAATATTGCTATTAACATTGTTACTAACACAAAGCTGCAATGAATTTCAAGGATATGTAACAATGTTATCAACAATATGAGTGATATTACTATCAACAATGTCACTGAAAGTTATGAAATAAACATGTTGGTAAATTTGATTGTCCTTGTAAATTGAAACCTTGCGTTTCCACAAATATTTATGCTTATGGTACAGTTGCAATCAAAATTCATGACGCTTCAAAACTATGAATCGAGTGCATTCTAATTTTACTAAAGTTATATTCGTTCGTGTAGATCTGAGTTAAGAATATATACGACGAAATGATATGACATGACAAAAGCCGCACCGCTGTTTCATCAAAGTGAGAAGAAGATATCTACTCAAAAATTCTTTTACTTATCCTCGATCGGTTGGCATATAGTAAAAAAATGACCTGTACTTAAAAACGAATTCGGGATATCGTAAATTATTTTTCTTGGAAACCACAGGCAAAATGTCAACGATGTGTTTTTCTGTAAAGGTTATGCCATGAATTACGATTCCGACTATGCTCGTCTGTAAGTTTAATACTGTTTTCCTTAGGTCATTCCATCTTGGAGCTTTGAGAAGTGCGAACATTGAACTCAGACAAACAAAAGACGACCCAGGTACCCGTTTTATTTAAATGGAACCGGTTTCCCTTTATGAATACCCGTTACCCAATAACTACCTGATACCCGATAATTACCCGATGCTCAATAAGTGCTCGACCACTGGGTATCCTTTCTTTAAATCAACGTAGAGGGATAGTGTGAATTTTAAGTGTCCGTTAAAATAATAATTTATTCTACACTTTTCATCGGTTAAACATAAAATCAATGTTTGCAATGTTATTTTTTTTTATTGACTGCGAAGAATAATTTATTTACGTTATCAATTACTTCGGATAATACTTGTATGACAGGTTTTCAAATTGATATTCGTTATTATCCAGATATCCAGGTAGTTGTCGGGTATCAGAAAACCAGGTACTTATCGAGTAACGTGTAATACCCGGGTACTTATCGGATAACGGGTAATATCCGGGTACCAAAATTATCGGGTATCAGTATCCTTAATTTAGAACGCCTCCAGACTAATCGCAAAATATTTGCCATTAACAAAGTTATGAAGAATGTAATTAACAAGTTAATGAAAAAAATAACAGGAAATATTATTAACGTGTTGGTAATGTTACTTCGATAGTTCTTCATATGTTAATCGCAAATGTTCTCAACAATGTTGATAAAAGATGTATTCTAACATTTTTTGGACAAGTTTCTGAGATTTGTTGACAGCATTGCTATTAATACTGTTAACAATGTTACCTCCGGGGTAAAACCAGCTTAAAGAAGAAATTCATAATTATCATATATATGTATATATATTTTGTAGATACCAAATTTTTAATGTTATTTTTTGTAGTAACAAATACGATTGTAGACATGAATGTTTGTATATGCCTGGGACCACTTACGTTTAAAAGTCTGCTATGCTCAAGTGAATTTCAGCGTCGTTTTTCCGAAGACCGAAAAAGCTGCAAATATTACACAAGCGATTGAAAGAATCCCACATCGATCGACTCGAAAGTGGTTGAACGTGCAAGGTACACAATAATATATTTACTGCGTCGATAATCTCTTCCGAAATTGAATTTTCTATGCGAACCAACAAATTGAATACGCATTCGAAACGCCGGATTATTTGGTGCGCCTTTTCACCATTAATTATAGTTTTCGGTGCACTTTGTTATTCTAATTTGGGTATAAAATACGTTCATTGTCGGCGATGACTTATAGCAGGGCCACACGTTCGTTGTAACGATTATTTTTAGTGTATTGTTGTAACGGTGTTTGATGGAAAACAAACGCACGGGCATCATTGTCTCGTTAATTGATCTAACGACCCCTTTCCTGCGTATTTCGAGCGCCAACTTCTTTGTGTTCACGCTTTTTAATTGTGATACACCTCAAGCTTTTCATTGTTACCTATTTTTATCAGATTAATTAATTTTCTTTTTGTTTCTTCTACGTTTAGGCGTTTGGTTTTGTTGTCGCCACGAGTGTAATCAGGTTGACAATGTTATGAATGAAAATGTCTTATTAAAGAAACAAAACAATTTCCGTATGAGTTACCTACAATAATTACTGCTTATACTAAAATATCTTCTAATTATATATCTTTGCTAAAGACTATATAATGGTAATCGACAAATGAAAACATTGTTTACATTGGTTTTATGAGAAATGTAAGGTTTAAGCTTTCCAGATGCGATAGAACAAAATGATCTTTGATCTAAATAAATACTCCATAGAACTTTTATGAAAAACTTTAATAAAAAGTCAAATATTCAGTCCTAATATCAAAAATGTATATTTTTAAAATTCTTCTCTTTTTAAATATGGATAAGGAAAACAATTTCCATGCACTAATAAATAAATTACATCACCGGATGGAAATCGCGGACATTTCCTGTCAGAAACCAAACGTACATTTGAAAAGCTAAAAAATAAATTTTTCACGATAAATAACTGCATGAAAAATAAATTTCTAGTTTCCTGGTTCCAAATTGAATTCCTAGTTCCACATCCTGATTAAATAATCCATATTTTGATGAAATAATAAAGGCCATGCGAACTGGCGCGCGGCAGTCTCGGTGGATGTAATTTTCGAGCTTTCGTACGCATACAGAATATTCAGTTGAGCGTAATATTTTTCGGCAATTAATATTTCAAAAAGCTTGTTAGTGTGAAGTGTCGCGTTCCGTATTTTTTTTTTTTGCAGCGCAACTTTCCGCTGCCTATTTTATTCATCGCGTAATTAAACGGGAATTTAATTTAACTAGAAAATTAATTTAACATTTTCGTTGCGTCTTCCTTTTTTTTTACTTGTAGAGAGCCGAATTTAATAATTCAAGTAATAATTTCGAATTTATTTTACTTGAAAAGCTGTCGTACAAGTATCAAGTATTTCTATGATGCTTGGCTTAATTTCACGACAACATCATAAGATATCAACAGAACGCAACACTATTCGTGACGAATAACGATAACTACTTTGAATTTAAGCCAGACGATGGAAAATGTATACCAATTGAATTTCTCATATTTTGTCCCACGAAAATAAAAATCTAAATGCTGGTTTCTTCCAACCATCTGTCGCTTTTATTTTACTACCAATTCAATTTAGAAAATTATTCTCATAAAATACATTTTTTTTTCAAATAATGTGATTATTAATCTAATTACGAGCCTGATAAAATCTCGCTGCCAATAAGCATTATGGGAAAAGTGCTTTGGCTATCGGAAAACTCTTTTATTAGTCCTATTTGCATCGTATCGCTTGCCATCTTCCCTGATGGGAAATTAATTCATTCGAGAAAGCAATATTGTTTTCGACGTTTAAATTTTGTACTCTAACCGCAGTAGCGATAAACTATTTTCTAAAAACACACTGCTCAACATCACTCAATATTTATATATTGCAACTATTTCTTCCGTATTCTAATGCTAGATTCTTTATTGTAAATATAAAATAGAATAATAAATAGTAATTTTATTAAAAATAAATAACAAACAGCAACAAGTTTACAAAAAGAAGAAAACATTATACTAACGTGATTTTGTTTTTACTCGAAAAAGAAACAAGACAAGAAGCAGCTAATACCGCGTGTTAGCACCTCTAGTATCAATAACCGCTTGCATTCTTCTCGGTAAACTGAGAAATAAGTTTCTCACTGACTCCTGCGGAAAATTGTCCCAGTTCTGCAATTGAAGCAAGAGCGACTTCTCTTTGTCTGATTCGCCTTCCAATCACATCCCATACAGACTCGATGATGTTAAGATCTGGACTACAAGCTGGCCAGTCCATGATTTGAATTCCGGTATTACGAAGACACTGGAGCGAAACCCTAGCTACGTGGGCCTGGCGTTATCTGGCATTAGTACAAAGTTATCCCCAATAAATGGGGCAAAGGGCATTACATGTGGTTCTAAAATGTCAACCACATATCTGTTCGCTGTTATTGAACCCCTATCCACCACCACTAACTCCGTTTCCTGGAGCGTATCGTTCTCCCACGCGACGCCACACATTAATACGTCCATCAGACGATGTTAGGCAAAATCTTGACTCGTCTGTGAAAAGACGTTGCTCCAGTCGTTAATAAACCAATTAATGTGTTCACGGGCAAACCTTAACCTGGACACTCGGTGTGTTCTAGTTAACCGGGGTCCAGTAGTAGGCTTTCTAGGCCTCAATCCCACTTCCCTCAAACGTCTTCTAACGGTTTGATCACTTATTCTTATTCGTCGTATGAAAGCTGATTTTAAATATGTCTTGCCGTCACAAAACGTTGACAAAGAGCACTCATTCGAATAAATCTATCGTCTCTTTCGGAAGTGGCTCTCTTTCCGTCTTGTCCTCGTCGGCGTACATATTCTCCAGTCTCTCTATATCTTCTGGCTGCTCTAGATACGGAAGATTGCTGAATTCCACACAGCTCAGTCACATATCTCTGACTACAGCCTTCTTGGAGGAGAGTAACAATTCGAACCAATTCTTCAGTGCTTAAATGTCTTTGTTGACGACGAAAATCCATTATTGACAAAAATTAAATGCACCTTACACAAAAATCACCGCAAATCAATCGATTAGTGACACAAGAATTAGCTTGAATGGGCTTTATTGCTGATTATCTTATGTTTATATGCAAACCATCAACGCTTCCTATATTTTTCAAAATTTTCAAGATTCAAAATTAAACATCGATCTTATATTAAAAACAATTAAATCCGTTCTTTACAAAGATAATTCTATTTTGATAAGGTCATTTTGTTGAGCAGTGTATAATATACCTTGTGTTCAAAAAGTAATTACAAAAGAGTTGTGCTTAAATATTCCAATATAATTAGAGAAAAAAGCATTAACAATTGTTCTTGAACGAAGAGAGATTTACAGGAAGCTCTAAATTCGAATCCTGCGATAATGCGAATCGCTTTCTTTTGAATTTTAAAGTATTTAGGTTTTCTTCAAAAGAAAAGCCCCACATCTCAATAGCAATTCGAATAAATAATGATGTACAGTCCCGATATCATCAAATCCTACCTCAGACACCACTTCTCTCAAGTCAAAGCATGTTGTTCCTAACTGATATGCTAATAGCGAAATTGGTATCTCCATTCTAGAGAAGCGTCAATAAAAATACCTAAAAATGTGATGTCTTTTCTTGTATAATTTTTTTATATCGTTAACATGACTATTGTGCAAGATTACTTTAGATTTATTTAAGTTGAATGATATAGCCTATTGGAATCAAACCAAGATCTAGTTACTGACTAATAATTGTAGTTTGTAATGATTCAATACTTGATGCATGCCAAGTAAAGGACGTGTCGTTCGCAAACAAGGTTGTTCTCTTACTTATGTCTAGCCAAATTATTAATATAAATCAGAAAGTCCCAAAATCGATCCTTGGGGCACCCCTAAGCTTAAGTATAATTTAGTAGAAATCTAAGATACGTTGCCTTTGCAGATCTGTGCCATCTGGAAACGTTTATTCAGGTAAAATGAAAACCATCTTAGGGTAGTATCACGAAACTCAATTAAATATAGTCCTGCAAAAGGATAGAATGAGTTACTACCTGAAATTAACGAGTGTTTAATTAAAAAATTCATCAAGTTGACTGTGACTTTTTGATGGAAGAGGAGATGATTTCTTAAACTAACTGACGTGCAACGGATGACAGTTGTCAAACCGTTTTAGTGTTTTGCTTATAACCTACCGCGACATTTTTAGCACTTTCGTTTGCTGCATTAGTGCACACTCATAGTGTCTTCATCCCATATTAATGTACGAAGTTGAATCCAGTGCACATTAAAGCAGAAAACGAATGACATTTCACAATGTTACGCAAAATTCAAAGGCTATTTGATGAAATTTTCAATTGAATGCCTGATACTTAATTCCCTGCAATCTAATCTTGATAGTATAGGAAAAAGATCATATGTGTACTTTTATTTGATTGGAAACCAAATTGTGAAGAAGCAATTATTTAAAATGAATGTATATAAATAATTTAAAGTTCTACTTTTAACAATAGTCTTAATAAGTTTTGATAAAACTGACAATGGAGATATTTGTCCAAAGTTGGAGGAGATAAATAAATAAAAGTACAAGAGTCACAATTAACACTTACCTAAAAAAAAAACTGCAACCCAGTTGCTCATTCATTCATGCGGATTTATTTCTTTAACTCGATAAGACATTTTATGGCAGTTGGGTTTCATTGCATCGTCAACTTCATAAGCGCGAACGATAATAACAAAATGATTGAAAAGGGAATTACTTCAATAGAAAACGAATTAAGTTTGCAGATTACACTTTACTTTTAAATTTATTTTTTTTTATAATGTTACTATTTGTTTCAGCTATTAGTTTCTAACTTAAATTCCATTAATCTTTCTTCTATACAATACAACAGAAAACACGGAACATGTAAGAAATCAAATTTTATGCATTTATTCAATTCTGTTTTTAGCTGAATCTATAAATATATTTATTTCTATTCGTTTGGTAAACTGCGATGACCTAAAGTAATAATAATTCATAACGTCCTAAAAATTTATTCAAGAATCTGAAAAAAAAACAGCAGAATTAAATCCGCTCAGATTATGTCTATAAATTTAGTTTATTTCCAACCGTTCTTCGTTATCTACGCAGAAATGAAAACGTCGTTTTTTTTTCGAGGACATTTTCCCCGTTTCATTTACTCGCACGCGTACGCTCGCAGGGTTCCAGTATTTTTAGCCTGCAGCTGCTGATAATGATTGCATAAAATTTTTCATTTTCAATCCTGACTAATTAGAGCCGACAACGACGTGTTTTCATACAAGTTTCGCGCCGGGCCTTACATAACGAGTGCGCAATAATTCTAGTTTACGCTATGTTGTACAACTTTTACAAATGCTGTAACGAATGAAAACGCTGCTCTCATTAGTGTAAACGTAAATGTACACTGAACGAAAAACTCGAAGCCGAATTACGGAAAACTGCTGACATTATGTTTGCCTTATATTATTCTATTAAGGTATGTTTTACACTACTGACGAAAAGTTTAAATGCATTGTACTGACATGATTAAATTGCCCGCTTTTTATTTTTAATATTTCAACTATCAAAATAAAGCTAGTATGTATTAATTGCATATACTTATTTTTAATATATACTTTAACAGAAGTGTCGAATTGTCTTTTGTGTTATAAAGGTACCGAGTTGTAAGAAACTCAC
This sequence comes from Serrognathus titanus, assembly GCA_039766575.1. Classification (NCBI taxonomy): domain Eukaryota; kingdom Metazoa; phylum Arthropoda; class Insecta; order Coleoptera; family Lucanidae; genus Serrognathus; species Serrognathus titanus. The sequence continues at coordinate 22,810,527 of CM077913.1, forward strand.
TGACACGAAGAGAACAACGCACAAATTTCCAGTCCACGTAACACATCCCACGACAATGCGTTTACACACCGAACGTCAACCGCGAATGTTAATTTTCATTGTGTAAAAATTACAAAGCAGCGTTAATAAATCATTATTTTGAAACAACGCACCGCCAACGAACAAATAATAATTCCGCAGTCTCCCCCTTTTAGGGTTATTTTAAATTGCGGTTCCGTAACGCACAACCAATAATGCCGTGAATGTAAAACCTGCGCTAAATTATGTCAATCTGCGTTACGTTCGTGGCATATTAATTACGAGCGCTAAGATATATGGGCATCTTGTTTTGTTTTATATATTTTTTCGCCGCAGTGTGCGCGGAATAACTAACCGGACCCCATTCTGTATGAAGGCACGACTTGCCGTCGAAAATAATTGCTGCGGTTTTTTTTACCGTAAATTAAGCGTTTTGAGAATAGAAAACATTTTTAAGTATTTATGATATAGATATTTGATGCCAAGAGTGTTTACAGGAGGACTGAGTATTTTCATAACTCTTTACAACGGGTTATTGTCCTGTAAGTCTTCTTCGTCTAACCAATCGTTTCTAATTTTTATACTGAAACCTAAATAAATACTTCGTCGTATTAAATGTTCAAGATAAGTCGTAGATGTCAACAAACGGAATATTGGGATCAAGTGATCATTGATAGGAACTTAATTCTTCCATAAATAAATAATACCCTAAATTGAGTTCGTAAGAAAAAGTATAAAGTAAATAAACCCATAAACGACTGCGACTGATTTTATTTCTAGAAATGTATACTTATAGCGGTCTACCAAAATTCTTAAAAAAACAGCTCATATAACTAAACCACTAATACACTTCTGGACAAAACTAAGGAACACCAAATAAACTTGAAATAACTTTTCCAATTTACAAATTATTTTTAATAAACACAATGCAAATAGTGCGCCATGAAACAATCAACATTAGCAAGGCATTCTCTGCTAGGAAATGAAAAGTCAACAAAAGGCCTGGTAGTTGACACCTTTTTAAGTCATTTAATTAATATAGTGTGCTTTTTGTTTCGAAAATTAGTGAATTTGTTTGCATTAAGTTAATTAAATATGTCTAGACGCCATTGTAGACCAGAAGAAGTATGCCAAATGATTATTCTTCTTCGTGAAGGATATTCACAGAGAAAAGTAGCTGGAATTCTAAATACCAACAAATCTGTGGCACAGAGGCCCGCAGCACGGTTCAGAAACACTGGTAGTTTCAAAAGAAGACGCGGACAAGGTGCTACAAGAAAAATAACACGAAGAGAATATCGCTTTATCGAACTTCAGAGTTTAAGAAAGTGGTTTGTAACATCTCGTGAATTAAAAAATGATCTTCGATTACCACTGGAAAAGAAATTTCTACCAAAACAGTATGAAGAAGACTAAAAGAAATTAATTTGTCTGCGAGAAAACCAGTAACCGGTCCAACTCACAGCTACGCACAAGAAATCGCTTAAACTTTTGTCAAAATCATCAAGGTTGGGACGAGGGAGAGTGGAACTCCGTTTTGTTTTCGGACGAGTCCAGATTCCTTCTAAGCAGGAATGATTGCCGTGCTCTAGTCATACGAAGAGTAGGCGAGCGATTTGCACCATGTATCATTCGGGAATTTGACAAATTTGATGGAGGGTCTGTAATGATTTGGGGTGGCATACAATTTAATGGTCGTACAAAATTGATTTTGTTACGAAATGGATAGCTAAGAGCAAGAAGATATAGAAACGAGATTATTGTACCCCATGTTCAACCATTTGCCGAAAATTTCGGCAATGGATTCATTTTTATGCAAGACAATGCCAAACCTCATACAGCTAACATTGTCATAGCTACGTTGAGAGATGCAAACACCCAAAGTTTGGAGTGGCCTGCCAAAAGCTCTGATTGAGCATCTCTGTGATCAATTGGGCAACAAAATTAAAAACGCACCGAGACCACCAATAACACTTGATGAGCTCTCTAACATGCTTGTTCAAGAATGGGAACAGATACCTCAAGAAAGTATACTAAACTTTATCTCAAGCATGCCAAGAAGATTAAGAGCATGTATTGCTTCAAGAGGAGGGCATACACACTATTAATAATTTTAGTTTTGTTAACTTGTTACAAATTAGGATATAAGTTCATGAGAGGACCAATGGTATTTTAAAGATTTAAAGTATTTTAAAATTTGTTAAATTTAATAGCTGTAAGGAAATATTAAATTTCTCTATCTTGTTTTAAATTGATTTTGAATTTTACTGGTGGTCCCTTAATTTTGTCCAGAAGTGTATTACATAAATTTGACTGTCTGAACTGGTCCACTGATAAAATCGAATTGATTCTATTTAAAGCTGTATTTAACGATTTCAATATCATTTCGTTTGAAATATTAATTGATTTTGGTTACACCTGTTTCGTGTAGACTTTGAAAAATGTTTGTTTGTATTAATATTTTTGCCCAATTTCTAATAATTTCTAGAATAAGGGCTTGACACTTCTAATCTGAAATAACGTGTATGTTTTTGTGCTAATGATCTCTTTAAATTAACTAAAATATTTTTTCAGTTAAATTAATAAAGTTTTCGCTAAAATATCTTCTTATATCAGCAGAATAATTGTTGCGGCGTTAAGTATTTGTTTTCGATTGGTTTCCCAAATTTACAACTTCGCGAAGAGTTTACAAACAACTTTCCTTGATAAAATCCAACCTGACATCGGCAAAACAGAAATATATAATTGCTTTTCTTAACAGTCTATTAAAAGAAGAAGTTGGAAGGTGAGCCGTCGGATTGCAGCCGAACGGGAGGAAAAGTTTCCATCTGTACGCGTTAACGTAAAACAAGTGGAAGTTAAAGTGAATAACGCTTCCAGTCGGACGTAAATCAATCGCGAGACAAATGAAATTGTTAAAAGTACAAAGAAAAGAAATCAATCTAGGCGGAACGGCAAAGGAAGTAGAAGAAAAACACTAGGTGAATTTGAAAAACAAACAAATCGTAAAAGAAGATTAATCGCCGAGATTTCGATTTTGAACGCGCTGCAGGAATATTTCAGTACATTAGCCGGATTACTTTAATCTGAAGGAGCAGGTGCGTGCCGACGATACATCACCATGCTGGTCGGCCACTAGGAAGAAATTCTTCACTGCACAATGAAGCCATAGAAAACAGTGAATGGTCATCGCAAACAGCTATACGTAGATTCTTCGCGCCTCATTCAGTCAGACGCACCAAATTAGAAAACTGCTCCGGAACGATCTCATTATATACTACAACATTTCCAGCTGTTTGCTCCTCATGCCCCGCCCGATTCACTAACGAATAACTTTGCTCCTGCTTTCCGTCTAATGAAAGAAATAACCGTGAATTCGCTTTACTGTTTTAATTGTAGAATAGGATTAAGTTTCATTCTATTCATTTATTTTCTTAATTAACGTGCGTATTTCTTCTTTAGTACTGCGACATCTTCTATGCCTTCAAAGAGTCAAATGAAACATTTATTTAAAAACTCAGATTTTAATAAGAGATTGAAAAGATTTAAAAAAAAATATTTTATTCAGAAATACTTTTCCATTTGAGTTAAATTAATTAGACATTCTGTTTACATGTATACAAGAAAAAACATATCTGTCAACAAGACGACTGCTTTCTTCGAAAGCGAAATCGACAACGTACAGCAGCAGATTAATATAAGAGCCAACTTGAATTTTTAATTAGATTATACTGGTAGAAATTAGCGCAGTTGATAAGATAACTTGGGGCAACATTTAGTATGTTACGACATTTGGGAAAACATTTATAAAAAAAATAAAAAATAATGAAAAACTAAAACACTTGTGACTAAAACAGTGAAATATACACAGACAAAAATAGGATTTATTAACACAATTGTAGAATTTACATCTACAAATTGTTACTAAAATGAAGAAACCTACAATGAATAGAAAATGTTTACACTTCATTGTAGAATGTTTGTAGCAAAATATTACACATTTTTAAGAAAATAGTGTAACACAAATAATAGTGTTACCACAAATTTTGTAAATTAATTTTATAAACAAAATATAAACATGTTACATAAATGTTTTAATTAAATATTAATTCATACAGAAGATTTTTCCTTTTATTTAGTAAAAATTAACAAATATATAATACTATTTAACACAATGCTGGAAAGTAATACAGTAAAGGATAGTAAACTTTTACCCAATTGTAATATATTTTTATTTATTTATTTGTTACTGGTTCCATATATTATGTGAAAATTTTACAGTTAATGGTGTAATTCTGTACACATCTCTAAGGAGGAAGACCACAACTTAATACTCGGAGCCATTGATTACGAATTTTGACTCATAATTGGGCAAGTAAAGATATGGGTTCGACCTTGTCTTGATCTGTGCAGATTTTGCGAAGAAATTCACAGGCTGGAGTACTGAGAAATCATTTTGGCACTTGCGCGATATGTACCGGCTTGGGTTATTTATAGACGTTAAAAAATAAAATAAAAGAATAATTTCTGCGGCACTAGACTTAATTCATGTTCAGACGGTTTATTCTTTACAAATTCATTCATTATACTATTGACATTGCAGGCAATTCCATCAACATCGTAGAAAAGGCTAAAAATTTAGGTTTAATGTTTGACACCAATCTTCGGTTCATAGAACGAACATGTTAACAAAATAATCCAAAAATCGTACTTTATTTTAAAAATACTCTATTCTAACGGGCATATACTTAATAAAAAATTAAAAATAATGTTAGTAGAAACACTTGTACTGTCACACTTCAACTATTGCGATTCTGTTTATGGCCCGTACTTGCTCGCGCAGGATGTGTACAGAACTCTTACCTAAGACTCATATTTGGAATTCATAAATATGACAGAATCTCACATAAACTACACTGGCGAGCAAAAAATTGAGGTCAACGTATAGTTATGATATCTTTGTGGAGTTTTCTGTTTTAAGCTTATATTGGCCAATTGTAAACCATTGTACTATAGTTTGTAGGTTAAATTAAAAATTCAATGATGAATCGTAAAGCATATTTCTTGTTTTTACGATTTATTGTGACAGAGCAACAATTTAGGACCAGTATGGGACAAGAAAATGAAAATAATAATCACTAATAACCTCCTCTTGTGTTAATGACTGCTTGAAGTTCACGAGGCATACCTTGAATTAAGTTAAGTATTACATTCTGGTCGATGTTACCCCTTTTGGGCAATAGTAACGCTCTCAGCTGCTGGCCAGTTCTTGGAGCTGGTGCATGCCTGCGAATACGACGTCCCAATTCATCCCAGACATGTTCGATGGAATTCATGTCCGGACTAAGGGTTAGCCAATCGAACCGTGTAATTCCCACTTCATCCAGATATTCTTCGACAACTCTAGCTGCGTAAGGTCTAGCATTATCGTGCATAAATATGCCACGCTCGTCCATAGTGATCATGAAAGGCATAGCATGATCTCTAGAACCTCGGTAATGTACCTGTGAGCTGTCAGGGAACCATTCTGTATGGAAACCAACTCTGTGCGCGCTTGTGAACTGATTCCTGCTCAAACCATAACACGCCCACCGCCAAAAGGAAGTCGCTCGTCAATACAAGCTTGAGCGTCCTTTCTCCGGGTCTTCTCCATACTCGCCGACGCCCGTCTGACCTAGTAAGGCAAGACCGCGACTTGTCTGAAAACCTTGCTCTAATCCTCCTTATTTCATGCAACATGATTCCGAGCAAAAGTTAATCTTGCAACTCGTTGCCGACGTTGCAATGACGGACCTGTAGCCATCCTTCTACAACATAATCTAGCAGCAGGAAGTCTTCTCCTAACGGTCCATTCACTAACGCTTACATCTCTAACTTCTTGGAGTCGATTTCGTAGCAAAACTGAAGAAGATGTTCTACTCCGGAAACTAAGGGAGACCAAAAACTGGTCATCTCTTTGTGTGGTGACTCTTTTTCGCGCCGATCTTGGTTCTCTGGTTATCAGACCAGTCTCCTCATAGCGTTGGTACACCTTTTGTACAGCACAAAGGCTCCTACTAACAATTCTTGCAGTTTCACGTTGTCCTCGACCATCTTGTATCAACGCTACAATTCTTGTCACAACAAAGGCATTATTAAAAGCACAGTAACTTTTACGAACAATACACCATGCTACTGAGAGGTTCAAATCAAAGCGAACTTCAAAAAAAGATACCGAAATGTGAATTTTAATTAGAGGGAATGCACGCTATTTCATAGGAGTCGTAAATACGGTGATAATGCATGATAGTTAACCAATATGACCCATAACATTTCTCGAAAAACAAATGATTAAACGCCTGATGTGATTAACAATTGGCCACTATATGCTTAAAACAGAAAATTTCACAAAGATATCATAACCATACGTTGACCTCAATTTTTTGCTTGCCAGTGTATATGATGTTGGTTGGTTAAATATGGCAAATCGACGGTGACTCCATTCTCACTTTCTGTATTACAAAATATTAACCTCAAGAACTCCACCATATCTTTATAATAAAATTAAATTCAGAACGGATATTCATAACATAAATGTGCGCCGGAAAGATCTTATCTCAGTACCACACCATAATACTGACTTATTCACTAGGTTCTTTTTATACAATACAGCCATGTTTTGGAATAACCTCCCATCACGATTAAAAATGCTTAAGCCAGCTTTATTCAGGAGCCAGTACAGAGAAACCCTGTTCTGTGAGCAATCACCACAATTCGTTGCTAACTAACTTGATTTGTCTGTAGACTATCCTATTATCTTCTTCTTCTCTTACTTCCATTTTCTCCTCTTCTTTGTCTTCTACTTTCCCCTCAAATCTTCTTCCTTTAGATATTATATTTTCTTTTCTTTTTAAATACCTTAAATCGAAACTGTAACATTTGCTCTCGTTAAACTTAATTTGTTTTTGTTTTCCCTTCTTCTATTATTATTGTTATTTTTTTTAATTTAATGTTTTAGTTAATTTAGGGTCCAGGTGGAAGATCAAATTGCGCTTTATAGCCAAATCTGAACCTGCACCCATATAACAGTTTGTCCCTTTTGTTCACGTTTTAATTCATTGGGTATGTACTTTGCAAACTGTTAATAAAGGCGTTATTATTATAAATAAAACAGTTGACGATCAAGCACAGACAAGTCTGTTCTTGTTTCTTCGCACTCACGTACGCCACCTAATCATTATCCGCCAATAAGAAAAAGCAAATAATCATGTGATTACACCCACTTCAATACTATTCAACAACTTGTGAAAGATATTAATATATCCAATGCTAATTCTTCTATTATAGTTTTACACAAGGTGTGGAACTTTATACAACAAAATGTGAAAATAAAATCTTCAGTCTGTGGTAATAAATTTTTACATAAAATGTAGAATTTTATGCAACAAAGTGTTGAAACTTTATCTTCACACTTTATTTATTCTAGTACAAAAGTCAAATTAATAGATTTCTTCACTCCAAAATGAAGCAATAATTTTGCTATCAACAAATGTAAATTATTTTAAGGTAGAATCCATCTGAATTGTTTGAAAAATTTTCAACAATAGTATTAATAATTTCTCCATTTCCATTTTACACAACAATGTGTAAAATCTCACTTTGTCACTTCTCTCTGTGTAAATAGGAAAATACCTCCCATTGCATTTCCAATTTTGATGAAATCCTAATAATAGAACCCTAAAAGAATAGTCTTCCTAAACGATGAAATAAATCCTGCAAATGAAATTTCCGATAAAAAAGTGCTCATTCATTTGCAAAACTGAATCATGACAGTTCCTGAAAATCCACGCACGTGTGAACACGTCCGCAGGTTCTCGGACACGCAGCACAGACGTGTTTGCTCATTAAACTTAATTTTAATATTATTTTGACGTAATTGTGTGAATCTGACTGCAGCAGCGAAGTGCGCAAAAGTTTTCAAGGCTGACGTTGACAAAGGTGGGACGACCGCCATACTAACTTTGATTAATACTTAACACACAATGCCGATTGGCTTGTGTTTTTATGCCCGTCCCATTGTGACAAATCAACTTCTACTGATTACAAGTTTAGCGGTGGCATTCGCGCGATATATCTACTATAGTCATCAGCAATTATGATCATTACGCAATTTTCTGTAATTCAGCTATTAATGGCCGGTTTTAGAGTGTAATTATTTCTTCTTTTTTTTTACTACAAGGCAATCCAGGGGACTTTTTTGCATGTATAAAAAGATAATTTTTTCCTAAGAATTTTACGTGCGTAATACTTAAGTATTTGATTTGAATAATACTTAATAAAATGTTACAAGAATTCAAAAAAGAATAACTTATTGATGCCTTAGGAGCTTTGGGTTGGAAAACTACCACCCACTTCTTGTCAAGTTTTAATTCTTTCTTCAATATTACTTGAGGCAAGAAACTACAGATATTCTTTATTAAATATAATTGTTTATGCAGTCTACTGCACAATTTAAATTGTTTAAGAAACGAAGCAAAGTTTTGTAAAAAAAAAACAGAATAAAGGCCGTTTTAGACTACACTATATTTTTGTTCAAGATTTGGTTCAATTTCTTGAACAATTTAAACTGTAAAATAAATTGTGTCAAAATTTAAAATTAATTAAAAACTATCTGGAAAAATAGTTCTATCTCATTTATTGTAGAAATTCAACCAAATTTATACAAAACGCCCTTCAATAGTCTAATAAAGCCTGAAAAGATGCAAAGTGTGGTTATTCATTTCAATGCCAGTGTCACATGTTTCCAGCTACATTCATACGTGTCGGTCAAGTTTAATAAACCGTAATTTTAGCCTAGATCCTCGAAAATTTACGATCGAAATATTAATTCAGTCCACGTTCGAAATTATTAGCGTGACATTTAGATGTGACACGTCGGCGACTTTGATTTAATAAAACGTCATGTAAAGCATTAATCCTAAAATATTATGTTCATCTGTTCACCACATGTGCTACATAATAAATGGGGCCCGAAATTAGTATTGAACGTGATTTACACCTAATAGTATCACTAATATATGCAGTTCGCGCGAATTAATAATTCAACCCCGCCGGGTTTCCGCTATTTCGGCGTGTTTTGACATTTGTGCGCGTCACACAGAAGAGGTGTGCTCTCCATTGTTACGCCTGTTGAATAAGCCTTCCTTTGAAATTTATTAAGGCCGCGAATATAATTTATGTGGATGTTTGTACAAGGCGATGATTCAAAATTCTACCGTTGTCTTAACAACCTTTAAATCCCAACTGTGACTTCACGGGTACGTCTTAACACTCTAAAAATATTCGACGTCACATTTTAATAACATGAAATTTTAAAGCTTTCATAAAGTTTTCATTTTAGCTCACGTTTTAATTGTTAAATACACAATTACATATTAGTTTCATTAATTTATGAAATGAAGAACGGTGAAAATTGAAATGAATAATAAATTTTATTTACTAACTCTTCAAAGTTTTCAAAGCTAGAAATATGGATTTTCCGTTAAAAATTAGTTACAACGACAAAGTAGTCGTTAGTACAATTAAAAAGTTTCTAGCAACAACACCGATAGCTACTCTGTTCTGTCAAATTTGAATAAAACTCTCGGTACATGTATATATGTATACGTATGCTGCTGAGAGAGAAATAAAGTAAAAAAAGACCACAAAGCTTAATCCTGCTTAATTAAAACCTCCGTTGTAAATGAGTGGTCTAAAAATCCAACAAGTCGCAGACGAGCCGGTTTTAATGATAAATAGTCGGGTATTATTCAGTAGGTTGTTGTAAAGGGTGGTTATCTCTAGTAACAAATGCGGTTGACTGAAGAATGGATCACAATAATTTAATCTTAGTGCCGGTATGCAAACTGTCAGATGCACACGGTCATAAAAATGGCGAGAGCGGGTGTAGACGTTCCGACAATTCGGTTTAGTGTTCATATACTTTTTCGCTTTTCTTTTTTTTTATTGAAAGGCAATTTCCAGGCCAAATTGAAATCTTTGTATTCTTGAACTCGACGTGGATGCCACTCCAAGTCCGATATGTGATCAGATTATGCTCCGCTATAACTTCCCTGCGTTTCGAGTCAATCCACGCCGCAATCAAATCAAATTTTTCCGAAAGATATGTATTTCGTTTTATTAAAACCGTGCGGTCTTAATTTTATGACAGAATAGTATTTATTCGCGATGAGGCGCCTAAGAAGATTACTTTATATCTAGAAGAACTTTTTGATTTTAGAATTGAAAAATCAAATTTTGTAAAGAATGTATCATTATGGAAGATTACACCAGACTTTAAATAATAAAGCATTATTGTAACTTCATAATCATAACAATAATCCAATTAAATGCCTTATAACTATAGTTTGCTTTTAGTTCTAAATCCTACTCTGTCGTTGATATACATTTACATTTACATTATACGTTAAAAATAATATATATTTGATTAATCAATTATAATGATGAGAATTTCAAATCTCCAAACGTGTTATAGCTTATTTAATTTACTCTTCCTACCTACCTTTACTGTAACTAAAAATATACCTTTCTATAAATCTTCTGAACAATAATCTGTGTAATTTGTAAATGTTTTAGAACAATGTAATAATTCTGGTTTGCAGATGCTTCCATCGATTTCCTTTCTTATTAATAATTAAAGATTCTTCCAGAAACCGCTGCAATTACAGTCTAATGTGCAACTTAATTATCCGCAAGACACTGCAGCTGAAACAAAGCCCGAATAAAATACAACCCGCATCTGGACATAAATTTAAGGCATCTAATTTACATGTAACAATTAAATTCGATTTACGACATGCAAAAACGCCGCGCCACTGTTACTTACCAGCACCAACATAATAAGTTTTTCCAGAAGGTCAGGACTGACTTTCAAACGGTAATTTATCGGCGACTTTTTTATTTCGGTTCTGTAACAGTGAATGCGCAGCAGTTCCAATTTCCTGTCGAATCACAAAGCGTGCCTTCTAAAATGTCGCCGTTGTCCTTATGCAAGTTGCATTCTTTCAAGGTTATTGCTTTTACAGATATCTAATATTATGTTTTGACAATAACTTTATCATGCCCTACTGCACTGATATACCTACGCACATCACGATCTTGATTAAATAACAATTAAACATTGCAGTGATTCATAAAAATATTCAATTAATGCAGTACCTTCAGAAATAACTGATATCTTTGGGCATTTAGTGATTTTATAATTTTATACATGATCAGAATTCGCATAGACTGTGGATAAAGTGAAGCCAACCTAGTGTAAAAATTTAAGCAAGAGTAACTGGCGTACTTAATTCTGAAAATTGTTACTTCCAAATTATAGCAACAAACGTGGAAATTTGGGCGAAACAAATTAGGCTAAACGGCAGACAATACATAAGGAAGCGCCTAGCGTAACGAAATTAAGAAGCGATGATATTTCGAAGAAGAGCTACTGCTAATTTATGCAAATGCTCAACGATCCGGCCGGTTTGGGATATTAAAACGAACTTAATCACGAGCCAGCATCTTCCTCCTTCGGCGCGCAAACACGAGCCAACTGCTGCCTTTACAGAGAGCTAATTTTCCATTTCGTGAATTGACAGAAAACAATTACGAGCAATAAAAAGCGAATGACGAACGGCCGGCCGCGCTAAGATACAGAAGCTGTTAAATCGCCAAGTATTGAATAATTACCATGAGCGGGCAACTTATTTCGTGCTGATAATTAGATGCTACTTGATGTATTACTTACAATAATTGATTTTAATATCCTCATAGGAATATTAATCTTATAATATATTGTAAAGCAAATATCAGTAACGAATTAGATACACTCGATATACTAAACTGCATCCAATTAGTTTTAATGTTCAATTCTGTTCATATTAATCCTGCTATTATGGTATTTTTCCTGTAAGTTGTTAAAATTCACATAAATAATATAACCAAATTATTAGTACTTGTGTTAAGAATCGTAATTCCCTGCACCTCTACTTATGCAAATAGTTAAGTGTAACATTATAAACTGTCTTCCTGTAATCAACACTAGCTAAAAAAAGAATCTTTTTATCTTGAACCTTCCGTGAATATTAATAAAGATAATTAAGATAAGTTGATAATAAATAAGTAGCTACTCAATATAGAATTTCACATGTTTAGTTTCTAACAGTTTTTCCAAATTTTGTATGTTATATTGAAGCGTGCAGAAACCATTTGTTGCGTGTGTAATTTTAACTGGGTCAAAATTAACACGTCTAATACATTCACATCGGTTTGTTGAATACCTACGTTCGTTTTCCCCGAGAACGAGTAAATTTCCACAATTTTCCAACACCACCAGGTAGTTGGTAAGAGAACACAACGAATAGGTAATCAGTTTATTAGTATAAATTTTGAGTTTCTATTCAGATAATCTCGGTCTTAATTTCCCAGTTAGCGAGCTTCGCATGGAACACGATAAATATCAAGCGGGAAGAAGGTAATATCAAGAATTGTTGCTCTATTTAGAATAACAGTCGAGAGAGGTAGGTGATGTATTAAATATTAATAAGCAAGGCAGGGATTTGTAGTCAGCTGGAAGTTATATTTTATGAATAAATAACTGGCGAAACACCGGCAAAGTAAGGATAAAAGTGATATTCGGAATTCGCCCCGGTTCTTAACTTATTTATCGAGAAACAATAATCTTCGCTTCCGATCTCGCTCCCTAGGCGCAAACCGAAAGGAAAAAATTACGGAAAAATTATGCGAAATTGATTCGGTCACGTGACATCCGTTCGCCTACGAAGTAGCTGCTAAAAGAAAGCCTTCAAGTTGCTAGCAGTACATATAAATGTCTCTATTAATTATTTACATGAGAAACGCCAACGGCGACATTTATATTTCAATACGCTTGTCGCTTTCCACTTTGCAGTTTGTTTCTGGAAATATGCAATTGTTTTTATTGATTTGTCCTCCTTAAATATTAAAGAGAATTTATTACGTGAAAACACTCCGTTTACGTATGCATTTATGCTTTCTCTCTATCTTTATTTGCTCTTCTGTTTACATTCCGTTTCATATAGATTGTGCAAGCGACAGAAATTTAAAGCGTGTTTGCTTTTGAGAAAAACGAAAATTTAAGACGATAAAATGTTATTGTTTTCTTTTACATTATTGTGAAACTGATTTTATCTTTCATAAAATTGAATTTAAGGAATTACACTGCTCAAAAATATTAGGAAATATGTAATATTTGGTTAGACGCATCATCTTTAAGTACTCGCAGAAAAATAACAAAATTTAAGTAAAGTACGAAATAGAAAATCGCTGCAAAGACATTTATAAATTGAGAAAAAGTGACATTTTACAATACTTCAAATTTTACAGTTAAAGCACAATGATGAAGTTAAATCACGCTTGCAATTATCAAAGGCCACTGCGAAGCTAACATTTGTTGTAAAAGGTGAGTCATAAAATTGAATAAGAGTTGGCTATGCACTTAATCAGGCCTATGATAAAATCATGGGTGTTAAAATAACATTCAACAGTTATGTAATTTCAACTGCACAATTCAAATGCAAAGACAATTTCTTCAGTGCAATGCATAAGTGGTTTAATATTGGTCAAATAAGTGCACCTCAGATAGCAAAAAAACACTAATCGAGCATAAAATAACACCACAAAATAGCTGCTCAAGTTATGTTACAATGATACATCATGTCAACTTTTGACACGTTATACAGATAACTGCTCTGTTATCCTTAACACCAATGATACATCATTGACCTGAATAAGTATCTCTGTTTCTATTTAACGTGCCTTTTTTAAATTTTCTCTCCCTAGTTGGCCGTAAATTATCAATCAACAACCAGCCTTGCTCGAAAATATACAAATTGTCACATATCAGATCCTCACTTTTCTTACTGAAGAAAATTTCTGAATTCAGTAATTCTACTTTTTACTCATCCTTGCACCGCGTGAATTGCCGAACTTAACAAATGTCATAATATATGCGTTTTATTAGTTAAGTAAAATCATGCTATTTCATAGGTCACGTCGATTGAGGCTGGTTCACAACTAACATTTCATGACCAACTAGGAAAAAAGGTTTTAAAAAAGGCACGTTATAATTGATACGTAAATATTCTTTGAATAACTTCTTTTATATTAAGTTATATAAAATGGCCATTGACTTATCAAGGCACTATCTCTACTCAAAACTACATTTTTAATTAAAGAAAAAGTACATGTGTATGTTGTTCCTAGTGAATTTATTTGTTTAGATACAGTAAGATTTCTATGAAATTGCATTTGTATTGAATATGAAATTATACTACATACAGCGCTTTCGGTTGAGGTTGTACTACAATATGCTCTAAATGCGCACTCAAATTCATGTCACAAAACATCCCATTAAGATCAATGTCTTACGTATGCAGTAAAAATAAAAATAAAATATAATTATTTTTTAAAGTTATTTGACTCAAACTTGGTAGGTTTTATTTAAAACATTACAAAGTAGAAAACAGCTAGAAATAAGAATGAACAATTAAAAAAATAACTTTTAAATCATCTATGACCGATTGCAAGTCATCGTAAACATATTTATGTATTTTCCAATGAAATTTTATTTTAAAAGGCGATAAATTAGAGAGAAAAGGTAGTTTGGAACTTTTATTTCTTATTTTCATGTCGACGACAATGTTAATATAAAAGTAATAAAGGCGACCGTAAATTCTTAACGAAAATCAACATACTCATTTTCTGGCAATAAAAACCAAAACATAGTGTAAGTTATGCGTTTCCATGCGAGCTAGGATCTGGAAGTTGTTTGAACTTGAAGAATTTGTGGTGTTGTAAATAAGCAAAAAAAATCCACTGTGTCAACTCCTAAGACTCGCTAAAGCCATTAGTAAGTTTTAATCGCAAAGTTGGTCGACCCAGTATAAACTTTAACGAAAGACATTTACATTTATTATTATTAATCGCTTGTGTGTAATATATTTTCCTGATATCGTCGGATAATACCAGGGCAATCCTTTCGTAGTTATTATCACGTGTTATTTATAGATGTAGTTCTGAGACAAAAACTGGCTATTCTGGATTAGTCTCGCAAAATTAACTAATTCAGTTCATTATCCTGGACTATTACTTCTCGATTTTTTTGAAATTGCAAGACACCTTTTAGTTTATAAAGAAACGAGAGAACTATTAAAAAATTCATATATCAATGTATGTTAAATATTTATTGATTATGATGATATCGAGGAGTAGAGAGATCATGGTTATAATTTGAGATGCTAGGCAATTTAAATTTATTTGTTATTTTTGTAATTTGACATGTCAACCAATACAGCTGCTTATGTTAAAATTTTGAGAGCTTTAATGAGCTACTTTATGAAATCCAAATGAGTTTCATAAAGTAGTCGTTAAGCAAACTAAAATAGAAAAGTTTATATTTAATATACCACTTGAGATGCTTTTCAACTTCTGACGGACCACACTTTTTCTTTGGCGCAGTGTTACAGTAGCATTACATTCTAAACTTTTAAACGTTTGAGTTCAATACACGAAGAAAATTTTGAAATTAATTCAGTCCTTCGAATTTTAAACGACAAGCATTACCTGTTCGAAGCACGCCAAATTAAACACGTAAAGAAACTTTAAAATATCAATAAGTCGAACGGAAAGTAACGCAACGTGTAAATAAAACAAGGCATTTGTAATCAACTTCTGCACGAGATCAAACTGTAATGCTGTTGACAGACTGCCAGGTATCTACAAGGGCATTTTGTATAAAGTTTAGCGAGCACGCAAACTTTAAAACTTTCCACGTTAAATTCTACTTTAAGAGGCAATCGGCCGGCTTGAACCGGGGAAGAAGGTAAAGATTTCTCTTCGCGACCCTCCCCGCCGCGCTTCTTTTATTTACTTCGAAACTTGGTCGTTAAAAAGTGTCAATAATTTTATTTGACAAATTGCAATTGTCGTCGTTGTTGCCGTCTTCGAGATTTGTAAGGTCTGTTCGATAAGCGCGGCTTATAAAGGCCAAGTATTGAACCGGCGCAATCTATGAAATACTTGCTGACTGTCACATTTATGCTTTTCTTTTTTACGATACCAATTTTGCCAATTCTCTGTTAGAAAATAATACTCATTTTCTTAATTGACTATTAGATCTTTATATACACCTAATACAAATATATTTGATCAAGTTATACATACGAAATCAAGATTAGGGACTATATTATTTCATTAGATACGTGATATTAAAAGCAGTCTAAAAAGAGTAATAATTATTTGTTTTTGTATTCTTCTGTTAGTTGAGTTTTAAATAAAGTAGTTCCTTGAAGATACAAATATCTAGAAAATTGTAACTTGCTAATAAAACTTAAAAGGTAATAAATATAAACAAGTACCGAAGTAATTAATTATACACAGGTGATGTGTCGTAAAATGTAACATCTCCATAAAACTAATGTATTCATAATGTAAGAATTTATTGCAGCTCCTCGGTTCTAACAACAGAGAGGTTTCCCTGTATATCAAATGAAATAAACTAGTATTTTATAACATGGAAAATTAAATTAAATTGTAAGAAGGACCATTCTAAAGTTGTCAACTTTATGAATAATTAAATATAAACTAACATTTTTATCAAAATAAAATTTACTGAAGGAATAAAATTATTAGTTGATATAAAAGATCTACAAGAGAATTATCCGAACTTTTAGACAGCAGCAAGATATGTTTAGTGATTCCTACGTTAGATGACTCGTAGTAAACATTTTAATCGGTACCTTCTTGCATTTGTTGCTTTAGTTACGTGTTTACTAATTCCGATAGGATACGTGTTTACTGATTCCGATAGAATACATTTCTGTAAAATTAACAGTTTCCTTTTGTTTTCAAGGAATTTCAGTTCTTTTGTTTTCAAGGAATCACCTCTACGTAAAATTGCTATTCACTAGAAGAAAATCCACCATTTAGTAAGAGTATATATCATAGGAAAAAAGGGAAGGCAAGAAAAACGTGTAATGGAAACACATATAGGACGTTAAAGTAGCGGGGAAATGAAATCTGAGAAGCAAATGTTTGATGATACATAGGGTGAAATGAAGGCCAATATAAGAAGAAAGATTCAGTTGCGAATATATTTTGAAGACCCCGCATTAATACAGAGTTTTTTTTAATGATTCACAGGCCCGCAATGTTTCGCCTCTTGCAAATTGTGAAATTACTAGATTTCCGCCAGCTGTTTGTCAATTTATCAAAGGTTTTCGTTTGTGTGTCGCGTGCTTTGATACTGTTTATTTATCTGAGAAAGCTGAAAGTTTATCCTAGTTGTTTTGAAAACTAATTTTGCTATACCAAATGCAATTTCAGCATGTGAGAAATCAATCACTTATTTTAATAAGTGGCAAATGTTAATTTTTTTATTGTTTGGTGGTCGCAGCACTTAATAATAATAATAATAATTTATTCGGCTCAAGGATCACCATGTGATACAAGCTAAATTAAAGCAGTACAATATAGACATAAACTGTATAATACAAGTACAATTTAGAGTTACAAAATAGACAAACAAGTGTACATTTATTATACACATAAAGAAATCACTATCGCAAATGAAGTTATGACAATGATACCATTAAATTTTCGAACGCGTCGATAGAATAAATACAGTTCACAATTAATATTTCTTTGATTTTAGACTTAAACTTATTCTTTAAACCTATCAAATGCGGAGAACAATTTAGGGTCAGCAGTTAATGGACATTTAAAGGCAATATTAGTACGATTAGATGGAATTCTATAGTCATTACGATGGCGAGTATTATATAAGTGAAAATCTAGATTTTTTGAAAAATTGTTTTGATTTTTGTGTACAAATAGCAGTAATAAGGAAACCAATCCCGAACAACACCACGAATGCCATATGATTCCAGTTTGGACAACAATAAAGAATGGTTGATGCAGTCAAAGGCTCTGCTCAAGTCACACAAAACAGCCGCCGACCATTTGCCCTTATTCATAGATGAAGTTATTTCTTTCTGTAATTAAAGAATGTAGTACAGTTACCGTAGGATAACCCTTCCGAAAACCATGCTGGTTCGTAGTGATTATGTTATGTTTGTTAAGATAATTTGACAATCTGTCTAGCGTTGCATATTCAAATATTTTCGATAAAGAAGAATTTAAGTATATGGCCTTTAATTGTTTGTGTCTTACGCTGAATCTTTCTTATGAACCGGTATGACAGTAGCTTTTTTAAAATTTGAGGAAAGCTTCCTTGGTAAAAGATAAATTTACTAACCGGAAAAATTCTACGTAAAATGAACACGAAATGTCATCAGGTCCAGATGAGTTTGTATTCTTTAATTTTTTGAAAATTACTTCTAATTTTCTTTCTGTAAACGGAAAAACAAACAGATTATAATGAACAGTCCTAGTTTGTTTGTGAAGCTTATTATCTGTGAAGTTATCAAACGATTGAATGTTTTTAATAATGTCCAACGGAGCATTTTGAAAAAACGTATTAAATTTATTAGCAATCACTAAAGAGTTTTCTTCTAATGAACCATTTATATTGAGAGTTATGTTTTTATTTGTTTGACGAGTATTTGTAAGTTCGGATATAATTGACCAGGCAGTGCGATTTTTATTATTGGAAGAGTCTATTTGGTATTCATAATAAGATTTCTTTGCTTCACTAATCAGAAGATTATATTTATGTTTAAATTCAATATACGTACTTTTAAGATTTGGATATTTGAGCTGAAGTAGATACCAATTTCTAAGAACTGCGCTAGAACTTTTTACAGCCTCTGAAACCCATGATTTATGCTTTGGGTCAATTTTGCTAGACGTCAGTGGAAAAAATATTTAAAGTATTTTATAAATATGTTGTAAAAATGGTCGAAAGCAATATCAAAACTCTCGAACTGACTAAAGTCAGGCCATTTTATATTAGCAAATTACGCTTCAAATGGTCAAGCAGAATTTTGTGTTTGATTAGTGAATCTTTTAATTTGCAGAAAACGTAATCATGATCAGATACTCAACAATGCGACACTTCGCAATAAGAAAGTTTTAGGCTTGAGAAAACGTTATCTAAAATTGCTGATTTACGTGTTGGTTTAAATACATACTCCTGTAGTCCATATGTTTGAATTAGATGAATCAAACGATTAGTTTCCTCATCCCACCCTTTATGAAAGTGAACATTAAAATCCCCTAGAATAATCAAGTGACCGCGTTTATTAAAAAGATTATGCAGAATATCAGATATGTTTTCAGTGAATCTAACAAAATTACCTGAGGTGGATCTGTAACAATTACATATTTGTCATCCGTATTCAATTGTAGTTCCGCAGCACAAACTTCAATGTCAAATTCCACACAAAACCGACTTAAATCTAAGGGCTTAATTTTCAAACCTTTTTTTTACCCACATTGCAACTCCTCCTCATTTATAAATAGATCCACAATATTTAGCAACTAAGTTATAATTGGTGAAATGAAATGTATCAATACTGTCACTAGATGCCCAAGTTTCCGATAAGCACAAAATATTAACATGTGTATTATAAAAATCTATTTCTATCTGTGAAATCTTTGACACATTAAGACGCTGTATATTGACAGATACAATATCCAGAAAGTCTAAAACTGGTTCGACGAATCTCCAAAACTATCTGATAATGTGAGAACATTGTTATCACTGCGTCCCATCTGATAAATTTCGTTATTGTGGTAAGTTCCTGGTTGCGTTTCGCGTTTCTTCGAAGTAAAAATTGTATCGTGTACATTAACTAATGTTAAGGTTTTATTTCTCAAAGCTGATTTTATTTGATCTACGATTAAAGCAAATAACTTAATTTTGCCTGACCTATTTAAGTGCGGACCGTATTGGCAATAGTCATTTTTATTGAGAATAGCGTTTGCGTCAACATAAAATATATTTCTACTCTTACGTGCAGCATTAAACAACTTACAATTTAGTCCATGTATTATACAATTTAATACAGCGCGATTGGGCCAGAAGGGTACTCCAACTAGTATTACGTTAGTAGACCTACAAATTTCTTTAAATTTCTCTACAATGTTTGCATCCAAATTACTGCCTCTTGTAGCACTTATGAATCATTTATCAAAACTCTGTATTTCATTTGATTAAATACATATTTGTAGTCTCTCCATAATAAGAAATAAGGATTATGAATATATGAGAGAGAAGATTCCCAATACGTAAGCGTTTTTTCATTAGCTGGTGTATTTTGAAGCGTTTTAATAAAATGTAATCATTAATACGAGGGGAGGAAAGATTTGACCTGGATTCTCTTACAGCAGTTAACGAATTTCATTTTTCAAAATAATGTCCTTTCTTAATATAAACTTTTCCCAGCGATCAGGCAAGTAGCAAATACCAACTAACAAAAATTCTTTTGGTTGCCTACAACCAATTTCGTAACGTTTCTTTTACCATAAATTTCTTGCATCCCAAGTACCTATAAAAAGGCCTAAAGTCTGAATTTATTGTCTTTCGATCAATTAAGAAATTCGTTAAAATTGGACCGTGAATATTCGAAAATATACGTTGCTTGCTGACAGGTACAGCTTTGAATTAATAATTCGTTCCAGGTTTCTAATCTCTGTACAGAAAAATTTAATGATACAAACATGTTTGATACAATTGTCAATATTTATAGAAACAAAACAGAGTTTTTCGTATTTATCAACTACCAACTTGGAGGCTTCCACGGCTGTTGTCCATAATTGAATTAACTTCCAGTTGGAACTGCGTCACGACTGCTTCTCTACTGCCGACATTTCGTTCTCCATTGTAGAAGAACTGCCTCAGGGCTGCTGCTGCTGGCGGTGTTAGTTCTGCTGGTGGTATTATTGCTACTTCTCGTTAGCCAATGAGATTGTCTCAATACGAACGAAACATTGGCAGTAGAAGCAGTTGTGTCGCGGTTCCAACCGGAAGCCAATTCAATTATCAGTCATCCGTTTATAACGAACCTCACGTGAGTGCCAATGCCAAAACAGGTTTGTTATAAGCAAAGTTCGCTATAAGTGATGGGTTATTAAGGTCACCATATCGTACTTTTCAAAGAGGTTCGTTTTAACTGGGTTCGTAACAAGCGAACATTACTTTATCTTGATTATTATAAAGTAAATTAGGATATTGTTCATCGTAATCAATCAGAGCTTTCAAAAGGCCAGGCCAAATCTATACTCCCCTCGCAAATTTATTGTTCTTAGATATTTGGCCAAATATATCTCTTGGTATTAGCTATGAAGGTATGAAACACCTTAAGCTGTTTTAAAATTTACTACAAGAAATTTTTGTAGGCCGCGGGCCATTAATAAAGACCCTCGAGTTGAGTTATTGTTTAAATGTAGGGTTCCGTAACACCCAAGAAGCAAGGTATATGGAATAAAGTGGTAACAAGTGTAATATATGGATGCAGTCGAACACCGCTGGCCGCTGGTTTTGCTGTCGGCACCCACCCGCTTCGGATGATGGACGACCGAACAGACTAAAGCCGGGCTACCGAACTTAGCAAATAACAAGGCGTAAACGTGAGCGTCATTAAAAAAAATAAAACCACCGCCAGCTTCTAATCTAAATTACGGCGGCGCGTTTAGTAGCAATTATAAACTCGTTAAGGAAACGATTCCTCATTGAGATATTCAACAGGCACAGATCGGAATATGATGCGTTTAATTACGGCGTTGCGAACTGATGACGCTAACGTACTTAACGTCAGAAAGATGTTATTAATTCCTCATTTATAATGTGCTACTTCAGTGAATACATGCCATAGTTCGAAAATAGTTTTCAAAATTATACACACATCACTTACCATAATATACAATTCATGGTAGGTACACTTGTGGCCAAGTAAATCGTTAAATCATTTGCCCATTCGAAGGGCATATGAGTGGGGAGACGATTGCCGTTAGTTCCATTGCAGAATAAATATATTCTCTAAGTTAACAATGTTAATAGACATTAAAAGTGCCTCGAGCAACCAGTAGCCATGTAATGTTAGTTCCGTAATTAAGCTCAAATATCTCTTTCTGTTACTTTGTATTTTTATATTGTCTTCAATAATAAAAATTCTCATAAAAATATATATCGAAAATTTAAGTTACGGATAACATTCTATAAGTTTTTCCATTTTTCAACTTTGCAGGTGTCATTGTACCATACGGGTATATTCAAAATCATGAATGCTTTTCTCGTGAAATGTTCGGACCATTTGTTACTTATCTAGATAGGATATCTCAATATATACAGATATATATTTTAAGAATAATGTATTTCAAAAACGTCTGGCTATGATGAATAGACCATTGCAGTTTGCGTTGAAATGTTCGCACGTTTCCCGCCGGCTATCCGAGTATAAGCAATATTTTATTTATAAGCGCGTTTTACATTAATATTGAATTCGTTCCCGAGCGTTTCTGTATTTTTTCCCTTTCATCTAACGCACCTAAGTGTTCAATTTATTCAACGATATTAGAATAAATAAATGAAATATTCGATATGGCTTTGCTTGAAACATTTCGTGACGTGAATTCGCAAGCCAGGAGCGTAATGGAGGTTTACCGGCGAATAGCGGGCCGCTTAAAGGAGAAGAAGGTGGGCGACCTGAAATTCTTACAAGTTTTACCTTTGCATTCGAATATTCGATAATAAATACTTTCGCATTTTTTTTTCTTTGGTTGGGTTTATTCGATACGAAATTTTATTCGTCCGGAAAATATTTACACCACATAACTGTGGAAAGGATTACTGTACATAAATCTCGTGAATGCTTAAACCTTAAAGAAAATAATAAATCATTATTGAAATACAATTCTGAATTATATAAAATTTCAACTACTCTATTGTCAACCAAAATGTAGTAACTAAATTTATGTGTACATGTACCCGCAAAACGGCTTCATTATTATTATTTATTATAAAATAATGTATGACTACGAGATAATTAATGTGTGACATAATTAACAGTTATTCCCCGGGGTAATCATTGTTTTAGTTTAGCTTGTTTTGATTGTCACATGCTCACAAAACCATTGCAGATTTAATTATGATTTCATTTTAAACGCACTCATTTTCTTCTTTTTACAGCGATGATTATGTAGCCTGTCGTAAATTAACTGAAATTGATACGTATTAAAAATAGTGCTCTTATAAGAAGCGTTAAATTTTTGGCGAAACTAGTAAAATAATCATTAAATATCTTTTATTATATAAAACTCCTATTGATAGTAATGCTTTTTTTAATGTTTAACTAATTTCAAATTAATTAAAAATGGGGCTATGTAAATGACGTCCAAAACCGCTGTCATAGTTTACGCTAAGCCTTTAAATTGCAATATTTTATGAAAGTATTACTTTTGGAACTTATTAGCAGGTATAATGCGCAAAATGATTTTGTACTTTGAGGTAAATCCTTCAATGAGAATAAATCAAAAGCCCATCCCATTTGAAATAAATTTTTACATTTAAAATACAAACTTGGGTTTTTTATTGTAATTTTAACATAAGCGATTTTAAGATCGCCTGTAATGGCCCATTGTTGTTGTAACCCATGTCATTTTAATTTTGTCGCAAATTCGTCCCTTGTTTTTTTTTCTTATCTTATTCTTTACCCATTGGCTTTAATATGATACAATGTTTAATGAATTTAAATATTGTTTTCTTGTTTTCTTCCTCTTTCTCTTCAATATTTAAGTAACTGAGAAGCATCAGACATATATAGAGCACAATACCGGGTGTCCACTTTGATTACGCAGCATAGGAATTGCAATGCATTTTTTTAAATTGTAAGTAACTCCCTTATTGAAGTTATTGCAAAGAATAACAGCGTACTGAATGTCCGACCTTATTTATAATCAAAAATCAGACTCCTTGCCACGATTTAAACGATTTGAGAGCTACAACGGTGAAAGAGTGTGTAGGTATTTCCTGTTAAGTAACGTTCATAGAAACTTCTAAACGTAAACGACGAATTATGTGAGCATTTGGTGTAGTAATAAATTTATAAATAAATATTTATCATTGCAAATTATGTTTGATGTTTCTATTTTTTTTTTTATTAAAGAAAACCTCCGTGTGATTTGTAGTGATGAATTTAATACACTAAGAAAGATAAGTCTGCACTACAATTTTGGAAAAACCGAACGCTAGATTTATCTTTCTTACTGTATTTCTATTTTTTATAACAAGATTTTAAAAGTCAGTAAAGCTTGTTAACTAGAAGTTTGCCTGCGTGATCAAAGCTGTGATGATAAAATAATGTTGGCTTTTTTAATTATTTTGATATCCCATCTATTTGAAAAACATACCAAATGTAGTGTTAGTTAATATATTACGCAAAGCTACGTATTATACCATTTCATGCTTAACGATGTATCCAATAGGAAAGCAAGAATTTACAAGAAATTCATATGGTGCGTAATCAAAGTGGACACCCGGTATACATTCCTCACTATAAAACGGGACCATGTAGAGAAAATTCGCTCTAGCTGTGCAGAGGAAGCAGAAATTGATAACTATTTGACAGTTAGCTTTAACAAATTTGGATGATGTATCTCCACCATCCGAAAAAATCCAAAAGTTTTTTAACCCTTCTCGTGAAAAGTTTGAAAAACTCCCTCGCAATCAAGTTCAAATGTGGAAGTTTTCTATTCTTTCTGCCCTAGTAAGTAACAGACTTAATTCTGAAGTAACATTCTACCGTCTTTAATGTTGATTGAATACTGATTTAATTGATTAATTTTAAAGTCTTGTCTAGCAATTCTAGGTAATCTTTAATGAATAACGACACATTTATCTGCATACTTTGAACATGCGCATATTTGATTGTTCACACGCTTTGACTATCCTGCAGATGCTCTTATCTTCTCATTCTATGACCTCGTTCTAGCTTCACCAGACAATACCTGACTGTGGCAAGATGACTTAGGTTTCTTCTGCCTCCAGAAACACTTTGTCTACCCACTTCTACGACATTACTATGCATTGTATGGGGTATGAGAAGTAACAGGTAAGTCGCTCATTTTACTTTACTTATCTGCCCTTTTTAACCTACTCTATTTTGCTCTTCAGGTGGAATATGTATATGGGCGATTTATTTTTAAAATTTAACTAAATTCTAGTTGCATATTCAAATAAATTTATTGCATTGAAACCCATATTTCCCTAAAACAATGTAGTAATTATTATCGGAATGTTGACAACCCTGTGGGATAAAAACGAAACGATTGGATTCCACGCAATTAATAACACATTTATCTAGATCTTGTCAAATAAACAAATCACAGCAGGATTACAGCGACGTTATCATCGCGTTATCGTCATGTAAAAGTTGGTGTATGCGCAGCGACCGACACGTGTATCATAAAATTTACATATTAAAACCGGCGACGTCGTCGTCTGCCCTTCCCGACGCTCGCTGAACTTTTGCTCAATTCTAATGTGTTCGACCCAATTCAAAAATTAAGGAACCCTACCTTCGTGTTTACGTTCGCTTCCACCAACGTACGCAAACTAATTTCTCGCAATGAGCACACACGGCTTTATTGTTTAATTTGATGGGGACTTAATTAACCGGCGTCTTCGCTAATGTAAAAGGAAGGATGCTATCGGGTTTCTAAACTTATTACGCAGGTCTTATATTTTAAACATGCCGTTGCACGTTAACTATTAACCTCGGTTTTTGGTGTTAATATGGGAATTCTTACGTGGGCTTAGTTAATAGCAGCTAATGGCATGACGTAACCTTATTTTATAAACGTGGTATATTGTTTAGCTTTAAATTGCTATTCCGTGAGTCCCCCAGTAAAGATCGATAAAAAAAAACTTGTATTTGAATAACCACTTATATTATTTTATAAGAAGTTATTGGATCTAATAATAGACTTGTGTATTTAGATTACCATTCAACACTATTGATAGCAACGCTAAGTTCGAATATTCTAATAGGATACAATAAGAACCGTATAGCACATAAAACATGGAGTTACATAAATTTACATTATATTTGCAATACAGAATGGCGTAGAGTTCAACTATACTACTCTTCACAAAATATTTAAAAATTGTAATTGTATCTACATTAATTTCTTGTGCACTAATTTGAGAAAGCTTTTGCACTAAGTAGTTAGATGTAAAAGATGATTTACTGAATATTGGAAACAAGAACAGGACGATTTCTATTTAAAACACTTGTAGTACATACATTTCTGCTGTATATTTCCAGGTTTAATAATTCCATTACCTTCTGACTGGAAGATTTTTTTTCAGTATACGTATAGCGGTTTAACAAGTGTGAAAAGTCAATTATCGACGGTAAATAGCCATACTTGTACGTACTAAATTTATGAAGAAAACTTTCTATGAGAAATATTACAAAACTTTGTTTATTTTATAATTTAGATAAAGTATATTATTATGGAAAAAATTGTTAAACAGGTATAAACAATAAGTAAAAATTATTAAGGTGAATTAAAGAAATATTCAAACTGGAGTAAACAAAATAGAGATACAACGACCGAAGTAATAGAAATAGAAATCAAGCCAATCGAGTAAGATTTTTATCCATATTTTGAGAATACATATTCGTGATTTGCCTAATAATAATATTGCATTAATATTTCTCTTATAGATACATTTTTATATAGTTAAACTAAAAAGCTATTCAAAGATATCAACGAGATTTATGACTGGAATGCAAATGTAGCTTTTCATGAAGCAAGCCAAATTAGATGACAGGTGTTTTTAACATTTGGTTTATATTCATTTACTGTGATTTATCACTTGTATTTATCTATGTTTTACGGTGATTATGTGATTTTGCTTCAAATTAGAATTTTTCTCAAACTATTTTTTTTATTGAAACCGAAAGGAGTTTTACAGATCGGGTACAACGCTTTATAGAAGAACACATAATTTCGTTTTTGACAAGACATCTTCGACTGAACATACAGCAACTTACATTTTTAATTCTCTCGCGCTTGTTCCTCTCTCTTTCTCCGTTCTCTCTCGCTTTTAACAGTGTATGCACTGCACTACTAAAAATGCACCACTTGAATGAAACTGTATATGTAATACCCTTCGAATAGCTGCGAATTTCAATCAGGTGTCGTCTCTTTGCTTTAGAGGTGCTCGATTCGAGTACGCCAGTCGATTATCAGCAGTACGAGCCTTGGGTCCGCTCTTTCCAACGCAATTAGCGGCGTCGCATTTGTTTACGGCTAAAATTTATCGCTGGCGGCGCGGTTCCGTTAATATTATACAGAACCGCTCTATTCATTACTCGGAATCAAAAAATTATGAAAAGGCTACACGTAGAATAGAAAACCCGGCGGTGTAAAAATAAACGACGTCGCGCATAAATTTCACTCGCAGAATTTTTATTAAAACTTTATTGCGGCTTTAATCACTTTTAATTGCGTCTGAAAGACTTTACGTATTGAAGACTTAAATAAAAAATGATTGAAAGTCAAATAAAATTGAATACAAATGTCTGCGAACATTATTAATATAGCGTTTCGTTTTTGATGTAAAGTGTAGAAGTGATCATAAAGTTCTTAGAGAGAAAGAGAAAATCTGAACGTCTGCGAGATGACATATTAAATGTGAATCTGTTGGATGTCGTCCTTCTCACAAAACTTAATCCTCAGACGATCGCCGTTAGTTCTTCGGCTTAACCCTTCTCCGATTCGTTTTCGCGCAATCACTTCTGGTGGACGTGCCTTGATTGTTGATGACCCGCTTTAAATCTCGTTACTTTCCATAATGAAATTCAATGATCATTTCCGAAATAAATCTTCGCCGCACGGCGAAGACGTGTATTAAACCATCAACTGGACGGAATAAGAAGTCGAAAGGAAAGTTATTGCATGGATTTTTTTTCCGTCGTTTCTCGTTAACGAGATTCGAATGACTATCAGGAAATTAAATCATAATTGATTATTGATTTTCTTTTAATTAGAACCATTCTTTTTACAATAACTTACAAAAATAATTTAAAATTCTCCTAAATTCAAAGGAAGTAAATAACTTTTTTTGATGGAATTGATTTAAATTTTTGATATAAATCAAATAATACAAGGTGACTCTGATAGTTATGTAAAGCTTGAAATGTGTAATATATCACTATAAATGGTAACGATTGAACTCATATGAAAATTTTTTCGAAACTGTTTGAGAGCTTTGCTATCAGACAACGTTAAAAAAATTGGGGAGAATTTTTTAGGGGAGGGGGCGATTTTAAAATTAAACTAACTTAATAATTAAAGTTATAAACTTTATGATTAAAATTTGTTTAATTTTAAAATCTCTACTGTTTAATAATAACTATATCTCATAAACAAGTACCTGCACTTGCTAATTAACGAACGAACTTAACAAAACAAGTATGTCTGCGTGTTCGACATCTACCTTTCACTATTTTACTACGCATGCAAGTAGCTAAATAAGCTGCGATACCTCGAGTCCTTGGAATTTTTGAAAAAAGAATCTATTCTAAAAATTTTAGCAAACGACTTTAAATTTTCGCCAAAAACTTAAAAATATAAACATACTTGGAGGTTCAATGCAGGTCTGATGATTTTGAAATGTTCGTATATTTAAAATTGGTAATTTATACTAGACAGCACTAAGCAGTTTTTAAGTTATTACATTTGTTCACAACATATTATCGGTTAATTAATAAAATATTCGTCGATAGAAATCATAATTCTATTACACAGTTTTTAAATATTTTCAGCACACATAAATAATTATTTATCTGCAGTTGCGTTTTGCTTAGATTATAATCCAAGCAAAACGCAACTGCAGATAAAACAAACATCGTTTTAATACAACTAACAACTTCGCTTGTGTTGTGCATGTTACAAGAAAACTACTAAGCTTTTAACATTATTAATTTCATGCATCATGCTCGTAATGTCTTCAAACAAATTTAATACGGACTAAGTGAATTAACAATAAGGGCAGAATGCGAAGGCGTAAACATCACTATCAAACATAATTTAAAAAAATTAAATTAAGGCGATTAATTCGCTTAATAAAAATTCAAATACGATCCTAGAATAACAAATTTATTTTCCATTGATGAAAACAACACATGAATGGAATGTTTTAAATTTTGCAAATATTTAAATTAAATTACAGAAACTAGTTACTCACTCTTTGCTTTGCGAACACGCCATCGCATTCCAGGAGTAATTCGACGACTTATCAAAAATTCTTACAATATGAATAAATTAAAGATAAGTGAACTTCTCAGGCTGTTTTCTTAAACATTGGAGTAAGTGTCGTGCCTTCGAATGATTTCTCGATTAAAGTAAGCTGTGATTTTTTTTTATAAAGTTAGCAACACGCAATACAAGAGTGAGAGGGCAGTTGGCATAAACTGTCAGTTTCATATTACCTGATCATGATATCACATAAAAAAAGTGTAAAGTAAACGCACAATTCAGAAACGCTGAATTAATTCACTTCAAAACAATGTTAAAGCTTAAAGCAGATGTTGAAAATGCTATCCTTCAGCTTGAAACGTACTCTGCACTTCATGCTTCGAAACGCGTTTGTCAAATTTTGGGTGCAATAAGTAATTGGACCGCAGTCAGTGATACAAACCT
This sequence comes from Serrognathus titanus, assembly GCA_039766575.1. Lineage (NCBI taxonomy): Eukaryota > Metazoa > Arthropoda > Insecta > Coleoptera > Lucanidae > Serrognathus > Serrognathus titanus. Next base: position 22,840,218 of record CM077913.1, read on the forward strand.
TTAAGAGAAAAAAGCATTAATCAGGAATTTAATTGAGTGCATTGTACTTTTGATGGTTGGAGTTATAGCGAAGTTATGACTTCGAATTTTTTTCTATCACACCTTGTATAAGAATTTCAAATTCCCGTTAAATAAAAACTGAAATAATGTTGCAGATACACAATAAAAAGCTGCTTTACATTTTACAAGATGAGAATGACATGAAACTAATTGTATTCGCTGAAAATTGTTTTCCTCGGAGATTTCCCCATAAATATGCCGCGCAGCGCATCGAGAGGAAGATTACATAGAAACTTACGCGCGTGCATAGTTTATGGCAGACATAACGTACACGTATCCTAGATTAAGTTAACTGACATCGAATTAAGTCGCAAATTATGCAGCAAACACAACACCTGTAGACGGTAATTGGGAATTTCCCGCCGATTCTTTTCCTGGTAGATACAACAACAAATTAGGCGTGTTTCGCCTGCATAAAAAAGTCGATTTGAAAGACATGCTCCCACGTATATCGTAATAATAGAGTGTGTATTTTCGTAGGTGTTATGTTAATTAGAGTTCGATTTTTGAGTTTCAAAGATGTATTAATCGATAATATCTGGGTTTCTTTTAATTTTTTTTAAATATTTTTTAGATCGCAACGCTAATTTGTTTCGTGATCTATACGGCGACGAGAACTTCCGCGTTCACATTTCAACATCTTGTCAGTTGTGAGTATTGTGAAGGTCAAGGTGAGAGTGACGGTATACTATTATTGTATACTATTGTATAATATTCTGTAAAGATGAGAGATTGGAATCTTATTTATACAGTATGATTTAAAAGAAATCGCATCATCGCTAAGGTGGTGATAGAAAACGTTAATAGAAACATAAATATACTTTTAGAATTATTTTTACAGTGAGTGGTTTTCTAAATAAGAATATTTAAAGATATAATTAATAGGCAACTCTGCACTTTGTAGATGCACTTACTAATTTGAAACCATAGGCCATACCCTTCATTTTTGTTGACAACTGACTGAAATGTTTATTTGGAAATCAAATTCGATACAATAATAATAGTTACTTCTTAATACTTTATTTTATTCAGTTATTTTTAAGTAGAAATTTGATGAAGGAGTAGGTCGAGGAGCGCTTGCCAAAAAACATGTTAAACTTGCAAAGAATTTAGAAAAATCCGACATTAAAAGAATCAAACGAGCAGGTTATAAGATCAAAGACAATTTTACTGTCACATGTCAAACTATGGTAACCATAGTGACACCACTTTTTTGGTGCACTGTTGCCGACCTTACATTTAAAATAATAGATGCGTTCGTTTTACTTCAAAACTCAGAGTTACTCAACGTCACTCAGTAACCTTGAAAACCTATGCTTTTTTATCGACTTGCTGTTTAGATTTTTGAGAAAATTTAGATTTTCCCGCACCGCCATTTGCGCGATGTGAGTGGAAATAACTTATTTTTTTAGGAATGTTTTAACTCAGCAAATCTCATCTTACTTGTGATATTTACTAATCTCAGTCGAATGTAAAACGAAGATTTTTCTTCTCTCTCATTAATAGCAACAGAAAATTACATTATCTGATTAATATAAAATCAAATTCGTATCTTTCAAGACATCTATCTATGTAAAGAAAGCTCGGAGAAAAAATTTCCTTATATTGTTGAGAACAAATAAATGGTCCTAACGACCACCCAAGTGATGGTGCGGTCCTTCTTAATCATACTATATGATGTATTTTTGCCAAACTAACTTTATAGATCAAAGACTACAATTCTAGCAAATTAAAATATTTTGTATGCTGAATCTTTAAAGGTCAATCAAAATTAACTACTTTTTTTATTAAAATTGCACTTTTCTCCTTGATATTCTACTTGTCTGTGCCTTAGTGGAATGTAAATATCAGTAATACTGAGAAATACTATTACTTGTATTGATTCTTATGAATGTTTACCTTATTTATGAAGAACGCAAACCATAAAACATTTTTAATGGACAGTAACTTTCCTAATTGTCCAAGCGGATAAATAGGAAGTTCGCAGTCATAAAAGATCATTAATTACACCCGTCCTAGTTAGCAAGACGGAAACATTGTACCACCAGTGCATGCAACATACGACATGGTGCAGTCTGAATCGTAGGTGTGAGATTTGAAACAGTATTACACACTGTAATTGCAGGGCACTTGCAGAACCAGAAGCCCCTGCAAAGTTACCATCTCGAGAGAATCCGAGCAGGACAGGCCGCAACTTTCCGCATGCAAGATAGGCATTACGTTTCTAGCCAGATAACATACCACTTGGAGTTATTACTACGTGCACCCGGCTAGATCTAACTGCTTGATATTATCCAAAGATATTAGAGGCAATGACTTGTGTTGTTTAGTTTCCGGAAGGAATCATTAATAACGGTTACTTAAAGCGAAGTATTGTTTTGTAGTTTCTTGCATTTGCAAATTGTATACTCGTCTTCTTACCATTAGGAGTGCAATTGCTGTTTTTCAAGCATATCCAAGGAAATCACCACTTTGTAGAAATTTTTATAAATGTGTGCTTTGAACAGTACGAATAAGTCTCATGATTAGTCGTGCCGAGTAAGTAAAAAGTATAGCAAATTTATGGAATACGTTTATGGATATTTAAAGTAAAACAGAAACAACTGCAGTCTTATTTTAGGAAATTTTGGGTTTTATCTAAAAAGAAACACACTCACACGTACAAGAACTTGAAGCAATAAATTACAAACAACTTTATCAGAGAAATAAAATAAAATAGAAGCTGTTCGGGAATTATAGTGAGTGCTGCACTAATTAAAGATTATTACATCTGATAAGTAAGGCAAAGTTAAAGAACTTTTAAATCTCAAAGCTTTGAAGTTCGCCAACGAAAACCCTCTTCGTTCGTTTGACGTTCGGCGCAAGAATTAAGCCGTACTTCATGGTGAGCGAGCAAGCGACGGGGCGTAGTGGTTTTAGCCTCGAAGATAAAGAAAGTAAAATGAATTGTAAAGGATATTGTAGAGCATGTGGGGCACCGTAGAGTGTTAGATAGCCGTGAGGCATGCGTGTCTCACGAGCGAGCGCCCGCACAAAGTGCGGAAGACTCACCCATATTTATGGGAAACGCCCTCGGTAACTATAATTCCTCTAAGACAGTACCTTACACGGGAATTTCTGTTTTGCGTGAAAGATTTTTCCGCAGCTGAATTATGTAAACGTATTTAAATTACTTGGCAGACAAAGGATGCAGGCGTACGAACGCTTCTTCTAAATTACATTGAAAAAGTTTACGGCCAGAGGAAAAAAAGGAATAGTTAAGGGACACACACAACGCGCCAACATATTTTCCATACTCAATTGAGTTTCGTGCCTCATGTCAGCACACTTTAAATATAATTTCGAAACAAGTCTAAAAAGTCAAGGAACTTCAACCTTCTTCCGGTGAACATTGCAATCATATTAATTCTACTGTCATGTCATCATATCGGCGAAACACGCGATTGAATTATTAAACGCCTTTGCACAAAATTGCTTCACGTGTAAAAGCTATTACATATACATATCTATGTACATAATTTTAAAATGAAACCGCACTCATTTTATGAATCACCGGGAAAATTAAAAAAAAATTGATTATTACATCAACGCAACTCTTACGTTTAACGATATCTAAGTAGAAATGAAAACCACAAAATTTTTATAAGCACTTAGAAAAACGAAAAAGTGTAAGTGTCATTAAATTATGTAACGGTCACATTTGCACATTGTGACAGAGATTATAAAAGCGGTGTTATTAGTTGCATGTACAGGTCATCGTGAGTGAATGATAATGCTTGAAGTAATAAAACTTTCATTTGAATACAAATAATACTATGAATAATAAGTGGAAATTGTTTAAGAAGAAACGATTTATTATTGCGTTAACAGTTTTATTCAGATGTACGACAGCTGTATGAAACGTTTGCAACAGTTCAATTGATTTGAAAGTAAAACATATAATTAGAAACCGTATGATATCTTTAGAAACGCATAAATTTTATTGTCAATAATTTTCGCTGCACTTAAACACTAAAACATTTAGTTTTTAATGAGACTCTCTACTCATAACATACAACACGTGCACGTGAAAATATTATTTATTTATTCTTCATGTCATACTTCAACTAATTTTTATTCTTAGACACGTATCTAAAAAAATATTTCATTTTAACTTCGCGTAAGAAGCAACAAGCCCAAATATAAATATTTGAAATGTATAAAGTTAATTTTCAAAATTCGTCTTTTCTAATTATGGTTTCATTTCGCTTCAGGAAAATTTGATTTCTTTGTTACCATAAATTATGACTGTAAATACAAGAGGTGAATTTTATGTTTCTGAAACAAAAACATGAACTGACATTATGCATGTAATTTATAGTATTTTCAGTGAAAATATACTCTCATAAAATATACTGTATTTACTACATTCAATTGCCAGAAGCATTTTAGTTTTTTTCATACGCTTGTAATTCTGATAATATTTTCTATTACACCTTCGAATAAATATAATTAGCAAATGTATGTTCTTGTTATTTATTTAATATTTTTATATTAATTTATCAGAACAGATTTAACAAAGGAAACACAAGCTGTCGAAATTGAATCACCACATGATTTAAAATCTCGGCAAGAAGAAAAAAGAACGCAATCGCAATCAATAATCGGGCATTTCTTTTTCTCGGATTTTATTATTCGGTCTCAATGAAGGCGGCCAAAGTAAGAACCTCTCTGTATAAAACTGATTAGAAGTTTATGGTTCAGAAAAAGAAGAAGCCCAAAGTTCGTTTTTTGTTCGTCGAGATTGCAAAAATGCGGGAATAATGCGTGCAGTAAAGCGATAAAGGAAAATTGAAATTCAACGTTTCTAAAGAGTTAATAGAGTTGGAATTTCAGTGGTCTCTCAAAAATAGACCGTGGAAGTAACAAGTTCGGGAAAGTTTTTCCATCATATTCCAAGCGAAAGGGGGGAAGGTTTTAATTTAACTCTATTCTTTTAGGTATATGCAAAACACTTGAGCCGGAAAAATACGCTCGACTCCGGTCAATTCCTTTATTATTAGGGCTTAAGGATTTATTGCTTCGGATGAGTTTCGTTCGCCGTTACAATTACCGAAATTAAATTTGTTTTATCATTATACAAACATCATTTGCTTTACCAAGATATTTCATTTTTCATTTCTATTATTGCGGCGCGGTGCTATACAAAAACGTTTTAAGGATTCCCATCTACTTAAACCGAACAAAATGTATACGTGCGTGAACTTGTCCGTGTATGCGAGTATTCACACGAAATAATTTCCGCAATAAAAAGGAAACCTCGCCGTCAATACTCGAGTCGTCGCTGGGGCGACGCAAACAAACGTCCGTGCAGGGATTCTGTTTATGTTACTTTAAACAGAAGCGGGACGTTTATTGTTTTATGAAAACGTTCGCTGGGTTATTAAGTTCCTTCTTAGGCCGTTCACGTGCACGAACGCTACTCTACGTCCGCAACTAATGGCTAAGAGATGCGATGCGTAAAAGATCCAAACTACTGACCGCAATGACGTTACAAAGAGAATTCAGCCACCCGTGAATTCCATCAAGTCAACACCCACCTGAAACAAATACGAGCAGTCAGAACGTAGGCCTTCCACATTACACACAATGGACATGTGTAAACAAATAACAAACAAGAAAAAATTAGTTGTAAAACGGATGATCTGAATTAATTTATTGAAATAATATAGTTCGGAAACTAAACACCGTGAAATGTTGTAATTAATTTAAATATGTTTTAAGTCTGCGATTAGTTCTAATTAAATTAGCGTTTAAATTTATTAGCAGCTAACCTGACTTGTTTTACGGTTACGTAATATTTTACTTCCTGTCTTTTACTTGCTTCAATTAATTTCAGTCAAATTCGTGAAATAAAAAAACTTGCATATATAAACCTAATTTATAGTTGTAAAAATGTAAATGTATAAAATTTTGACTAATCTTGTACAAAAACATAATTTTTTTTTAATCATTTTTTAAAACCAAATTTAGAAGCTACTTATATCTTTCATCGTCCTATTAGATTTGCCCAATGCTTTTGATATAGCATTAATCGTCATTATCAAAACTTTTCTATTAATGCTTGGAAATTATTTTGAAATACTTAATAGAGGGCAAAGAAGTGAAATAAATTATGAGGTCGGTCCTGTACTTTTGGAACATAATTGGATTGGACGTCAGAAATAGGATTAAGGATAAAAAATTTATCAAATATACAATATAATGATATTAAATAATAAATACTAATACTTTGACAATAAAGTAAGATTCAATATAATAAAATGATGCAAACGCATGGCTACTAAAGTTAAAAGTAGTCCTAGTTTTTTATGATATTAATAGTACATCGTACAGAAAAACTTTTAAAAAGTTTATTTCTTATCTGTTATCTAAAATCTATAATAAAATTCCAAGCGAACTTAAAAATGAAAGCTGAATTTCATTTTAGAGACCCATCACCGATTTTTGATGTGAATAAAATTTTGTAAATTTTGCATGTTGTGGAATGAATGAAAACAGTTCAATTTGATTTCTAGTCGAATTTAGGACTGCTTAACAATACAAAGGAAGATGTTTTATTTCTACAAATCTCAAACGTAAATTAATTTATTGATTACATACGAATACCAGCGAAATTAATAAATTATAAACACCTGTTGCACATAAGCATAATTTGCATTAAATTTGAATCTAACAATATTCAAATTTATTGATTCCCTTTCATTGGTAAACTCTTTGCTACACTATTGATTTCCCTGCACGTCTATTTTGCTGTAAAGCTTTAAATTATTTTAAAGTTCTAATATCTAATTCTAATTCTTTGACGCTTGTCGAAAAAAGAAATCAAATTACCATTACGTTTCTCTTTATAGTTTCTCTTAATAACTTTGTTTATTTATTTTTCACTCCTGACCAAATTTTGTCGAACGATAGCGAAGTATTGACTTTTGTGCTAATTTTAAGTTGACGGGTTATAAGATAATCGTTATATATTTTCATCAGGTAATAAACTAGAAGAAATTATTAGATTAATAATCAATTAACAAAAATTAAAACGTTCTGAATTGTTTAATTTTAATAATAAAACGCAAATAACGTTAGATATACAAATTTCATAGTGCATCCTTCCATAATTTTTACAATGCATTCGCCGTCATAAAAATAACACTCGCATTAAAAATCCGCAGGGTGATATAAAATGAGTTAATCCTGTTGAAATATGTACATACATTAATTAATTTTAATAAATTTGATGTACGAAATGTTAACATCAAAGATGATACATTAAGTTAGAGAAGCGTTAAACGTCTGTTGAAATTACCCGCTCTCTCCGGTTTCAGTTCGCATTTCCGCAATGTTCACCGTAATACCCATCATACATCTCTGCCTATTAAAATTTCTTATAAATAACTAAATGCATAGAGACGCGAAACAGATTACGTTGGAAATTACGATTACATATACTAATACATATACGTATAGGAACTGCTTTCACCGATTTCATGTTTTTTTTAAACATCGCACGAAAAAATCGGAACGTTTCGTTTCCTAATTATAAAATACGACCGGCATTTCTGGCTTTAGTTAATCGTTAACACATCGCACAGCGCAAAAACCGATCGTTTAAGTCAATTAAAATTAATTAATTTAATAGGGGAACGCCGATGGAAATTTTTTACGCCTCGTTACGGCGGCCGAGTATTAATGCAAGTAATACGTCTTTTCCTTGCGGGTCAGACTAAAATATTAAATTTTTCATGCTTACATACGTACTTTGAATAAATTACTGCATCGCTAATTAATACTAATTTGTACACGCCCATACATCATATTCTTTCGTAGAGTACTGCGTCATAACTTCATTTAAACCTAATTCAATGTTTAAGCATTTTACATAAACTCATAGAGAATTACTTTTTATTTTCCTATCTCGACAACTTTTAGGGATACTAACAGAATTTTCTAATTTCATTACACACTTTAATTAGATTAAAGCATTTTTCAATTTTTCGTTATAAAAATTGTTTAAAAAGTAAACAACGGATATTTATAATTAAAGAGCGTTTAACGTTAGGCATTACCTTAGGTAATCCAAGCCATAACCATTGAATCAAAGTTATTTTTACGGAACCTTGCACATTTATTTTATATTTACTTATTTACACTCATTCAACATCTTGTAGTGACTTATTCAAGGTAAAGTGCTTAGATGAGAAAAAGGCATTCTTGCTTTGATGAGTACTAATAAAGACATTTCTATACTCTCTTTGTGATCATTCTAACAGTACATACCGGGTGATTCAGATTCTTCGCACCCCTGTAACTTTGTTATTCTTAAAAAAAAACATTTTTATTCTTAAAAAAAATCATTTGGCATGAATAATGTGGGTTTTCTAACATTAAATAATAATGTACATCATATCCGTTTAAAGCTGAAATAGTGTTAAAGTTAAAAATTTAAATAGAACACTTCATTCCAGAGTCGATTCTAGATCGAAAATACTATATACAGTCGTGTGCGTTCATAACGAACCACAATATTGTAGAGACAAGTATTTATTAAAGTGCTTAGATTTAATAGCAAATATGGACTTTTGCTTGCTCCCGGCTTGGGTTCAAATCCTAACTGGCGGTTAATTTCTCAATTGCGGATGAAAACCCAAAAACCTTTACCTTCTTCGCGGGTAGGGAGAAAGTATGAATATGATATTTCACATATTAAATATCCCTATTCGGGATGGAATTCCTCCGAATTCGGTTAAACTCTAGTACGAGCAATTTGACCATAGTAGTTGACATGATGCGAGGAATATTCCACAACCCGTTATCTACCCCATTATATAAGAAATAAGAGAAATAAGAAGGCTCCAATATGATTGATTCTAAAATAGTTATAATAAATAAGGATGATCAGAATGGAAACAATTATAAGGAAATGCCTCACCTAGCTGAATTTCTAGAGGATGCTCCACTTCACTGTATTTCTAAAGGAATAGTTTCTAATATTTCTGGCGAAACGTGTTGCTACAAATGTAAATGTATAGATTTCTTTCATATTGGTAATGATCGCTGACAAACGACTGAATACTCTACACATTTATGCTCCAAGCATTTTGACAATAGTTCTCCTTATCCATTAAGGAATTTTTGCAGCACAATAATGAAAGTGATACTAAGAAAACTAATACTAGAAAGTGGCTCTCATGTGGCCGTATACGTATTTCAGTTAATAACCCGTTTTCTCTTGTGTTTAGTCAAGTAATAAAATCTGTCTTCTCATAATTTCAATAATAGTCAACAACTCCAAAAGGTTGAATTTAGGTATATAATATATTTCTTTCAAATTTCTCACTGCTTTCGTCGTTCTCCAAAATATTTGAAAGAGCAATCTATGCGAGGCTGCTATCGTATCTCACTTCAAATCGCTTATTAAGTAAACGTCAGTTCGGTTTCCTACCAAAAAAGTCATGTGAACAAGCTATCTTCGAATCTCTAACATTCATATTAGAGGAACTGGAAAAGAATAACAAGTTAACTGGCATTTACTTTGATTTATCAAAGGCATTTGATACGATTAACCATAACACCTACTGGAAAAATGTCTGCGTACGGTATCCGTGGTAAGGTATTACATCTCTTCAAATCATATTTAAGCAACAGATCACAAAGGGTGTCCATTAGCGCAGTATTAAATAAAGAACGTAAAAATGTATTATCCCCTCCCGCCGAAATTCCGCAAGGAGTGTCACAAGGTTCCATCTTGGGCCCCATTCTATTTTTAATATTTGTCAATGATCTACACACATACTTAGGAATAAATTCATTATATCAGTTTGCTGATGATCCTTCATGTATTATTAGCGATCTGACCACTACCGAATTATCCGCAGCAGCGACTGATGTAGTTAAGAATATGATTGAATGGTGTGAGTTGAATTCGTTATATCTAAACGGACAAAAAACCACTCTCAGAAATTATCGCAGTAAAATTCCACAAGGAGAATCAGTCGACATTATATTAAATGAAACCCCTATTGTGGAAAGGGAACTAGTGAAATTTCTGGGTGTAAATATGGATCAAGAACTAAAATGGGAAGAGCAAGCCAAAAACATATGTGCTCAGCTGGGAAAAGCGTCCTATGTAATTTATCAATTGAGGAATGAAGTTAGTCTCGATGTTATGAAAATTTTTTTATCATGCATACATATATTGTCATTTATCCTACGGTATACTATTTTGGGGATTATCAACCCATTTGCATAGAATCTTTACCCAGCAAAAACAAGTAATTCGCTGTATACTTAAACTTCCATCACGAGCATCGTGTAGAGATCACTTTAGACGCTTAGATATCCTTTCACTTCCTTGCGTATACGTCTACAAATTGTTGCTCTTTCATAGACAACATGGTGAACTCTACAATTCTGAGCTTTTTAAAACAAATCGCGACGTGTCGACTGCCATGACCACGAGATATGGGAATAATTTAGCTATTCCAAAACATTATTCATCTCGATACGAACGAGGTCCAAAATATAGAATGATAAAAGCATATAACGCGTTACCCGCCGAACTGAAACGTATTGAAAATTGTAAGTGCTTCGCAAAAAAACTGAAATTGTATCTATTACAGCATTGTTTCTATAGTTTTGAAGAATACATTACGCATAAATATAGCTGATAACTATTTTAAATTTACTTGTATATCGTGTTCTTATATTGATTTTAGTGTGTATAATTTAAAAGTCTTCATTCTCTATTGTTTAACGAACTGACAATGTCCATGTCTCTTTTTGACGAGTTGACAATAAATTATTATTATTATTATATTTAAATTTATTTAGTTGTTAGCTTTTTGTCAGATTCTTATATTTCTCTTTACAATTAACAGCATCGGATATGTTTAAATAAGGTAACCACGTAAATGAAATAAAAGATATTGCGAAATAATGAATGGATAGTGAATATTTGTCTAAATATGAAAATATTTTCGAAATTACATTTTAGACTGAGTAAATACGTTCATATGATTTGTAGATTGAGACATTCCTGCAGCTGAACACTAATCTTTGAATAATTGCATATTACAAAACTATGTCTTCGAACATTTTAAAAAACACAGGAAAACATTTTTTAATTAAAAGGTAAAGCGAAAATTCATTTGGCGAAATAATTGAGCGCAGTTAAGAAACTTTATTGTTTACTAATTAAAATAAAAGTTTTTTTAACAACCCGAAGCATTTGAGAAGGAAAAAAGCAAATACCTACAAAGTCGATAAAACGCGCCCGCTTGCATTTTCTTTTTTTTCCATTATTCAACTTCTCCAGGGATTGCAATTAAAAACAAGCCCACCGCGGATAATTATTCCGCAGCAAACTTTACTGATTATAAAATTTAAACAAACTAAAAATTTAATAAGGTTTAAGAGAGGAGAGAGTGAACGCAGGAAAAAGCCAGGACGAGTCGCTTTTATTTTGTACGTGGCGCCCGTTTATCTTTCGCAAACACTCGCGTACAGAATGAGGCGCGAGTTTTGCGTCACGCTTGACGAATTAATGCTCTTCTTTCTCCTGGATTAAATAACGGCTGAGAAATGAGTCGCCTCCGAGCGCTCCTCCGAAACCGGCAAACGTATACCCGTGCATTTATTCACTCATAAACCGGCCGCCTCTCAACGTCCTTGTTTATTGTTTGTGCGTCGCGACACGTGTTCGAAATACGTTCTAAATTGAAAATTACATTTTGTGGGATCATCGAAACTCCCCGTCACCACTCATCTTCATTTACTGCAACGTATTTCAAAATTAAAAACCACACCCCACCTATATCATCAAATCAGCAAATTTGAATTTATTCGCGATACTCCTTTAGAAAATTGGTTAAATTCTATTATCTAATTATACTACAGCGTTTGTGTGGATAGTTTGTGAGAAAATTTAACCAATCATTCCTTTCTACCAGAGAATTTTAGTTTAAACTTTCATCATGCACCGTAGCTATTACTTTATTTATTTGAACTCACCCTTGTTTGTAAACGGCTAACGCATCTATTTAGTATGGAAACAAAAATGAGAACTAATATTTTACTCTTATCAAAACTGATTCAAACAAAAAATTAAGATGCAAGAACAACTATCACAAACATATGATAGTAAAATCCATGGTAAAGACCGAAGCTCACAATGGAGTAGGTAGATAGGTTTAATATTAATATTTAAATTGTAAAGGGTTTTCCATGATTATGTAAAATATATTTAAATTTGCCTTATCACTAAAATAACATTGAAAATTGAAAGTAGATGACTAATTTCGTATTATCAAACCTAAAAAGATTAACACTCACTTAAAGATTAATACGCCATAGCGAGGGCAACCATCTGAATTAAGTGACAAATGACAAGTTTAAAGGCAGAAAACCAACTTAAACTAAAGCAACTTACAAAGATGACATTTCTGTACAGACAAAAATAAACCGGAAATCTAAATATCAATATCACGCCAATTAGTGGATTCGAAAAAAATATGTGGAAAATTAGTCTGATCATTAAGAAGAGCGACTGAACTGTTTTTATTATGTAAAAATATTTCCAGAAATTAGGCAATGTGCGGCTTAAGGACTTTGGAAAGTTGATGTAAAAGTGAAATATCGAAATTTTTAGGATCATCTCCTGACGAGATAATGTGCAAAATTAGAATCGTTTTTTCCTATAACCTAGCAGAGGACAAAGTTTAAGTTTTAAATTTATGGTTTGGATGATATCCTAAGTATTGGACAGTAAACGTACTAAGTTTTTAAGTGCTTTTATAAATTTCTCAGACAAAACTCCCAAGTGTGGGATGGAGACATATGTAGGGCTAGGCTAGGGTAGGGAAAACGTTTCTAATTTTGCTCAACACATCATTTTCGTCTAGACATGATCCTAAAAATTTCGATATTTCACTTTTATATCAACTTTCTAAAGATCTTAAGCCGAACATTGCCGAATTTTTGGAAATATTTTTACATAATAAAAACAGTTCAGTCGCTCTTCTTAATGATCAGATTAATTTTGCAAGTTGCTTTACTTTAAGTTGGCTCTCTGCCTTTAAACCTGTTATTTGTCACTCAATTCAGATGGTAGACCTCGTCGCTATGGCGTATTTAGGTTAGCTAATTTTCTATTATTTCATTTTAAGTGTCAATTAAAGTCCTTTTAGATTTGAAAATGTAATCCTACTTTCGACTTTCAATGCTATTTTAGTAATAAGGCAAATACTTTAACTATTTAAATAAACTAGAACTGATAATTTGTGTTAAATGAATAAGTAACGTCTTTTTCTTACACCGGTAAAGGTAATTTTAAATTACTTGAAGAGTGGTTAGTGAAAAATATTATGCATAACTACCTATTACGCTTTATATCATGAGTTGTTTACTTTAAAGTTATTTGTTTCTAAATTATTATATTCACCCATGTAGAAATATATATATTTCTCTCAATTTAACAATACACTATGAAAACATAAAAGATATCTCTAGTGTGCATGTATGTATGTCTGTATATGTAAGTCATCCTTTGAGAAGTTTACTGACGCTAATGCTAAGTCGCAATATTTCTTTGAAGCTCTGATCGTTTGGGTTTTATGTTGTAACTCAAACTAAACAGTTTCTGCCTCATTTATACTTAATTAGGGCGTTGCACGCGTGTAAGGTATTTATATACATACTCGTGTATGCCGTGAATAAAACTTCTTTTTGAAACTTGGCTTTTAACTTGAAAGATCTAAGAATCGGTTTAAAAAGTAAAACGTGATTGTGTCTTGCGTTTATAAGAAAAGTAATAAAAAAGTAATAACACACTTTGCTGGTACATAACTTTGAATTCTTTCTTGGGAAAACCAAATGTTCAAAAAGGCTCTGAGTTCTGTACAGCTACATGTGTTATACAACTTACAATCAAATATTACGTCAAACAAAACCTCGTATCGCTTCAAATCAAATTTCTTGTTTTTTAATGTTTTGATTTAATTTTTAGAAAACCAGCCAGAAATAGTGTTTTGTTAATGTTGGAAAATCACAACTCCACGGCCAATACATCGAAAAACATTTGTAATTCTCAACACAAACAACCAATTGACATTAAAGAGGATTTGAACCAACAAAGTAAATATACGACAAAAGGAAAGGGAGACATCATATGACTTATAATCCCCAAGTAAATAGACAACCTGCACGCCAGAAAAAAAGTAACCAGATAAAAGAGGGAGTATCTATAGATGAAGGAAAGAATGTAAGACAGATCTCTATGAAAAACAACAACAATTGAGAATTAATCCCAGAAGGAGGTACTCTTGGTAACAAGTACATGTTTAAAGAAGAAAAACAAGCTTTAGAATATAGTCACTGAAATGATCGAGTCTCATTTATCTTCGTATTCTTACTAACTTACTTTTTATTCAGGAAGAATATTATTTATATATCTATTACCAAAAATAGTATTTACATTAAGCGTAAGAATATGTGTCATCGAATAGAAAGAAAACAATATGCATTTGATACCATCTTTGTCAGAATCTAAGGAATCTCATGAGTTGCCCCAAACTTGAGATCATCATCTCAAGGTTGAGCAAAGGTTGTTTAGGTAGCTTAGGTATTTGCCTAGGAACGGAAATCAAAATCGAGTACTTTAATCTGACTATACATCGGATAATTAAAATTCCAGTATAAATACGAACGTCAGTTAAATCAGCTTGGGTGTTATCTATCTGTGGACATACTTATATTGCAAGAAACGATATACAATTTACTCTCAAGTGAGGAAGAAAGCGGTTGTCATGTTATTTTCTGCTTAGGAGCGCAAGGGAACCAAATCCAGCAGTTTTTGTACAGGTGAAGTAAAATTATCATTAGTGGTCACAACGGCTTTCACCGCTCCAGTGCCCCCTACTTCTATTACTTTATGAGATATTACTACTATGCATTCCTCAGAATAATTTGTAATTGGAGGTAATTTTTCAAAATATGTGCTCACCTAGATCGAGGTACTTTGTGAGGACTTGTACTACCTCATACTCTTTTCTGCTGCCCGTCGAGGTTGCATGGTACTCGCTATTCTTTCGATTCTTTCTATTTGGATGTCAGTCGTTCTTCTTCTACTTAATACTCGGATACGCACTTCAACTAGGTACCACTAGCTGGGCTAGTAGGCAGTTTTCTGAAGGAAACAAAATCAACTTTTCCAAGATTTCTGGTTGCTATCTATTCTACCACAGAACATTCACCTTTGTCTTAATCTGGAATATCATCAGATAAATACAGAGTCCTTTTACTTGCATGCATGCATTTTTGGAGCAAATTAGTGAAACTTTTTAATAGTGAATGTATGTATGCTTTTATATTGTACTTGTGCAGAGCTTAGCAAGAATCACTTGGTAGAGGAATTACTTTAAGAGTTTAGAAATATGTGCGTACTTATATATGAGAATGAGATTCTACTACGCACTTCCAAATGAATCTCAAAAGACTTCTCCGGAATATACAAACGCGTATATTGGAAATGTGCGTCATTAATCTCTAAAACAGTGCAATTCAAATCTAACGGCATCTGAATCGGCCGGCGATAGAAATAGTGAAACAGGTCATTAATCACGAGGATGGCAACAACGCCGAAACGGGCGGTGACATCTACCCATTGTCTGGCCGCGTTATTGTAGCGAAGAGGATACACATGCAAACAATGGAAGCGTCCCATAGCACACCGCGATCAGGAATGTCCAAGGTCAAACGGGTCCGCGTCGAGCTGCATTCATTCAAAGCAACAATACATTACGGCCGAAATCTTGTACTCAATTAATCAGGACCGGTGTTTACAAGTGAACATAAACGCCTGGAGATTATTTACTCACACAAGAGTAAAATGGCGGAAAAATTATATTAATGCGAGCGCATTCACGCCAGTTCTTTGCCAGAGAACGAGCTTAATAAGCATCACAATATGACTCCGTTGCTAATTAATTCCTACAATGAATTATATGGACAAAGGAAGAATAAATTGCAGAATGAATACGAAAGACATAGTACCATCCAACTAAATAAAGATGAAAAGAAATGCCTGAAAATGTATAATAAAAAATATATATTAAGTACAGCATACAACATCACCTAACCATTGAGATTGAGAGGCAGACGAAGAATAACGATCAAATACGTTGGTTTTTTAATCTTTCTCTATTTGGTTATACGTACCGATAACATTTCAATTTTCTTCACTTTCTTTTTCATTCATAGAAAGGGAAAGAAGATTCTAGTAATTATCTTGGGTGAAAAAGAAAAGAAGGAAGACTGAAGTTTTTCCTGAGGCATAACTCTAATCTTCTTCATATGAAATAAAAGAATAATCAAAGTGAAATAATATGGGAAATCCAGGGAGAATTAAAATATAAACGTCACTACTACTTTCCATTCTGAATCGGCGCTGGACCAACAACTGAGGAAGTTCCTGCTTGAAGTTTTGACCTTACTTTTTATATTACCGAATAACTTTTGATCGTGTGTTAACTGTGTCTGATTTTGGAAAATCTAGTTTCTGGATTTTAAAATCAACAGAAGATTGAAAACCAATTAAAATTCAACTTAATCGTTTGATTTTATGGCTTTTGAATTTTTGATGGTTTACCACTTTTGGTTATACGACCAATCCCCAATTTTCTTTTTCTCTTATTTAAGATGTCTAATTAAAAGGAAAAGAATATATTTAGAATACACTTCCAATTGTAGAACAAACATTTTAAAATAATATGCATGCTTTCAAGCGTTGAAATACCTCATTGAGACCATTCAACAATGACAAATATTCAACAAAATTACAAAATTAGAAACCCAAAAGCAATAGCAACTGAAATAAACGGAATTGTCGTCAATAGCCACGAGACTTAAACTTCCTTAAAACAGATTACCTGGTGACACACGCGGCTCATAAGCCAAAGATGTTTCAGCGTCGCAAACAAAACGGTCTCTCGCCGTTTCCGTTAATACCGCGCGCGGTTATTTCTGCGTTCCGAGAAAAAAAACTAGCTGACGTTTACGCAACTTGATTGATGGCATACGGTTGACGCCGAATTGACACGTGATTCCTAAAAATAAGCTCGGATTTTTTATTTCTTTTATTGATTTTGTTTTCGGTGGCCGAGGGGACGGACGGTTGTGAAGGTTTTCAGGGGAAATGTGAAACGCCATCACATAGTCTATTAAACACTACAAGCGAGTCTTTAGTATGTAATAACTTCTTTATGTAATAACTACGTCTGTGATAAAAATAGTCCTCTAAACGGTTAACGAAATTGAGCAAAAATCGACCGATACAAAGTGTGCCAAGTATAAAATTTATTTTAGAAAATTCAAAAAACATACAAAAAATAAATGTTCAATGTATACAGGTATTTTTGTAGGGAGACTGTAATTACTGGAAACTAAAACTAGAACCTTTACACAAGAAGTAACGAATTAGAACAAATAAATAAATTATGAAAATATATAACAACTAAAACTATTATTTTTTACATAATCGTTACGCCTCTTCTGTGGTTAGACCCTCTTTTAGATGAAAGTACGCTCATGAAAGTAAGTGCACGTGTCAAGTTATTTACACGATGATACTTGCTTTCACCACATCAACTATTACTGAAACTTTCATCGTGCAAATCAGCCTTTAGTTATAAGGATTTTTCCATAGTTTGATCTCTAACGCCACCTTCTTTCGTTCTTGTTATCCCAATTGCATAAAGAGTCAGCTTCGTAATGGTCTCGTCAGTTTTTTTATAAATTCCAGTGTTTACATTTTCATATATTTGCTCCTCGTTTTTTATTTCAATATCCACTACCAGCTTTCATTTCTTTTTTGATCTGGCCTTGTTGGTTTACGGCAGCCTCTAAATATTTATATTTTTCATCTGTTTTCTTCTTTTAACAAAATTCTACGTTGCTCTCTGTCTTTGACTGCAATCAATGTTTCAGTTTTCTCAATATTTATGTTCGATCTCGGGTACATCCGTTCATTATTATTTTGGAGTGCTTTTCGCGTTCTATCACTATAATCATCTGGCTTATTTCTATTTCCTATGCCCCACCTTGTAACTTCTCATTTTTTGCCTTGTTAACTGTAATCACATCTTCCATCGCTATTAAAAACAGGAGAAGGCTCAGGTTACACCTTTGTTATCCAAATCAACATTGTATTTCCTTTATAGATCTCAATATCTTCTCTTGTTTGTCTCTCAAATCTTCTGGTAAATACTCTCCTCGGTTTACTGCTCAGAAATTAACCCTTCTATAGTTCTGACAGTCCACAGTGTGCTGGTTCTCACAAATTGGTACTATTATACACTATTATACATATAGCAATCATCAGATACTTTGCCTCGTCTTAGCAGTGTGTTAGACAATTTCCATAAGATTTCCGTAACTATTTCTGCATTATTTTTCTATCCTTAAATGCTTTATTCTTTATGCCAAATAATGACTTGGGTTTAAGAATTGTTGATATTTCAAGTAATATTTCTCTTCGATCCTCATTGTTAACAGCTCTTCTTTACATTCTATTTAATGCAGGATGTCGCGATTTAAACTATTCAACTTTGCTTATTTATTTTCACTTCTGACGAAGCTATCAATCGATAGTGAAACGTAGAGCGGTAGTATTAATTTTAAGTGGTAGTTAAAATAATTTATTACATTAAAATTAAAGTTTAAAATCAAAATGAATTTTCATTTGAGTACAGTTTACCACATGAACTGAAATTCTATGAAATGAATTGTTATTACAAACACAATATTGTTCCTGGTTTTATGGCATGAGGCGTAATGAAAACGCTTATCTTGAAATTAAATTATAGTTAGTGCTATGTTTATATGACTACGGTATTAAGAATGCACCGTCAGAACAAATATATTCGTCGGTTCCCAAGGTTATATACCGATAATTATTAAAGAATTTAGTTTCTAATCAGTCAGAAGGAAACATATTTACAATGCAAATAATTCATGGAAGAAACTCTTATAATATTCATCTAACTTTTTTTCAAATGAATTAATCACTAATTTTTAAGTTAAAAACTAGAGAGATAGTTTCACTTTCTTATAAAAAGGAGTTTTATCTGAATTAATTTAACGAAATAATGCAAACATTATGATGCTACCTGTTTACATGATGACGATTATGTAATGCATTCCAATTTTCCTCTCCATTTTGTTTACATAAAATTTCAAACCGTGCACAACTGAGATAATTTTTTATACACACAAGTGCTAACAATACGATTACACAATACGTCCAATAACAATAACGCAGAGTAAATATTTTCAAATCATGAATAACTCATATTTACCTTCTAATAATAGGAAAAATGCGTTTTAAATGTAATGGTAATTCCAGAAAGTTATTATATAATACAATTCAAAAGCATACTGACGAAAAAGTACCCGTTTTTATATAAAGAAAAATGTCAGAGAAAAAATGGGAATTTTCTTTTACAGATCGATACTAACGGCCAGTTATGCAATGCTGTTGTGCAATCAAAACCTTGTAGAGTAATATTTATCGTGTCATATAATATTAGTAATCTAAAAAAAGAACAAAAGGAGGCTATTAAATTAACACCCATATACACGTCGTCAGACGTGATAATGTAACGATATCCATACATAATTTATAAAATACACAGAAAATAACCCGATATCCATTATGTCATTGCATGTTTTATTCATAATCGTGTAGAGTAACGCCGGCTCGTAATGAATGCGCTGAAATTTTTGCGGCCTTTCTGATTTTATTAACAATGTGCCACTCACCGGCGCGAAGTACTTAGCCCGGTCGTGTACTCAGATTTAGGGTAACTAGGGCATCACATTAATTAATCGAAAGAGATGCAGATAGCGATGATATATATGTACGTATATTTTCAATTTACGCTTGCTCCTGCTTCAATATTTTATGCATAACTGGGATTATCGTATATTTTTAACGGATTTCCGTAAACCCTACCGAGGAAACAAACAGCAGTAATATCTATGTATATCTTAGAAGTTATTTATTGTCTGAATGTTATTGAATTTAGATTTTATCTCTTTGAAATATCAAGAGTCTGTAAATTTTAAATTACAAACCATGTTATTTTTATGAAACTACCCCATTGTGGCATTTTCGCCTCTTCTGTTATGAATCTAGTAAACTTTAGTAATATTTTTCAGGCTTATTTTTCATTATATGTGTTAATATTTTATGAAAGGTTTGTTTGATTAGATATAATTTCCGAGCCAGTATTAATGCATCTATTTATTTGAAAATGAAGCCATTTTGCATTTAAATCAATTAAAAATTATTTCAATCGAAAAAAATATGCTTTTATTCAAGTAAATAAATTCATTGAAAGTATCCAACCAATATAAGATAAGAATCCAACATGCACAAAAAGAGAAGAACATCTTGAAGTGAGGACGTGAAAAGAATGTAGGAAAAAGGCCCCTCTGACGTCTTGCAAAATTAAAAAATCTCATAATCGCCACTGAGAAGAGGGTAGACAAAGAAGACAAGAGCCTAGCCAAGAAAAGAACAAACCATGTCACTGTTTAAAGAAAATTTTTGCATTTCTCAAAATGTCACACTTACACCTTCTGATTGCAAGCGCTACTTAAAACTAAAATATTCTTTGGAATAACTCTTATTTTATTTTTTTTATAAATTAAACTTGCTGAATATGTTGTCCAACAAGTTGCCTAGTGAGTGGCCTGCTTAAGGCACATTAAATAAAAATTCAAAATCCGGATTATCTTTTAATGCAGAAATAAAAATCACGCCTCGCAAACGTTTCGGAATTCCGATGATATAATTAATTTCTGACCTTTTTTTCTGTCAGAAGTACGCACGAAAATGAAAATCATTTCAACATTTAGCACGCGGCTAACGAATATATAAACGTTCGTGTGAAATGTGTGTGCCCGTTTCCGTTTTTATCCCCCAATCGTGGAAGGGCGAGAACGCAATTTGTGTACGATTTTGATGCGCCACGCAATTGTACGCAACATTCGAGCGTAATTAAGGCGCGCTAATCGATTTTTTTTTTACCGACGCTAATTGTAACGGTTCTTTAATTGGTCGGAGAAACTAAACATTTCGCTAACGAGGTATTTTTTATGAGGGATAGAAGTTTATGTGGCGACGAGGGCGTCGTCTAAGGGAACGAAGGAAAATCTAGTTATCGTAAAAATGTTTAATATTATTTCTGTTCGTTTTATTGTTGGTTTTATTGAGGTATCATTGCAAGCAGTTGTTAATTCAACGTCAGTATTAAAGATAGTGTTAGTTTATTACACTATAATGCTAGGGTTTATTATTTAATCCGTGATTTGTGGAAATATGATTTTCCTGAAATTTTCAACCGTATCCCTGGAAATATATAAAATTCTATATGTCCCTGGAAATGAAATTTTATATAATTTATGCGTCTAGGTTTACGGAAATTCATTTATTAACCGAATTATTTCTGATACTCTCACATAAGAAATATGTATATAAATTACTAGCGTCAGGAAAGCTAAATAACCTATAGTTCGTAAACTAGATTTGTGTTCAAATATCGTTCTTGTACTCAAATTATTTGGTTTAGCATAAACAAATCAAATAGGTTTGATGAATCCAGAAAATATGCCATAATTGAATTGTTTCGGAATTTATTCAAAATCCTACTTTCAATCTTATTTTATGCACCAAGAATATTGATCCACGAACCTGATAAATAATGCAAAAGTAGAAAAATTGGAAAGGCTATTAACCCGTTTCGAATTCGCTAATGTATTTGGGGAGTAATAACTACTGGTTCCGGATAATTTAATATTAAAACAAAACGCTCCGTTTGCGAAAATTTCCCGGGGACCCATTATTTCTTTTGAAGTACAATCGACGTAACTCAATTATTCAGAGATCAAATGATATCGCAAACAATGTAGATGCTTAGAGAATAGAATATTTCAATTTATTAACGGCGCAATAAAACTTCAACGTATATTTTCAAATATCGTTGTATGTATAGACATGCTTCCTACTTTCTCTTTTATTTATCTTTATAAAGTCAAACAACGCATGTGGAAAGACAAAAGTTACCTCACATAGAATTATTTTTCTTTGGAAATTGACTGCCACTCTGTTAAAGAACTAGATTAACAAGAAAGAGAAGATAAGCTTCCACCGTTTAAACACACCATTAGGTTCACGACTTGAGTATTTGTAGTGTAACCTAAACACATGTTAATATGCAAATAATGTTCTACTATATAATTAGTTCTTAAGAAAACACTATCGAGTAAATATGAAGATTTATACAATTTAGAAACAGATTTGAATATGCTAGACAGAGACTGCAATATGTGACGTTCGTGCTGTCCTCGCTCTGTCAAAATTGCGATATAAAAACTTTATCATTAATATATTTAATACTACTTGTCAAAGTGCAGAAAAGTGTTTACTAAGTTTTATTATGTTTTTGTTATAACTGTTATTTTCAGCAGAAAGCAATTTTCGGTCAAGCTTTCAACTTTTCAGAAAGTTAATAATTGCGAGCATAAAATAGAAGTTAAATAAATTTAAATAAATTTAATTCCGATATAATAAACACGATAAGAAAATACTACAATGCAGTTAAGCATTTCAGAAACTCTTCTAGAAAAGATTTGAGTAAATAGAATAATATGTTATTGTATTTAAACGCCAAGAACAGAAAAAGTAACCTTTTCAGAGAACAATTTTGACAAGCAATATTTCACCTTATAATTCAGGGTGATTCAGGTTTAATCTTAATAGCATTAGGGATTGATAGAAAATAATGGGTCTTTTTTCATAAACAATTTTAATTTTTTTTCCTACTTTTATAAATAACTTGCAAACGGAAACTGTAATAATGCCATATGGCATTAGAAAAGCTTAAAATATGACGCCATTTTTCTCGAAAACAAAGTGTTTATTAGAGAATGCTATTATTTTCTATCGACTCCTAAAGTTATTAAGATTAAACATAAACCACCCTATATAAAACAAGACCTGCAACCACAAGATCGAGAGCTTTGTTCTCTCCTACATTATTAACACCACCACCACTACCCTCTCCTGAACATACTGATTTCACTTACGCGTTAATGCACAATACCTATAAATTAGTTGAGTGTAAACTTCGCAGCCTCGGAAGCGCTGTATAAAGTAGAATTATGCACGTAATGAACGGTTTGCACAAGTAAAACGCATACATTATAGTCGGGGAGAATAATACTCGCAGAGATTCGAGGACTTATTCAACAATTTAAAGTGCTAAAATGGCGTGCGTTCTGCACATTACAGCTTTCGCCTTGTCTATTCTATATTAAAACTTAATTGCTTATGAGGTATCAGATTCAGTACATATTTAACATATTTAGTGAAGGGATTTATTGCTAGAAGTTATTACTGCATTTATGAAGTGAAAATTGTCGAATTGATATTGTAGCTAAAGCTTATATGGGTAAACAATTTGATCACTATTCTTAATAAAAAAATAAACAAAAATATGAAGGAACTAATCATGTTTCAATATGTTAAAGAATCAATTTTTGAAACCATTAGTAAAAAATTTCTTTATCAAAATGACAACTACAAGCAACCATTCAATTTTAAGCTTTTAAATAAATATAATAATAAGAGTTCTATCGGCAAAACTACAACCACAAGCCTTCCGCCATCTGAAATTGTTCAAAGGGTCGTTTTAAAAAGAAGTATAATAGTCCACACCAGGATTACTCGAAGCAATTGATTCATAGTGTTCTATACTTGTAAGACAATTATTAAGATACAGTTTAGTATTGGTACCGCTCAAAGAAGGAAAAATCATCAAACAATAAACAAATAAATTATGTCATGTTGTTAATTATGCTTTTGTTTCAACAGTTTGTGAACAAACAATGAGCTCAACATGCAGCTTTTACACCCAGAAAGGGTAGTCATAAATGAGCAAATATTAGTTTTGAAACACGTTAAATCAATTATGTAAAATAACTGCGGAATTGTTAAATCAAGTGTGCAGGGGTCTGTTAATTAAAATGAGGTGAGTTTAGCGAGGCGACGAGACGGACCCTCGCAATTAATAAATTATAAAATGTTAACGAACTAATTTCCCGATTCAATTTCGAGTTTGTGACTTGCAGTTAGTGTTTAGTTTTTATTTTAAAACAAATTGTAACAAAACCTCTTTTGTGTATAAGCTTATGAAAGGGAATTAATTAAGAATTTCTTCCAAACAAAATAAATTCAACGATGTCGTTTTTATTTACAATTATTACAAAGAAACTTTTTCTGAAATATTTTCCAGTTTTCTGCGAGAAAGAACAAAATTTTGTCAAAACCTATTTGCAATAAAATCGTCGGGCGTGGAAGTGTGCGCCCGAAAAACTCATTTTTCATTTGCTTTTAATCTGAAAGCTGTCGAGAATATTTTATCACTGATATAATTGGATTTACTGCACACTTAAGCTAAAATTCATAGACCGTGACTAAACTCGTCTCGAATTTATTTGGGTCTAAGATTGTTGATGAAATTCGAAAATAATTGTATCTTTGCGAGTTCGCCTCCGCGAAAGGAATCTTGCCGTTAATTAACATCAATTCTTCGTTACATTTCGCTTACTTCCCGAAACAATATTTCCCTCTGGGGCCGCCCGATCGGGGCAGCTTATGCTGGGTGTAATTCGATTTTCGGATTACTAGCTTCAGCAAAACTTTTTTAATGTGATAGAAAAAAAAATTTAACACAAATAAATACAAATGAAATTAATTTGTTAAGTAAGTTGAAGATAAGAGTTCAGAGAAAGACGAATTTAATTTAAATATTTATTTGAAAAATAAATAATTAATATAAACATCTTTCAATAAATATAATTATAAATTTTCAACAAACAGCAAACTTGGTCATTGGTACCTTCGCGGTTTGTTAATGTTCGATATATGAAACATTATATTAAATGATAATATTTTTTTCTCACCATTTTCTAAGCTCCTAGAGCTTGTCGGGAAAGGAAGACAAGGAAGGTTGGCCGACTTTGATGTTATTTTCTCCTTCGGCATACGCCTTACAAACTGGGGAAACGTAGAAAACCCAGTTCGAAGGAGCCGGCATGAATCCGAACACGGTCCGAGCCATGAGAATTCTATCTCCCACATAGAACCCACAAGCACCAGGAGATTCGAACCTACGTCTTAATAATTGCCCGCCAAGCGTCAAGCGCGTTGCCAGCGAACTGGACCACTAATATTTCTATTTCAAAATTATTATATAGACCGTCTAGAAATTATCCGGAATTTTGAAATTTCTATCCGTTTATTTTATATACACTGGCAATCAAGAAATTAAGGTCAACGTATAGAATTTTCTGTTTTAAGCTTATACTGGCCAATTGTTAATCACAGCAGGCGTTTAATCATTCGTTTTTCGAGAAATGTTATGTGTCATGTTGGTTATCTGTCATGCATTATCACCGTAATTACGACTCCTATGAAATAGCGTGCATTCCCTCTAATTAAAAATTCACATTTCGGTGCCTTTTTTTTTAAGTTCGCTTTCATTTCTCTCTGTAGAACCTCTCAGTCGCATGGTTTATTGATCATAGAAGTAACTGCGCTTGTAATAATACCTTTAGATCCTATCGTTGTGGCAAGAATTACAGCGTTGATACAAGATGGTCGAGGACAACGTGAAACTGCTAGAATTGTTGGTAGGAGCCTTTATGCTGTACAGAAGGTGTACCAACGCTATGAGGAGACTGGTCTGATGACCAGAAAACAAGGATCGGGGCGAAAAAGAGTCACCACCCAAAGAGATGACCGATTTTTGGTATACCTTAGTTTGCGGAATAGAATAGCTTCTGCAGTTTTGCTATGAAATCAACTCCAAGAAGTTAGAGATGTAAACTTTAGTGAATGGACCGTTAGGAGAAGACTTCGTGCTGCTGGATTGTTTTGTAGAAGGATGGTTACAGGCCCGCTATTGCAACGTCGGCATCGAGTTGCAAGATTAACTTTTCCTTGGAATAATGAGGATTGGAGCAAGGTAATGTTTTCAGACGAGTCGCGTTTTTGCCTTACTGGGTCAGACGGACGTCGACGAGTGTGGAGAAGACCCGGAGAAAGGTACGCTCAAACTTCTATTGACGAGCGACTTCCTTTTGGCGATGGGTCTGTTATGGTTAGGGCAGGAATCAGTTCACAAGCATGCACAGAGTTGGTTTTCATACAGAATGGTTCCCTGACAGGTCACAGGTACATTACCGAGGTTCTAGAAGATCATGCTATGCCTTTCATTTCATGATCATTATGGGCGAGCGGCGTGGCATTTTTATACACGCAACTAGAATTGTCGGAGAATACCTGGATGAGGTGGAAATTACGTGGTTCGATTGGCCAGCCCTCAGTCCAGACACGAATTCCATCGAACTTGTTTGGAATGAATTGGGACGTCGTATTCGCAGGCATACACCAGCTCCAAGAACTGCCCAGGAGCTGAGGGAGTTACTATTGCAAGAATGGGATAACATCGACCAGAATGTAATACTTAACTTAATTCAAGGTATGCCTCGTCGACTTCAAGCAGTCATTAACGCGAGAGGAGAGAATACTCGTTATTAGTGATTATTATTTTCATTTTTTTGTCCCACACTACTCTGTCACAATAAATCGTAGAAACAAAAAATATGCTTTACGATTCATTGTATTTTTAAGTTAACCTACAAACTATAGTACAATGGTTTACAATTGGCCAATATAAGCTTAAAACAGAAAACTCCACAAAGATATCATAACTACATATACGTTGACCTCAGTTTTTTGCTCGTAGATTTTTATTCATCGAGAGCAGTACAAAAAAAATCACTTTTTGCACAATCGATTTGTCAGTTCACATTTTAAAAGTACACAAACATAATCAATCTAAATATTGTGTATAGTACTAATGTACTCTGAGAAAACTACATTGCATGAATATATTCAATCGCTTGATTCATAATATCTTTCATTGTGTAAAAGCTTCTTTGAATTAAAAAATTCTTTGGTTTATTGCGAAATAAATTTATGATATTTTAATATTTGCCGGGAGTTTGTTAAAAATACACCCACCAAAGTAAAAAACGTGACTTTTTATAACGCTTACGCTTATGTCTTGCAATGTCGATATCTAAAGCATTTCTAGAAATATAATTATTTCTGTTGTTATTTCATGAAAACTTGGGTTTGTTATTAAAAACATATAAAGCACATTTATAAATGCACACACTAGGAACTGTCAGTAATTTTTTTTATTTATAAATATATTACGACATGTTTCTCTGCATGGGACGTTGAATATAATTCGTAATATCCTTTTTTGCATTACGAATACCCTATGAATGTCGGTTGACAAGCCTCATATGCCAGCGCTAATGTGTGTGTATGCAGGAGCATAATATGCAGAAATTAATTCTGCCTAAGGTAATTCGTTCTTTAAGTTCATGACAGCAAAAGTAGCTTTTGCTAGTTTATGGCACCCATGGGCAAAATGAGAAACCCAATTTAAAGAAGAATCAATTGTGATACCCAAAATTTTAATGTTGGTGGTGTAAGTTAAAATGTCAATATTTTGTAATTTGCCTTGTGCATAGATTTGTAGAAACACAGTTTTATGAGTGACAACATATTTCAAGTACACTCTACATATACTTTTGTATTTTTTTCGTATAATTCAACTAAAGAAGGACCTGGTACTATTATAGTGGCATCATCCGCGTTTAATACCAGAAAACCACTTCTTATATAATAGGTTATAACGTTTACAAAAAGTACAAAGAGTAAAGGGCCTAAAACGGAACCTTGTCCCACTCCTAAATCAATGTCAAACTCTTCTGATTGCTGTCCATTTATATAAATTGTGTAGCGTCTACTACTTAAATATGATATAATACAAGAATTTAAAGGACTTCGTATGCCTAAAGCATAAAGCATAAAGTTAAACCATGACTGAAATACACGGCCTAATTCTATTATGTCTATTTACTTCTGTTATTAAGTTTTTCTTCAGCCTTACATATGAAGTACTAAGATCTTTGGAGTCTACTGCTTTACAAACTTTACTTAGGAACTTCAGATCACTCATTTTTTGTTTCAGAATCATATTTAAGGAATGTCCACTTAAATTATTGCTGTTTACTTTAATGATTTTGAGTGGAAAACATGTAGTAAAACACCAATTGACATGATTTTGATAACTCAAAAAATAATACGCAAGTATTTAATAAGATTCTAACTTGTTTTTTGACATTAATGTCATAGTCAGTCATATCTAAATTACAATTTATAATTTGGCTAAAATGGACTGACAAACATATATCTTAAACATTACATGTAACATTCACATTTGTTTTTGTAATTAGGTAATCAATTTGAGTTTTGGCTTGTATCCTATTATGAGGATCTACTCTTGTGTATTCATTTATTACTGACTTTAAATTATACGAGTTCAGAATATAAAATAATAAATTCCTCTATATTATACTCTCGATATTATAGGACCATAGTATTTTTATCAAAATCATATTTTTCAAAGAATCTAACAAAAAAAAAGTAACCACAAATGATTAATGGTAACAATATTAAACAAACAGAAAAATTTGAGTAATTTTGTCAAATTTAAGAAAAGAGGAAACTAATGGAATACATTTTCAACAGAGGAGTTCATAATTAAAGAAAAAGGATTCGTAAAGTTATTTTGATAAAAAATCTACAACTAAATCTAATTTACTCAGGATGCAGTTGATTTAAATTTCGCTGAACGTTTAAATATAATTTTCCGGATTAAACAGAAATTACGTTCATAAATTCAAAAATTGAAAGTCGCAATGCTATTTTCTTTTTCCTGGACACTTTTTAGATGAACTATAACTTCAGTGAATTAAATTACTAGTTTATGTGTGAAAATAACACGTATTACAAATGACCACAAATTGGATTGTCATTTATGTATTAACGTTTGTAAAGTTCCACGAATCGCCTAGTAACGAACAAAATATTTTAACGTCTTTCCTTACATAACAAGTTGCCACGCTAGTGCTATGAAATTCTTAACAATGCGTCTCCGCAATAATTGTGTGAAGTGGAAGCAGAAATTCAGTTGTGTGGAAGTATGTCGACTAGTTGTGCAATAGTTAATACAGCAGTGTGGGAATTACAAGGTCCCATATGTCTCTAATGTGTCTAATTATCCTTCAAGGTACATCTGATGACGTGACAAACAAGTCGCTTGTATACATATAATGTTGTTCAATTTCTGGAAGGAATTTATTTTTGCGCGGCTTGGATTAATTACGCACGTCATAACAACAATGTTGCAGCATAGTTACTGTGGGAGGGCCAAAATCTTGGCACTGTTTGTAAACATGCGAGCGATAGCGCCAAGAATGAGAATCTGAATGGCAACCGAGATTGTCTTGATTCCGGGTAACAGGGCAAGTAAAGCAGCACCAAACAACCGGGTGTCAAACGTGACGAGAATCCTAAGGGCTTTAAATGGTGTGTATTCGCTGGGCCGGCCCCGTCGTTCGTCACTGCCTCGAAACGTGAGTTACGTACGGACGTAAAACGTGCCGATACTACGCCGCGGCTTCCACCTATGAAATATTCAATAATTCGACTTGAAATTTCTGATGTAATTAGCTAATTGTGTGACTGGATGTTATTGTGTTTTCGTGCTGAGATTGCATATCGAGCTGCACCACTGTACTGCTTCCCAATGCAGCTGTGCGCATTACGTAAAAGTGGAGCTTAAGCTCTGGATGTTGCAGTGAATTAAACTGTGTGTAATTCTCGAAATTCAAAACAGAAATTAATTAAATTACCCCAATGCGAATGATCGAATTGGAAAAACATGAAACGAGAAGCCGATATGCGGTCGAGCAAATTCCAAATAAATTTCATTTCAATTAATCTGAACACAAACATTAAACAGCAACGGATTACTTCTTTTTATTACGTTTGTAATACACATGAGTTGAAAAAAGACCAAAAAGACATCTACAATTATATAAAACAGGATTTAAGATAAACTTGAGACATATTACGCCCATGAAAAAATAAATCCTCCAATAATCTCACCAGGATAACTTAGATAACGCCAAAGAATTACGATTTGCTCAATAATGTCTTACACAAATGCTTCCCCGTTACCGTAGCCGAAAACATTATTGTCTGATTGTCCGGTTCTTTTTACCTAACAACATGTTGGAGCAGTTCGGGGGCTATGGTGAAATTCGGATGCCGAAAATAATTCGCGAAAAGAGGCCTGCAAAGCGCAGAAGGATATTGATTTAGTTAGGCGCGACTTTAATAAAGATGGTTATAATAAATATTGAACTGTGTTCCTATAAGCACATTTACAGATCGCATAGTTACAAATAACATCCAGTATCAATTAATTTAAATACGAGTACGTAAATCAATCATAAACGCTTCATGTAATCCATTAACAGGTTTGGCTTAGCATTAAATCTTTTTAATAATCCACCCAAGATATTTAATACACGTTTCGGGGCAACTGCGTAATTAATCTTTCCTTTTTTCGGTATTTTTTATTATCGTTATTACGCTGCGTCCAGAAAGGATCACATTGTAATGCGGATTATTAAAAGTCGGGGGGGCATTGTGTTCTGCGTTTACGTTTGGAAGGGCGGGGCGGGGTGATTTTTATGAATCTCCTAATTTCGCCCGCACCGCCTCCGGATAATGTATCTTGGCCTTCTACACAGAGCCAGGAAAGTGTAAGTTAGCTCGTTAAAGTTATGCATTAAATTACTCATAAATTGCTCCTTTTTCTCAAGCTCTTCTTTTGCGAGGAATTGTCGACAAATCTTAGAGTCTACAAAAATTATATGTACGGGCTGTTTCATTGAAACTTGGAAAAAGATGAAGTTATAGAATATGCGCTTGCTCATTAAGCACGCCTGCTTTACCATAATTTTTTGATGCAAAACTCAAATGTAAGCAGTGGATTTAAGGAAAGTTCGCGCACATTTTCAATTAAAAAACAGAATATATGACGTATAGCCAAAATTCGTTAATTATGTTTAGTTAGTTTCAGTATCTTTATTTTTGCAACCAGAAACAAAACTATAAATAGAACTTGAGGGGAATATTAAGCGTGGTGTTATAACTTTATTACACCTGACAAATTTGATAACAATTTTATTACAAAATGAAAGAGATAAGTTACCACAGTGGATGTTGTTTATTGGTTAAATTGGCTCTATGCAAAGATCTACGTTAGGCCCTCCACTGTTTATTTTGATGAAAACTTCGAACTCCATTAAGAATGTTATTGAAACTGATTTGTAGATTTCACGACTAGCGCCTAGTTTTAAAATTCGTTGAATATGATGTCATTTTTAGAACTTGCTCTGTAATATAAAATTTCTTCATCTTATGTCGTTCTCTTTTTTGGGAACAATGATTATTATGTAAAAAATCGCAAATTTATTTTCAAAAAGAAACGATGTGTATTTCAATCATTTTATATAGGACCCAGAATAGTAAATTTATCGATTCATTGAATAGCCAAATGAAATGTTTCACTCACACGAGCCCCATTTTACTGCATTTTTGCATAACGACATTCATGACTAATTCATCGCGTTTTAATTCACTTAACGAGTTCCATTATACAATTCCAGCGTTAACGTAATTCCATGTTTTGCTGGCGCACCAAAAACTAAAAAAAAAAAAAACAACTTAATGAATTTGCATGGCATTAAAAGGACATTTTTAAGTCGTAATACGTATCAATAACAAGAGCAATGGATGTCATCCGGTAGATGATTGGTGGGCGACACGCGAACTCGTCCGAGTATAAATAAATTACTACTCACGGAATTTACGTAATAATTTCCACGAAATGGACGAGACGCAAAGTATAGTAATCACTAAATTTGACCCAGTAGTTCGGAATGAAAAACTCACCGTAATTAGATTCGCTGTCGTCCTTCGCGTTTGAGGAACGTTCTACGGGGAGCGATGTGTAAATCAAGGAGGATGAACGTTTATAATTACTTGCCCCAAAAGTTTTTCACGGCAACGTGACTGTTTAAGCAAATTAATTAAAAAAAAAAACTTCACCAAGTGACGCCGCTTGCAAGGAATGAATTTGGTTAATATCACTCGCGCTAAAGTCAAGGTAAATTCGAAATTATTACGTGTCATATAAATAACAATAAACACAATAATAATTATTGAAGTGGCAAAAATGCTTTAACGCTTCAAATAGCTATTGACGTAGGTAATTTAAAAGCTTTTCAAGATTGATATGGTTATAATTGTACGATTGGTATTAAATTACTTGGCTATTTGGAATACATTTGACGTCAACTTTGATTAACTGTTATTTAAAATTTTAATTAATAGAACTTTAACGAGGAACGATTTTGTTAAAGGAGCACCTTCATGTCATGTTTGCTCTAAAGAAAGCATTTCTTGCATTATTTAATGCAGCAAATTCTGTTTCATGAATTGTCTTACTTTGTCTAAAGTTTACTCGTGGAGTAAATAATTATTTTTGCTGGAAACGAAATTTTAATGAGTGCTTGAATCAGCAAGAGAACTGATGAAGAAAACAGAGACCTCATCAATCAAACTACGTACATATTTTTTTAAGAACATGATATTTTAAAGCAATTAATTTCGTTGATTACTTACTTACGAGTCTACCTGTCCACCCAAATTCATGGAATGATCTATTTTTAAGGGTCATTTTATACTACCCTATTTCTTGACCCAGTTTCTGCAATAAACATTTAGAACGAGAAGTTTTTGGACTGCACGTTTGGAAAATAGAACATATTCTATTTTTCCAGTTAGTTTTTGATGAAATTTACTGGACAAATTAAATTACGAAATTGAATTAAATCTTGAATAAAAAATAGCGTACTCTAGAACGGCGTTAACGTTTTTATTTATGCCTTGTAGTTAACTATGATTTTGTAGGTAAATATTGAAGCACTACTTTTTCTCCCATCACTAAACTTAAAGGGCTTTAAATGTTTTCTATTCCTCGACATTTCATGTACCTTTCTTGTTCACTGCTACAGAATATTTAAAATAAGAACTTCAAGTAAAGCAATCAAATCAATTCAACAGATAAAATATTTAACTCGTCATCTGTTCACAAAATTCAATACGTAATTAACAATTTAGCCATTAAAACGGCACGCCGATTGTGTTCCTCTCTCTCTCTCTTTCTCTCCCCTTCGTATGTTTGTTGTAGTGCAGAGATAATACAAATTCGTTTCATTATAGTAATATTCACGCGAATTGGAAATAATGTCATTAATGAACTCTCGTTGCGAGCTTTTAGCGAGTTGTGTAACCTAATTACCGTTTGTTTGAATGCCTGAAGCGTTAAACGCGAAGCACTGATTATATTTTTGTTGTCAATTGTTTGCTGCATATCTGCTGAGCGGCCAATTACGATTTTGGGGACAAGAGAGAGAAATAATCTCCGACGCGTCGGTAACGAGCGTCGTTTCTGGACGAACGTCGTAAAAATTTATTTCTTGTAACTTTAAACAGTTCGGAACATGATTTAAAGCTTATTTTATAACTGTGGCAAAACTAAATGATGACCTCTTGTTTTGAGTGAATTTGAAATATAGGATAATTATTGGACATCCAATTAATTACAAAATAGAATAAATAAAGCTATTTAAATTGATGTAGTTATTACATTTAATCGTATTTGTAAATTGAAAACTATATATTTTTTGTGCATATTCTACATTAGTCGTAACTCGTTGAAACTTATTTTTGAGTTGTCCTTCGACTACTTCCTTTAATATTTTTGTACACCGAATACAGGACAGTTCCTATGAACTACACCACTGAATAAATAGTTACAAAATATGCTCGAAGTATAATTTCACCTTTTCTTTTTGAAAAATACGAGGCAATTCCCTAACTCTTTTAACTCCAATTGCTCATGCTTCAATGTTTCAACATAGGAATATTAGTTTCTGCGCATATATATACAAGTCGATTATTCTGCAGCACACATGGTGATGGTCTCTAAACATGTAACTATTTTCTAAAGAAAATACATTAGCATTGAAGATCGCTTTGAAGAACTTAAACAAGTAATTTTTTTAAATACATCTTCGACAGTTAGAAGTGTGCTTCTCGCATCAGTATGCAAAACATTTCAAGAGTTCTGCAAATCCTAATAATAAACTATTTGTTTGTCTGTACCACTTTTGTCATAAATGAAAAACAAAAGTTTTATAAATAATTCTGAAAATTCGGTATTTTTGAAGTCGGTTCAATATCATTTTAGTACTTTTTGTAAATCATTCCAAAAAGTACTTACAAATGAGTGCACATAGATAAAAGCAACGTTCTTATTTATGGTAGACTGGAATAGTAAAAGTTTACTGTTAACAAAGACATTAAGTAACGAGGTAGTGTAAATTTGATATCATTACCAGAACATCTTTATAAATTACGGAAACCGCAAGTCTTACAGTTTTACATTTTCTTAGACAGTGCGGTTTACGTGTACTTGTATCTGCTTTTAATCAAGCTCTTAGAGCAACATGAAGGGGAAATTTCATTAACCTCAGTAAATTATATATCTAACACATATCCCGAGCATTCTTAAAGGGGAACGCGCACATGAACGAGAGAGACGGAGGATTTTCCACGCGTCTCCGGTTGGCTTGGTGTTTGCAATCTAATTTAGCACACTTCATAGCGTGCGACAGAAATTTTCAATTACAAGAAAATTATGTACTTCTTCGTATCTCGCCGCATTAGTATAAACAGCTCGGAGGAAAGAGCGTTTTACTAATTAAAAACGGAGGCGAAAAAAAAAAGAAAAGATTCCGTCGTTCATTATTTCCGTTAGGGCGTGGAGCTTTTAATGAGGGATGTCTGCGAGCGAGGATGAGGTCACAGGTGTCAAACCGTTATCATCGGCAATCAACAACGGCCGGAGTTGTCACAGGGTATCGATCAACCAGAGACATCATGCATCACGCACATGCATGGGAAAATAGATTCATGCCACCATCAGCTTGAATTTCAATATTCATCCCTGACCCATTAAACTACCCTTACATTACCTACAAATTATCCCTTTGTAATTTAACCCTTATGAATGTATAACACCACAACATGCAGGATTATACACAACTTGAATTCATTATCTCAATATAGGTTCGGCAAATTCTGTAATAATAAAACTTCTTGGAAATCGATTTCACAAATGGGCGCAAATAAGCACTATTGTTGTAGGTACGTAATCGAAAGATTAATAGCCGCACCAAAAGTATCATTATGCGGAAAAAAGGAACTTAGACTTTTACATTAAACCCGACACATAAAGCAGTGTACAGGGTTTTCACCAATTTCCGAATCCCACGTGGTCGAATTAATTTACAGATGTATAAATTCCACGTTTGCTAATAGTGAAGTTTTATACATTTTCTTCACCAAGTTAGTGGAGAAGATTTGAGTATTTTTCATTTTTCATCGAATTATTTTAATTTGTTTCGCATAAATTGACAATACTGTAAGATACTTGCGCGTTACTAAAAAAAGTAACCTAAGTTAACATAGGCGGCGGGCACGGTTTTATCTGTGTATTTCCAGAATTTATTTTGTTAAGTTGAAAGTGTAGTCCTGAAAGAAAATGAAAAAATAATTTATTCGAATAGAAATATTACGTCATCTTATTTTCTTCAAATAAGTAAATTCACTAAGCATTAGGTAAACATGAGCATGAAACAAAGATTGAAACACCAAGATTGGGGAATAAAAAACTTTAGATTCGAAACAAATTTACTTCAGCTAAGAAAATGAAGTAAAATCTGTGTACAGCCAGGTAATAAAAAGATGACTCCCTCACGAAGCACTATGCCGAGCATATGGACAATCGAGTGGAAGGAGTGGTGGAGACGTCTTTTTATTACCTGAGTGTACCTACCAGATAAGTCACTCATTTTCAGTGTATAAAAGACAAATAAAAAAACGTCCGCGCTGATAAATTGCGTGTCAAATTAACTTCCTTCGCCGAGAAACGCTCTGTATAAAAGGAAGTACATTATGAGATAAAGCGTCGTCAGCTGCTGTTCATTTTGGAGGTAATGAAACATGTAATAACCATAGAGATTTGTCAGAGTTTAAACTGTACAGGTATATAAATTAGTGGACATCCCGGACTGGAGCCGGAGTTTCCCGGACGATTTCACATTCCAGGAAACGCCTCATTTTGCAAGTATCCCCACCGAGAATGGTGATGTTATGCCCCCCTGTTGTAACGCGTCGCCGTTGTACCTCTCTAAATGGAATGACGAAATCTAATTATTCGTGTATCGCGCTCGCAACAACTACTTGCATTAACTCGTCGTCGGGTTTTCGCGACGTAATCGCGAAACGTTTCCAGTAAACGATATGAAAAAAACTCGACGAGATTCGAGTAATTATCCTGCGACGTAGACGAGGAAACTGCTTAGATTTAATATATCCGGCCAGATTACCTATCTTCGCCGAGAAACTTCCCGTCTCTTCTTTCTTTAGCGATGCATATAATGCAAATAAGGCAATGCAAATACGTTGCACTGATTGATAACCTGGGAGTATTAACGTTGACGTTTTTATTGCTACAGATGTCTAAGTATGTAAGCCGCTTTAAAACATGCTTGCCATTAATAACGGTGATTAAACTATATCAATTTCTGACAGGTGACATACACACAAAACTGCAGCCTAATAAATTTGATCAACTTTAAAGTACATTGCCATATATGAATTACGTGTCGAGACATTCTCTTTATATTTCAATTTAAAATGTAATCAATTACATAAACATTGCACTAAAAATTATAACAAGTTAAATATTGTGAATGTGAAGAAAAAATTTAATCAGTGTTTCCAAATATTGCCCAGAATACAAAATATTTGATAATCAAAAAGAAAAATGACATGGGGAAAAGGCAAAAAAGTATCACTGAATTTCCTCTTTAATAAATATTTAGAGATAAGTTAAATCAATTCTGTATACTGATTGTCGCATGAACAGGACAAAAGAGAAAGCATATTACACTAAGTATGTTAATGACAAAGAGTGGATCAGCACCCGTGTCGCATATACCCACAGTTGGCTGATGCAACCCTTGTCTTTACCTCGTTTATTTTACTATGCTTTCTCCTTTGATAGACCACCGTCAAACGGTATGATGTATAAATCTCTTGACATCTAAAGACGTATTAAAAGAAAGATAAAAATTTTTTAAGGAATTATCAGAAACATATTAAACTAAAAACAATGAGTAACTTGATACAATAGCAGAAAAAAAACTGAATGATTTAATAAAGTTTTTACAGTACGAGTTGCAAAAAGCTTTACAAAAAGAAAGTATCCTGAGAAATGATAAAATATGTTGGAAAATGTTTAACACATTTTTTTTAACGAAAACTATTTTATCTACACAATTTCCCACAAACGTAAGTAGTAAATATTTTCAACTTACAACAGACAATAAATATAGAAAACAAGAAAACAATCACTAAGCAGACAAAATAAATTTCACGATATCACAAGAAGGAAAATTAAAATAAGTAAAAAAAAAACACTGAATACCTTAAATCAGGTTTCCTAATTGACGATGCACTTTGAAACTAATTAGGTGTACCACAATTGTTAGGATGAAAATTTTATTTACGTAAAAGTAAAGTTTTCTGCTAATAAATTTTTCAAGTTGGTTTTGATTTTTTGATAAGAGTCAAAAACGAATGATTTCCTAAACCAATGACGTTTGATGGATGACACATAACGTGACATTTTGCAATGATCTAATTCAGGACCTGCATCACAATAGCATAAAAAATTCGAAGGTTACTTGATGACTTTTCCAATTAATTAATTATTATAAATAATGATTAAAAATTAGTAATCAGTAAGATGGCGTCCTGGATAATAAATTAAATAGTGTAGCGATGATCGAGTTTTAGAACGAAATCAAGATTAATGAAATATCATTCAGCTGACAGTTTCGGTTTTATTTAAAACCTTCCTCAGAGTCTGTAAAGGTTACAAAGTTAACATCTCTCTAACAACATAGTTTGAATTAATACCTCTGATATAATAAATTACAACGACAAAACAAGATTGGTTGGAGTTAAAACAACAGCAACTGAAACAAAAAAAAGCCACGACCGGTAGATACAAAAAAGTTCACCTTACGAGTAAAAGAAGCGTACATCAGATTTGGACAATATTATCAACAAAACACAAACGCAAGTTAACAATGATCACCTATTAAAT
This sequence comes from Serrognathus titanus, assembly GCA_039766575.1. NCBI lineage: Eukaryota > Metazoa > Arthropoda > Insecta > Coleoptera > Lucanidae > Serrognathus > Serrognathus titanus. The sequence goes on from CM077913.1 coordinate 22,878,674, forward strand.
TACTAATAAAAATTACACACTTTAAAACAGAATTAAAATCACGTTAAAATGTGCTGTAAATGACAGAAACAAAAGGTTTTTTTTACAGAGCTACAAACAGGTTCAACAACATGAAAACACTGGAGTGTAATTCCTCTAACAATGACCAACCTAAGGAACACAATGAAAAATATGGAATTTAATTAAACTGTGATATATGATGCTTAATTTTTGAGTATTGTTAATATGGATCATTTCGGAAATTAGTTTTTTGTGAGAATAGGTTCATGATCCAATACTTTGACATTATCAAAGTCAAAAGTATGACCTGAGGAAAAATGATGCATGACTAAAGCCATTTGCTCAATTTTTTGTTGTTGAGATGGTTTACAATCAAATTTATAATTTCTGATTCTATTCTAATTTTGTTTGGTTTGGCCAACGCAAGAGGCATTGCATCCCATACAATTAATTTGATAGACAACGTCTGATTGGTCTAATAAAGGCGTTTTTGATTTTAGTTTAGAAAAAAGACGGTTGACTTTACAGAATAGAAAGCTACTTTTTGTTGACTATTGTTTAAAATTTTACCAAGGTTATGGTTATAAGCCAGGTAAGTAGGGAATTTTGTAATACTTAACTTGATTTAATTTGTTAATTGAATCATATTGTGTAGTGTTGGATCCTGTTATTTAAGAGATGGACAATTCGTTTTTTGGGGTACCCATTTTTTATGGCAAGTCTTTGAATGGTAGCGAAATTTTTCCTCCAAAGAATAGGATCAGAAAGTTCCATAACCCTGTGTTTCAAAGATTTTAAAACAGCTACCTTTTGACTTAGGGTAGTGGTAGTTAATTATTTTACCAGCATGGGTGGGCTTTATGAATCAGTCAGTAGTGATTGAAAAAATATTCAAATTGGTCATGAACCTAAATCCACACATTTCACCTTAAAATTATTTAACAAATGTCAAACTGAAGTAAATTGACGAAAAACTGTCAAAGCTTTTCTTTTAATAATGAAGTTAAACTGGAAAATAGTTAATGGCAATATCTCTATGTTACTTGTTAGAAACATTTTCTCGCCAAATCAATAAAAATAAATTAATAAATAAATAAAAAATCCGTAAATTTGTGGACTTTAATTGTCAGCGTCACTTTTCACTGTCTTTTTTTAAATACAATTAAGGGTGACTGTGGAAAATTAAATTCATGTCTTAGCACCATTCATGTATTTTCAAAATTTTAAAGCGTCAGTTTTGGCATTTGTTGCCAAAAAATAGTGACCTACTGTTAGAACTTGCATCCTCGAATCAAATTTATTTATTAAAAATTAAAAGTTTCTCTTAAATAATAACAATAAATAACCATTAATTACAACTAATAACTGAATAATTGATCAGTTTTAAGTTTTTAGGTTAAATTCTTTAGATGTAAAAAATAATTCAGTGGTGTATCAAACTACGATATGAATTTCATTTTCCATAGTCACCCCTTATGGCATTTAAAAAAAAAAACACACGGTATAATGTATAACATACTGTGAAAAAATTATTTTGATGCGGTAATCAGCGGAAAGTGAACTCTCGTAGGAGAGATAGAAATAGCAAATAAATCAGAAGTAGTAAAAAAGGTATCTATGCCATAAAACTGTGAAAATTAATAATCATAACTGAAATGGAGAAAGAGAAAATAAAACTAGAAGAGTTCGTACAGCAAAGACAGCTTTAGAAAAAAATCGAAATACCTCTGGAGTGCAGAAATATCACGTAAGATGGATGACGTGGGGTTGAATGAAATAATTGAGATACGTCTTTAAATTCCTAATATTTCATGAAAAATATTAGACTTTATGTGCAAGAGGTACGTAAACTTTTAGTAACAAACTAACAAAATATTACTGCATGCATGTAATAATGCAATTTATAGAGTTTTGCAACTGTGTCATTCAAATTGCGGTTGTAAATCAACAACATTTTTAGTCAGCGTTCAAAGTTTCCGTAATTTATTTCACAGGAGACCAGTTTCAAAATTAATGACGTTGGGAACAAATTCCGAGCTTTCGTTCATTTATCGCACAGCTAGACTATGCGTTCTGTTACATTTCCAGTAACAAATTGCAGCAAAACGAAAAGTAGATGCAATAATGATTTTAGTGCATGTATGTCAACATCTCAATGCGGAGAGAGAGAGCTCGTCAATAATTTGAATAGCAAAGCGCCTGCCCCTCGATTCGTCACACGTGAATTATGCCGATGGCTTTGTATTCCAAGTCAAATTAACAACAGCAATAATTGTGCGTTCGGTATTTTGATGGTATTACAGAATTAGCTTGCGGGATGCAATTCATAAATATGAAGTAATTTTCAAATCGATCCGTCGCCGCTGTTTTATTCTTTTTTAAGTAGATCAATTCCGGTGAATGATTCATGTGGAGAGACTTCCACAAGCGAGTGGAAACCCGAAAGCAATAACCTAACCGTTTATTTGAAACTACATCGTTTCTCGGAATAGTTTTTCCTTTTCTAGAAATCTTATATCGTGCGATTGAACGGCACGAATCGATTTGTTATGTCACTGTTACGTGTTTATATCGTACAGTTTTTTCCCTCTGCTTTTCATTTGTAAATCAACAGATGATTTGTTTACGTCATTATTTTGACGGGAAAAAGAAAAATTTTCCGTAGTTAAGCGAGGACGTCTCGGAACGAGGATAAATATTGATGTAATGGCCAATATTGGTTTAACTGAAAGATGCGGTTCAACGTCCTAAGAACAAATGTATTGAGTTTCTCTAAGTTCGGAGCTTTTTTTTCTTTTTTGTTATATCTCTGAGCTTAGTTTCGTGTTGAGACAGATAAGCGTGTCTTTTTCTTTGTATACGATCCACTTCAATTTGATTTATCAGGCGTTATGAGATAAATAGTTCCCAGCTGTTACTGAATTTGCACATAAATTTATAGAAGTGCTGCGATCGAGCTAAATGTGTTAACGTTCACAAAATATTTAAGATTCTCTTTTCAATTTATGAAATTACTCTCATAAATTTTTTAAAGTATAAAAACGCATATTTACATATTTAGAAATCTGTAAAAGTAAAAAATTAATAGAGAATTTAAATATTAATTAATACGGAAATACAAATAAGACGAGCAAATTTTGTTGACGATTTTAGCGCACATTACGCCCTCATTCATTTTTTTCTTAATTGTCACATTTACCTCTCAAATTTATCCTAAGCATTAATGTAATTTATAGAATAAAATATATGTCTAAGTGGTTACTGTATTTGATAATCATTCCGAAACGTGTTCTCAATTATTTAGTAATTTATTCACCAGTAGAAAAATAATCGGATGAAATCCAACACTAATAAAGATAGATTACTCGAAGCCCTTGCATAATTTTAACCTTGATATTTTTCTACCTTAAAACATCAGGTTTAGTACGGCAACAATACATCAGCGTTTTCAGGGCATGATGAATTGGAGCTGCTGCAATTAATTCGCGTAGCAGGAGCGGCGTAAAGTCTATTTGCGATTTCCAACGAGACGACGCCCGCGGCCCTTTCATTGTTGGCGAAACTCGGCGTCTCTTGACGCGTCGCTTACGCTGAATACGCAACCATTGTGCATATGTTTCATCACAGACATCATTTGCAGCAGTTTTTATCCCCGCAGACGATAGTATAAATCAAGTATTTAGATAAGTCGACGTTATGCCGTGTTACAAATGAGCCGCGAGGCTTAACTTATGACATGAGGGGTCGAAGCTGCTTCGCGGATTGCAAACGAAAAAAAAAGACGCCTTTTTATCCCCGACTTGTTTTCGCGTGCGCTTATCCGAAAAAATTATCTTTTCTTCCACCGTGATCATCCATGCTTATGTGTAATATGTACGTCGTATAATTCCGAGTAATTGCGTTCTCAACGTTTCGACCGGTATCATTACGAAGAAGGCGAAATTTATAAGTCTTGAGTGAATATTCGCCACGTCTAAAGAGCTTTCACCGATCGTTATTTGGTTTTCGTTCTTCTGCCTTTCTCCTTTCCAAATGCCTTCCTTCGTATTTAGATCAGAAGATTATGCTAATGTCCGTATTATTCCACTTTTTAATAAGTTATATTTAAATTACCTTAATGCAACAGTTTTTTTATTGCTAATTGGCATGGAACACAGGTAGGCGCGAGCTTATTATGTCAGCAGGATTTTTTTAATGTATTTGACTGCGTTTCTGTGCGTGCGGTTAATCTTTTTGCATATTAATTTCGCTTTAAAAACAGCTATGACTTGCGCACGCGAAAGAAAGCGAAAGTTAAATTACAATTACGAGCAGGCAATCTAAATTTTTTGATGACCTGAACAGGAATTTTCCGTTTAAATACATTCATTTATGATTTAAGTAATAATTTATTACGAAAGTTTTAAGCTAAGCGACGATACCATACTGCAAGCTACATACGTAATAATTTTCAATATTGAATTAGCATTGCGAAGTTCACGTAGAAAATATTTTTTCTTGATGTGCAGCAACTATAATTGTGTTTCGCCGAATTGGGTTGTTAGCCCTATCAAAATCATCATTCAGTTGTAACAAAGCGAACAACCCTGTTCGTGAAACCTCAATTAAGCACTTTATTATACATTTGCTGGATCTAAAGTTGTTTTCATTTCCAAATTACAATATTACAACCAAGAACCGCATCAGAAATCTTTTCATAATATTGTTTATCCAACACTTACTAGTAATAGAGTCAGTACTGGTCTCCATAGACTAGTATAGAGAGAGAAGTAAGGGTCCCAACATGGACATCATTTTTACTTTTCACAATGCATATTTAATACGTCTGTCAGCTATTAAATCTGTGTTAGTCTCATTTTAGACAAGTAAAGTGATGTATTGAGTGATTTTATAAATTTTTCGTCAACTCTTGCCATAAAATCTGAACGGTATGTCTTAGCTTAAATGAAAAGTACGTCAAAGACATGTCGCTCAAATTCCATGACAATTTTTTTTGTTTAAATCACTCGGTATAATTCACACGTGACTTATGGATGTAACACCCACGTGCTTATATGAATATAACTTGTTTGTAGATTTTATATAAAATATTAAAAGCATTTTTGGAAACAATTTGAAGAATTGATACTGCGAAATTTACCTTTTGAAAAAGTCAACTCAACCATTGATCTGAATTACCTTGCTTCAATTTTCCAGTAACTAATGCATCGTAGATAATTCATGTAGGAATTATCTAATATCTTATTCATCGATTCTTTAAGTCTTCTTTCACACTTGCAGATTTCCACCCTCCATGTCGTTTCAAGATGGCAATACAAGCTCTAACGTCGGCTAGAAATGTTGCTGAGGACCTTATACACTGCTCGGTATATTATTCTGGATTTTCCAGTTTCAAATAAGTCGCAATTTTAAATGGAACCACGGACAAAGTATTAATGTCAACGTATAGTACAAATACATGACCCTTCTTGAACAATACAAAAAATCTTTTGTGTGGAATGAATAGTCACCTTTAAATTCATGTATTTCTTACATAATTTAATCACTTTATCGGAATTTCCTCTAAAACCGTAGGAAATCACCTAAGCTGATTGTCAATGCCGTTTTCATTATCAAAAAAGTTTGGTCAGATGCGTTTAATCATCTCGACTAAAAGCGTTTTCAATTTTTTTAGGCTTGTAATCTCTCGACTTACTTTTCAAAAATGCAACGAGCTTCCCAGGTTTTGATATATCGATCTTCTGATATAGATGAAGCGTTGTTCTAATTATAAAATATTTGAAGCGGTCCATTCCAAAAGTCGTTTATACACTTTAGCAAATTATTTAGAAAATGAAAACAACTATTTTCGCGACTACTATCCCAATAAAATTATTATTTTTTCACAGGATCTTCTAAGAACGTCATAGACATTGAATGTCACTTAACACATTTAAATTTGTGGACTTCACGATAAATTATTGAAGATTATAGATTGAAATTAGCTGATTTGGGAACACTAGGGATACTGCAAGTTTTGGAATGACAAAATAGAGTAATTGTAAATAGCACGTGGATTCATGGATAATAACATCTAACAAAAAAGTTAAAAGTGTGCAGGATAGTACTGAGTGATGGTCATGTAAACATAAATGAACTTACACATTGGTTCGTAGCATAATGCAAGTGTTGCGGAATAATGGTTGCGTCGGCTAAGGTGAATTTTAGAATGATACGAGGGTCAAGCTGAATTTATGGAGAATAAAAAACACGGTTAATATTTTCTAGGAATTTATTTTAAATATGCTCTAAGTAATTCCCTTCAGCAATGATACACTTGACCATTCTTTCTTTCCACTGTTCATAAGCTCCTAACCAATCATCTTTCAGAATATCTTCAAAATAAGCGTGAACTGCGGCATCAGTGTCTTCTTCTGATGAAAACCTTCTACCCCACAAATTCCTTTTAAGCCAAAAGTCGCACATTGCTAAATCAGGTGAATAGGGTGGGTGTTATATTACTATATATATATATATATATATATTAATTATATCAACCAAAAACTGGAGAGTTAAAGCTGCCGTATGAGACGATGCATTATGGTGCAGCATAATTCCCATCTGGAACTCTACTGAACACTTCAAGTAAACATGTTTTAGTGTACCATTTAGGCGGCTAGGTACGTCGAAAAAAGGAACGTAAGTTTCGTCACTTGTCACTATTTTGGAAAAAGTTTGGTGTCCGCCATTATTTAAGAAATTTGAGTTTCTTGGCAAATTCTTACACGCTCTGCTTTTTGGAAGTCAGAAAGGTGATGCGGTACAAAACGACTAACCAATTTTTGATTATACTAACAGCTGAGGATCCAATCTTGAGTTGATTCTCTATTACTGCATGAGTGGCTTTATTGTCCCCTTCAATTAATTTTTGAACAGCAGCAATGTTTTTGTCGTGAACAGCCGTAGGAGGATGCCCTGCTACTTTTGATGCTGAACAGAATCCCTTTCGAGTTCAGTCCTTATACCATCGGTAAATTATAGCCAAGGAAGATGCTTGTTCACTAAATGCCGAATCTAAACTCTTTTTGCACACATAAGCACTTAAACCTTTTTTTAAATCATAATAGATTATGATTCGAAAATGCTCGCTGGTTAATTCAATTTTTTTACTTGTAATATCACTTTAAAAAATTGGTAACTTGGGTTCTAACGAACGTAACTTCAACAATTAAACTTCAAATGACAGATAAAGTGTTGCTCTAAATAACAGTGTATGTTTTGTTTTTCACGGTCTACTAGATTTTCTTATTCTCAATAAATTCAAATTCACCCTCGTATTCAAATTTTAAATGCATTTTTCCGATGGATTGGCTTAGTTTTGAAACATTAAAATATACTCATTATGTGGAACACGGGAACACAATGATGTAGCTATCTCAATTTTAATTAAAAAAATGGATAAAGCGAGTTTTGGAATGGACCACCTCATTTTGTTCATAAGGAAGAAGGGTCAGTTCTTTCGCAAATGCAAAAAAATTAGCAAACATAACACCTTCGATTATACTTTTCTAATTTTCGTCCGTTCTTCAAACATATTGAATTAATTTTCATAGACGCATTTGGATTTCTTTGGTAAAATACCAAGAGCCGCTTCACCCGCCTCCTTGAGGATTATTTCTGGAATTTCGTCTTCCATTTCACGTTTTTCAATCTTAGACATGTTTGTTTATTTAAACAACTTACATAATTAAGATCTGCTTTTTTAGCAACAAGTATAAATATGGCTAGCTAGAATATTACTTGACACTTTTGAAATTTGTATTTGTAAAGAGTGTTTAAATGTAGGCGTTGGAGAAAATTTTGTATGCCACTTGTGTGTTATATTCCATTAACACTTGAGAAATTTTCCCACGACACCAATTTCTCGCATGACTTATTTATAATATAACACACTAGTAAAATACCATAAGTAACTCTTAATAATATTTAGAATGTATTCTGAAAGCTTTATCCAGTGATATGTTTCATTCGAAAATGAATCAATTCCTTCTCATATTTGAAAAATGTTATGTAATGTTAAATAGAAGAAACTAACTAGTTATAAGAAAATAATAAAATATTATGAAGAAAAGGAGTTTTTTTTGTTAATTTGGTACGATATTCCAGCGCGGTTTTCGTAATTTCGTTCAATTTCAATTAAATTCAATTTTGTCATTAAGGACGTGGAAATGACGTGATCCTGATACCCGTTTGATTACCGCGTATAACCATAAGAAAATAAGCGCGAGCGAAGCGCGCAAAAACGGCGCGCACACGACGCCGCAAAACACGTTAATCTTTATTTAATTAAAACTAATCATCGTTGTGTTTTGCTGGAGCAGCTCGCGGTGATTTCCGACAGACACGTGTTGAGGCAGATAAATTAAGTTTTATAGGCTCGTTTTATATCGGCGTCACGTTTTAATTTGCTGCTGTACCTTGTAAATAAATGGCTGGCATAAATGGAGTTGACTTTAAAATGTCTCAGAATTGACTCTTACGTACCACGAACCGTACAACCGCAACCGCATGAAAATAATTTTTAATTCGTTGGTGAAAATTTCTAAATCAAAATTTAATTTTAAATATATACCTAAAGATTTAACACAGAACACAACCACCAGAGAATTGTACTTTATAAATAATTGAGATATTTAAGTATCTATAACGAGTACTGTCTTGAGAAGAAATACCTAAAATAAAAAGAAAAAAGATTAATTAATGTGGAAATTCTGGGAAACAATAATTTAAAGAAACATGTGCGAAGAGGAAACTTTCGTCAATAATTTAAACACTTGGACCAAAGAATGGAGTGAATATTTACACAGTTTTACTAAGCACTGTGTAATCAAATAAGTTCATTTACTGTAACCACTATTAACACACAAGAAATGAAGCGAAGTTATGACAAACGTATGTGACAAAGGCCAATAATAAATCAGGAAAAATTTACGTTTTCTTTTTACAATAAAAAATACTTGAGAAGCACTGGATTTAAATGCCCCAGATAAGCGAAGTTTAGTATTATGTGCAATAAAAATAACAGTAAACCCCCCAGATGTAATCAACGTTAAAGGAGGTCATTTATGACTTTCGTACGAAACAATAGAGAGAGGTTAGCAATACGTAATAAGCAATAAAAACAATTTTTTCTTACAATTTGTGCAACAAATCAAATCAAACGTCATTGATGTAATTAAAAGAAATTCTACAACAGAATGGGAATAAATGGAATGAATTTAATAAGGCCTATCATCATTTTACATTTTAATTTGAAAGAATTAAATTAATCTAAACAAAGATTTACATATCTAGACACGTGGCAGTAATTCTTTTTTTATTTCTAAAAATGTTTAAAAAAATACCATCAAAAACACTGACGTAATTCATTTGTTTCGCGTTTAATAAACAAAAACAATTTACTGTATTCGAAAATGATGATTAAAAGCAGAATTGGCCGTTTGATTTTACAAAGTGACTGACAGATTTACATTTATTTTACGTGCACGTTTGCCATACACATTTCACTTAATTAATGTTTTGAGCCGCGGCTGAATGGCCTGATATTGAATATCAAAAAACAAATTTAATCTTATTATGATGTCATTTGCGCGAAACGCGAGCTCTCATATTTCATTAAAATAAATGAGGTTTTAAATAATCAAAATTTTAACGCCTGATCAAGTCAATTCTTTTTTCACGAATTCGTGAATCGAAAATCAAGTACTTAATTATAAATTATTGCGATTCATTTAAATTAACGACATAAACACTGCAAACCAAGTCGATATTGCTTCCATTCCTTAATGCATGTGATAATTTCGTTACTTAGGTAATTTGATGGTTGAGATTGGAATATAATTACGTTAGGCTCTGCGAGGGTTCTCCGAAAATTTAAAATTTAACATCCGTTAAATCCGTTAATATATATGCATCCTGATTCGGATATAATTTGCAGTGGCGTAGGCGTGCGGCTTCTATTAGCGAATTCGGAGCAGATGAATCATAACGAAATCGAATGGATTCGAAGCAACATCGACACCCACTCCCTCTGCCGGCGAAGCATAAATCGTTGAACCTGTCGTGTATGACCGATGTGAAAGGAAAATAAATTATTTCACCTATGTTTTGCTGGCAACCTCTGATTGCCGACTTTAATTTAATAGCACGTGTTGTACCTGTTCGTATTGAGTCGTGTAGTTGACTAAATAATGACTAATTAATTCAATAAATTCTAAATATGGACTGTGCAACAATTTGCGTTTGTAATTTGATAAAATACACAGTTGTTGAGTGACGTATCGTAGGCAGAATATACATGTAGCAGTTTTGTTAAAGAATTCCATAAAATCAAAATTAAAATTTTTCTTTTAACATTTAAAAAACAAGAAGTTTAAGGATCATCCATAAAATTTGCTAGTATTTTAACAATTATATTAAATATTACATATTTTAATAGGATTAAACGTATTGATTCAAAAGCAAATACAAATATTTCCGTGCGATATAATGGAAACATCATTTGTAAGAGATTTTTTCCAATTTCACAACGGACAAAAACAGGATCAGTAGTAAATAATGAAATATAACGAGTATATTATAGGTATATCTCGAATCAAAACATTTTTCGCTTTGATCTTCCTGTTTTCTTCCTGTTAGAGTTCTCGACTGACATAAATGAGTTACGAAGCATCGTAAACAAACACGACACGTGGGTCGTACTACATGATATTTACGGTCTCTAACATAGAAGATTTGAATTATGTTGCCCCTCTTAACTACCTTCTCTTATTTTATTGGCAGGCGATTAGACAGATTTGAGAAGTCTTGATTTAAATTCAACGTTTTAAGAATATTGGGTTAAAATTTACCAAATAATTTCGCTAGTACTTGCAAAAAAGAGATTTAACATCAATATAAATCCACGACGACATGATTGATAAGCTTAGGGTTGATATTTCTACAAAACAATTAAAAACTTCAATTTTTGGGAAGAAATATTTGTCAGCATACAAAAGGTGCTGACTGAAGTAAATAACAATTAGCAACCATTTGGGATGTGCTAACAACCTACATTAAGACCATCAACAGTTCCGATCTACTAGGGCTAAATCCCAATTTTTTAACTGTCTTCCAATTATAGATGAAACATAGAATGGTCATTCTGACAAGCAATCGATTATGGCCATATTTTATTGGATTATTATAATACGGTCACGTAGTTACTGAACAATATTAAGGTTAACTAATTTGTGAATTGCGGAATAAAACAAAAAAAAAGGGAATTATATTAGAACGCAACGCTCTGGTTTAAATCAGAACTTGATTTCTGTGAACTCAGTTCGCGAAATTAAATCTGAAGTAAGAGAAAATGCACTTTAGTTCTCTGATCGACGTCCCACTGACCATTATTTATTCCCATATGGGAGTAGAGTATCTTCAAGGAACAAGATTTAATGAAAACGTCAATTTTTATGGCAGAAATAGAGTTTGAGATCGGCAGACAAGTGTTTCACATTTATAAAGAAAATTTATTAGGGCTATGCAAATGACAACGAATATTATAATAATTTTTTTTTAAATATATTTTAAGTCGTTGTTCAATTATTTCAAAGTCAATTGGCTAGATAAATAAAATGCAATTGTAAGCAACTTGCGGACTTTTAAAAACGTATTTTAATTTTTAATTCGAGGGTTCATAACAAGTCCAAAGAATGAAACTCACATGCACATAATCTTTTGTATATCAAATCCGAAAAACTTTAAATTGAATTTAATAAATCATGTCTATGTGAGAGTTAGAATTATCATGGCTCGGATCGTATTCGGACTCATACCGGCTCCTTCGAACTAGGTTTCCTGCGTTTCCCCAGTTTGTAAGGCGAATACCGAGGTAGATATAAACATCTGTAAGTCGGACGTAGCCGCTACGGGCTATATGTGATAACCAGCCAGCACTCTCCCGGACAAGCTTAATAAAGCTTGGGGAAAATTTGGTGTATAAGAAAAAAAAATACATCTTAAGCCCGGTTTCATTAATTTAAGATAAATTGTTCTTACAATTATTATCAAGGCATTAAACTTTACAACAATAAATTTATCTGGCGTTTAAGAAACTTCATTAACGTCATACCATGCGTTTTTCTTTAATTATAAGGGCTGGTCATGGAGAATAAAATAACATGTCGTAGCTTGATTCACCACTGCATCCTTTTTGACACCTAACGAATTTAACCTAAACATTTAAAACCGTTAAATGATTAATGGTTAGTTATTGTTATTGTATAATGAAAATTTTTTTAATAATAATAAATTTAATTCAAGGATGAAAGTTGTAACAGTAGGTCTACACAGTCGCTTTTTTATTTTTCAAATACATATATACTGGGTGATCTATTAACTCACCGACAATCTTTGCCATGTGAAATCTCATGTAATTTTAAGAAAAAAGTCATTTGACATATGTCCAATTTTTATTTAAGGAAACAGAAGACTTCAAAGTCTTGATTCTAAAATAATAGCGAATTTAACAATAATAAGTTCCATTCATTGATTTATCAATAACAAAACAAAGTTTGCTTAGAAACAAGCACAAATACACTTGTCAGATTGTGTTTTCAATTACAACTTAAAATGTACGGTACGAGAATATCAAGAAAGATTTCCACTTCGTCATCTACTCCGTCATTCAGTTTTCGGTGAATCTTTCAGAAGATTACGAAAAACAGGTTGTCCTGCCCCAGGAAAAGCTATTCGACTACATATAGTTAATATAGAGCAGGAGGAAGCTGTAATTAATGCTGCCATTGACAATCCCTCAATTAGTATCGGGAGAATAGCACAAAAACTACATGTAAGTCAAAATTTTGCATGGCGTACTTTGAATCGCGAAGTCCTTCATCCTTACCATCGACAAAATGTTCAAGATCTGCAGATTGGAGATACTCAGCGACGATTAGAATTTTGTAATTGGCAACATGACAACGTAATTTTCAACAAAAATTCAATATCAATGTCTGAGGTAGAATTTTCAACGAGAACTTATTACCCGTACATATACTGGAAGAGCGTTTGAACACAGATAGTTACAGAATTTTTTTAAATAACATCTTTGACTTTCTTGAAGATATACCTCTTAATGTTATTGGAAATATGTGGTACCAGCACGATGGCACTCCACCTCACCGCGGACGGGTAGTCGTTGAGTGGTTAAACCAACATTTTAGAAATAGGTGGATTGGTAACAATGATCCAATTGCATAGCCACCACGATCTCCCGACTTAAATCCTTTGGATTTCTTTTTTTGGAGACATATGAAGGAAATTGTTTATCAAGAGGAAATTAACACACGACCAGTTATTACAAAGAATACAAAATGCTGCTACTCAAATTAGAAATCAACCAAACCTTTTCTTTCGAGTGAAAAACTCTTTAGTTCGTCGTTGTGAAGCATGTACTGAAGCGGGAGGAGGACATTTTGAGCATTTACTATAATTTTTTATAATTATTTATAGTATTTATTATAGTATTTATTATAGTTGGTAGCCGAATGGTTCAGTCCGCTGGCAACGGGTTTAACGCTTGGCGGGCAGTTATTTAGGTGTAGGTTCGAATTCTTTCCTGATGCGTGTGGGTTCTACGTGAGAGATAGAATTCTCATGGCGCGGACCGTATTCGAATTCATGTCCGGCTCCTTCGCATTGGGTTTTCTGTGTTTCCCCAGTTTGTAAAGTGAATGCCAAAACAGAAAATAATCAAAGACGGCTTTCATATGGCAAAGCTTGTCGGAGAGCTAATAAATCATCCTGTATAGCTACAAATGTTAAAATGGACGCTCTAAAATATTGAAATTACGTGAATGGTGCTACAACATGAATTTTATTTTCCACAGCCACCCCTTATAGTATTAAAAAAGAACAAATGGTACACATTTAGGTAAACAACTTACGGTATAGAGAGAATGCAAATAGAACTAGAACGCAAAGGACTAAGAATTTCTCCCAAGCATTTTAATCTAACTAATTAATTGAAAATCATTATGGACAATAATGTTTATATTATTATTTCGGAAAATACTTAAATAGAGAAAACGTGGTAAGAAGAAACTGAAACGTCCTCAACAACAAGAACCAAAGAATAAAGAAAGTACTTAATTAGAGAAAATGGGTTAAGAAGAAATTGAAACACTGATAAGAACAATGATAAGAACCAAAGAACAAATGTGAATCTAATAGAAGCGGGTCTTGCAGCTGAAGGCAAGGAATTAGTTAACGAATACAAAACAGAATATATGAAGATGAAAAATAAAACGTGCAACAAACCAAAGGATGGAAAGGAATAGAAACTTTAAAAAGCAAACATTCTTTTCCTTAGGGTTACAATCAACAATAAAGCCCAGTAAAACAACTGCAAGGTATGTGCTAGAATTGTTTTTTATTCAAATTAAATTTCTAAAATTTTAATGAGAACCTTCGAATAAGACATTACAGTCAACTCCAGACATTATGAACCCGTTTTAAAGTGAACTTCCGGGTATAGTAAACGCTACTTCGAGTACCGAAGAATTTTTCCAAGAGACCAATTTAATTTTTTTTTAACTTTTTTCAGTGGAAGTAAGTGATGTCGAGGAGAACGATGAGAAGGAGTCTCATGAGGATGTTGTAGTCAATGTAGTCAGAAAATGAAAGAAATTCGCACCTTTTTGCCATCACGTGAAGTTCCAGAAGAAGTTTATAATAGTTTTTGTAACCTTAAAGGATATATAAGTAACATTTGTTTTCTAACAGACTTGTACAAACCAAAATATATGATTATCCTATGTACGTTTAGTTGCTTATTAGTTTTTTAATTTGCACTGTACCTCATGACTATGTAAGTACACACATACATACATACATAAACTAGTTATTTCACGCCATTTAAATGTATGTTACAATAAAACACATAATTTTATAACGAACATCGGATATAGTAAACCAATTTTGATGCATTTTTCAAGTTCATTACATCCGGTGTTGACTGTATTTATTTAAAAAAAGAATCAATACGTCATCCAACTGCAAACATACTATTTTTATGCAACGTCTGCACTAACCTGAAATTTATTTAAACGATCGAGAGAAACAAATGTAAAATCAGATTCACATAAATAGAATCTAAAAATTAAGGGAAGAACAAGGTGAAACATGACACAAACAGACAAATTAGACAAAATCAATAGGAAAAATAACAGTGGAGAAAATCTGAATTGCCTGGAATACATTTATAGGAAATAGGAAGAAAGAGTATTCTCTAGAGAAAGTTAGAATATATAAAGAAAATAAAGGAGAACCGGGAAGCATAAAGGCAACAGCAAAACAAGGAATTCGATGAATAAGATTGAATTAGACGATATAAGAACTCAAAATTAAATTAAGAGCAATGAATTAACGGTATTTATTAAACCACGCTTCAATTATGGGCTATTTAATAAATAAATATAAGAATTTATTACAAACTATTTTTTTTAAATATCAAAATTTATTTTAAAAATTATATAATAAATCATTTTAATGGACACTTAAAATTGGCACTAACGCTGTACGTTTCACTATCGATTGATAACTTCGTCAGGAATAAACGAAGTTGTCAAGTAAAACGGTTGTGAAGTAAATAAAGTTTTCAAGGCAAATTAAAACAGTAAAACGATCATTTCTATTTGTTGGATTTTTTTTTGTTTCAATTAATAAAAATTAAAATTGACAGATCTACACCCTGCTTAACGAATCTAGAAAACTACAAAATATATCATTTAAATTAGCAAAATCCGTACGTTATTAGCAGAGTTCGATGACATTTTAA
Organism: Serrognathus titanus; assembly: GCA_039766575.1. NCBI lineage: Eukaryota > Metazoa > Arthropoda > Insecta > Coleoptera > Lucanidae > Serrognathus > Serrognathus titanus. The sequence continues at coordinate 22,894,533 of CM077913.1, forward strand.
TTTTTCATATTTCTATAAAACGTCTTTTGAAAATATTAGGCTGGGTTGCATAAAAGTTTTAAGCAAGGATAAAATTTAAGTCTAACAATAAGTTAGATTCTGACAGACATATGACGTACAGTATATTGTGTGTCACATTCTAACTTAGGCTTCAACTCACAATAGAAAATATTAGTATTTCCAAAATCAAAATTAAGGTTATTTGCTAATGAATGTTCTACAAGCATAAAAATATTCAAAATCATACATGATTTTGATTATTTTTTTGTATATGATATTTATGTTGATCTAAACGTTCTTTTTTTTATTTTGGCATGTTTCTCCTATATAATATGAATTACAATTTAAACATTTAATTTCATAAACCACATTAGGTTTTATCTCAATCGTTTTATTTTTAAATTTGAGAATATATTACTTAAATTATTATCAGAGTTGCTAGTTAAAATTAAGTTATGTTTTTTGAAAATGATATGTATTTTTTGTTGGATATTTGTTTTATATTGTAGATAATTGAATCTTGTAGATAGTTAACACGATTTTTAATTGCAGATTCAATGAGACTTATTTGATAAGAATTTTCTTGCTTTCTTGCTTTCTTAATTAAATGTAAATAGTCATAAATGAAAAGTTTATCTGAAAGTAAAATAGCTTGATCTTTTAAGGAAATAATTGTTGCCATTTTATAATTTTTGGATGTTTACAAGTAGTGACAATTAACATATCTACCTGACCACGTAAGTTTATGAAACCAATTAGTTATTAATTTGTCATTGTGTGATAATATATACATCGAGGAAACTTAGAGGATAGTGCCAATTTTAAGTGTCCGTTAAAATGATATAAATCATTTTTAAAATAAATTTTGGTATTTAAAAAAAATAGTTTGTAATAAATTCATATTTATTTATTAAATAGTCCATAATTGAAGCGTTAAGATAATTTATTATACAATTTTCACCGGACAAGAATCTATTTTAATTAAAAATTATAGTTAAATATCATAACGTCTGTAGGCATATATACATACAGAACATGTTACGATTCTATTGTCAGACATCTCAATCTTGCGAACTTTCGCCATCGTCTTTTATATCACATTAATCTCGATGTTAGTCATTTAGCAGTACCAACGATCAGTGTTGCCAACCGGATTGTAAAAATTCCATTTCATCTGCCTCCAATCTAAGCTACCTTGAAGCTGGCGTGTTGCGTAAACCGTCAATTGCCGCTATTCCCATTTTAGTCAAACGGAATATAGCGGGTGAGTTGGCAACACTGTCAATTATGCCAACGGGGTTGTAAAATCCAATGTAAGCTGCTTGCTTTCTTTGCCTTGTGCAGGACCCGCACATTTTGCCTTTCGGATTTGACCATTCCAGGCATTCACTAAACATTATAGCTGGGCCTAAATCTCAAACATCCATGGTTGAGATGGGATTCTAATCCATACCGCCGAGTGACACGACTTGCAAAGTCGTCTATACTAACCGCTAAGCCACTCGACAGCCCAATGTAAGCTAGAGCTGTGTTTACACAGAAGTGCTTGTTTAGCTCCTTCGTTGGCATCAGTGCGTAGTACATCTCTCTTTCTCCGCGTAAACGAACATTAACGATGTGACTATAGGCGCACGACTCTTATTGTATACTAATATTATATTATATTAATGTAAGTAAAAATAAAGTTTAAGCACTTTAAGAATTAAGTAAGTGTATATACATATTTCTACTTGCGTTAATTCACCTTCCGTGACATCAGAAGCTCTTTTTAAACGTACCTGAAACAAATTAACATTTATATGTAAGTATCTACTTTAAATCAGAAGACTTAGTTTAGTTATATACACACAATACCAACATGCGTTAAAAAATTTAAACTAAAATTTATTTAAAATAAAACTTGATTATCGAAAAGGGCAAAATCGCAAGAAGAGTAATGAGAAACGTAGAACTATACCCTTTAGAAAGATAATAATAGGATATACCACAGTTTTCTAAGAAAAACAAGCTTTAAATTCGAATATGTATAAATTTTCTGAAAAATACTGCATTTAAAAGTAACTTTATTAGACAAAAGTACAATGAAGCAATTAAATGCAGTATTGTTTATAAAAATGTTTGTGACTAGTCACCAAGAAAATATTGTAAAATGTCATTTCTCGAAAACAGAAATATCTTAGTTTTTTCGAGAAATATTCAGCAGTGAAAAAAAAAGTTAAAAATGTCGGCTGAAAAATTCATAACTAATTATATTTATTTCAGACTTTACCTGAAAAAATGTGAAACAGTAAAGAAGAAAATAAATACACGAAAGGCAATTCGAAAATATGAATATTACCATAAAAGAAACAAAATATGGGCACATGTATATACAGTTAATATCTAAATAGTACATACACGTAAAGCTGAAAATTCATATCTAATTATATTTATTTCAGACTCTCCATGAAAAAATATGAAACAGTAAAGAAGAAAATAAATAAACGAAAGGCAATTCGAAAATATGAATATTACCAAAAAAGAAACAAAATATGGGCACACGTACATGCACTTAATATCTAAATCGTACATACACGTAAAGCTGAAAATACTCTTTTTTAAGTTTCCGATAAACCCGTAAAAGCCACAAGTGCGCGTTTAAAACGGCCGATAAAACAAATTGCCAAAGCGCCGCGTCACGCCGAAAATAAACTTCAATAAGCGAAAGGCCATAACCGATTAAGCGAATCCAATAAAAACAGAAGCCCAAGTAGAAAACAATTTTAAACTGCGAAACAAAATACACGACCGAACGTATTTAAATCTCCACAAATATGTTGTTAATCTCTAGAACTTGCAATTAACAGGATATTTTAATTGCTTTTAAATTGTGTATCTAATTTCATTATATTATTAGAAAGACAAAATTACCCGTTAGAGTGATATGACAGGGTGTTAATGTTTGTGTAAAATTTGTTAAAAATTGAGAGAGAAGTATCCACATCAAATAAACTTTTATTTTGATAACATCACTTGATAACAAATTTTACATAAAAATTTTAAAAAAACATCGTTTTGTACGGCTCTTGGGAATATTTTTATAAAATTTGAAAGGCCAGCTTTATGTGCGTCACGCTATGAGGGTAAATACGCTCGAAAAAATTCTATTCAACTTCTAAGCGCGATCTATTTTACGTACATCCTAATTTTACTAAAACAAAAATCATGTTTTGTTGCTTCAACCTTATTAACCAAATGAGTAAACCATTGTTTAGTAAAATAGTTCGATGTCAAACATGAACGTATCAATTTCCGTTAGTGAAAGAGTTAATACAAGTTTTTAATCTGAGATTTGAAATCGTCTGAGATTTTAACCAAGCCTGGTGGTCTTTTGGAGCTACAAGCGTACCATGACTGGTGCAACTTTCAAATAATGGTGAAAAGAGAAGGATAACTACGAGTTCCTCCTTTTTTCTAATGAATCCAATATTGCATGTCTGCATTTAATTCCTAAAAAAGGCAACTAATATTTTTGTATTCATAAGAGATGTTCCCTGTGTCATAAAATACATATATCCATCTGGCGTTGTAGTAAAAGATAAAAATATCCTTTTCTTATTCATCTCATCTTTCGCGAATTTGATAATATCAGAAGTATATTATAGAGACTAGTAGCCCAGTAGCTACGAGGACAGATCGGAAAGTTTCTAGAACGAACCAGAAGATGGCGCCACGTACGCATCCTACTCACTGGTTTTGAAAGCGCCATTGTTCGTACAACTACTGTCAAATTTTTAGAGAGATCGTGCATAAAGCATTTCTTTTTGGATGGCTTAAATGCTAAAGAAATAAAAACGGAATTAGACGATGTTCATGGTAAGTCTTCTCCATCATATTCAACGGTTGCAAACTAGGTTGTAGGCCAAAAACGGCTACCGATGAACAAATGATTGGAAAAGTCCAAGAAGTGGTAATGAATGATCGGCGAGTAAATTTGAGAGAGATAGCAGAGGCGTATATTGCATCTTACATCAACATTGGACATGAGAAAGCTTACTGCTGGATGGGTGCCGCGTATGCTGACAATCGATCAAAAGCGAATTCGAATGACCATTTCTCAGCAATGTCTAGACATGTTCAAACGTAATCCAAAAAATTTCTTGGGACGTTTTATAACTGTCGATGAAACGTGGAAACATCACCACACTCCGGAAACCAAGAAGCAATCAAAGCAGTGGACAGCACGTGGTAAACCAACTCCAAAGAAGGACAAGACGATTTCTGTCTGTCTGTCTGCTGGAAAAGTCATGGCTACTGCCTTTTGCAACACGGGAGAACAATAACAGGCAAAAACTATCCGTCGTTATCAGACAGATTGAACGAAGAAATCAAATCTAAAAGGCCTTATTTCGCGAAGAAAAAAGTTTTGTAACACCAGGATAATGCCCCGAGCCACAAGTCGGCAATTACGATGACGAAACTACACCAATTACGATTTCAGTTAATTGATCATCCTTCGCCAGATTTGGCTCCGTCGGATTTCTTCCTATAGTCAAATCTTAAGAAATGGTTGGCTGGAAAGAAATTCTCATCGAATACTGAAATCATCGAAGCTGTAAATGGATATTTCGAAGGCTTAGATGGTTCCTATTTTCTTGAAGGGTTGAAAGGTCTTGAAAAGCGTTGGACTAAATGTGAAAGGAGACTACGTAGAAAAATAAGTACGATTTTCCCCAAAAAGTTGTTTTCCTCCATCTCGTTCTAGACACTCTCTGATCTATCCTCGTATGTACATCTTACTACAGAAAAGGTCGGATATTAGATTTTTTTCTTCTACTTGTTTATATTGAAATCAATAGTAAAAAAATAGTTTTCCAATTCAAAATACCTTTGTCTAACTTCCTGTGGGTCAAAAACCACGAATTTTCGTTTTTCTTTTAATTTTTTGATATATCTCGGTTCTGTTAGTTTGTAGACCTTTAGAAGTTATAATCAACCTTAAAGAGGACAAAATTTTGAACAACTTTTTTCTAAACCCAACAGCAAGCGCGCCACTGCGCTCGGAAATAAGAAAGTTCTCTATAAATATACACGGTGGTAACAAAATTCCACACCAAGCTCACGATTTGTTTATTTAATGTCTTTTGCAAAATCCTGAAAGAGGTCAATTTTTAATTTTGAAAAGTTGCATTTTAGTGCAAAATTCTTTCCTTGATCGGCATTTGGTTTTCCGCTTCCTAACTTTTTCATGCAGATTTTGATCGTTCTTCTTGTTAGCAATATGGTAATATAAAAACATTAGCTCCTTTTTCGAAAAAAATAGACATTACAATTCAAAAATACAATTTCATTTTCATAATCTTAAAATTGGAAACAAAAACATTGTAAAAATTAACAAAATTAGTGTAACTGTTCCCCTTAAACCAATTGTTCTGATTTTCATTGCAGTATAAAATAAATTTTTCACAAAATTTAAAATTTTAGACGAAGGTCTTACATATAGCATGTCTATTTTTTTCGCAAAAATTGTGAAAGGTTATTATGGGAAGTCCAATCTCTGTTATCAGAACAAGTAGACCTATGTCTTCTCTAACAATTACTATTTTGTCGAATTTCTGTGACTTTGAGAGGGCGAGGTTCACTACTAAAACGTCAGCATCCTCTTCTGCTTATTGTATTGGATTGTCACACAGTTGAAATTTGTTTTTTGGCAACGCTATTAACGGTTCTTATTACTGTCATTTTCCAAGAACTTTCGCCAAGTTGGACAAGATGTCCCCTTTTCCGAGCGTCGTGGGTGGGTTCAGAGAAAAGTTGTAATCGTGAAAGTTGTTCAAAATTTTGTCATCTTCAAGAGTGGTATTAGTTTTCTAGAGTTCTAGAATGAAGCAGCACCGAGATATTTCGAAAAAACAAGAAAATTTGAAAAATTTTGAGATTTTTAAGCGACAGAGGACTTTCAAATTGGAAAACTTGTTTTTTTTACTATTAGCCTCAATGTAAGCAAATAGAAGAAAAAACGTTAAGGACATTTTTTTAACCCAACTTAAACTTGTTAACATTTTGTTTTTCTAAGTTAAGTAATTTCCGTTAAAGACTGATTTTGACCAAGAAAATCGATTGAAGATAAGTCCTCGAGAATCACTATGAATAAATCAATACGAGTATCACATTTTGAAGACGCAATAAATAAATAGTAAACAAACTAAAGGTAAGCATAAAATTAATCTTTTATTTATATTTATAGTTCAGCATCTAACTTCACCATAAATAGCAAGATTATAGTTTCCAGTTCAAGGAATCTGACACTATTAAACAAGTTGGTGCATTAAAGTCGATGCAAAATGCAGTACATACAGTCGATATTGATATTTGATTAAATTTTATTTTTACACATGGCGCTCGTAAAAATATCATTAAATCGTGAACGCGAATGCGAATTTGCTTTAACTAATAATTAATAGTTACTAGCGAAGAAATGTTATTTTATCCATTAATGCAATATTAAAAGCGTCAGGTAATAAAAAAGTATGTCCTACGTGCACGTAATAGTAGTCGATAATGCTTTAAGCCTCGATAACGGTTACAAAAAAAGAAAGTTTTTTTTTTATATGACAACCCACAGCCCTGGCGTACCTATGTAGAATGAAATACAAATTATGAAACACCTGTTGTTAACTTTCAAACGATAAGATCAATTCTCCATTCTAACTTATTGTTAGATTGTCGTTTCATTGGATCGTATCTAGTATTGCCAATCATCTCACATGAACATAACTGTTTCTAACAAAAAAAATTATTGCTGCTTACATTTGGTACTTCATTACTTATACATTTGTTCTTTTAGATTCTGAGAAAAGTATCATTATTCATTCTTGAGACACTTTTGCCGAATTTAATTTACTCGTTGAGTTGTAACTTCTGTAAAAAATTTGTTCATTCAAAGTGAGGTTTTACACAAAATTGTGTGAAGATTTTATTTTCAGATTTTGTTGTATAATGTTTAAAATAAAGTATAAACTGTAAAACTCTATTAGAATCGCAATGAAAGTGTTCCACAATTTGAAAATAATTAAATTATTAACTCGTTAAAACAAATACCACCGGTTATGTTAAAATCTTACACAAATTGTTGAATAATAATGAAGTGGGATGTAACCACGTGATTATTTGCGTCTTTTAATTGGCCGTTTAATGCGGATGACGATTAGCCCGTACTTGTCGTGCAAGTGTCGAAATGAATTTTGTCGTATTAGAGCACGTGCAAATCTTCACAAGATCTACACGTATCAAGACAAGGTCGAATCCACATCTTTAGTTGCCCGATGAAGAATCGAAATTGCGTACAGATTAAACAATTAAGTGTAAAATTATCACACAATATATAACCAGTAACACAATTTGGGTGATTGTCAAGACAAAGTGTATAATTCGCATACACAAAATCAATAAAAATATAATAAACTATATTTACTTGCGTTCATTTCTCACAAAGCTATAAAACGATAGCAAAACGTAGAGCGTTAGTGCCAATTTTATTGTCCGTTTTTAAAATAATTTATAACGAAATTTCATCGGACAAGAATCTACTTTAATAATAAAAATATACCATAATTTTGTAAAAATTTACTATCCTTTACTGTATTAGTTTCCGAATAGTGTTAAATAGTACTAAATATTTTTCACTTTTTACTAAATAAATGGAAAAATATATATATATATATATATATGAAATAATCAACAATTTATAAAACATGTTTATATTTTGTCTATAAAATTAATTTACACAGTTTATGGTAACGCATTTACTATTATTTGTGTTACACGATTTTCTTAAAAATGTGTAATATTGTACTACAAACATTATTCTACAATCAAATGTAAACATTTTCTATTTACTGCACGTGTTTTCATTTTAGAAACAATTTGTAGATATAAATTCTACAGTTGTGTTAACCAATACCTTTGCTTTTTCTCTGTGTAGTATTAAAAACGGGTCAAAATAAAATAACTTCCCGTTTAACACATATTTGCTACATAATGATGTTATTAGATAAGTTTTATACACTCATACGGGATATAAGTACGAGGCTGGTACCACCTTTGAAATAATAATAATATCTTTATTACAGAGTACATGATATTACATCGTGATAAAGAAGAATCATATTAAATTTCATATACTAACTAACTCCAAGGCGAGATTCAATGGCAACAATGCCTTGCTCTACCATCTAAACTTTGACAATCAAAATAAATGAAAGAAATAATTGCCTATTCTAGTAATTGAAAATAAACAAAGTAAGGAATAAAAAGGAGATAAGGCAAGAAGAATAAAGAGAAAAGAAGAATGATAAATTAAACACAATTGTTGATGTACGCTCGTTATCCAGAAAGCTTAACTCATCTTGAGAAAATTGGAAAGTTTTTTGAGTATTTTGAATCAATCTCCAAACACTGTTTATTAAAAAGTTCAACAAATAAGGATTTTTTAAATTTTCTGATGGTCACTCCTTTCAATTGAGAAGGGAGTTTATTGTACGACTTATATATGTGATATGTGAAAGATCGTTGGAATAATGAGGTTCTGTGTTTCGGCGGGGAAATCAGATTTTTTAATTTCGTTGATAACGTATGTAAGTCAAATCCGTATTTAACTTTATTGTGTAGGTATTCCGGCTGACCAGTTAAAAGTATTTTATGGGAAGTACATAATGTTTGCAATTGCCCACGGTTTTCCATCGACAGCCAGCCAGCCTCCCTTAATTTGTATGAAATTTTCTCATACTTCCGAACACCATAAACAAAGCGCAAGCAAGAGTTTTGTACTTTCTGTATGCGATTTGAAGTAGATTTATCTATTGCAGGTTCATAGACAGGTATACAGTAATTAAACTGTGATAGTACAAAAGACTCGCACAATCGAACTTTTACTGCGATCGGAAGATAAACTCTATGGGAATATAATTCTTTTAGTGATGTATATGCAATCTTCACGTATTGTGTTATTTGACATCTATAATGGAAATCCAGTTTGAAAAAAAGATTGATCCGCATTTTTTACCCACTATTTAAGAGCCAACTCTATGTCCTCCAATGAGTGAAACCTAATCCTTTTTAATGTTTTTTCGTTGAACCTAACAAGTTAAAATTCGACAGAGCTAAATCGGGATCGAAAGCTCAATAGGGAATAACTGACCATCCGAGTTTCTGGATTGTCTCAACTATGCAAACGCAGTGTGAGGTTATACATTGTCAAGGTGTAAGACAAAATACAAAATTTTGTTTGGTCTTTTCTTTCTGGTGAATTCCTTAACCTTTTTTAACGTCATTATGTACCACTGATTGTTTATAGTGTTCAAGATATTTAATAAGAATAAGGTCCTAACAATTCCATTCTTCGCAGATGTTTGCACTCTAATTTTATTAGGTAGGGTGATGATGTGATGCCATTATCTTGATTTATTTTGGTTTCTGGATCATAGGCAGACACCCATGTCTCATCTCCATTCACTACATTACCGAAAAAAGATGGTCCGCGTTTACATTTCTCGAGAAAGTTTATGAGATCTCAAGTTTCCAGACATTTTTCCTTGAGTTCAGTGATTAACATGGAACGTACCTTAAAATATCCAATATCTAGTACAATCTTCTCTACAACAGTGTGTTGTGCATCCCAAAGCATTAACAACATTCGAAACCGTCACGTAATCGGTTTTCCTAATCGTGGTTATTTTTGATAAACCACGATCAGAAAAGCCGAAAAATATCCATTTAATCGTTCCTAGATTTGTTTTGTTTATCCATCTACCCATATTGTCGAAACACCATACACTTTTAAAAGCTTTCCATGAATATCTGAAGCTGAACAACCTTTTTTTTCCAAAGACTCTATCACAACTCTTTATTTTAATTTGTTATCCAATAGTTTTAAAGAGTTAACAACGTGACAATTTAATTAACAAATGGTATAAGAAAGTATTAAGTGTTTTCGGCCTTTACAGGTCAAAAGGCAACAAATACAGCACAAGCCTCGGGTATACACAAATTCATTCACGCTTGAAAAAAAGCAGTTTCTCAGTAAGGAAGAAAATATTTTAACTGTTGCACCATCTCCCTGTTATCTCGCCGACGCCGATAACTATACAACAAGGCCGTAAAACGCGGGTTGTCACTGGCATGCGGAAATATGATCTTCGGTGATTCACCCCTTGTCTGAGGCTCCCTACAGCGGGCGTAAAAACTATCGTCTCCATTGTCGCTTATTGCATTTCTCGTAGTATATTGGAAAACAACATCGGTTTTTTATCAGCTTCGAGATGAAGCTGTGCGATTTTTATACTTCCATGAACATGCAAATGACATAATTTTCATTATTACGATGAGAATTCATGACGGAAAAAAATCCATGCTAAAAAGCAGGCAGAAAATCGTGTCTTTGATTAATATTTTACGAATTCATATTTTCTGACAACGTATAATCATATTTATTCATTGTACACATATGTACAGATTGTTTTGTTTCGAAACCGTCAAGAGCATGGTACTCATTAGTTATACACTTGATAAAGTTGTCAAAACCGGTGCTTATTTATACATGACGGTTTCGAACTAGTCGGAAACTGCTTTTGGAAGAGATCTCACATATCTAGGTGATCATTTCAGTGACTGTATAAAAATTAAGACCTAAGAAATAGTATAATAATTGAATTACTTCTTATCGTGAGTGTATTGTCTAATATAACATGGAGAGCGGTGAAATATGTTAAAATATAGTGAAATATTACAGACGGAGTTCGGGGGCAAAACTTTTCGTAGCAAAACCGGGACGGACAAAGATTTCTGTATATAGTTTACGCTACGCTTGTTGCAGTATTTGTCATTAGTCTCGCTTAGAGCAAAGCAGGCATTTATCGCTGCTCAGAAAAATAACAGCTCTACCCATTGCTAATTACAGCTCACGTGTAGATTGTAAATAATAACAATTTTAAACCCGAATTTACAACAATAAAAATTGAAAGAAGTATTTAAAAAAATTCCTAATACCAGTATCAGTTGGCAAGACATAGTATAGATGTTGTTCGTTTAAGTACTTTAATATACGAACATGAAATTTAAAAAACCAAACTACTTCAAAAAAGATCCGTGTATCACTATTATCGCAATCTTAACAAATTACCACATAATTCAGCAACAAAGAACCGAAATTATTGTTCTTTATTGGGTTACATCCCATCAATTACGCCAACAATAAATCAGAAAATAACAGGCGAGAAAATGCCTCATTATGCACATAATAAGTACGTACGTAAACAACGTGAATTTATCTAAAGCGCTAGATAATAGCGTCTAAACAGCTGAACGTTTTAATAAAGAAACGCAAGACTTCTTACGGTGAGTATATTCATTGGGTTGAAAAAAGAAGAGGCAAAGATCTTCCTCCGTGTCCGCCAGACAAAGAGCACACAAAACCGGTCTAGTTGCCCGTGGATGGTTAGATAGATGGATCGCAATTATTTAGCGAGATTTCTGAGCGATCCTTAACGTGCTGTTTAGCGAGTAGCAAGTTCTAGAATGGAAAATTGCTAAGATAAATAAATGTACGTCAGGAACCTACATACAAGGCGTTGCAATAGCGTTGGAAATTCAATTTTTAGAAATTCCAAATGTTTGAAATTTATTCAGTGGTTTGTAGTTAAACATGAATACACATGAAGCAACGCATGGATTCCATAAGGAATAATCGTATTAGACATCTTAAAATAATCTAACCGAATTTCGTTATTTTGTCGTTTGTAACTACTTTTATGCGACCGCGCCGTCTCGTCTTTGCTGTGCTTTTATTCCAAGCAATATCCTGGCCAAGTGTGAAAGACTAAGCGCAACAATGGGTCGGTTCAACAGCAGAGCAAACACGGTAAGAAAACAGAGCGGGATCAAGTCTAGCTGGCGAAGCTATGAAACAACAAGCCAACGGAAGTTCTTTGAACTAGGGTATCCGAAGTCGTGCACTTCGTGACAGCAGGTTGATATAAGATTGCTGCAAACCGCCGTTTCGGGCTATTTTTCAGCGAAATTACTCTGACATTACGGCGCTCTCTGTGCGAGTTAAACCGCGTAACACTTGCATGCATTCGCAACTAATAATTAAATTTCAATTCTCCTCGCGACACTTAATTGCTGCTGTGTTGTTGCTGTTGTTATATGAGTTGCACTGTTTAAACAATGCCACGGAATTGCTCAATACTAAGCGCAAGATGCACACAGAAGTCCATTGTGTTCCTAAAATGTATTTCTTGTTGACGCACTTGCTTCATCTAAGATTACAGTACGCGGATGTTTTTGGTGGTCGTCATCACAATGGTTTAAATTACCACATAAAGAGGAAGTTTACATAAAACATGTTCATGTCTTAATGTTTGAAATCTAATTTCTGACGATGTAACATACGATATAATATAATTTTGTCCAGGACGACGTAGAAATAATAGATTATTATTAATGATCTTTGAGATCACAATAATATCAGTAACTGTCACACTTTGCCATACTCTGAAAGAATCATTTCTGACAACTTAACGTTTATATTCAGCTCTTGTTTCAAAACGGAGAGGTTAGCACACTTATTCAAAATGGTCAAAAAAATCAGATTCATAACATCAAAGGTACCGACAATGGACAGTTTCATATCTGGCCTTCGTAGTGGGTGTTAAAAAACGTTTAGATATTTACAGGACATATAGTATGGTCAAAAACAAGATAAAAGATCTTCATGTACATTCGGGTAATAAAAATACGTCACTTCCATAAAATATTATGCTCCTTCCACTCGATATAGTGCTATCACATTTCATGGAGATGAATTTTTTTTATTACCTGAGTGTACACATAGGTCCTCAAATCAACCGTTTCCGAAATAACACCGATTTTAGAGAATCTTTCAGAACTTTTGGGAAGTTTACTTTTAAATCAGAGTCATTTTTCGAACGAAAATGTGAATTGTGTATGTATTTGGAAGGACGACATTTTGAACATATTCTTTAACAAAATCAAGTTTCCTTGCCAGATGAAAATTATGAAAATTAATTAAAATTGTGTAACTGGCAATATAGAAAATGTTAGGAAAGAGTTTATACATGTATTTCGGCCTTATTGGGCCTCATCAGAACTCTGTACCTTAAAAAAATTTGGTTTATTGAAAAATTTAGAAAAACTTACCCCTTTTTTGAATTTCTAAAATCCCAAAACACAAGAACAAGAATTAATGATATTTTTATCATTAATTCTTGTTCTTGTGTTTTGGGATTTTAGAAATTCAAAAAGGGGGTAAGTTTTTCTAAATTTTTCAATAACAGAGTTCTGATGAGGCCCTATAAGGCCGAAATACATGTATAAACTCTTTCCTAACATTTTCTATATTGCCAGTTACACAATTTTAATTAATTTTCATATTCTTTAACATTACAAAAAACAACGAAACCTTAATAATAACAAATAAAACAAAAGTTTGTGCTATTGCTATTGAATCGTTGTTATCTCGGAAACGGTCGATTTGAGGACTATATAGATACATTAAGTTTTTTTTAACTTCTTTTCCACCATACTACATGCCCTGTAAATATTTAACCCGGCGTTGGTAATAAAAGGTTACCTGATTTACAGTGGGGTATGGACATACCCCTAAAAGAAATTATTTATTTATGTTTTACTGATAACATTATATCATTTGGTACATGTTATGCGAAATTTAATTGTTATGAATCACGTTTCAAAAATAACATTGATAATTAAATCTATAATATGGAAAAAAATGGAGCTTTATTGAAAGTATTACAAATTAATCACTTCTCCCTCATATCAAAGCTTGGAATCACTAAGAAAATCCATTTTATTAAATGCTATCCGATCTTTGAGATTCAGGTGAACTGATAGCAGGAGTACTAAATAATATCTGTGGAAAAGCTTTGTCGTCCTGTTCGAGTTCTTTGCATCAATATCTGACTACGTACCTGTACTTAATAATCAAGAGATCGAGCCAGTCTTCATCTGATTCGGATTCTATGGCTTATTATCAGTTATATTACATTTTTCCCACAGTTCAATTAAACGCTTCTGTTCTTCTTCTTATGACATAATGTTCTTTCTTCTTCCTTCTTTCGCTTTGCGCAGCAATGCTGCCTTATTGGGCCGCCGAGTGGCTTAGCGGTTAGCATAGCCGACCAGTAAGTCGTGTCGCTCGGCGGTACGGTTTCGAATCCCGTCTCAGCCATGGATGTTTGAGATTTAGACCCAACTACACATGTTTAGTAAATGCCTGGAATGGCTAAGTCCAAAAGGCAAAAAAGTGGGCGGGTGCTGCGCAAAGCAAAGATAGCAAGCAAGCAAGCTGCCTTATTGTCTTTTGGCATTAACCATCTCAGTCACTTTTTAAATTTTTGTAGCTGGGTCTAAATTTGTACAGCACAAATAACCATGGCTAATGGTAGGATTCGAACGTACGCCACCGAGCGACACGACTTCCAAAATCGGCTATGCTAACCCCTAACTAAGCCATTCAGCGACCCGACATAATGTTCACTATTCACTATTAACTAAAATTCAGATTTATTAGATTATGTGACACAAATCGTATGCTGGAGAGGATGTGAGACCCTCAAATACTTTTGTTGCACAGAAAATTGACAAATAAGTTTTTATCAAAAAAGTTTTTAAAGTGACTAACTAGAGAGTTTAACTTGAAGATACATGATCGCTCAAATTATAGCAGTCAGAGGTTTCATCATAATTTCACTTTTAGTTTGACTGGGGTACCCCACAGTACCAACACCGGGTTAGATGTTGTTTTAGAACACCCTGTCAAAATTAAGCACTCTTAAGACCTTCTTGGACTACCCTATTTCTTGTGCAAGATTTTGTTCAATAAATACATAATAATTAAATAAATAAAAATTAGCCACAAGAAACTTTTGGGCTGCAGATACGGTTTGAAAATAAAACACATTAAATAGTTTTTGATTCAATTTACTATATAATTCAACTGTTCTGGAAATATAACAAGAAATGGGGTAGAGCAAAACAGCCTTTGGTCGTTTATGTTTCAAAAGAAATGTAGAGAAATGTGCAAAAGAAAAGCATAATAAAAAGTTAAAGTAAATTTCAATGCTGATTAGGAGGAAAGTGAAAGCCTTGCTACAGCTTAGTAGCCTTCCACCTACTAGTCAGGGAGTAAACAAATAAACTTTCTTGAGACTAAAGCCGACAAAAATAAAATAAGGTAACTCTAAAATTCTGAATGCTTTGCGACTAGACATATTGAAAAGACAATTGGACATAATGCCGAGAATGTTTGACTTTGAAATACCCTATAGACCACTCTTCGAGTGATAACAACTCTATTAGTAAAACCAGATAATGGTATACAGATGTATCAAAAATTGAAAAGTAAACGGGGGTAGATTTCTTCAAAAAAAAAAAAAGTAGCGAACATTATTGGTTTTGGTTAATAACCTAAAAATTATTCAAATTAATAAATCTATGTGTTTAAAAATGTCTCAGAAGGAAAGCAAAGAGTACAAGAGTCTATATTTTTGTTAGTGCAATCACTTAAAGGCTTGAACAAAAGATCTAAATCACATAAACTTTAAAAAACTCTATCGAACCCCATAGGACACAAGAACTGATTGTTGCTATTTCACAAGAAATTTTAAAATAAAAATGTTTTTTTACTAATTAAAAGAAATAAAATTTAAAACCCTTAATTGTTTCTATTCGAAGCTGTGTTACAAGAACATGTTCACTTAACATGATTGTTTGATATTGGACTAAATAATCTTTCACAGTTTTTTTCTTCAAATAATGTTATAGCCAGACTAAAACGAAACAATAACCTTTAAACCCACTGTAAATACTTACTTAAAAAGTGTACGGTAGTTTTTTTAACAGATTTAATAGAATTTTAAGAAGGTGCCATATGTGAATGTTCATAAATGCTCATAAAAATACCTCTAGTTAATATTCTGGAAAGTACTTAATTCCTTGTAGCAATTCAAACGAGATGAACCGTACATTAAGGTTAAGAAATAAAAACAATGGAATTAAATAAAGATAAACCAAAGTATATCCCACAATTTCAGACATAAATATATTATTTCATTTATGTAACGTCAGCGAATTTAAAACCACAACGGAATGTTGCGCACCGAACGTATTGTATTGAAAATAGTAAGTTATGAAGACAACTATTTAATGAAGAGAAAAATTCAAGAACATACAATCCCTATTCTTTATATTGTTGCATATAGAGTACCCATTTCCATTTCGGAAAGCAGGATATCTAAGGAAGAGACATTAAATTTGAGATGCAACAGACAAGTTAAATCAGAAATAATGTTTGCTTTTTCATGTGAATAAGATGTTACTGCAACGCGCACCTGTATATCTATTGTAAACAGCATTATCTAAGATAGAAGGAGTCTCGAATAATCTATAGAATAGTATCGGGGTGGATGCAGCAGCGCACTTTAAATTTAATACTTGGATGGGTCCATTCGGTGGCTTTTATAAGGCAAGTCTCGCCGAGTAATGAGACCGTTAGAGAATATCAGAGTGTGCCAAGTTGATCGTTTATTGGTTTAGCGACGGAAGAGGCCTCCATTAAACTTATTGTAATGCAGTGGCTCGGAATCGGGCTATAAACAGGCGGTCTATGCAGCTATCGGTCCCGCCACGTGGATACAACAGAACAAAGATACTGAAATTGCTCCGACTTCACCGAAATCCACTTAGTCTGCTTTGTTTAATTAAGTGTCAGGAAGTTCGCAAAAGGTTCTACGTTTTGAAGCACGTCAAATGCGAAGAGGTGTTTTCGAATTAAATATTTACCTTTATTGCCAGACACTTCGGCCGCAAGTTTTCCTCCAAATTAACCGCTAACGCAAAATCATCGCCGCTAAACATTATTGCGCGCTTCCTCTCTCTTTTATCGAAAATCCGCTTTATTTACTTTCACACCCTCCAACACTATGCGTTCGTGTGTACTCTGGCATAATTACAAACTCACACGTAACAATCCACCACCGGCTCCGATGCGATGACGACTACATCCCGAACGCAATAAAAGTTATAAATCACTTTAGTCTCTCGACCGAGAGGCAATAAAAAGAAAGTTATATACTTTTAAAAATTTCAACAGTGTACGCGTTCTTTTACTTTTTGCCGTGTTTTACTGTTATAACGTCGTCCTTTCTACGTCGAAGTCTCTGAGCACATATTGCGATCAAAACATACGCTTAAAAGCTCCATTCAACCATAAAGCTGCTCATAGCCCGGAGCGCTTCTCTGAAAAAATGCAATTCCTGATGTATGTATAGGGGAAAACGTTTTAATACTTCCCTTCTGTTTGTCCAGTTATTTCTGTGCACCCTTTTATTACATCTGCATGTGGATTTATAATAGAAGCCACCTTTCGAGTTTATCATTTATTAACCTTTTAACACCTCGATGAAAATTAAAACACTACAAATATAAAATTTTACTAAATTTATACAAAAAATTAAAAGACGTATAACAAGTACAATTTCAATGAATTAAGATTTTAAACATAACAATAAAAATATAACATTGAATCCACGAATAAATAGTTCCATCTCATTATCATAAAAAGCATGTTTTCCCAGAATCTTTGGAACACAAACACAATTGAAATGAAATTGGACAAAAGAAAACAGATTTTACTGTGGAATTATTTTCCGATTTATTCATTAACTTTTCAAAAATCAAGAAATATATGATTTGTTTAGATTTATTTGAAATAATTTTGAATCACTCTTCTCTTAGAGAGAACTATGTTAATGCAAACCGATCATGACTTTTTTATAGAAACAGAATGACCCATAATCTATTTTCCAGCAGAGTTACGCCTAACGTAACAAAAATAGCGCATTCCGAACTAAAATTATTGTACGGAATTGGATTCTCTGAATTTATTTTTAAAGACTGAACTTTCCGCCGACACCAGAAAAACCGAACGAACAACACCGGCGCGGCGACTGGAGAAATTTGAGAATTTCGAAAATTGAATTAAAATTCAATTTCGTCTTGGAGTACAATCTTTAAGTTGGCGTAAATTTAATTACGATAAAAGAATTTTGCAACAGTTTTTCCATCATTCGAGGAACGAACTAGGATTCGAAGTTAAATGAGCATCGTGCTCTCCGACGGTGAAAGAAAAAAACACAAAAATCATTTTAACGGAAGGTACAATTATTAAAATTAACTCGAAAAATTAGTTTGTTTAGTCAATTTAATTGTATTATAAGAACTTGAGCAAGAGGACACTGTCCGAAAATAAAGTTTTATTAAAGAAATCTCTTATTCTTTTCTTATCCTTCGTTTTCCTATTTAGAACCTATTCCTTAAGAACGTTCATTTGATTAAAAAAAAACGTCCTATAAATGATCAAAGGCGTTCACCTAGAGTTAGTAATACAAAAAACACACATTGTTTTTTTCATTATTGAAAGAAGCTTGGTTTACAGAGTGCCGAAGGACTAACGATCAATAAAGACAGTATATTTGTTTATTCAAATTACATAGTGCAAGTGAATTAATATATAATGGGTACTATAGCATTCAGATAAGAAAGGTGAAACGAGCTTATGAAAAATAGCTGAAATCGTTAAAAAATACATCACATAAAACACTTCCATTTTAACTTAATTTGCGAGAGCTATCTTATTCCTGCAGCTGCACGTTTCCACAACGTGAACGCGATAATGCTCCGGGAAAACTGACTGCCGCGGTGTACATTTCTTTCTTGAGTACGTGCAAAAAGGTGTCCGACCAGGTTCGCGCCATAAATTTGGACTTTTCACAGCCAACCGAGCGATATTATATTCGCCGACGAGCAAACAAAAAAGGCTCGTCGAAATTAACTCGGCGAAGAAAATTTGATAAATTCAAGTTCCCCAAGAATAAACACTAAAAACCTGCATCTCTATGTTCGCTTATCGTGAAAATAAATTACCTCGAAATATCTTCGCCCAAATTTATGTGCGACCAGTCATGCAAATTATGATTTGTAAACATGTAATAAAATGTTATTTTCGGTAATGTGAAATTATTCGTCTTTGACCTTATATTTTTATGGCCGCGAACTAAAAGTAAATCATTGCAAAATAATATAGAATTAGTAAATACGACGGTAACTTTACCCAAATGTATATCTGAACGAACAGAAAGTAATAATAACCTCACGGTAAAACGTCAGAGATTAAAGGTTACACTCATAAAAATATTTTCTATTTTTCTCTATTATAAATCTCAAATACTTAGCTTTCTTCCCATACATTGACTTATTTAATAGTTATAAAATATGTATTTACTATTGTCGATGTTACATGAACAGGTTCCAGGCAGTTGACAGTTTCGTTTTGCGTAAACCTGGATTCTCCTTACATAGAAAATGCCTTCGTAATTATGATTATGACCCCATACAAATGTCTCATTAATGACATTCAGATTCATTACAGAAAGAGACAAATTAAAAGATATGTCCACATCGTAGTTCAAAAGCTCGGCTCCTCTTGATATTATTCTTTCAGTTCATATGCAAAATGTGGCAAGACACTTATACAATTTTCTTTAAAAGAAACTGTTATAATTTTAACAATAAGCATTCGCAATGCAAATTGTTATTAGTAAAAGTTAGTTGTGATGATTAAAGATCATTGATTTCAGTTACAAAGTTGGAAATTATCTATAAAACATATTCAATTGACCAAAGACTAAAGGCCAGAGTGCTCTTCTCAATGCGCTTGTGTGATCTAAACGTCGTAATTCCAAAGATTACAAATATTATGTAACTCATTACTGTCTTAATTTATAGAGGATTTATAGTCATTTGTAATATACAGTTTTTATTATTCCTTATTTATTTATTTTATTAATATACAAGTTGACTTGTTTTCAAACGAACAAGAACCAAAAACCCAATATTTAAAATTATTATAATTAATAATATCAAAGACAAGAAATTCTACTGGATGAAGCACATACTTTGTTTGACACTGTAAATCAAAATACCTTTCGATCCTACCTAGATATTATTCTTAATATACATAATGATATACCATTGAATATTTTCTGTAATATTACATCTGTACTATTGTACTTTTATTTTTTGAGATGTATACAAGCTGTTTTTTAACATCTAACAAATATTCACACCACGCGATTCTTTGCTATAAACTGCATCGACAAATATAATATTATTTTCTCCAAAAACGTATAGCTTTCAAAATACATATATCCGCTCAAATTTTTTTAAATATGGCAACGCAATGTAAAGAACAGCACACTTAATTTAATTAATCCCACTATTCGGAAACATGTAGATATGTAGAGTCGTTTCCTAGCAACCTGATTTTCAGTAAGAAGCAAGAGAATTCTGTGAAAATCCACTTCAAATTTGAGACTAATGACATTCACATATATTAGGCACTTTTAACTTACGTAGATAAATACACACAAATATTGTTTAGCTAATACACTTCTGGACGATATTAATTAGATTTATCGCAATTTACTTAATCAAAAATCAATTTTCAGTTCTCCATAACTTTACAACCAGAGAGATAAGAGGTAAATGTATTATAATTTGCTGTATAGTCTCCAACATAGAATCGCATGGTGTGAATATTTGTCGAATGTTATGATAGAGTCTGTATATACTTTACTGACAATACACTCCGCAAAAAAAATTATCGCACCACCTAGAATTGTGGTAAACAAAGCTACGTAACGTTATGTTGTGATAAGATGTAATCTGAAAGAGCAAGATTAATAAAAAAAAGAATAACGATTTGCCATTCTTGAACGGATTTAAACCAATGTAATAAATTGATTATGCACTATAACTAAATTAATAACGGGTTGTTCTGCCCCTGGCTTGAATGACAGCTTCCACTCTACGCGCCATGTTTTCGTAATGGTTTATAATGTATTTTTGTGATATGTTATGCCATTCTTCCACTGCTTCCAACTGCTGGATAGTTCTAAAAACCATTCTGCGCCCTGAAACACGCTGTTGAAGGGTGGCCCATACATGCTCTATTGGATTCAAATCAGGGCTTCGAGCGGGCAACTCCATACCAGGTGTTTAAGTTTCTCTAAGGTATTCTTGAACTACCTTGAGCGTTATCGTGCATATACAGAAAATCTGGACCAATAAATGGGCCGTACGGTATAATATGTGGCTCTAGGATGTCAGTAATATAACGCACAGCCCTCAGACGAGTTCCATGCAAAAGCACTAATTCTGTAGGACCTTCCAAAGAGATTGCACCCCAAACCATTACAGAACCTCCACCAAAATTCACTTTGGGAACAAAGTTACATTGAAGATATCGTTCCCCAGGTCTTCTATACACCGCCATTCGTCTGTCATTTGCATAAAGACAGAATCTTGATTCGTCAGAGAACATCACATTCTGCCAATCTCCAATATCCCAATTCACATGTTACCTAGCAAAAGCTAAACAAGCTACCCGATGTTGTCTGGTGAGTAGACACTAGCCCGAATATTGTCTTCACGAAGACGGTTTCTTACCGTTTGCAGCGAAATTTCCACATCTCTGGTAGCTAACATCTCCCTTTGAAGCAATCGAGTAGTGCAATGCCTAGTACGGGGCGCTGTTAGACGCAGAAAGCGATCACGATCATCAGGTAGTAGCTAACACGTTGAGGAACATTCATTATGTCAAATTTATATTGAACAAGTGAAACATCCAATAACAAACGCGATTAAAAATAAACTGAAACAAATGAGTATAAGCAGCTTTTTCTTGCATTAAAAGAAAAGTCGCCAAAAAGAATATTATCGATGTTCGTGCTTGCAGATAAGTAAATAAAATCTATTTCTACATGATATAGATCAAGTATGATGCCTTCATGCATATTCATTTTTGAAAAATACCAATTTTTCAGGGTGATGCGATAATTCTTGTGGGGTATGTATAATTCCCGTTCAAACCAAAATAATATACTAATGAAAACAATATTATATATTGCTAATAATTAATGATTTATAATTAACATTTCATTTTAAATGCTACAAAAAAATATAACATTAGATATAAATTGAACATTTTACCAAATTTTTCTATAATCTAGTTTGACCTTATTGAGTTGGTAAATTATTTACAAACCTAATAAAAAGCATGAAGCCTAGCAAATAAGAATACATACAATACTTTTGGTTTAGCATTCGGCCGAGCCAATATCCTTTTCTTTCTAGATTTTAATTTTCCTGGACTTATTCAATCGTACTGTGCCGGTTTCTGAAATCGAACTGGTCATGGGGAATATTTATTTATTAATATTTAATTTTGCTCTTCAATTAGGCGTTCAAGAATTAAATTCTCGAAGGCTTTGGACAGCGTCCATTGGTTGGAAAAGTTATAATGATCGCGTTGAATATTTGGATAATACCTTTAAAGCATTTGCTAGATTCCTCCTTAGAGCGTCTAATTTCGGCCTTCAATGCTTCCGGTGGTCATGAGATTGTTGGCATAAACCTGTGACTTCAGATAACCCCACAGCCAGAAGTCCAAAGGTGTTAAATCGCAAGATCGTGGCAGCCAATTCTGTCACCAAACCAGGAAATGACACGACCAGGAGCAAAAACGGTCCAATTATTCCTCCAGACCACAATGCACACCAAACAGTGACACGTTTTGGATGCATTGTTTTCAGGTGAATCATTCCTGGATTTCCTGAGCCCCAAATGCGACAGTTTTGCCTATTAACGAAGCCATCGAGGTGAATATGGGCCTCATCACTGAAAATGATTTTGTCCGCAAAATCGGCGTTCACTTCTTGTTGCTCAAGGATCCAATTAGTGAACTCTCTTCGCTGTGCATGGTCTGATGGCAGAAATTGTTGAGTCAATTGGACTTTGTAGGCTTGGAGATGCAAATCTTTAGTGAGAATATGATTAAGAGTGGCTGTTGTAATGTCCAATTCTTATGCATGATGGCGAATCGACGTCTCTGGACTTTCGCCCACACTCTTGCAAACTGCCGTGATGTTTTGTTCTGAACGACCTCTACGAGCTCGTGTCGAGTGTTTCACATCACTAACCGAACCAGTACTTTCGAATTTTTCGATTATTCTTTTCACAGTAGATGAATTAGGAACATTTTTTCGACCGAATATTGGACTCACTTTACGAATGGTGGCAATAAAACTTTCACCATTTTGACAAAAATGTTTAACAATCACGACCCGCCGTTCTATAGTAAAATGCTCCATGTTTACTAACTCCCATCTGTCCTCTTTCGATCTGTCCCTTCATAATCACGTGTCATTATGACTGTCAAACATGGCGTGTCAATTTTGCGCTCTTATTGAAACACCCTTTACTTTCCCAGTCTTCAAGTCGAAACTAAGGGTCTTTTCTAGATCAATTTCCTTCGTAATTATTCGCTTCCCTTCGTTTATTTTATTTTACATACTCGAATAGGAAGTTTCAGATGGAAGGAAACATTGTATGCATGTACTTCACTTTCTTCTTCTGCTCTTAAAGATGATGCGTGCGGTTAAAAAGTGTTGGATAGATGATTGGCAAAAATGTTGGCCTTTCCACTATCATTAATGACCTATTTATTATTTATTTCATCTCTCATAAAAGGAATTGATTGATATGGCCTTTTGAATTTTCTAGTGGCTTTTCATAAGGACTAATCAGAGGCTTCATTTGCACTCAAATTATCCAAACGTTCTCGGAAGCATCGATTCTTTGCGTCATTGCGCATTCTTTCGGTCCTCTAGTTCTAATTCTATTAAGTAACATCTTATCAGCTGACTACCTAAAGTTTTTCCATCTTTTCCGCAGTCTATTTTCTGCATTATACTGAAGGATGTATTCTTTGTATTCTATGCTGTTAGCATCAAGAACAGCATGGACCGCAAATAACACAGTTTTTCAGTATACAGACTAACTACGTTATGAATAGTTTGAATCGCGATTACTTTTTGACATAAACGATTTGCATCATAACTACGTTATAATTAATTTAATAAGGTTAAAAACAAACACCACTTACAATAAGAAAAATGAAATTGTTAAGTCAACAAATTTGAAATTTGAATTGAAAACATACCTTTGAAGTTATAAAAAATATAAACCATATAAATAAAGTTCTTTTTTATTACTAAATTAACATAATTTATAATATTAGTTCATCTTTTCATGTAAGTATTCGAATACATATAACTAAATTATTTTAATTTTTTTTTGCTCTTTTTTTTACACTATGATACGGCTCCTTTTTTTTAATACAAAATAAATAAACTAAAATCAAACGTTCAATATTCGCATACTTTTACGCACGTGTAAAATCCGAACCCTCTGCATTTATGCACGTGTAAAATCCACGCTGTTCACGCGACTTAAATTGAACACCGTTCTAATTTAATCGACGAATTTTCCGCGCATTAAAGAGTCGATCCCGAGAGACGCCTGTGTATTAGCATTTCAGTTTAGCTGTTTATTTGCCCGGAGGGAGAAGAAATGCGCGGTGGCGCCCTCAGATTTTCACGCGGAAAATTGCGACGACTTTTAATACCCGAATTCCGCACGTGAGCCAGGTAAATGAATCATCGACAGGTATAAATAAACTTGCGGCGCACAATAACGAGAATACTTAGCGCCATTTTCACGGATTGCAGATGTAAGTTTCGTGTTTCGAATCATTTTTTTTTTCATTGATGGAGAGGTTTCAGATGGGCGCGGAGAGATTTAAAATAGAACTCGGTCGTAAAATCTTGAAAAGTTGGCACATCCGCCCGGTGTAGTAAATAAGAAATTCTTTTGTGTTTTAATGATGTTTTCATTTCATTGATAAATGTGTACAGGAACGTCATATTTTTCAAAAAGAAAGATTAATTTGTTAGAAAAATTCACTAACAAACAAGTCCGGTATTATGTGTAAATTTATTTTACTAGCAAATAAAAATTTTATTTTATTTTTCTAATTTTTCATTCCATTTGATATATTTACTAAGAGTAAGTTCTTCGTGAAAACTGAAGAAAATAAAACAATTAAACCAAACGTTAGTTTAATAATGTTTCTTTAAAAAACAATTCTTAAGTAGCGCAGCCAATCACTATACTATATAAATTACCACGAAACAAACTTCAGATTAACGGTTGCTCTGAAAACTTCAGCGTAACCGTCTTGCAATCAAATATTGATTACGAATTAGTCGGGATAAATTGATTACACGATAACGGAAATTATGCCAGACATTACAAAATTGACGCTGCAAATTGATTTTTCAGGCGCCTGCGCACACGCCCACCTTACGCTGACTGCAATTAAGTAATTAAGTGCAATGGCAAGCTAATCTAACGGACGATGGGGGAACGATGTGGAATTAACTGGCCGCAAACAACGTAAAAACGACGACACCGTGACTTTTCCCATGGGCACAAGAGGCACCGAGCGCCATGAAATATGCACCGCTTAGTCCATATACGTTATTAAGATTGACGGGCGAGTAAATTTACATCGTACCCTCACAGGAGCAAAACGAGATTTCCGAAATGAAGTAAACCGCTCGAAAGATTTAGGCGGTTTTATCTTCGAAATTCCAAGAGCGAAAAAACAAGAGCGCCCTAAATCTAGATCTTATCGCCTCTTTCGGTGAAGATAAGTTGTGCCCGCGTTTACACAATTAGTACCTTAAACGGTAGAGAGAAACTGTGCTAAACGTTTCTGGCGCATCACTTAAATTACGGCATATTTATGTTGTTTGCTCTGTGAATAATTGAGTTATTCTCTAAGACCAGGTAATCTACTGCAACGTTGCTACGTATCCTGGATAAGTAAGTGTTAATTGTAAGTAAACGTTACGCCGGTGTACGTCACATTCAGCTGAATAAGCAAAGTCAAAGATAAATACTAAAGAAGCAAAACATTCCAACTTAGAAAATGGAGAGGAGAAATCTAATTCTTCCTCAACTTGGAGCAAGTGAACTCAGTATATTCAACAATTTAATGAAACTTTAATAAACATAATTTATGTAGTATTTATTTCCAGGACAAATATCTTAAGTAGAATTTTATACTAAGCTAAAGTTACTACTAAAAGCGAAGGATGATAGCTACTTAAAACAAATCCACATTTAAGAGTGATTTTTTAAATTTTTTGTCAGTTCCTTGCTATGAATTTCAAAACGTATGTCTTAGCTTCACTGAAAAATAAATTACTGCTCTTAACACTGACAGTTAAGACAAGTAAGAATTAAACGGTGACTTAAACCTTTATTTACAAACAAAATGGTTTTTACACAAGAGCAGAAGGTTTTAATAATTGAATCTTAATTTTCGTAATGGTATTCGAGAAGATGGTGAATGGATATAGAGTCTCTAAGCTTGCATCGATGAGTTTTATGAAAAATTTCCTGCGGTTATCAATATTCAAAATTTACGTGTAAACATTACAAACACTGTTGCATGATTTAAAAATACACGTAGTGTTGAACGCAAAAAAGGAAGTGGAAGACAGCGTATGGATGATGAACCTAGACAATCCATATGTCAATTATCCCAAGAAATAGGCTTATCATACAGTACCTGTCAAAAAAGAAAGACCTGGATATGCATCCATATAAAATGCTAGCCTTCCACGAACTTTTACCAGCAGATTTCCAGAGGCGAACTTTATACTTCCGTTGGTTTGTTCAGCATCTAATGGATAACGATGATTTACTGGATTCACACGAAACATGGTTTCATCTTTCTGGATATGTCAAATCACAGAATTTTAGGTTGTGGAGTAGAGAAAATGCTCACATTTTTACAGAAGCTCCTTTACATCCAATAAAGGTTGGACTATGGATTGCTGTTTCTCGAAGACGATTAATTGGCCCCATATTTTTTAAGGGAACTGTAACTGCTGAACGATACAGGAACAATATCTTAACTGTTTTCATAAACCAATTATTGGACGACGAACTACAGCATGAATATTTCCAACACGATGCCACCACAGCTCACACAACACGAAAAACTCTGAATTACTTACGCGCGTTTTATGATAATTGTATCATAAGCTTAGGTTCAGATATCGAATATACACTACGTTCTCCTGATTTAATACCTTTGGATTTTTTTATTTTCCTTATTTGAAATACAGTTTTTAAAAAGATCCTGTTCATAACGTTCAAGACCTACAACAGCGTATTTCACAGTTAAGTACTTCTATAGCTCTAGAAACATTGCAGAACATTTCCACCAATATGAAACGCCGTGTAAACTTAATTTGCGAACTGGAGGCAAGCATTTTCAGCAACTTCTCTAATTACATCTTTTGGATTTTCTGACCATTTAAAAACGGTGCTTTACAAGGGCTACAAATTTGTAAACCAGGAATTCCTAAATTCACAGACATCACACTCATTCAATTTGTTGCAACAATCTGTTTTAACGATGTTTATAATATTTTAAAAGTCTTTTTACAGATTAGATTTCAATAGCTCTCAGAGTAACAAACTTCAAGAAAATTACAAAGCTAAGACATGCCGTCTAAATTTTATAGCAAGAGTTGATAAAATTTTTTAAAAATAACTCGGTATTAACTGACAATTATTTATGAAACAATAGTTGCTGTATATGGAGAAGCACCTTCTTATTCTCAAAAATTGTGGTCTAAATTCTTTCGATGGGAAGAGAATCAATAAATTAACGATGACCCAAAGTCCCGACGGGCCTTGGAAACTCGAACTGAAGAGATGGTGAGAAAAGTAAAAAATTTGGTACTGCAAAATCGGCATATAAAGGCGAATGAAGTCTGTATATCCAAAACAAATGTCCTGAAAATGTTTCATGACATTTTGGGCATGAAAAAGGTGTCATTCCTAGGTTGTTTACACCTGAAAAACAAACTGGCGAGAAATTTCTCAAGAAAGTTTGGCCGCGTTGAAAAGGGACAGACATTTTTTGTCTTGAATTATCACGGGTAATGAGGCTTGGACACTGGGACACTGGGTCACTGGGCCCCTCCCACTAAACAGGAATCGATCCAATAATTCATAAAGGTTCTCAACCACAAAAAAAAGTCAAAACACATTTCATCTAACTCTGAGGTGGCTCCATCAAACTTCTATTTTTTTTTTTCATAAACTTAGAAAAAGCATCTCAAGAGAAAACGTTTCGCATATAATAAAATACATAAAGAAGCTTTTGAATAATATTTTGCAAAATTGCGGTCGGAATTTTTTTCTGGGAGTGTGGGACAATTGAAGAGTGGAAATTTCAAAGGTACTAAGTGCCAAAAACACGAAACAAAGATATTTAGAAAAAACTTTATTGAACAAAAATTATCAAACATACACCAGAGTTTTAACGCTTGGAGATTACTTATATTACTCTGAATAAAATTCTCAAAAATTACGAGGAAATACTGAAAAATGTATGATATAACAATTATTTTGAAGAAAAGAAATTGGAACGTGCTAAGTGCCGAACAGGGACCCTAGTGCTAAGTGCCTACTGACAATTTTGCAATAACTCTCTGTAGAAGTTCTTGTGCTGTTCCTGTTGTAAGAAGTTTATTATTAACTCTAAGTGTTTTTTTTCTTATTTGCACCGATGTGGTTTACATATGGTAGTTCTTCAAGTCTTATGTTTTTTCACATCCTGCAGGGTTTTACCTTTTTTTAAAATGGGGATTCTAAGAAACTGTGCTGATTCAGTAAAACTGTTTTTGCACAAAAGCACTCCAAGGTATCTCATCTGGAGTTAACTTTGGTATCGATAGTTTTACTTATTTGTACTTTCTTTGTGTTCATAACTGAATCAGTAGCAGCTTGAATGTTCAAAAATTTATTCAAATTTAAATGCAAATTAACATGTAAGCTAAAAATACACTCTACTTATTACAAGCAAGACGTTACACAGGTGATTCCTAAGATGAGTAAAAATTTTAATAGCGTGTAGAACTCTTTAAAGGAAACATTAAAAAAAATTAAATAGAAAGCTTATTACATTATTTTTGTAAATAAAATCATTCAGGGAATTTTGATTTTATTTATTTACTCTTGGGTAAGTCATGTCCAATTGAATCAGAATTTTTTTTGTCTACTAAATGGCACTTGGCACGCGGAAAATGAAACATGGACATAACTCCATCGCCATCTTTACATCTGGATATAAACTATTATTTCTAAGTCTGGCCCTTAGACCGTTTCATGAGACATTGGCGATGGCACATAGATCGCATTAAGAGAAAAAGTGAAAACAAAAAAAAGGCACTTAGCACCTTTGAAACTGCCACTCTTCGATTGAAAAAAAAAAGATGTGTAAGTGATGAAGGGAGTTACGTAGAAAAATGAGGGTTGTTAATGTGTTACATAGTTTGTTTCATAGTTCGGTAGATAACATAAAAATACGACGTGGTACTTTGCTAAGGCTCAATTGCATCAATGTCGTTGTTAAGTGATCCCAGGTTAAATAGAGGAAAATAATTAGAATTTTGTAGTGTAATGAGAATTTTATAAAAAAAATATGATTAAAACAAGAAATTTCTTAACTTCAATAAATTGTTAGAGGTACGAATGGTTTGAAACAGAAGACGTTACAGCAGGAAGGCTAAGACTTATACAAATATCTTACTTATAACGTTGGTTTTTATACAAGACGGTAAAATTTATCGATGAGTGAATTAAGGTTCACGAGTCGATAATTAAATTTTACCGTCGTGTCTAATTTTTTTATTGCGAACGTTAAAGACAAAATTTAAACAATTTCGCAAAAAAATTAAAAAGAGCAATCATGTGTCAAAATCGCGTTGTATGATCATGATCCCAGTAACTAGCGTGGGTTGTTGCTATGGTTAAGTTGAAATATTTATTAATTCAAATAACAAAATTAAAGTACTTTATCTACCCTTGCTGTTAAAGTGTTACTTTATCTACCCTTGCTGTTAAAATTCCGTTTTATCGACTGTTTTGAGTTGGACAAAGCACACTTTAACGTTCACTATAAAAAAATTTAATAAATTGGAAAAAGAAGAGACTATAAAATTCGGATTGAAAGTTTATGTAGGAAAAATTAATACGTCGATTACTTGAAGACGAGGGTAACAGTTATTACCCTGTTGGTAAAACGTCAAACACCAAAAGTGTTTAATATAAATAACACAGAGGCTCTAGGTGAAGAAGAATGATAATTTATATAATCTAGGGCTCGAACGGTTTCATACAAACGCATATGAACTAAATAGTATTTTGCTAAAAAAGAGGGTAGTACAGAAACAAGAATTTACAAATGTTTACATTTGTTTCACTCTAACTATTTTGTTAACACTGTGAATATTCATTAATCATATACAATCCGCCCTCATGTTTTAGCGTGAATAGTTATCTAAATCTACGCCATCAGCGATGAGTAGTTAGTAATAAGTTCCAGCAACAAAATTATAAAATTTCAAAACGTTGTCACCGCTAAAATAACGATCACAGATCAATAATATTTAATCCATTGCAAAGAGTATAATGTGTACATTCTCCTTGCACCAAGAAATTGAAAAAATATTTGATAATAGCGACGTTCAGACCAATTGAATAATACAAAGTTCAAACGCTGATATCTCATTATCCCGCATTTGCATAAACATTTTCTTTACAGAATATGAAAGTACACATCGAGATCTTTCATTTTAAGTGATCTCTGAGTGTTATCAAATATAC
The DNA here is from genome assembly GCA_039766575.1 of Serrognathus titanus. NCBI lineage: Eukaryota > Metazoa > Arthropoda > Insecta > Coleoptera > Lucanidae > Serrognathus > Serrognathus titanus. Next base: position 22,925,265 of record CM077913.1, read on the forward strand.
TTTTTCAATTTCTTGGTGCAAGAAGAATGTACACATTATACTCTTTGCAATGGATTAAATATTATTGATCTGTGATCGTTATGCTAGCGGTGATAACGTTTTGAAATATTACAATTTTGTTGCTGGAACTTTATTGCTAACTTCTCATCGGTGACGCCTTCTGCTTCCCGCAGACTATGCTTGATAGTTCCACACATATGTAAAGTATCATACCTTGTATGAACTTAGTTGTCTAAGTTCTTTTATATGATGTAAAAATTAGATTTAACAGAAAGCAAAAGTGTAGGTTATAGATTACAGAAATGAAGTTCTTGTATCGTAAATAGTTGCAACATTTCAATAAAAGCAATTGAACAATATAAATTGAGATAGATCGACAAAGGTGAGGATGGATTGAGACGGAAAAAAAATATAGTAAGCGAAAATACTAGGAATAAAAAGAGGAATGTCGGAGTATCAATTGTTAAAAATTTCTCTTAGCAGGTGTCAAGAAGAAGACTGTAAATGAGATGTAAAAACGAGGGAAAATGAAATAAATAAATACGCTTCTTCTCCCTGCACTGTAGAGTTCCGTTTATCATTTAACTTAATGAATGTACTACCTTCGTTGCAGTTATAAAGTTTTCCTTTACACCGTCTGTTTCACTGAAACATGATAAACGGGAGAGATAGAACAAGCAATATTATAAAATATGTCACTTGATCACTATGTCACATCCTACCTTGCTGTATATTATACAGGGTGTCGCTAAATTACTTGAACATGGCTTTCTAAAAACTTTAGTGACTTAACCTCAGAAAAATTATTGCAAAATCTATGTTGGTTACCACACTTGCTGTTCACAACGAATTACTAAAACCATCCAGAAAGATGTCTTACCTGCCTGGGAATCCTCATACCAAATATAATTCAAATTGCTTAAAACGTTTTTTTGTTATTAGAGAAATTATCTTTCTTTCAAAAAATTTTAAGGAGAAAACTGGCTTAACGAAGTACTTTTGGATATAGATAAATTGGGTTCAATCGTCTTATTTTGAGGCCAGGAATCTGTGGTTATACCATGTCCACGTAATTTAGCGACAATCTCTAGACACAAGGTTCATATAAAAATCAAAGGATTTAATATAAGAGCGAGCAAAATATGCGATTACGTAAAGAAATATGCATTAAGCTGCCCAAAGCAAAAAGGCCGTAACTGCAAATTTCATATTTTTGAAATGTCTTATGGGTTCCCGAAATAGAGTCGGAACAGAATATATTACAAACTGTATTATAATGGTATTTTTTTAAAGAATAGGTATTATGTGCTAATATTGCTTAGTAAATGTGATACAAAGATGTGTTTATGATACTTTAAGTGGGTACTAATCCAGTTAAGTTACGGCCTTTTTGCTGCCGAAAATTAATAACTAATGTTAAAAAGGAAAGTCTAAACGATAGTAGTAACAACGAATAGGTTGAATCGCAACATCGTTTACTTTTTGACACAACTTTGTATAGGAATAAATTTTTTTTGATAATAATAATAAGGTATCTTGTCCGTTGAAAATGTATACAACAAAATTGTAAATATTTTAAAACAGTGTGAAACGAATTATTAAAGAATTCGCTGGATTTAATAAATATAAGTAGCATTTAGATAAGTATAAATAACTAGAGAATTTTTCTAACTTAAGTCCTCCACTGTAATCTCTGATATTTCAAATTTGAGTAACCACTGTGCACCTTAGCAGAATTAAAATTCATAACCTGCAATCAACTAAAATTAAAGCAAAATATTAATAAAACCATAAAGTAACATGCACAATATCATACGTTTTCATTACGTAAGTAATAAAAATCACAGAAGCTTATAACTTTGAAACATAATTCAAGATCCCATGAACTTGTTTGGTTACCTATTAAAATAATTTCAAATTAATACCTTCACAGCAAAAATAAATTTGCACGTATGTACATAATTTAAAAAGAAACAATAATTTACTCTATCGTATGCCAAACTACGTATAAATCAACTACATTTCCTTGACCACGTGTAATGCGCCTATTTCGTGTATGAAGTTAGTGGTTAGTTACAGTAACTGTATGTTATGTTATGTTATGCATAATCAATTGAGAAAATTAAAAGTTAGAAAATATTTCTTATCGCTGAAATCTATATCAATTGCTTTATTAATTTCTCTAATCCTCCTTCACGGGAAAAAGTTACTATAACATATTTTTAACAAAAATAAAATCAAACAAATATTTTAAAAATGTCACTTTTGTGATTTTACTAGAGAATCAATCGCTTCCTTGTATAATTTGCAAAAGATTTTCATATTTTTATCATTAATTCCTGTTCTTGTGTTTTGGGATTTTAGAAATCCAAAAAAGGAGTAAATTTTTCTAAATTTTTCAATAAACCAAAAATTTTTTAAGGTACAGAGTTCTGATGAGGCCCAATAAGGCCGAAATACATGTATAAACTCTTTCCTAACACTTTCTATGTTGCCAATTACACAATATTAATTAATTTTCATATTTTTAACATCGAAGATAACTTCTCGTGTTAATATTATTATGAATTTAAATCTTTCATTAACGAATTTTTCGAATGAATTGAGCTTGCAGAACGTAACAGATGTATGATGTTTACCGTAGATTTACGGTAAGCGCAACATCAAATAATGTGCTGGGGTTTTAAATCTCACCGCAACTCGACTATGCATTTTTACCATGTTTTTATAGTTATGAAAGCAATGACACCAAGTACATTCACCGTGCGATCTCATCAAGCGTTTCTCTCGTATATGTTCCCTCTTTTTCTCTCAGGCACGAATTTTTGTGAACTTTGGAGTATATCAAATTTTAGTTCACTATTACTGGCGAGTCACTGCGTGTGACATATACGCACCGTACACGATGATGTAATCTCATCGTTGAAAACTTTCATGAAGTGGAACAATTCACTTTTTTATTCGTGGAAAAAAGAGAGAAAAACCGTCGACGGGAAGAGTTCAGAACTCGTAAAAGCAATTACCCGCCGTAGTTTTAAAACTCGCACGTCCACCACCAGGTTTTACCTTTGCTGCGGCCTGTTGTTTCGTAACTACGACCACGTAGCGTGCGTTGTTCTACGTAAAACTATTTGTACAAATGGACGAAATTACTGCCGCTGCCATGTCCGCTTTATAGTTTATTTCACGTACATTTTTACACAATGGACTCATCAAATCTAAACGTTATGCTCCTGCCGCATCAGTTCGATTCGGATTTTTTGCAATTTATGTGCCCCTACAAAACAAAGCAAATAATTTTTATTTATGGTTGGGGTCTGTATATGTGCACACCAACGGGCAAAAGTTGTGTGATTATAATGAGGACTCGGTAGATATTACACTCCCATATTATGTGTTTATGTATACAAAAACAGAATCAGAATATAAATCAAGACCCCAAATAGAGATTAGATACTTATTAAAACAGAATAGAAATATAATTCCATAAACACTAATGAAATAATAGAAGGAATAGCAGAAAACGATAACATGTCCTTGTATTAGAAATAAATAAAAGAATACACGTGTCATTGATTTCTAAATCTATACATAAGATTGAACTCAATACACATGAAATTTTAAAAAATGAGAGATATTGTGGTATTGTGAATTTTTGTAAAAAAAAAACATGAACATAAGAGAATTAGATTTGAGTTTTCAATTATAACTGGAAACGTTAAATGACAAAAAAAAATACATGTAAGAAATAAATTACATAAATCACAACAACCAATGATTACTTTAAAAGTATGTAAACAAATCATAAAAGATATACAAAAACAACAATAGTAATAATAAAATAAATATAAACAGAAATGTACAATCAAAGTAATATTATTGCGATGATAGATTCGAAATTCTAGTATCTATCATATATTTTAAAGATTCACAAAAGAATAAGAATATTTAAAATTTAATAGCATTCATAAAAATAATAACAGAGAAATAAGAGTTTAGAAGCAAAGATATCCTCAAACAAAAAACCCTTTATGTAGATTGAAATGGTTTGCACATTTAACGAGGAGGGAAAAATAGTATTGCAAGAGTAATTACTTAATTAATTTTAAAGCCGACAAGCTCAGCGAGGGAGGAAGTGGAAAACGCTAAAATCGCGACGATGCCGGTGGGATGAGATAATATGATATAAAAAACGTAAACTGCATGCATAAAAACTGAACCTTACAATGAATACAATGAATCCAATGCTTAATACCCTTGCTGCTGCGTTGGTTTTTACAAAAACAACTAACTTTTTAATAATAATTTCATTTGGATGATGTACTACAAAATTCCCCTTTTCTGATTTGTAAACGCAGAAGTTTACTTGTAATTACAATTGCGGTTTCTCATAACTCTACAATAAAAAAAAAACAAGCATGAATTATAAATTCCTTAAGGCGTATTGAATTATTCAAACCTTTACAGCATTAGCAGGTTTTTAGTTAAATATTCGCATAATAGTGTATAAATTGTTATTCACATAATTATCCAGAAATTCTATTAAGATTTTATTACAGGAAATTTCGTTGCAAAAATAAGAAGACGATCGCTTATAAATAGCAATTAATTTCTAAACAAAAAATACAAAACGTGCTTCCCATGCGGATTTCCTTCGTGTGCCACCAAGAAACAAAACAGGAAAAACTGAAAATGAACCCTTAAATATGTAAATTGGAAACTAGCGCAAGTCACCGACAAACTCCTTAACATATGCATAAACCTTTTGACGTGTTAAAGTGAAAGATATATTTCTCGTCGGACTTCGACGCAGTCGTGAGACAAAAAAAAAACGGAATGCATTAACCATTTCGCAGATGGGAATTCCGTTTGCGTTGATAGTGATACAGATTTCATATTCATTTGTGAATGCAAATTCGTGCCGCATAAATTCACCTCGAACCGACCTTCATACTATAAATCTAGATTCGGAAATTTCTACTTTATTGAGGGTGTGTTGGACGATATAAGTTTTACGGTTTCCAAATGAACGAAATTTTTGAAGTTTATATAAGACAAGAATTCTAAAAGTTTAAGCAGAGGTTCTATTTTATTTATTTCGATTGTAAAGTAAAACACATAGATCTGTATTACTATATACTGACTTAGGAAAATACATTAAAAGAGGTGAGCAATGTAAGTTTACAAATTAGGGGTCGAATTCTGTTTCATAAAAATATTGCAATGAATCATTGAGTCGGAAGAAGATTCATAAAACAAACATAAAAATAAATAAAAAAAGCAAGTAAAAACGTTTTACTGTCAAATTTTCTGTACGAAACTTTCAATATTATACTAATTTTATAATTTATACACTGAGGAAGCAACAAAATCGTTTGTACAAATTTTTTATTAGTAAACCACTGTAAACCATGAAGAAATTTCTATAAAAAATTGTAGATTTTAGATGACAAAAAAAGAAATGTTGGAAGAAGATTTATCACTATTGCCTTTTTTATCGAAAGAAAATCAGACATTCTCGTTATGATACATAAAGCTTTTCAGAAATATGCAATACATACAGGAACAAATTTATTTTCAAAAAAGAAGCAATTCCAAAAAGAAGGCATTGATCTGTAGGGTTTTGGTTCGATTGACTTAAATTATTTGATTCTTTGGATTCAATTTTTAGTTACATATTCAATCGTACGATCAGAGAACTAAAAGAAAATAAAGCTTCAAATTACGTATTACCCTTTTCATGAACTCAATAAAATCTTCTAATAACTTTTTATTCCATTTTAATTACTGCTTACGTAAAATGTAAACAGTAATCATCCCTAACACGTGTTAGATTTTTATGTATCTACACAAAGCAGGTCTCTACTTGCTAATTAGCACATATGAACTGACAAAATTGGTTGAAACCAACACTTTCCTCCAGGATATTATATATAACAAGTAAGATTTTTATATGTACGACTCTACTTCTTCAGGATTCGACCCAATACGTTTCAAATTTGTCAAAATGAAATAAAAAAATCATGTAAACTACAATACTGAAGTTAAACATAAAGAAACTTACTATTTAACAAGTTTTTTTTCCAATTTTTTTAGTTTTACCATCTCACCGTTTATAGTTATTATAACACTTTTATTTTATTTTGGAACCATAATCATCTTTACTGGCACTCAAATGCGGGCATAATTTGGCGTTTATAGCCCGAGGGCTTTCAAGTTGCTAATAATAATAATAATAATAATAACAATAACTTCACGAATTCAAAGAATAATCAAAATACAACCAATTCAAACAATCTAAGCTTTGTTATTAACAATTATTATATTTATTAGAACAAAATTTATAGAAATTGAAACTGCAATTACTTGGATTTGTAATCGTAACGTCGCCAACTCCAACGCTAACAGGTCCTCCATTTGTCTGGGAGTATACTTATTCCCTATTGACCAGAAATGCTTTCGCTGATCCAAATTTTGTTTTGTAGGGGGAATTTTCTATGTAAGATTCGGCTACCTTATCCGAACGCCATTCACCCAATTGCCTCAAAGTCCTTGTATCACTGTCACTTTCCGCCAATATAGTGGCAGCGCTCCTTCGGAAGCAATGCCTCGTGTATTTATTGGCATCCGGTAGCTTCAAAAAATCAGCGATCATACGAGGCATTTTTCCAAATGTGTTCTCCACTGGTTGGGAACTGCATTTGCTGTTGTGATAAGATAAAGCAGACTGTCAGTTCCGACATGTTTTGGATGTAAAGAAGTATATTATTGTAAAAATTAACGGAATTTTGGTTCGAAACTACCTTGACATATAGGTTTTGATTCGACAGATTTTTACCAATTGGATCGAACCCTCAATCGTCACATCTTGAACATTTAAATCATGTAGCTCCTCACGTCGACACGCTCCAAATATACCAAAAACTGCAGCAACCTACAAACAATAACAATGTACACAGCAAAATTAACCAATTAGTAATATTGTCGTACCTTAACTAATAAATACGTATGGTCTGGTGCCTTTACCATGAGTTCCTCAATTTGGTTCCGCTGTAGTACCAATGATTTCTTAGCCGATAGAATTACTTTTCATAAATTCGGTCAGCAGAAGAAACTTCGATATGTCAATACCTTCCTTAATCATTTCCGAAGAATATACGTTTTCACCTTCTTTCATCATTTTAACATTTTGAATCGTTTGTAAACAAAGTAGTAAATAAACCCTTAGTAACGTAAGCAAGCCCATAGTAACGTAAACAATCTGCACCACTATGATCTACATCTGCACATCACTCGCATACGAAATAAAAATATCAAATTCATGCATTTTGGCGATTTCAATACCAAAATAAAATAAAACGTTGTATGTACCACGGGCATAATTGTAAATAATAGCCCTCGAGCATTTAAAAACCCTCCGTTTCGCGTCGGGCTTTAAATTTACTCTCGGGCTATAATCTTCTAATTATGCCCTGAATACATAAATAACTATTATTTTACGCCATTATATTATTAATTCGGTATATTTGCATATACTCTTGCAAAATTTGCTCTTACATTTATAAAAATTAATTACATGCATTAAAACTAAACTACAACACAAATATGACATCACACGAAATTACTACTTTAATGTAGTACATGCCAATAAACTTTTGAATTTACAAATTGATAGCAATGTTAATGTTTCTTTCGAGCCTCGATTATAGTTCAAATAAATGTTTTCAATTTATATACAATTCAGTGAATTCATATCGTCAATAAATGCTCAGTCATCAGTGAATATTGTGAATAAGTTCACTGCTAGCTTTTAAAAAAATTTGAATATACGTTTACCATAAGAGGAATCCAATCCATGTTTTGATTGATAATTGCAGATACAACACAGCGACAATTTTCTGCACAACAATAGAGCATTAAATAATTTGCAGCCATTAAAAAAGTACGTTTTTGGTATAATAAAGTGGAATGAGAATCGGGTCGGAGATTATGTTTAAATCTTGTTTGATAAGTATGCTTAGACTTATTTTGTATAAAAAATTCAGGGTGTCTATATTCAAAACAACAGAGTTCGTAAATCTATATGAATGGAACTACAAATATTTGATGACTTTTAAAGGCTTTTTTACACGAGTCGCGATGTTTAAATTTAGCTAGAATGCGCATTGCGTATTTTTGTAAGATAAATACTCAACACCATTTGCTGTTTAGACCCCAGTGTATGAGACCGAATCTTAAGTGGCTATGAAATCTTGAAAAATATAAAGTTCGTAGGGTCGCTTGATTACAATGTGCAGATATAGTTCCTAATGCGAAGCAAGATCTGCTTAATTTAGAGCAAAGTGGAAAGTGGTACAATCACTCTATGTAGAGTTTTTGGGTCAGTATTATTAACAGTACTGGATCTAATGTTAGTGAATAAAATTAATGAGGTTTTGTTACAGTTAATGTGCAGTTTGTTTTTTGACATCCATATTCCTGTTTCATGAAAAATTTTTTTAGTTTCTTTTTTCAGCATCTAAAATATTATCACCTATCATCTCTATGTTTGTGTCGTCCGCATAACACACTACGTTACAGTTGCTGTTCCGCAGAAAGTATCCAAGGTCATTAATGAATATGAGGAAAAGTGTTGGCCCCAGGCAAAATATTCGCCAAATTGAACAGCCACAGTTTGGTCAGACAGTATCGTACCTTTCTCCTTAATACTAGTGTTACATATTTACTGTTTCTTATTTTCCGTTACGTGGTTAATAACTTTCCACATGGTTTTATTCTTATTATCAGCATTAAAAATGATGTTCTCAAAGTAATTATATTTTGTTTCGGTTAGCAGATTTTTATATTGTATATTTATATTACTCCTTAGTTTCTTAAAATCCGGATTTTTTCATAGGTAAATGGTAAATCATTTATATGCATAACAGTTTTTTTTAATGTTTAATTTCTGTTGTAATCCATTTTGCCGGGTTAGTTTTCTTTATATGTACTTTTCTTAAAGAAAACGAGGTATTGAAGTAATGTAAGAATGTTGATAATACCTTACCAACTGTTTTAATTTGCAAAAATGATACTTCAAATTTTTTGTAAGCAGAAAAATCATAAAAGCGAAACTATTTCAACACTTTGGCTTAGTTTATATGATTGGAGCTTCAGAATCAAAATACTAGTCCGCTATTACAGTTGAATTTATTAATTAGTTTTACAGAATATTTGAAAAATTAAGTGGTAAGACAGAACAAAATTCAAGAAATTCTAAACATTTACTAAAAAAAATTAACTTCCGTGGCCGTTGCCAATCTTTTTATGAATTGGTGGAACCGCGTCATTTGTGCTGAAATTTTATCCTTCCTTTGGAGCTACTGTTTGTTACTTTGTAAAAGCACAGAAAAAATCAGAAGCAAGAAGAACAGCAAGCAGACCTGAATAAATTTTTTGTAATGAAAGAAGAATATAGTGACGCGGTTCCTTAGAGAGAAAATACAAAAAAATAAAATTAATTATGGATTTTCGCTTTAACTTCAAAAGAGTTTCAATGTTCTTCTTCTCTTTGTTCGAAGTTTTCTAAATATATACATTGTTTTGTGTCATTATAGGGTTTTATCTCCTAGATATGAAGTAGTTTAGTAATGTTACTGTCCTGTAGAAGCCATGGTTTTCTACACGTGACAAAAAAATTGAAACTCGATTAAACTACGACATACGTATTGCTGGATACTATCTTCTTGGTTTATGTTAATTCCTCTTTAAAAGTGGTTTGGTCGATCACAGACGTAACGAACAGAAGATAATTTCTTTGCCAAACTATCTTTAGGGAGAAGCTTCCTAACGTAAGTTATATCTGTATGGGGCGTTTTCATAATAGAGCTAAAAGAGACTTTAATTTAAAGTCACTTTAAAAGTAGGAAAACTAATGTGTTTTTATAGGATAAAGTCACTTTCAATTTAAAGTTCTATTATGAAAGCGGCCCTTAGTTATGAGATTTATGACATTCAACTTAAATCAGTTCACCATTGAGATAATTACGCATTTAATTAATGGCATTTTTAACTAAATTTCCTTAAAAAGTGGATTTATCACGTTATTCCATATAAGGTCGTGACTTCTACGAGAAATTTGATAACACATATTAAAACTAACTCGTTAAGTATACACTTTACAGAAGAACAAAAATAAGAAATAAATAAGATCTGGAAAAAAGTTTGTAATCAATGAAGGGGAAAAAATCTACACGCATCCATTATCCGCCCAATTTATCATCCATTTTAATTTCTAAGATGCCAAGCTGTCTCCAGAAATTCACACAAAATTAAACTAAACAGTTAAATTCGCTAATTAAGATAAAAGGAAGCCGCCTCGGCGTTCTAATTGTAACGAACTTTTTGTCTTCGGTTGCTGCGTAATTTCCCTTCAAAATTTTCTGACGCCCGCGCCCGTATTACGTCGACGTCCCGTTTGTGACCCGCTAATTCACAGCGGTGCACAAGACGTCGAGGCCCGATAATTTCCAAAGCGACGAACAAGTAAATAAACAGAGATTCGAAAGAAAATTGCAAGCAAATATAGCGCGGCGAATCTTTCATCGCGTTCAACGAACCTTGACACACCGTCGTCATCAGGATAAATCGCACATGTCTTCCATTAAGAGCCGTCGTAAATACATATTTGAATTTCATTATGAACACGCCGTGGTCTATTAGTGTCAATCAATGTAAATAAATATATACATTGAGTATAATGCGTTTCACTTATTACCATTTATTTGTTATTGATTGCTGAGCTTTGCAACTCAAATTTGTCCTCTGCTTTATTAGTACTTAATCGTCAATGTGGGTCACTTCGTGTCAATTTATTTTACATTTGATATTCATTACGCGCGAGAGGTTTTGCCTACAGCCATAAAGCTTTAATCAATAAAGTTTACACTACGTGAAAATTTTCAACACTTTCCTGCTTATAAAAGATTACGCACATTAACTGAATATTTCCTTGAATAATTTAAAGAGAAAAAACGGCAGGTATTCATTTACGAGATTAATAAATTATAATCAAGTATTGACTTTTATGTATAACAAACACAAAAGAGTCCTTTCTTATTTTATTCGGAAAATTGTGGATATTAAAATGATTTGACTAACAATAGATTCATTCTGTCAGAAATTTTTGGGGAAGGATTACGACTTCCCAGAGACAATCATTTCGAAAATCCAAAGTTCATTATGAAATTGGTAGTATGTAATCTAATGTACTGCACACCGTGGGCATTTCAGCAATTTCCTTTGTCGAACTAGTTTTACTGGAACTTAATAAGAAGAGGAAAACGGTTTCGTTCAATAAGTTTGTTGATTCAATTATTACATTAAAAATACATATATGTATGCATAAAGAGTCTCGACGAAAAACTTTTTAATACTAAATAACTATAGAAGTAGTTGATCATAAAATTTCAGATTTATGAAATGTCCAAAAGTAGGAAATGCCACAAGTAATCCTACTATTCTAACAATCGTTCTAAATTTTATGAATATTAAAAAACAATGTCTCCTTTTGTTAGTGAAGGAAAAGAAAAATCATACGTCTTTCAATGTCTAAGTAAACTAAATTCTTCTAACCGTTCATTAATTTAATTATTAAATCAATTAGGTTTTGTTTTCAATTCATTACGCTGGTCATTAAGTCTATTTATAAGTGCAGAATTAATGTCGTTGTAATTAATTTTAATCTCTTGATAACTTGTTTTAACATCGTCATCGTTATTGGAGACACGTTTCAATGTTGCTTTTATGATGAAGATTCCATCTGCTTAATTGATTTAAAATTAATTGTTGTATACTTTTTTAAATAATAAATTAAATCTACCTATGTTTTTATAATAATGCAATTATCGTGAAATTGCAACAATGCTGATAATTAAAAATTGAATTTGTTTACAAATTATTACTTTATTCGAAAAGATAAATTCTGATCAAATTATACACATAAACAATCGTAACAATGTAATATATTTATGAAATAAATTTTGTTTCGCTGTCTATTCGAAATTGACTCAATATGCAGATTTTGTGCAAAATTTAAGATATTTTTAAATTTATAATGATATAACTTTAGCTAACTTTAACACCACAACTTTTATGTATGTACCTACAAGGTTAATACTTGTTTTCTAGATTGACGCAGGTACAATGTCTACAGGTTAATCAAAATCATGAAAAGTAAATATAATCATGTAAATGCCAAGAAAAGGAAACTTGGAAAGAAAATGGAGTTAAATACGAAAATAAATATAATAATCTCTGAAATAATGTTGGCAGAGGGAAATTAATTAAATATGGAAAATTACCCCCTTTTTACTCCACTAATATGTTAACACGGAAAACCAGAACATTATCAATATACATATCCATTATTCACTGAAGACAGCAGAGCTAGGAGGACAGGCCTTAGTATAAAATAATAGATACAAAACTAAGCGTTCAGTTGATCACTACGCCACGCCTACTTCACTGTACATTCCAGTTTAGATAAAAGTTTCATATAAAAAGCAAAGGATTTAAGAGAAAAGCGCGCATATTTTCAACTTAAAAAGAATTACATGGTAAACACATTCACCTAAGATAACCACTTGTTTAACAAATTTCAACCAAAGACCAAATATTAACTATAAAATTAATTACAAAGTCAGATTTAATTAACTGGAAAGCATAATAAATTTAGAATTTTTAAGAAAATGCAATCCATAAAATGATTTGCTTGTATCATTCCTTATTATTTATTTGTGATTTTTCTAACACTGCAACAAAAACATTATCGACATTTCCGGTTTGATAAATTAAAAAAAAATCTGTATGTGGTCTTTGTAAAAGCTTTCCAGTATTTTGGAGTGGAGTAAATATCGATCATTTACTTCTACTTCTTTTTCCTTCATATAATAATAAACTTGTCTGTACCGTAGAATTTATAAAAGCTGAACAGAACTGTTATTTGGAAAATATTAAAAGACGAAGTTACGTAACAAAATAATAAGAAGATGAAGAGTTTAAATAGGAAACTTCAAAACCTACATATTATGTCAAAAATTCTTAAGAACACTAAAGGTGTATGAGTTTTGTGCCTTTTTTCCTAATAGAAGACGAAGCATTGAAAGAAAGAAAAGTGATGAAATAAGATACTGAAAAAAACAAGAAATATAAATCAATCACAGACAATATAGTATTCACAAAAGATGACAAACGAGGTAACAGAAAGTAAAGACACTTCCGAACAGAAAATTATACAATTAACTAATGAAAAAAAAACAATACTGATAGGATGGTGTAAAAAAGAGATTTCTAGAAAACACAGAATTACTCATAGAAAATAAAAGGCAATGCATTTTCAATCAAAGGGATTCCACTCCTTTCATACTTTTTTACATTCGGACGAACTTCCTTTTTTTGCCGGCGCGGCATTTCGTTCTTAATTGCACAGAAACTCAGAGCTACAGCAGCAGCAGAATAACCAGCAACAGTAGCAATCCTGAAACTGTTCCCTGTGATCGTGGACAATTCGTCAGTAAAAGAAGAAGTTTTAACGCTATTCTAATCCGAAAGGCAAGAAGCACAGGAGGACGAAACGATTATGTACTAATTAAAAATTTAGATAAAACTTAAAATCAAACACAATAGAACATATATACATAAGAAGGTACGAAAATGAATGGATAAAAAATAACTCCAAAGGTTTACAAACCAAAACAAACTAACAAACAAACAAGAGAAGTAGAATGTACGTGAGAAGAAAGTCAACTAAGTCAGTTCCAAAACTTAGACATAACATTCCTTGATTCTGCAGGTGTAGGAGACCCCATTTTATATCAATCTGAGGTCGTTGGTCATATTAAAATATAAATGAAACAAAGGAAATAAAGGATAATTCGAAATGTGTGTGACGTAAGATCACAAAAACTAAAATAGACAAGTGTCAAGAAGAACCTAATATGAGAAAATAAAGAAAAATCAACGAAAGAGAAAGTGACAAACTAGTAAGATATAAACCATTGATACAAAACTGGATGGAGTGAATGTCATACGAGGGACAAACCCATCTGCAGAAACCGTCTTACAACCCCAAGTAAAAACACATCAAATTAAGAAAATAATTTTTTAAACTAAAAGGAAAAAGTACAATGTCATTTAGATACCTGAAACTTAATACGAATACAGAAAATTCGCATACGTATAACATGTGTTCATTTACTGGTAGCATTACCTGTGGATATATTTTGTTTTGGAAAACGTATGTCGCAGTGTTAAAATTAGGCATAACCAAACTATTAAATGTCAGCATGACATGAATCATAAAATAACAATTATAACTCACTCACAAATTAAATTATTTATTACACTTATAAGGTTCACAGAAAGACAATCTCTGTATGGGATCACCGGGCAGCAATTCTTGCACCAAAATCATGCGGTTAGAAGCGCTTAACATCATTACGTAACGCGTGTCCACAGAAATCTCAATCTGTTGCGATAATTAGCAAATAGAAGTGTAAGAAGCATTTTTCCATTATGTCTTATAGTTTCGGCAGTACATTTTCGAGGTTAACCTGTTATTTTTCTTCGGAAAAGACCTCCAGTTTCACGAAACACACCATCAGGTTGTCTTTTAGTATTTTGCGGTCGACAATATCATCGGGAAATTCAACTCTAAACTCTATCCATGCCCCATCGATTTTTGAACTATTACGAAAATAACTTTCAATCACAAATGCTTTCTGCTCTAATGTAAAACATGATTTGTAATGTGCCATTCCTTCAAATGAATTTCTAAAGTCGTAATTTTTTTTATAAAGTTTGTTGGGTACTGCGCAGTAGGAAAGCTTTTAAATTAAAGCGTGTGCTCTGAAGTTATTGATAAAAAAAGTGAACGTTGTTGTTTATGTGGAAATATTTTGGTGTACTTCTATTCAGTTACGAATAAAAGCCTTTAATTACAAAGTGACTTCGTCTTCCCTTAACACTAACGAACCTAACAAAGTTGGCGACACGCAATGCATGATTAAGAGGATAGTTGTCAATAACTGTCAGTGTCTCATTATCTGATCTTGACATCACATAAAAAAATTAGTAAATGTAAAATTCAGAGAAACAATGTCCTTCAGCTTGAATGCATAAACATAGCCTGCGTTTCATGTTTTCAAATGCATTCGGGATTGGGCGGTTATGATAATAAATACATAAATAATACATAAAACATAATACAATTTAAGTCACTGGGATGCTCTAGTGGTCTAAATTTTGTATTTGCCAAACACAGCAACCCATTTATTTTCCCTAAAGAAAAATAAAGTTGGGAAATATTATTTAAACTGACGGTAAATATTTTACACATATTCATAATCATTATCTGTTTGTTCCTTAAACGGCAAATGCATTAAATAAGATGCATATAACATTTATGAGAGTCAGAACTTCTTGAATGTCCTTTACACCTTACACTCTCACTTAAGTAATAATTAATCGATTACTTTACAAACTCATTTAGGGCACTCAGGCTTTATCAGGGGAAACATTCAAATGAAATATTAATTTTCAATGGAATGAAACTTTCCTTCACGTGTTGAAACTTCTCGTCATTCTTATTGACTTTTCCGTACAGAGAGACAACATTTTCAAATTGTGAAACGTCATATTTGCAATTCAATTAAAGCGGTGCCCGACAAATCACTTGACAAGGCGATTAATATTCAAGAACTTGCATACAATAGCCGTTATGCAAGTTGAGGAAATAAACAATTTCAGTCCTACTTAATTGGCATAAAATAGGATGAATTACATTCAGTTTCCTCGGTGCGGTGCATATAAAATGCAGGTCGCTTCTTTCGCCGACTTACGCCCGATGGGTCCATAAATCAAATACGCTGGTAAATCTATGAAAAATCTAGTTGTAACCTCCGATCAAACAGCGCCTTAATAACCAGTCTGATCACGTACTCGCGAATAATTTACTGCATGCATTTGCAACCGTCCGTAGTCTGTTTCTCTCTAACCGCTCTAAATTGTACGTATGAATTCTAAAAAGGAACACAATTTACGTAAATGAGAAGTGAAGAGTCTGAATTATTCGCCACGATATATGTATGTGATTACTACTATGAAGAGTAACAGAACCAAAGTACTTAAAAATTTATGTAAATTATCACTTGAAAACTCGATTTTGTTACTAATAATATTAAACTTACAGAACTCATTAATGATGAACCTGCAAAACTAGTTAATAATAACTACAGTTTACTGATTTGTTACGATGTTTGACAAGTTGTTTGACGTCGCAACTCATATAATTAAAGGCATCATAATTTGATTGTTCTTTACACTATTAAACAAGTCAAAAATTAAAAAAAGGAGTCGATATATTTAAAAGAGACTATGTGTTTTCGAGGTCATTGATTTTGAATATTTGTAATAACATCAAAATTATAATCCGTTCATATAAACCGACTTTTCGTTTCTATCGAAAACCTTCCTGATCCACATAACATTTACTATGGAATCGGTTAAATTTTAACAATTTACAAAATTTCTTTCTTGACACCAAAACTTGGAAATTATCGATCGTCTATAATTTCTTAATATACTCATAACATAGTAAAGGCAATTAACTCAGAATTATTAGTTCAAAAAAAATACCATTACATTCACATAAATATTTTAATATTTAAATTACTTAATTTGATAGAAGCAAGAAGCGAAGCTGTACCACTTGATTGATCATTACTAATTCAAATAGTTTAACGAGAAAGTGCAGGTACTTTTTGACGTCATATTTAAGTGATGGCATTACTTTTCAACAACTTCAAACCTTTTTAAATTTTAAATTTTAAATAGATACATTTCCGGTGAGTTTTACTAACAGAGTTTCCTACAAAAATAAACTTAATACTCCTGTAATTCAGTTCTAATTTGATGATTACATGATAAGTTCTTTTGGTGCCAAACATGGAACGTCTATAATTCCTTAAAACGTCCACAATACAGTAAAAGCATTTAACTCAGAATTATTAATTCAAAGAAAATACCATTACGCTCATATGAATATTTTACTTCTAATATTTAAATTACTTAATTTTATATACGCAAGAAGCAAAGCTGTAAGGTTTGATTCATCACTAAGGCCTGATTTTACAATCGCCCTATAAACTGAATATAACAATATTTGGAATAACATGACGTAGATATGGAAAATGGTTAAAGGATATTCGGCAAATAATTATTCTTTTTTTTATTCTATGTTTACAATACCCTAATTCAGATAGTTCAGCGAGTAAATGATGAAATTTCAAACGCTCTAGACTTTAAAATAAGTAGATGTAGATGATTTCCGGTGAGCTTTACTAACAGAGCTTGCTACTTTACGGTATCCTTTGCTCTTGGACCAATCCATATTAAGTGACCCAAAAATTTGGACTGTTAGTCGATATTTTTCTTAATATTTAGTTTCAATTATGTAAGTATTTCAATACAAAATAAAAATTGCAAATTATGAATACAAAGAAAATAATGCAAAACTTCAAAACTATTTGCCTATTTACAGAGTCAATTTTACTAGATTTTTTTTCTATAATTTTTGCTGCATGAACGACAGATGTGAAATTCTCTAACTGAGAATTTGGTTTCAGAATTAACCTGTATATAAGCATTTGAAATGATCCAATTTTGATGCGACCGAAATTTTGTGTAAAATTTCATTTACATTCAACGAGAATGAATTATTTAAGCGCAATTTAAGCCCGAACGCAAATTTATCAGCGCACAGCATTGAATGCACAAATATAAATTAGAGAAAGGTGGCATAATTCATCCTGGACAAATGGCGAGCTTGTGTGTGAGTGTGCGGCATCACGACGTACGGACGGGAAAAGCGTTCATATATTATACACTTTATGAAAGAAATTACGGAAGTATACGTGACTGTATTTTCAGTGCACCTATTGAAAAAAAGTTACTACGTGTACACAAACACACGCGCGCGGGGCAAGTTATTACTGACCCGATCATAAAAATGTCAGTCGTTTTATTCTGTACTCATAAAGTCGGACGCTGTAGCTCGTTGGCGTTTTGTGCACAAAGTTTTCCTGCTGCTCAACGCCCGGCCAAATGTAACGACCACGACGAAGAAGACGACGACCTATCGCATGACTTTGTTTCAGGTGACACTGCCAACGGCGCTTTGTGTATTAATGACAAGAAAATCGAAAAAAAGGGAGTTACGCCATGATGGAAAGCTATTTATAATTCCCCACTCGAAAAAGAACAAAGTTGAACATTCTCAGCAATTAGTGTTACATATACTTCTTGTATAACAGTTGAAAAGGTCGCACGAGGATGAAGTAACTTTTGATTACTTGAATCAATGGCGTAGCAATCAGGGGTTCAGAGGATGCAACTGTACTAGGGCGCACCGATCCAAGACACGCTTAAAGTACCCAATTTAATTTAGCAATGGGAAGCATTTCATTATTGGGAAGTTTTACAACAGAAAATGCATCGCTTTTCATTTTTCTTGACGAGATTTTTTTTGTTTTGAAACAATGGTAAGCTCCATATCCCACAATCTCTAAGTGGGTAGAACAACAGTGAAAATCGAAGGCCGGAGTACGTTGGATTCAATTATTCCTTCCTTCGTTCGGGACCCAAGTCTCCAGCTTGCAAGTATTGAGCAGCCTGCTCCAGCAATTCATTGACTTTGTTGCGACATCGACCCTTCAAAAACCTTTGTCGCTGAATTGCAAGCCAATAAATGAAGAAATGTGTTAGTATTATGATAACGTTTGATGAATTGACTCAATTTAAGAGACTAATATGAGTAAACATAACCCCATCTACAAATATTCATAAAATAATGTCATATTGCTGTGTTATTTGAATTGCTAACTCAGTCTGTACCAAGGGAAGCCAAAAATTGTGTCCCGTATTCTTTTCTTTTGCTACTGCCAGTTAAGCCGCGTATATTCACCAAAGCTCTCTACAAATACAGAACTGCTCAGAGCTAGTTTAACAAAAGATCTGAAGTTGATTAGGACGCTTCTCGTGTTCGTCGGTTCTGGGCTTGTAGCGAACTGAACCCGATGCGTGAAAGTAGCGATAATGGTGCGTGTTCACCAAAAAGTGTGTTCCGAACTAGCTCGGAGCAAGTTCAAAACTAACGAGTTTACACCAAAATCTGTTGGAGTTCGGAATTAGTTCAGAACGAAAGCTCCGAACTGTTTCGTTATTATTTTGCTCTTACCATAGTGAATGGACACACGTTCAAACTGGAAATTAGTTCCGAGCTGGTTTGCAACTTGTCCGAATTGCGAACCTTTTCACCTTAGCGCTACTTCACGGATTGGGTTCGTCGTTTCGCGAAAAGCTCAGATCCGGCGAACACAAGAAGTGTCCTCACCAAGTTCAGATGTTTTGTGGAGCTAGCTCCGAGCAGCTCTGAACTTATTCGGAGCTTTTGTGAATGCGCGGCTTAAGATGCTGGAAATTCATTTCTAATGTGGACGTCTTTTTTTAATCAGTAACAACTAAATAATACCGAACCAGTTCGGGACTTTCATTATTAAGTAATTCCGAACTCCAACAAATTTTGGTGTGTACATATCGAAAAGCTCTTTACGTGCTGTGAACTCGTTAGTTCTAAACTAGCTCCGAACTAGTTCGAAACACTGTTTTTGATGAATACCGACCTTTAGCCACCAATAAATGACATGTAAAGTCACGTGTTTGCACAGGTAAGAGTATTTAATTTTGAAATAACCAGGAACTGACGAGTTTACACAACTACCAGCCCCTAGTCTTTTTTTAATAAAATCATTTTAAAATTTAATTTAATATTTATTTTCAAATGATTAAATTGCAGTAAGAAAATAAATAACTCACGATTCCATTTGCTTTAATGATTAACTTAAATTCTCCTATTTTTCTCAAGAAATTGCTAAAATAAATTAAATACACTCTTGTGTAATAGTTTTTTTAGATTGTTTATGTTCGTTTTATTGCACAACACTTCATCGAGCACTCACTTCACTTCCTTCGGACCCCGTTCTTAGGCTCCTCCATACCTTGTTGTCGCTGGGTGAGTGCTACCTCTAAAAGTACCTTGCCAACCAAAATTTGACGGCATTAGTCGTGTGTATTATTTGAATCAGCTCTGCTGGCCTCGGTAAAGGTGAGTTACTTGTTTTTACTTTGCTAATCTACTTTCTCTTTCTCTTAAGCATTTTATTTTCCTTTTCATGTAGATATCACAGCAATATGTTGTCTCCAACCTAACAAAATAAAATTTCGAATACTCTATGAAACCCAAATGAGTTTCATAATATAGTTCGGGTCGCCGAGTGGCTTGCCTAGCCGACTTTGGAAGTCGTGGCGTGAGATCGAATCTCACCATTGACCATGAACGTTTGTACTGTCTAATGACTTAAAGACAAAAATGCAGTTTCGCAAAGCAAACAAACAAAACAATAATGTGATCATTAAAGAACCAAAACAGAAAAGAAAAATTCACCACCACGTCATTTTTAACAGTGACTAAGATATATTTTTAAGTTTAAATGATTTAGGCCCGGTCTTTTCATCTGCCTGTTAAAGTTAATCGGCAAGTAACTTGTTTTTTCTGAATGGTTGATTGACTTTTATGAATTGTTTCCATGGTAGTTACCCGTCTGTTACTTTAACAAAAGATGAAAAAACCGGCCCTTAATTACTAATATCAATGCATAAACTTTTAAGTGTAAGCATTTCTTATTTGTATAATTTTGAAACATTTCCGTTTTTCTCTATCAATAAAATCTCATACATTATTTTCACATATTACAATGTTACCATCATACTTTTGCATGCCGGAAAATTTTATTAATGTCATATGACCATTAAAAAAATCACAGACAATAAAATACATCCGCTTAGCAAAACAAGGGCATTGAACTTACATTACAAGCCAATATAAATAACAGTAGAAAGAAACGGAATGCAAGTGGTAGGATGTAGAAGAGCTGCACTTCGTGAGTATAAATATAAAAGTAATTAAGTGGAATACCCTTTTGAACAACATTTATGAACGACGTCGGGTCGGAAAAGATGTATCACGCAAGAAACTCGTCATATCATATACGGAGGTCAGAGAGATATCAACATGCACGCTTATGTAACCGAAAGCACGACATCTATTATGTATGCAAAACAGAAGTTTTACGATGCGAATATCGGAATTATAACTACAAGAGGCATGTTTAAAACATGATAATGATTTATAATGCACTCCGTTTCGGATACGCCAGCCATATGCAGCGGCATCTCGAAATTTAAGGTTTTTTTTTCAATAGGAGGGTATTACGCATGCAAATTTATTTATTTATTGCGAGAATTTAAATGAAACGGAAATTGAAAAACAGAACAAAACCGGCACGGTGCTTTCCTCCTCCACTTCTTAAGTAGCTTTACTACTGCCTTCATTTCAAGGTATTGTGATTTTATGTTACGGTCGTTGTAGCAACCCGCAAGCAAAACTTATATTTTCCTGCAAGACAAGATGTATATAAAATTAGTTACAGTGCACGGAAAGATGTACTGCTGTTTCTAACATAACTTTGTTTTGTCACAATTTACTCGACCTGGAAACAAGTATTTCTCTCAGGATTTAAGGATGATATAAGTCCTATCCTCTGTTCCTTTGTTGGATTCATAACGATACAAGGGGGTACATAACATCGATGCAAACTCTTTTACAACTTTACAGTCATATTTTATATTCAATTGCTTACTTAGCTAAATTTGGCCATTAATAAACTTCACTCTCGGAAAGTTATAAAAATTTCAAACAATCAATCAAAGATTTTTGACTTAACCAAACGGAAGGTAGAAACTGTTTTTACAACCAGCATAAAAGTGACTGAAAAACCTATCTCCAATATCACAACATGAATAACCTACAACGAGCAAAATGCACAAAAATTACTGACTGTTCGAACTAAAAGTCTGAGTAATTCCATGTAATAACGGTGTTTGTACCTAGTACAGAACTAACATTTGTATTCTAACTTCCTTCCTGCTTAACCATTGTTTCATCTGTTGTCACATAAAAATAATAAAATAAAATTTTCTCGAGAACTCACACACAATTAAGTAAAATCTTATTTCTGTATAACTTCCATGAATGCACGACATTAACTCAGCAACATAATAATGATTTGTTCAAATAAAAAATTTGAATTTATTTGCGAGTTAGTACTAAGTTTCTAGCGAATGTGTATGCATTAAATATATTTCACGGCATGACACGAGATTAAACGCCGATTTAACGCTGCGTGACAAAAAAAATACTGTGAAGGTGTGATCGGCGGCGGAATGAATATTTTTTTAATGACCGGGATTAATTATCCGACAAGTTATAAATTCAGCACCTCATAAATATTTCTGGTTAACCGGCTCACTCGATTTCAGCAAGTGATTTAACTTTTTGCATTGCGCGAGGGTACAAGTTTGAGTTTAGCTTTTTCTATCTAAAACGCGGTGAGAAGATTCAAACGTGTTTTCAACTTTAAACTCCTCCGAAGTGATTCTTCATAATTCATCAAGTCGTGAGAGTAAAGAATAGCGTAGTAGTTTTTGACATTACGCCAGACTGTTGTAATACAATATTAAAGTAAACATAAATCTTTCTAACGAACACAATTTGACAAAACGGGACGTTAAGCGATCGTGGTGCAATATCTGCACTACGCCAAGAAGTGTGAATTGTTCTAATGTTATCGCATTAGCTATTTTATATAGAATATAAAATATACACCACATAGATTTTATTATTACAAATAAAAACGTAAAAATATATTCAGGATATTATTTAAAAAAAAAAGGTGAATTCATTTCCGGTTAAACTAGAGGCGCAAAAATACTGGAAATGTAAATTTACACTTTTGATCGTTGCAATTAACAGAGATTTAACCATTCCGGGACTTTTTCCTAACCCAGTATAAGTAATAAATGTAATAATAATATATTATCGATAAGTCAAAAAAATGCAGCAAAAATTATCAATTTGGATGTACCTAAAGATATAAAGTAGCGGTTACGTATGCTTATACGATCGTATATTCAAGCAATGATTCATTTCAATATCGCAACTTGAGTTCAGAGTACTCGGTTGCATAACAACTTTACGTAAGCACATTCAACGGTGCGGAAACACTGAAACAATAGTTGTCACCTGTGAGATTTCGCCTCAAAGAAACTTTTCAAATCCGCCGAAATCGAAAAAGAGAACGTAATACACACCGCCTGCGGCCACCAACCAGTTCTATGAGGATTCTGAATTCAGCTCTTGACAGAAGCAGCAGCATAAACGCTCTGATATTGAAATATGCCCTGCCGTAATTCTGTTTGCCATAACACTTCTTCGGCAATCTTGACGGAAAAGATATCGTTTAAACGCACGTGTGACGTCATCAAAAAGCTGTAGAACGTTCCTGTCCTAAATAAACTGCAACGTGTGGCAGATGTAATATATTGGATGAGCTCGTTGATGATCCCAAACCGGAAACGGAAGGGAGAGTCCTTCATTGTGTATGTTGCCCGTGTATCGATATTAATTAAATAGACGTTAATGTGAAAAGCGCTTCGTTCCTTTCAAGTATCATTCATTGTGTTACATCATAATGCTTGTAATTAATTTACTTATTTACTATTGAATGCAGTTACTTACACCTATAAGTTTAATTAAACACTAGATTTTAATTTGATGAACTTATTATAGATGGACTTACGTTATAATTTTCTTGAACACCTCATTAAAATAATTAATTTATAATCGATTGTTAAGACGTGACTTTCAATTTTGTAAACGTGTCATTGATTACCGGTTACAAAAGAAATAATATATATCCTTGAATTCTTTTCTAATTTTTGAATGTAATTAAATTGGCTTTCACTGATGAAAATATTTCAACAGAAAACTGAGTTGATTGCTTAGGAATATCTGACAAAAAAATTACATTTTTTCCATCGATGTTTCCGTTTAAGAGTTGGAAAATAAGAGTCTTACAAATATAACCGTATTAAAATATTCTGAAAGTATTTCTCATATTTATCTGCCGGGCCGTATACAGAAAGAAGTAAGCAAACATGATTTAATATAAATTCTTGTGCTACCGTACGTAAAACGTGCGGCGGGTAATCTCGTGAAGGATCTTCATCTGTACAGAAACAAATGTAAAATGGCAGACATTCAAGCACGCCGAGGATCCCTAAGTTTGCCCGTGTGTTCAATGCACAAGGCAATAAAAAATTACACCGCATTGCAGGCAAATATCTAAATCGCGTTGCCGTCTTCTTCTGCCGACGCTCGTCGATTTTGGCCCGGCCGAAACCACTCTCCGCACTGAAACAATGAAAGAGTGCATCTGGGAGTTTAATTTCCTGAAACCACCCTGATTATTCCCCAGAACGACAAAGTACTGCCAATTTCCTGGTTACATTTCCCTAGCAGACGCTTCTGCTTCGCACCCAGACCACTTTCCAAGAGGGCGTTGGAACTTGGTCAAATCGTATTAACGGATTTCAGTTCTAAACTGAAAGAAATTCGATTATTGGTTATTTGCAATGCGTGTAACTAAGTTCCGGAGGGTGCAAAATTCAAATACGAAAGGGACGCTTTCTCTCATATAATTTCCACGATTTTTCTAAATAAAAGGCTTAACTTTTTATTTATCGCTGTACGTGCTTTGATAATTCTTTTAGAACAATTTTTATTAGGGTCAGGCAACTGATAAATTTTGAAACTAATTAATCCATTTTTGTGAATAATTTTGGAGTAATTTTTAACTAAGTAAGCAGAAGTTTGTCATTATTTATTTTTACAATAACCCGATCTTTCCGAGATTTCGGAGAGGTAAATTTGGTTCATTATTCGCGGTGGTTGCGACCACCTTATTAGTTATGGTCTTACAACTGAAAAATCATAGAAAATCTGTCCGAAAGAACCGGTGTAAACTTCAACATTGTCTTGGTCATGGAAATTCAATTTCTCAAGTAAAACGCACACTTGCATCAGAACTAAATCGAACCCACACCCATAGTTGCTCAACCAAGCGTCAAACCCTTTATCCAAGGATACAATCAACTGGGATATACAACTATACAGTTATTATTTCATTTAATTGTACCTTCCACTTAGCAGGTCAAGATAACCAAAGTAAGTTTTTTTTTATTTTCATAACTACAATTGGCAAAATAATAATAAAAATGTTACAAGTAATAATAGGAAAAAAATTACTTATTTATTTAACCAATTATTTAAAATGATTAATGAAAGTCTAATAACATAAGTAATTAACTGATTAATATTGTTATTGCAGAATTGCCATTCCTTAATTACCTAAATTAGTTTGTATTTTAATTACACATTATTTGTATTTTCCCCGAAAGTGGCATCACTTTGCCTGGAATTTCGCGTTGTTACGATAAACGCTTTCAACAAAAATAAATATCGTTTATTTACCTTATTAGACCTCCACTAGTGATAATGTTTGCAGACTGAGTCTACTGCGGTTTGGGATGCTCCCCGAAGGGTCTTCCTACCGAAATTAGATATGTAATTGAAGCACTGGTTTTGTTGTATAACGGCAGGCACGTTTCGAAATAGACGGGTGTAATGTACATAAATCCCTTTAATTAAATAGCATCACCGCAAATTTTATTTTAATTGTTGTCCTAGAAATTCTGAATGACAACGGACGTGGATAATTTCAATGTTATAGTTCAGATTCTTGTAGGTTTGTTTTTCTATTAATATAATTAGTCTTCTTTAAAGTTCTCTAACTTAATTACATAAAGGAAAAAGAGATCTTCTAAGATTTGCTACAAATTTCTACCAAAAAATTGAACATACTAGATATTGAAAAAAGCGAAAACTTTTCTTTAGGCCCAGTTGTACAATTCCAGTTTAGGTTTAATTAATTAAGCTTAAACCCTTAACAACAATTGTTGGAATAATATAAGCATCGTATGGGTTTAAGCTTTAGCTTATATTTAAACTACTTAATACTGTATACTACAAATCGTTTTTATATTTCACACTTTAATAAATGATTTTCAATTTCCACTTTGTGTGAGGAATTTTGTGTTCCAGAGTTCTGTGAACTATTTTCATCCTCTGATTTTGAATAATTTCGTGATTAGCGTATTCACGTGTAAAACGAATGTGCTCGAATATTTGTAAGTACTGAGGCATTTCATTTTTACATTTTACTTGTTGTTGTATTGTTGTTTGTAATTTTGTTTAACTATTGTTCATTTTTATAAGATTCGTTTTCCGTGGGTGTAGTTTCTAATCTCCGTTGAAAACACTTTTATGTTCTTTTGAAGACGTAGATGTTGTATGGCATGATGTCGTCTGTTTGGCGCAAATTTTAAACTTAAATTGAAATCAATCTATCAAAACGAAACAAGAAAATTAAATACAAAAGCATTTAATATTGATTTCGATAATATTAAAATATTGTAACAAATTAATGACAAAACTAACTATACCTAATCCGTGTTAAAATAGAAGATCGTTAATGGAACTTTTTTATTTCTTTTGAAGCTATTTAATTATATCAGGGTGTAGTGATTAAGTTTACATTTCACAACAGAATAGATTATTTAAAATGGTTAGCGCTGTAAGGAACGGAAAACATCTCAATTATTAATTTAATTTTGCTATTGTTTACGTGCGTTGAGTATCGGCATCGGTGCACACAGAAAAGCTTCAAAGAAATATGAAATCCATCGCCTCGTAAAACTGCACCAAACAATGATTGGAAGGGATTTGTTTAAAAACTACTTTCCGAAGAGAAACTATAATTCAGGATGGGCGGCGTTCGCCAGAGTGATTATCTGCATCGCTTTTTAAGTGCCAATAAGTTTGAAACCTAGAGCAAGCAAGTGTACGGCATCAGCTATTTAATATCAAGAGTTCTAATCTCAGCCGCTACAAGTTAGCCGGAACGGGCAATTTTCAGAACAGCCTGAAATGCTGTGCAAGCTCTGCAATGCGACATATTGAAACATGGCTGGCTGGCTGCATCTTATCGGTGGAAAAGTGGTCGGGCAGGACACGTCGTTCGGATTGGTTTGTTATGCAGTTGGCAGAATGATCAACTCTTTGGCAGACGTGCACAATTCTAGATTAAACGTATACCCCTCTTACAAAACTTTGCCTTAATAAATAACGCACCATTCACTTCAAGAATGGTATTAGCACATTATAAATAAAACCAAAACCATAAAGAAGAAATAGTGCACACTGAAAGTTAAAATCAAATATTGTGCTGTTTTTTAAATAGAAACTACATAATAAATGATCATTATCTCAAATAATATGAATAAGTTCTCTTTTCACTTGAATTTTAGCTGGCACTATACATCTTCCCCTCTCGCTCAAATGTTTGCCAATATTGTTGCTTATTTTAATGTACTAATTATAGTATATGTATATATGTGCAACTAATGGGACCTTCCAAATTTTATGAACTTCGAAACATGTAAATATATTGATTAATTATAACAGTCGTATATTAAGCTTGGCAGTATTCTACAGATATGAAGCAATCGCGTTTCAGCTAGTACATTAAAGAATTCTATTGGTCCAGCTGAATCGATTGAAAGGATTAAATATGACCAGAAAATTGGCATTAAAACATTTCAAAATATTGTTTAACATTTTTTTATTTTTTTAATTCTTATTATTAAATCTCGGAGAATACATACGATGTAAACTACCTATATTAAGTAAAAGATAAAGACGAAGATATGTAAACATACTTCAATAAAACGAATGTTAACTGTGAATTAAAAAAAGTCAGCAATTAAGTCAGGAATCTTTAAACAATGAAACAAGGAAGACATTTCGAACATTAATTATTGTAATCTTTTAAAGTGTAAAGGCAACATTTTGGGCAATACTAATTGTCGCTGAAAATATATATGCAACCATCACTAATTATTGGAGCATTGCACACAGGGTGACAAGCCAAGAACTGTTGCATCGTATAAGAGCATAGTTTGCATTTTCGTTAGGTAGAATATTATTGGAATTTTAACATTGTTTGCTTATTATATTTATTATAGGTTGTAATTTACCAATACCGTCGTTCACAAGATACGTGGCACACTGTATAAGCAGAAGTTCGAAATTTAAATTAAACTGTGGGTAAAGAGACTTGTGTCCTAGTAAAATATGCTTTCTGGCATAAAAAAACAAATAAGATAAAAATGGTAATAACGTATGTTAACAATTCATTAATTCATTTCGACAACAGTTTTCTAGTTATAGGTCAGAAAATAGTCGCTCACTGTCGCGACCGTGTGGCGAGAATTTCATTATTTATTTAAATAATTACGTTGTGGAAGAAACAAAATATATGGAGATGTGATTGGAGAGTTTGTGGAGGAGAACGTTAAAATAAAAACTTGTCAGTTTTGCAAAAGTCGAATTTTTTATTTAGGGGTGGAACTTATAAACAAAGAATGAAACGTTGAACTGTCAAAGAAGTATGAAATTCCTAAATAAAATTGTTAAGCTAACAAGTAACATCAGACCATAATCCATCCAGCAATGCTTATGTTAGCACAGTTTATTCTTAGTCAAAAATAGAGCGACCTTAGAGCGGATGAGAAAAATAAAAGACGAATGTACGATAGTATAAAAGAGAACAGTGTGTTGAGAAAGAAGATAAACCAAGAAATAAAGGATAACGGAAGTTCTGGAAGATAATATTCCCACAGGAAGAGGTGTACCAAAAAGAACTTAGATGAAAGAAGAGTAATGGAGAAATGATGAGGAACTAGGACAAGAGATCTGTACATAGAGTGGTAGTTAAGTCCCGCACCAAGCTCATAATTTGTTTATTGAATGGCTTTTATTCGCAAATCCTGAAACAGGTCAAGTTTTAAATTTAAAAAGACACATTTTAGTGATCGGCATTTGCATTTCCTCTATGACGTCAGCATTAATTTATTTAAATAGCAACCCCAACTTTTTCATTTTTTTATCGTTCTTTTTGTCAGTGGTATAAAAAATTCATGGGAAACAGCTTCAATATTTTAGTTAATTTTTACCTGCTTTTGTTTTGAATTTCAAGATTATTATTAAAATAAAATTCTATTTTTGAATTGTAATGTTTATTTCTTCAAAAAAAACTTACGTAAAGCTACAAATTGCTTTATATCTCCACTTTGCTGACCAAGTCTGCGTGAAAAAGTTAGGGTTGCCGTTAAAAAAAAATTAATGATGATGTCGCAGCGGAAAAACAAATGCCGATTAGACGACATTTTTGCACTAAAGTGTGCCTTTTAAAATTAAAAATTTACCTGCTTCAGGAAACATTAAATAAAAGAATTATGACCTTGGTGCGGGACTTTATCACCGCCGTGTATATAAAAAAAAGGTAATAAATTATTTTAAAACGGGCACTAAAATTGGCACTAACGCTCTACGTTTCACTGTCGTTTGATAGCTTCGTCAGGAATGAAAGTAAAATTTCACTCTTGACGAAGCTATCAAACGATAGTGAAACATAGAGCATTAGTGAAAGTAAAATTTCTCTCCTGACGAAGCTTTCAAAGGATAGTGAAACGTAGAGCACTAGTACCGATTTTAGTGTCAGTTTTAAAATAATTTATTACGAAATTTCACCGGAAGCTACCTTAAAAAAAAGGTAATACAAATTGAGGAAAGAGAAAAAATTTTCTTCAGATCTAGATCGCAACTGCACTTCTTCTATTAATTTTGTCTGATTATTTAGATTTTAAATTATGAGGGAAATTGCTTAGCTTATTCAACTATCTTGACTAACATGAATTTGTCACCAGTAGTTCGTCATTCATCAACATTTTGATTCCAATTTGGTGCTCATGTAATGAGATCTAGCGAAAAACCATCAAATAAATAAATTACATGGATTACGACCCACTATTTTGCTTATTCTAGTTTATAGAAGATTTTAAATTGTTTATTTTTTAAAAAGCTACCTTCGCAACGCCCCAAACGACAACGAAGGAATATTCAAAAAAGAGTATAAATGGTCACTGACAAAGTGTAGTGTTACTATCTCCTATAGGTACATGAATAAGTACTTAGGAATTTCAGTATGACTTATTTCTACTAAAACTCTATTTATACCTTTTCAAGGTTTATCCTTACTAAGGGAAACAGTCCAACTTTTATAGCTTTTGATTCCACCTGCTACTTTTGGATCAAATACTTCTTTAGCAGGTTTTGAAATTTAGTGCATTCAAGCACCATATCAAGAACAAATGACCTAATCGCTGCACTTTTGCGATGTTATCAGTCTACTAATTTCCTCCCACGTTACTACACCCAGAAATCCGCAAAAATTGGAGGTCGTGCCACCCAACATACAATAGCTGTGAACACATTTTCTGAATCCAAAAATATAAACCCATTAGAAAATCTGATATTTTCTTTCATCATCTTCCCTTCCAATTATTTTGATTGAATGACTCATCGTTATTTTAAAATCCCCAATTTGCTGGAGGAGAGTAATAACAAAACAGTTAGCTTAATCGATTTTATCATTTTAAGTTTAACTTATTGTTTAAACTTGACAAAATATCTAAAATGTTGTTTCTAGTAGTTCAAATAAAATAATTTGAATGTCGAAAATACAGTCGCGACCAAAAAAGTGGACATTTTTCAAACGTCAATTTTGTTATAACATTAAAACTTTTTATAAATTGATACTTACGGATGACAATCAGTAATAATTATTGTTTGTCATCTATAAGTATCAGTTCATAATTATAACCACCCAGTAAAAGTTAGTATTATAAAATTGACTTTTAAAAATGTGTCCTAATTTTTTGGTCACGCGACTGTATGTATGCATGTTTATAGTCTGAAACGTATCCGATTTCTGTCTCTAAATACACTATTATGTATTACCTACACAACAAAATATGTATATGTAAATCGAAAACTACTTCGCTACGAGCGACGCCACCATATATTCCAGCAAATTTATTTCTCAAGATTTGACATTGCAATGCAAATTATTGTCCATATATTATTATTGTTATTACGAACGAAAAATTACCATATTTGTTTGAATATTAGCCCGAATTTACGTGTGTATTCGTTTAATTGTGTGGTGGTATGTTATCTAGATGTAAATTTGACGCGGGAAATTAGACAATATTTGCTCTTTATAATGGTTATGTAATCCGTGATACTATTGTCACGTAGAAACGTTTTCTCTCAGAAGCCTAATAACAGAGCTTAATAACTCGTGTTACTTGATCTACTCGTTAATACACGCCGGATAATTAACTTAGCTCAATTTAAGGTCATTATTAGAGCAAATAAACCATTAGCGTTATAAAATTGTTCCTGTGGACGCCGTGGACGTACTTTCTCTCCATGCTTTACTACAAGCCGTGATGCAACAACATGGACAAGGTGTGAAAACGCGGTCGAATTTACTTGGCATTATGATGCACGTAGAAGGCATCCACACACGACAGGGCTACTTGTTGCTGGCCTGAGACTTATAGTTTTCTAAAGCAACAATAGATAAATCAACCCCACTGTCCAAATTTTCTTTGTTGATTTTTTACGTGTCGACTCATTTCATATTATCTTCCGTTCTCTTAAAATATGGGAGGATGAACTTCCTGTAAATAACTAACTTCTTGACTTTATTTATCTACACGCTGAAATACAAACACTTAGTTTTCGGAATCTGATTAAGAGCTTCATCAAAAGTAGATGTCAAGGGAGTTTTCATAATCAGAATCACTTTCCATTTTAACCGAGGCATTTGAGCAGAATATTTTATTAATTTCTAAAGCACGTGTGCAAAGGACTTTAAGTAACACACGTTTGATGTTTTTCTACTGACAATGAGGCTAACTCCTTTTGTTTTAAAACAGAACTCATTTCCGTTATTGAGGCGGTAAACTTTGACGTATCATTATTACGCAAAAATGCATAAACTTCTTTTAATTGCTACGTGAATCATTTTACGAGCGCACAGTGTACAGTGAGTGTGGAGGCCATAAAAATAATGAATTATTTACGTCTTTTCCTGTTGCTCTCACTATTTTGCTATGAAGAGTTTACAGTATAGAGGGAGTTGTTAAGGGAGTAACTTGTTGATTGCAATAAATTACAAATTTGGCTTGCTCCCACTCTCGAACGCAATTACACTGGATAATGTTACTTAATTTTATTAGAGTGTTTCTGGCTATTTAAAGCTGACACCGCTCTGCGCTTTTAACGTTCCCGTTTTACTGCCAATATGTAAATTGTAGTGTGATGTTACTAACGAGTCAAAACGGGAAATGAATACGCGAATTTTAGCGTTTCTATTTTCACTTCGTCATCGTTACGAAGAATAAAATTGAAAACGTATACACAGCATCTGCTGTTTTCGCTTCCTGAAAGTATACATACTTACAATTCATTGTTACTTTAAACTCAAGACTCTATTATTTCAAATTGTATATATTGTGTGTATAATATAAAAGTTAATTCAAAATTTGATTTAAAAAAGTCAATTAAACTTTTACTTTTGCAGTAGGCGTCATTCCTATTAGCCCATCACTATTCAAATGATTATAAAGTTTGTGTTTTTTCTTTGTTCAAATGTACAAACAACCATGACCTCGCCAACTGTTTGCGTAAGGTGTTTTCAAATTTTTTTTTTATTTTTTAATATTCAGCACTAAAAATTTGTATACGTAAGTAATAAATTATGCACATAATACCTAGGTATTAAACGTGGTTGGAATAAAAATGAGCAATAACATGAAACCGCACACGATTTTCACCCAGTAACTATTTCGAAAAGTTATAACCAAAAAACGATATTAACCATTAAACTAAGCAATAGACTACAATAGGTATGAATCGTTGCTGAATTTAATGAAATACTAATCTTTACGTTGCATCCCTGATAAAAATTTTGACTCACAATGCCTATATGTAGCTTATTCTACATTCGTTCATATTCTACATAAGGGTAAAACAAGAGTGAGAGGTCTCATGATATTCAATCATTGTATAATATCTTATATTTTAGAAGTAAAGCCCAAAAGATCACCACCTGTAACTGCCACAGCGCATTATCATAATAGATATAGATTTAACATAATTATACAAGAATTCAAATTTTTATTACTCTATTCGCTATTCGCAGCACACTTTTTGTTTTCTTTGTTGGTTCATTTATTAAAGAGAAAAAAACTATTGCGCTAAAACGTTTTAACTGAAGCGTTATTAGCTGACATTGCCTTTGTGACAATGTCTGTTTCGGTAAATACCCACGACAAATAAATAAATTCTCAGAGAGTAGTACTGACGTAAGGAAAGCGAGCACGTGATACTCACCATCGTGCGTTCCATTTATTATTTAGTGATGCGCGTCATTCGTGCAATAACAGCCAGAATTCTGCCAATTCCACGTTCATTAGCGAGACGAAACCTAACACACCTGGTACTTTTTTCAGGATCCGAATCATCAATACATATTTGTCTTACACTTTTCTACAGGAACAAATCATATCAATAAATAGCAGAGACTTGTTAACAGTTCATTTAATCGTATGCAATCCAAAATAAAATAGATTTAATTAGGTAAAAGATCAAAGCCAGAACTGTCCAGATAATTGATTATCTGCGAATATTTTTTCTTCTAAATTCACGTACGCAATGCGACAGCTGCTGTCGACTTATATATGTACGGCCTTCTGTCTCAATTGATAGCAAATTGAATACATATTTTAACTCAGATTGATCGACGACCTGACCACTAATATATGACGTCGTTCCTTATTTCGTAGTAATTGACCTGTTCAATTAGATGCCAACTGGCTTCTTGCATGACGCAACCACACGGTGTTTGTGTAGTGAGAAAAAAGCCTTAATTGTTTGAGTATACACATAAGTTTCTTGTGTGTAAATACTTTATCGAGAACAAGTTCTGTGGTGTAATTCGAGCAGTAAACGAGGAGTTATTACCGGAAACAAAAACGAGTGGAATTTAATTTTAATGGAATGTGGCAGAGATATACGATTAAAATGCCTCTATCTTAATTAATACACACGTAATTATTTTAAATAATCAAAATAAATTGGAATTTCTGCAGTAAATTTACGATATTTTCTTATTCTTCTTAAACTTATCATTTTAATTGTAATTAGTTGGAATACATAAGGTTAATTCCCACAAATTATTTCAACATTACAGTATCAGATTTTTGTCTTATTATTTCTACTTCCACGACAGTCGACAATTAATAGCGCAGTGAATATTATGGTACGAGAAGAAATACGAAAATTATACTTTATTTAAATACACAAAGTGCATTTAACAATAATTTAATTTTCGGTAACCTCAATAAAGTGAAATAAAAAGATAAAAATTTCACTTTTCAACTTACTGAAATATATTTTCAGTCTGCGTTGACAAGAAGGTTTAAGATAGAATAGTCAGCTATAAGCTGTAAAGCTCTAAGCTGCATTGATTAGAAAAAAAGATAAAACATTTGTCACTAAAGAATTATTATAGAACTGGAACACGAATTAGAAACAGATAAGACATTACGCGAAGAAAAGTATTTGTAAGAAGCAGAAACTGAAAGCGTACATACGAAATAAGGCGGCTCTGTGACATTATAGCACTAGGTCTTAAATGCTCGTAAGCAATGTTTTCCAAAAGTAACAAGTAAATTCTATAATTGGTTGAGAAAAATATTTCAGAAAAATGCTCAGATACATCGATTTTTATTTTTAAATCATCATTTAAAAATGTACTTTTCACCCCCCCCCCACCTTCAACCTCTAAGCGCTAGCAACTCCAACTTTAAAAATTCAAATAACAAAATACTCCTTGTGATACCTCATCTAAAAACATTTAAATAAATAAAACTTTTTTTTAATCGGTTGATAAATAACTCAGGTATTCAACAAAAATGTACTGAAATAAAAATTCCAATATTCGAACAGGCGTTGATATGGCTGCAATAAGTGGTAAACATAATTGCAAGTTGTTTCTGAAATAGAATTTATTGACACTATGTAGTGGAATGTGTGTTACTCGTTTAACAATTAGGTAGCAAAAATGAAACTTACTGAAGCCGAAAGAATCGAAATTTTATTGGTGATTTAGTTTTGAGGTAAAATTCGGACACATAAATCAACCAATATCTCAATCGACGATAAATCGAATTGAGAACAAATTTCGGGATGTTGAACATGTACGAGATAAACCTAAAATCGGACGTCCGTCGGCTTTAGATAAAAACAGGCAATTAGATGCATGTTAATGGTGTAGGAAAATCCATATTTAACCCTCGTGGAAGTCGCTTGACATCTTAATACGTCAAAGAATACAGACTACTTCATAAGAAAAATGTTCATCTCGTGCAAGAGCTGTCCGATGATGATTTCGATCAAAAGCGCAATTTTGCGAGACAATGATGGAAGTCTCTAATATTATCCTGTATCCTGAATATTGTCTTTTCTGATGAGGCAACATTTTGCTTAAATGGTACTGACAATTGCAGTTATTGGGCGGTTGAAAATCCACATTGGATGATGGAGGCGAATACACAATATCCCCAAAAGGTTAACTCGTCGGCTGAGATAGTAGATAATCGAATAATTGGAACGTACATTTTTATTGAAACGCTGGGGGGTGAACAGTATCTGGACTTTCTCCAGTTTGAATTAATTCCGGCTTTAGCGGTACTGTTTCCTAAGGCAGAAGATCCTGATTCACTCGATCCCAGAATTTAATTACAGCAAGTCATTATCTCCAGTATGGACCAGTAACTCGATCAAATGTTTCCTAATGGATGGATTGGTAGACGGGGACCTATTGAATGGCCGGCAAGATCTCCAAACACTAATAAAGCAGAGAATTCGATGAGAAATTCGCTCAATCGCTCCTAAAATGGTAGACAATATTCAACAAGCGTTTGTCTTTAGATTACGACATTGCCTCGCCGTAACATATAGCAATTTGAACTTTTAATTTAATTTTAATATTATTTTATATTAAAAAAATAATATTATGTTTCGTTTCAATACATTTTACTAAATATAGTAAAGGAGACTGTGGTTTAAGAAATAATTAAAAATTAATTTTTGTTGAATATCTCATTTATTTATCCATCCATTTTGAAAAAGTTTTATTTGTTGTATGTAGCTTAAAAATTCTATTAAATAAGGTATCACAAGGAGTACTTTTCTATTTGAATTTTAAAGTTGGGTTGCGAGCACTTAGGGGTTGAAGGGTGGAGGATTGTAAATTACTTCTAAAAATAAAAAGCGACCTGTCCGAGCATTTTTCTTAAACATTTTTCTCAACTATTTTATAGAATTTATCCTTTCGGGAAACATGTGTGGACGTGTAAGCCCGCTTATACACTTATTGGTCAAAAATAACTTAAAATGTTCCTAGAAAAATTGTATCTCAATTTAAATGATTCACCCTGTATAAACAAAATATGCAGAAAAGAAGGAAAATCTAAAGTCGATTGAGACAGATTCAAGAAATGTTCTAAAAACAATAACAGGCTTAAAAGAAATAAAAATAGCAGCAGCAAATACGAAATAAAATGAGAATCTATAATAGTAACTGAAATTATTCCAGTTCATTTGAATATTTTTACAAAATGAACACTTTAAAATATGATAAATAAATTTATTTGCTGACCTTAATAATTTATAAGATGATTATATACTTAAGTAATGGAAAAATATAAGAACAAATATTACTCATAGTCATAATAAAATAATAATTAGGATACAAAGATATACTGAGATAATTAAAAAAAAAAAAACGCATAATTACCGTGTGTGAGGAAATATTATTGCAATCATTTACAAATGACTTCTTACTGTAATAAGCAAAATTTAAAAATTTGTAAGTGCGTAGGATGTTTGCAATCATAATGACAAATTGCAATATTATGTGGAATCACAGAAATGCAATCTATTAAACTATCTAAACTAATGGCATCCGTGTTCATTAAAAATTAAAACGTAGAAATAAAAATCCAACCGACTCGACACTGATTTATAACGACGAGTGCAGTAATGAAATATCTCCTGGATTTACGATACGAGCGATTAAGGAAACGTCGATAAGAGCGATTACACTGGCGTTTATCTTAAAATGTACTTAATACCTGATATCGAATTTAAATTTGTTCCTAATTAATTGAATATGTGAGAACACTTTTTTTATTATTCTTATTTTAGATTCTGCTTTATTAAACTTAATGAAAACGTCCTTGGGTTACCCCTAAGATTGATTTTACAGCATTCAATTTTCATCTCACGAAAATACCTATCCCCAAACATTTCCAATTTTCGAGCAAGAAAACGCTCCAGCTTTGAATTTATTTTTAACACATTGTAAACCAACGGGCAACTTTACTGATACGGCAATAAAAACTTGTGATAACGCGAAGCCCAACCTACAAGACGACACAAGAGTGCACAGGACTAGTGTGTTGCTTTCTCGGGCATAGAACGCAAGATAAGATAAGCCCGGCACACGGCGACAATTCGGACTCTAAAGAACTTAGTTTCTAAAAAGAAGTCAAATTTGCTGCATGTTGTTTACATGAAAGATGCAATCAACCTTTTCATGTAATATTCGACGGAATACTTTTACAGTTCAGCCGGCAAAATTTCTATTGTGCTTTCCGGGAAAACTACTTACGATGCTCTCCTGTTGATGTTGCTCAAAGTTTAAAGATTTTCTTCTGGTTTTGCTATCGACTCTTCGTGACGTTTTTTCTGATACATTTCCAACTTATAATTTATTTCACCTTTAAGTTGTCACAGACAGCACCAGAAGCGTAGAATCTTAGACGAGTTTTTGGAGATAAAGTTTTCTTAGTGTCACGTAGGAGCAAATTTGATGAGAATAAAAGTAAATTGCAATCTAAAGACAAGTTATAACAAACATGTTTTGGTTTCTAAACGGCTTAGTGTATACAGCAGACACTGCCCGCATATGCTAATAATTACAACAGGCAAATTATGTAATGGGCAACTAAATTTTAAAATATTCGACATTAACTCGCTAATAAAAGACCTCCGACTAGTAATAATTTGCTGCTTGTGTTATGTATTGGGCAATAAATCAATTATCTCAGGCGCATTTGAACATATTTACTAACCATAAAATTAAACAAATGCAGGAATAAAGTCCGATTTAATTACAGACGCCGCAATTTATTTTACTTACGTGAGCCAATAAAAATTTGATGTGCGAACAAAATAATCAACATTTCTCAACAGTATAGCCCCGTTGATAGCTATTGGAAGTCTAATGATAAAATTTAAGCAGTGGTAGCACTGGTAATTCTGTACCCACATTTTTTTTTTCTTGGGACGGTATAATTTTTCTACACACAGGTTGTCACCATACCTCTCGCGACAACCATGTGTGTATTTTTCAGGCATTTCGATTTATATATGTATAAATTAGTTTAAGAACACAACCAACTCTTCCAGCATCGCAGCGTAAATTTTCTTAGAATAAACTTTCCGTACAATACCGTACAATATATTAATAGTTCAAAGTAACAACTGCAGTTTAGTCGTGCATTTAATAAAATGGCGAGCATTAATTGAATGGCTACGAACATAAATTAATTTTTTTATTATTATTAGAAAACCACAACACGTTGATAATAAACTAAAGAAATACGTAATTTTACAGCATGACATCTATTGATCATCATGTTATTTCTTATATTTTGTCTTACTACATCACACAAACATTAAAATCATCAGCTTTAATCGTTTTACCTTTTCTTTGCAAAACAAAAATTAGAATTAATCTGGCTTTCTAAAAAAGATAGAATTAAATAACGGTAATCGTTAAGTAACATATTTTGACCAATCAAATGCAATGAAATGCATTGCCTCTAAGACCTTGATCAAAATATGTCGCTTAACGATTATCGTTATGAGTTAGAGAATAAAAGAAAATAATTTTTTGATGTTTTCTTCAAAGTAGATATTTCTTCTATCATAAAAATGTCTTCATTGGCTCTATTCCAGGGAAGACATCAGGTACCCAAGTACTCGAGTGCTACCCGTATAATTGTTAAGGGGTAAACATTAAGGGGATATACTCGGGTATCATTTCTTTATACGGATACCCGTTATTACCTGGGCAGAAGTAGGAAACTAAAGGCAGTTTTACATTGACAATTTATTCACGAACACATTTCGTATTACATTAGTGAAGGAATTGATTTCTTTGATCCTAATGGCCGTTTATAGGTATTATCAACATAGAAGAATTTGCAGGTGATTCATACACACAAACAAATACCTCAACCCTAGTCTTCCACTGTCGATACGCCTAAAATTCATGCCAATATTGACGAAAAATAGAACTTGTTCTAATTTGTGAATAAGTTGACGAAGAAATTCATGCATTTATTTGACGTCAAAGTTGGTGCATTACACT
The DNA here is from genome assembly GCA_039766575.1 of Serrognathus titanus. Lineage (NCBI taxonomy): Eukaryota > Metazoa > Arthropoda > Insecta > Coleoptera > Lucanidae > Serrognathus > Serrognathus titanus. The sequence goes on from CM077913.1 coordinate 22,964,795, forward strand.
TGTCCAACTTCTTCATAAAGCGACTTCATGAATTAATTCATGAATAAATTGACAATGTAAAAAGCCTTAACCTTCATAAGGCCAGGCTTCAAAATTAACCTTAAAGGCAGCACGGGGTACAATTGTACCCCACTGGTTCTTTTTTGTTCTCTGTATATTTTATGTAAAATATATAAAATTTTGGCATGGACACTTCAAAAAATATATATCATAATCGACGTTTCACTCTGTGTGTCCCAGCTTCTTCAGGAAAATTATAAAAAAAAGCTGTCGAACACACAGCGAAATGTCGACTTTAGATTCAATTTTTCCAAGTGTCCGTCTATCTTTTTTTCGGGAACAAATGTTGCATCTTCCAAATGTTGTAGGTTTAGACAAATTGTGTCCAGGCTCTTTAGTTTGTACATTTCTGGTAAAATAGTTCTTATATTTTTGTTTGTGTTGGTGTTTAGACTTTTCTCAGTATTATACCGGCGAATTATGTTTTCTCGGATTAGTTGCTGTCCTAATTCTAATAAAAATGTTCTTCTATTATCTAATCGATTTCTTTTCCGGTCTGGGTTTACAATTTATACGCATTTATTCCGCCAATGTCTAATAAATAAAAAAAAATTGCCATTGGCCAGCAATTATTTTTCCCTTGCGTGGAATATTGTTTAGCTAGTTTATCAGTTGTATCCACTGCACCTTTTGTTTTATTATAATGTAAAATTATATCTGGTTTGTAATCATGCTCAGCCTCACTCACTTTATCATCTCTATGTGCTGTTGATAAAAGAATAACAGCAGATTTTTTCTTAGGCACATACGAAACTAAGGTCTTGTTCTTCATAAAAGCAAACATGCTGGAATAGTTTTTCTTATAACTAGCAGGAAGTAGATCTTTGGGAATGAAAGGTTTATTTTTAACAAGAGTACCGCATAAGGAAAGTTTATCAGCCAATTGAAGGCTCGTGGAAAAATTATCTGTAGTTATTACATGACCTTGTGGTAAATTCTGTACTAAATCCATAACTACTCTATGACCTTATCCCGTTTTAGCCTTATTTCCTTCTTTTCCTAAAGAAATAGAAATAGAGTAGGTTTTGTATTTTATGAAAAACTTACCCAAATATACTTGCATATTCACTGTATACGCGGACTGACAATCTACCATATTAGTCTGGTTTACTTTTCATATAAACACGAAAAGGAGCTTTACCACGGGAAGGGACCAACTGCTTATCAACGCATAAATGTTCTCCAGGATTGGAAGATTTTTTACAGTTTGATACAAAAATATCAAAAATGTATCTTATAGGAGCTAGCTTATCGGCAGCTTTTCGTTTTTGTCTGGTTTTAAACTTATCAAATCTTAAGAAGCACATGATTACTTTGAGTCTTGAACGAGATATTGCAGCCGATACTATACGTCGACACAATGCTAGATCTTGACTCCATAATACATCAATTGGTTCTTTACTGCTACGCACAGCTCCAAAAATAAATGCTTCTATTTCTTCCTTGCGTATCAGATCAAAAGCTTTTCCTTTTTTAGAAAAAAATAACTGAGCCTTTCAACTTGTTTCCGTAAGAATTATTTCAATAATATTTGAAGAAAAGAATAATTTGAAAACTTCTGTCATTGTTGAGAAATTAGAACTGTATGCCGTTACACCTGATGGAACTTTTTGTGTATTATACTTTGCCCGCTTTACTCTCGTAACTAGTGGAAATTTTGCCCACTGGGTACCATCTTTACCGACGAAAATTGGGCCGATGTTTTCAAATATTACGAAATCCGCGGAATCTTCATCACTGGCCGGAATGACGTCATTTACTCTATCATTTTCATTTACTAAGTCAGTATCTTCTACATCACTTGCCACATCACATAATGCTACATCATCAGATATTCATAAAAATCGACTGATTCGATTATTTTCAACAATTCATCGTCGGTAACTTTATTTTCGTTACGAAATTTTGGTAACGAAGTCATTCTTAGAAGGAAACAATCACAAAAAGCTTTACGATTTTACACTTCACTTTGCACACAAATGTTCGTTCAATACTGTTCCACACAGTAGTAAATCACGTTTGCCCCGAACAATTAGGGGATTCACAGTTCTAAAATATGTAGATAACTTTTCATATAACAATCAGTAATACATATTGTAAGAAAAAATACTTTATAAACCCAAATATAAACTACGTGAAAGGTTAGAATTGTGCGTCTGATGACACTTTGTACCCCGCCCGGTTTTTCACATGATCAAAAAATTTGTAACTGTTACAGGCTAGGTGGGGCACAAATGCACCCCAATGAAGTAAACTGGCCTTAACTTGTAGTAATTTAAAACAAATGCTTCAATATTTTGGTTACTATATAAAAAATATATAAATTAAAGTTAGCAGAAAAGAGAAAATTAAAAAAGATATATTGTAGAAGTTGTAACAGAAAATGTATATGTGGGGTACATCTGTACCCCGCCCGGCCTTATAAAGGTTAAGGAAGAAAACGGGTACCCGAATACTACATCGGATACCACAAAACTAAAAATTTCTCATTCAAAATTATAATATTAAGAGGAAATCAGTGGGGTACTTTGATTGTGCAAAGGTAGTATAATCATTAGTTTTTTTTAATTGTGTATCCGAGTAATACTCGTGCAGTTATTACTCGGGTATCATTTCTTTATACGGGTACCCCATCTTACACGAGTACTCGAACTTATACGAGTTAACCGAATTTATGCGGGTATCCGTATAAATTCGGGTGCCCGTGACAGATCCGGACTTTAGTTTCGGACAGATATCCTAGTTCATACGATTATTCGAGCACGATACGGTACCCGGGTAGTTTATTCGGGTACCCGGTAACTCAAACATACGGGTATGGATGGCTTCCCAACTATACAGCGATACCTATAACAAGTACTACTTTAATCATACAAAAATTACATATAGTGAAAACAATTTTACAGGACTTTACATTTTGAACTCTTCAGAAAATAGAGAATTGAAAATGATATATATTTTCTTCCACTTCTTACAAATTTACGGTAAAACTTTTATGAACTATTAGGTATAGTCTGAATTTTATTCACTTTAAAGTTGGAGTTAAACAACAATGAATATAAATTCCTTACAGAATGCAAAATTATTGATTGGTAACCAAATAACAATGCCTATAATTTCCGGAATATCGACAGCGTAACGCAGCAAAACGACCTGTCGGATCACTGTCTCGTAAAAATCAAAATTTCATAGTTAGTGACTGTTTTATTCGTTGGTTTTGCGACACCTTCATTAAGCCCCGATGACTGTCATGAAAGCGTAAAATGTTACATAGTACGTCCGGTCGAGATCGTAACAATAAAAGTCTTTATGCACCACCAATGAGAAAAGCAATAAATACACTTCACGAGAGCAAACGTGGGCAAACAAAAAAGTCTAGGCGACGAAAAAAAGCAAGGGGTCGCTAACAAACGAAAATCTAGATTACTTAAAACCAGCACACGCTGCAGTACCAGCAATCTTTCCTTTCATGTCTGCATATTCTTGATAAAAAGTGCTCGGCGAATAAAGGGAACTGAAACCTCATCTATAATCATCTCATTTCGAAAATCTTTTGTTCTAAATAATGATCCTATAGAAATACACCAGCAGCCAAGCACGTCAAACACTGTTTCAAGAGAGCGGGGCAACCTCACAATGCGCCATTGAAGTTCTGCTGGTCCTTTTGTTGGTGGCACGTTGCGTACGCCAGCACACTGTAATCGAAACATTCAAACTTTAAGCTCTTTCTCAAAGTTAAACGTTTACATTATCCTCGGTGAAGAGCTCACGCCATTATCGCCAAAATTCGCTGATTTACGATGCGGAACATCCCCAAACTTCGATACAGAAAATTAAATATACAATTTTTGTAGAAAAAATAATAATGAAACCATCCATTTCAGCGAAATGATATTGAAATAGAAAAGTAGACTCCACAACAAGACTCAACGTCAAAACTAAAGTGAATTACAAAAGCAATCTTCGTAATTTAATTTTTGGGTTAGAACAGAATGTGAAACATAAACATGTTTGCTAAAAAGAAGTTATTTCAAAATAGTTATAAATTTTACGTTTCAGCAATTCATTGTTTTATACGAAGGTGGCTTACTACTTACCATCGCTAAGTTCATCACTATAGGAAAATAATTGCTTAATAACAATAATAATAATTCAGTGTAATTCTTGTTCGTGATGTTGTAATATGAAGTAGAAGAAAAAACAACTTTGAATCGAGCAAAAGTATTAAAATACTTGATGTTTTGCGAAATGGTTTATTTCATTTATAAAAAGTGAATTGATTCATTAATATTTGATAGAAATTGTTGTGTATTCATCGAGGAAAATTAATTTGTTATTCACAATTGATTTTGTAAAATATGTATTGAGTATTAATAAGAACCAACTATCATCACAACATTTTGCATTGACATCCTTTTTATTAATCTCAACATTGTACAGGATAATTCAGGAGGAAACTTAAATATTCTAAGAGACAATAGCTGGGGGTATTATAATAAAAGTAAAAACGTTTACTATTCTCAATAGCAGTAGAACGAAACTCCATTGCATACTTGACATGTAACTTAATATCTAAACCAAACCATCCTAAGGCGATGACATCCACGAAAGTTAAATTTAGATATTGAAGCACTACACAAGTATTATGTGGAGTTTCGCTTTGCTGCATCACCAAAGGAAGCAATAATTGTATCTCAGGATGTACTGGGAATAATAATCATGTTCGTATAAGTATTGTTTTCTAATGGTATATTATCAACCCTCAAAATATATCTCTCTTCTGACTCACCCTGTATTTAAATAAATCGTGGTTTTTAGAACATCAGCAAAAAATATTTTCATGAGATTTTCACAGACGAAGTTCATTCTTCAAACCTGAGTGATAGAATCATCACTTTTATAACAATTCATAAAAGCATTGAAACTTTATCAAAAAAAATAGGTTGCTTTTTAAAAAGGAATTCTTTTACACAATTTTTAATAATAATTATTAGTTCTGACTACTTTCATATGGTTAAAAGTATAATTCATCCATCAATCTGTCTATCCATCTGTTCATTTGTAAATTTACAAATCCATCTATCATTTAGTTCTGAATCTAAATCCGAATTCCCAATAAATAATTACGATTATAATATTATTTAATTATTTTGCAATACCCTTTTATTGATCTCTTAATACGTTTAAAATGGAAAAGTATTATTGTAATGACGGCAGTTTTAAATAACTTTGAAATACTTGAAAATCGAAAATACTAAAAATTAGTTACTTTTTTTCAAGTATCATACTTTTTTTTATCATTTAAAGAAATTTTACTTCTGAACACATTAAATATTGGAGTGTGTCCGAATTTTATTTTGAAAGCAACCTGTGCTTTTTAATAAGCTTGTAAAAGTTCAGAATATATGTGGAAGAAAACAAAAAAATTACTTTTATTTTCGATTAACACTAAGTCTTTAAAATCCAATTTTTCAATATTGGTTTATACTGCAGTTCAAGCGAACTCACTTCATCTTTTCATCTTATTGTTAGTTCTCTATCAAAAGTATTTGTTACTTGACCTTTAATTGAAAAAAAAACATTTTTTATTCTAAACTCCATTTTAGCTCTGAACATAATTTAACTCAATCTTGAAAAATCGGCCCTAATTAATCGAGGTATTTTATCTATATGCATCAATCAAAACTAATACTGAAAAATTGTATTCCATGTAAAAACAGTTTACACACATGCATCAGTAATGTTAACACCGTCTCAAAAATAAATCCAGAAATTTGTTTAACGTTAGCAAAGGGAAATTTGAGGACGCTTGTCAGTTTCGCAAACAAGTTTCTAGGATTACGTATCCTGGCAGATATCAGCACTAACTTGGAAGGCGAAATGCCGCGGCTGTTTGTCCACCTGAGCACATATTGCAGCCGAGAACAAACACGGGAATATTAAAGTGCGCTCTGACAACGAAAATTTGCTTACGTTTTGCGTATTATTTACGAGAAAATCCGGCGGCGCTTTCAAATTGTTCCTCTTCGCGTTTCGCCCGTTCCTCGGACGACCGTGTGACGAATGAATCATGAATTAGTTATTTCGAGAGACGGGGGACAATAATGGAAACTATGCTGAGCTGTTGTATGAGAAAAATAATTTTAAGGAATCGATAGCGATGGGAATTACGTTATGTCGACGACGTTGCCAGTGTTTAAAAATTAAAATTTCAATTCCAAAATTACCTACTTACATTTTGTAGCAAATGCGCATGTGATTGATGGTACTCACCTGCAATAAAAAAATAATAAATTATAGTAGTACTATTTTGATACAGAAAATTCGAAGAAATTTATAAATAATGGCATATGAACTTTAGACTTTGTATGTATGTAATATTTTGTTGTACATAATTTTAATATAATTAAATAATCCAGAATATCCTCTACCTCTATTTCTATAAAAAGACAAAGTATCCTAGTGAGAGTACATACATTAAGTCTGCAGGTTAATGTTTGAAATTTGAGCCATTCCTGAATTTATCATGTTACCAACTGATAGTCTTTGTGATGTTTTCCAGTGAGATTACATTACACATATGTATATTACTTCCATAATTAACATCAAGGTGCTTGAGGAAAGCATCACCGAGTCTATAAACGCCAACAAAATAATTCAAATGAATTTTTTGAATCGTCATTTGGATTTATTAATATTTTGAATTTTAAAATGGGTATAGTATTCAGTTTCTATGTAAAATTAGGATAAGTGCATCTAATACACATACAACATACATACAAAATAAAACATCACGCCAATCTCTATTCGTTTACATAACAATTTTGAAGGTATGTATTAATATCACAACGCCGTGACTCACTACACAAATCTACCGAGATCACGTCAGTAAAGCTGTTTAAAATTGCGACACTTATTCAGGTGCATTTTCAATTATTATTACTTAATGTTACATGTCATTAGAGTCAATATCACGTCGTGATTAATCCAAGTTCGTGTGAAACAACATCCGCTCACTCATTTATATAGTTCCCAGTGAAACCCATGAATTTGTTCAATTTACTAACTACTAAATTGTTTAAATTGCGACAGCGCCCGGCAATTAGACACTAACACCTAAATATTTCTTGAACGTGTTTAGATACTGGACGTTTAAAGATTCTATTCGTAATCCAAGCGTATTCGTAAGGGCGGCTCTACGTATGTATATGTTCTACGCCATTAAAGCAGAAATAAACCGACGGAGTATCTAATCAATATTTGTTTACCGCTCATTGGTTATACGTAACTTTAATAGTGCAATGTTTACTCAACATGATTTATGTGAATGACCCATTTTGATGACCTATAGACAGATAGCAATTATGTAACTGTAATAACAAACACTAGTACTTAATCTTGAAATAATGCTAATAGAATAAGAAGAGAGTGTACTCCATAATTCCAACAATTAAAGATTATCAACTAGATTTTTCGCATATACATTAAAAAATAAACTATTATCAAACTATATGTGAATGCGCATGCAAACAATTAATAACTACTTATATAAATAAAAAAAGAATTAGTGGAAAGTAAACAAAGTGTGTGTACTAAAAGCTATCTATGGTCACATAAAAAATGTTTGAAAGCAAATGTTTTGAATATTAACATTTGTTAAAACGATAATTTACTAGCAGCAGCACATTTATCATTCTGAAAAAATAATGTAAATATCTAATCGGTTTTTAAATGCGTGTGACAATCAGGAATCGGTATTGAAATTTACGTGTGTATAGCTACTGTCAATGAACAAATCATACTATTGTTGTTCCTTGACAATTAACGACTTTCTTTCAGTAGTACAGCCTGTTCCCAAACCTATATCTTTCATTGAAATCACAAATAATACTCAATAAATTAAGCAAATATTATTATATAATAGGGAAAATGTAAATAATAATTCCGGTAAAAATTAGTTTACATTTTTACAAAAATTGTTCAAGTAACACTGGTCGGCGATTTAATTAAACGGTTTAAATGTTTTAGCTGAGTCATCGGCTGAGTGGAATTGACTTTTATTATGTAACCATAAACGAATGCGTCGAGAGTGTATTGGGGTAGATCAAGTTCGTCGTTCCTAAGAAAATGCGACGATGTTTTCGATCGACTAGGTGCAGACGTTCTTACAACAATTGCAATTACTTATTACGTAATAATTTCTAGTACTATTTAGAGATGGCTTATCCATTACAAGTTAACTCCAATTGTCAATTTGTTCCCAGCAACTACGAAAACAATTGTTGCCATGGCAATTAACTGACGGTTAGAGTTTACTTAAAGTTAACTTGTGATCCATAAACCCACCTTTAGTAGTGTAGTTTACACTTATGTTTATTTTATTCAAAGTAAAATTTGAAAATAAACTGTTAGAATTCGTTTATGCACTTTGTAATACTTAACACGTACAAATAAAATCTCTTGATTTTATAATAAAAATATTAGTTACCACGTACCATTTGACTACAAAGAACACAGTAGTCGTTTGGTGCTGAACCTTACGCGTTTCAAAATCTTTGTTTCGAAGGACATCGTTTAAAAATAAGAAAATCAGGAATTTTGTAATTATTTAGTTAAAATTTAGAAGTTTGTGTTTAGAATGCACATTATGTCTAAGGGTGTTGTTTATCCCATCTCTTTAATAAATTATTGAACGAATAGTTTAATAAGCGCAAAATAAATATCTTTTTCATATTAATAAAAATAGCATTTCGCTATGCCAATTGTCGTTGTAACACAGACTGATATTTGAAAATTGTGCCGATGGCGATTATAAATTATTCATATTCGTTTACAATGAGACCTTGATCCAGTTCTTCTGGACGTAAATAAAAAGTTTTATTGCGTTTAATTAGATGTGATTGCGAAAACAAGTCATAAACTGAGCAGAGGTATCAAAACAAAGTGACTCCGTCGGAGTCCGCTATCTTGAGGCAGGTTTTCATTTTTTAATAAGACCGTTGAGATTTGGAAAATCAATTTCTAATATAATGAGGAACTTACAGTTTCAATTAAAGAGAGAAGTTTAAAAACACACTTTATAAGAAATTTTGTTTGCAAGTCGACTTTTATTGCAGCATCCTCTGTATAGCTGTTTCGTCCCTATTTATCATTGTGCTTTGACAGCACACATGTCGCAATCTAAACTATTCACACATTATAAGGTACAATCAGAATTAAAAGTAATGTGTCCCCAATAAAAAGTTAAATTGCGACCGAGGAGATCTATCTAAGACGAAACGATAGAAAACACACTTAAAGGATGAAATCTGTGATGATTGGAACAAATTAATTTGAAGACAGACGAAAAACTAATTAAAGTATAAGAAGTGAAAATAAAACAAACGAAACAAAAAGTCGAGCAAAAAAAAAACAGCAATTTGAGAAAATACAAAGAAATTGATCTTTCGACCTTATCATAAATTTAGGATTAAATATGCGTATAACAAATACGAAATGGTTTAATAAAAGTACAGTGAATTCGTGTTTTTTGTTCGTCGACAGTCAAATCCCACCATAATTTTAACAATTATTTCCGCAGAACACAAAAGCTAAATTTTTTACTGCGAAATTTTTCTCTTCTTACGGATTTTACAAATTATTACATTTTTTAAGTGGTAATAAAGGTCCTTCGGTTTCAATATTATATCTTCATTAGGCTGTTATCGTCAAAAATAATGTGAATTGCTATTCCTCCTTTCTTCCTTCTAATGATGGTTGATTTCATTTTCAATATTACCACTTATAAATTTACGTAATTGTGGAAAACAAGACCATATATATAATTTTATACCTATTATGTTGTAGTGTTTGGCACATTCAGTATCGGACTGTAAAATACAGGCAAGAAGTTACACAGATTTGTTAATCAGACTTTTATTTAGGTTCTGTTTCTGTCAAAATGTAGAGAAGATTTGAAATGTCAAAATTAAGAAATTGAAATTTTGCGGCAACATTTGTTTCTATCCAAACTTCACTTGGCAAACTAAGTACTCAGCATTTTCTCAAAACACAAACTATTGACACCAAAATTTATATTAAACGTCGGAAATACTAGTGGCATTTTGTGTATGTAGAAACATAAAAAATATTAAAACAAAGTTTACATAGTAGAAATATCGTACCCACATTTTATTGTTCGCTATTATAAGTAAATGATAGTGTATTAAAAAATAACTTTCATATGCACACGCATCAAACTTTAAAAAAGTATTCTAATAGACAAACAAGAGCGCTATATTTTGGTTCTTAAATTTAGGAAAAGCTTAGAAATCTGTGAAACAAACCCAAACGAGTTTCATAGTAATCATTAAAAATCCAAAGTAGAAAAATATATTTCTAGGTCTGCTTTTTTGACAATTATATAACCGTAACTAAGCTGCAGAATTTCCAACCTTATAAGCAAAGCTTGTTTAGTTTCATAATAATTATATACACAGACACGCAGCGGCTCTAATCGTTGGTTTTCCTTCAGGTATAATTCGCCTTACAAATCGAGCAAACGCAGAAAACTGATTCATGACACACCTATAAATGTGTTGTCTAATGATTATCATTACGGAAGAAAGAAGTGACATTCGGAATAAATAAAATTGAGTGTTATTATTATTGATTGATTATTCACCGGAGGTTCTTGAAAGATTCAAGAAAACGTCATCTTGTCATTTGCAAAATACATCTCCCTGTTATTGTAAAACAATTAAATAGGTATTCACAAGTAACTGATAACTCAATACTTGTATAAACCTGACGCAACATACCTAAAGGAAAAGCACTTAATACGGTATGAGAACACGTTTAGAATGTTCAGGAAAGAATAATGAAACAGATATATTGGAAAAACCAATTTATGTGGAAGATAGAAAATAAAATTTAGAAGACGGTGGATAAACGCAATAAAGCGCTTTGAAAAAGGGAAAAAGGTAAATGGAACAAATGAAGGCAGACATCCAGTAAGAACAAAAATATTTATTTGTAGCTAAAATACTTATATGTAGAAATAAGTATTTCAATGATTCAACGATTATTTAAAAATGTACATCACCTGAAGTTCTGCAAACCAAAAATTATTCCTTTCCTATGCATAAAAACTAACAATGAAAAAGATCAATGCATAAATATGATTCCTCATATCAGTAGGGGTATACGTATTATTTGGTCGGACGAGTAAAGGCATTCAGTTGCGAGTGTTTGTCCGAAGGATCTGTCCGATGTATCTACCTGGCGTACCAATTCGCACGTATGGACACTAAAGACTGTTAGGTACATTGTTGGTTGGATTTGTAAGCCAGATAGATACATCGGACAAATTCTCCGAATATACTCGCATGTGAATGCTACCCTTTAGTCATTATAAAAAAGCAGCTATTTCTCTTAAAGGAAGAAATCAGAAGGTATAAAATTCAATAAAAGCAATATTAAGAAGCTGACTCAAGAATCTCGATCATTCTGTACAAATATAAATCTAAAAACGGAGAAGATTAAATGCATAGCAATACAAAGTAAAGATGGAGAAAGCAATTAGAATGAAGACTGAATAAACCTACGTTGTTCATCTTATAAGAAAAGGTTATTTAAAAATAATCAGAGTCTATTTCGAGAAAAAATCCAGTAATAAAAAAATTAAAGTAGATATCGCTCAGGTTTTTTAAATCCCACTTCATAATCAAAAGAAATCTCTACAAGAACTCACCCCGTATAAAAAAAAGTCAAAATACTATTCAGATACCGAACAATGAAATACAGTTTTTATCTATTTTGTTGTATACATATATTGTACTGTCCCTTATTGAAATAACATCAGATAGCAACAAAAGGTTAATTTATTTTACTGCAGATAAACCCTATGATAAATCTACAAACAGGTAACCATAATAAGCAATGAACAGCTCCATTTATTAAAATAATAGTAACATTTGGGCAATAAATCGGCTCTATTTACCGTTATAGGTATTTTTAAATTGATTTTGTATTACAAGCTGCGGTTTCGTTTGAATTACGGACTTGTTAATAAATTCACCAACAGGTAACCACAATACGCAATGAACTACGTCAGTGGCTGCGTCATTTATTGAACTTTTCAGAAAATAAATCGCTTATATTTAGTACGGGATTTATTTTTAAGTCGATTTTGTATTAGAATTAATGACAACGCAGGTGCATGTCTGGGTTATTCGACGATGCGTAATGAAGAGGCACTCTCACAACGCGAATCTCAATTTCCGCCTTATTTTCGAAAGCGGCAATCAAGCGACATTGTCGGTTAAAAACGAAGACTTGTCCCCTTTCTATTACTTGACCGTCGACGTTCAAGCGGGCAAACAAAAACCTCCAAATTATTGCCGCTTCTATTTTCTCCACAAAACCGCACTAGACGTGATCTAAATTTAATCTAAACAATCCCGAAATAAATACTAAACTGAAAGCGCTGCGCTCTTTCTTAGCGGATGGTTTATAATCGCGCTCTCTTCTTATCAAATAATTTTCTTTATCTGCGAATGTCGAGGTTAAAGAGTTCTTCTGGGTCAAGGGCATCGACCCATGGCGGAAGTACACATCACGTGACCCGCCCCCGCGTTGTTACCACGGCAACGTACTAGTGCCAAATGCCTACTCCAGAATAAGATACCGCGTTGGCCGATGACTGAAAGTGAGACACTCAACTTGCGAACGACGAAGAGTAATAGGGATGAGTTATTCCTGTCCCTCGGGATCATTCAGTGATTCCCGAGCTCAGACGCCCGACGATTTCACAAAACAACTCCCCAACAAACGTCCTTCTTCTGATTATCAGATGCACTCCCCATTTAAACGACTCCAAATGCTGCCTTTCAATAGTAACCCTACTCAGTTATTTTGGATTACACTTTCTGAAATGATTTCGTGAAATGAATTTATTTCTATACTACTTTCTTCAATGGACTTAATTGGGTTATCACAAGGGAAGCTTCCTAAATTTATTTTATTTAAACCGAAAGTCATTTAGAATAACAAACAACTTCCCAGCAAAGATCTCTCAATCCTGGTCTTTATATTGAATTACGTCTACCAAAATGAATTTCCCTTTCTATTTTCTTTCCTCATCTGACTTAACTTGAACTGGAAGCAATTCAAATTCTTTTAATTATATTTTACTTAAAGTGACAGGGTGGCAATAAGAAAATTAGAGAAATTCTTAAAGAAATGACGCGCCCATCTTTTCAAAGCTGTGTTTTGTAAAATTTCATTTTTCAAATCACACCTTCAAGAGCGTAATTTTTATTAATTTGGGGAAGGGGTGAAATATTACTGATGAATAGAGCTAACAATTGTCACCAAATATTGGTATTGTGACTTCTTGATCTTGATTAGGATGAACGTCTGAACGAAGCAATTGACATTACAGGAAATATACTGTTCAATTTTATTTCATTTATTCCTTTCCTACTAGAAATCAATACAAAGAATTTAAAGAATGGATTTCATTCAAAAAAGCAGAAGGAAAGTGCCAGTAGAAACCATCTTCCGCAAAAGATAGTGACTAAAATTCGAACTCTTTTGATTCTTTGGTAGATATCATAAAACGCTAGCAACTGTTCGAAAACAACCACTGGAATGCTTTTAAAGAATTCGAAAACATTCTTTTAATTCTCTGGGGAATAAGAAAGCATAAAATCGTTTAAGAGTCATACGAAACAAATAAAAAGTGACAAGTGTGAAAAAGGCGCGCAGAATTCTTAAAAGGAAAACAGAATGTTCAAGAGGATGAAATGCATTGATCAATAAAAGCACCCGAATTCGAAGCTTCACAAGAAGAACCAAACAGAGACACTTCTTGAAATGGAGAAATGTAGCTCACATTACGAGTTGGAACTTAAACATAATAAAAATATTTATATTATTTAATTGAAGTACTTCAAACATATTATTCAATAAAGGTATCCGAACTCCAGACGAAGCCTCACAAAGAAATTGAAAGAAAGTATAGGTCACATTACATGTTAGAACTGGAAGAACATTACGTGTTAGAACTGGAATGTTTCTTTTTTACAATTAGGGAAACACCAAACACTCGCTAGGTGTAAACAAATTCTTCATAACGGAATCTATAAAGATGTCGAAATGCGAAAATTGACGAGTGGTAACTTTATTAGCCTGTGGAAAATTGTTAATACTCCATAATGTGTACTTATAAAGTAGTGCATGTGTATGTAAGTGAGTAAGTGTTGAATTTATAAATGTTACACATTGATGAGTTATCTGAATTATCAGCATTAGCTAGATGCACTATAAAATTGATACATACACATCATATGCTTATTATATGCCATTCAATCGATTGATAATTTTAGGATCTATTACATATGTAACTATCTTCTTTTAGCTTTCGTGAAACAATTTTACATTTCGCAAGCGGAGGTCGTGTTGTATCTCAGATTGGTCAAACTGGCATACAATAAAAAATGACGTTTACTTACATCAGTGGATATAGGCAGAGGCATGAACTTGAAATTGAAAAAACTTAAGTAATCTCTGTGTCAATTCTGTCTAACCATGTACATAATTTGAATTGCCAAAAATATATTATGCTTCCTTAAGTAATCATATTTGATTAAGTTTAAAAAAATAGAACACAGATACACACTTCGGCGCCAAACAAATTAGTTTCGTTTTATATGTATTTATTTGTATGTTACCATAACGAAGTCCTTCCTGTACGAAAATAAGGACGAAACAAGGAAGACTAAATATGCTTTAATTTAATGACCATTACTACCAATATTTAACACACGCTTTTAAGATTTAATTTCGTTTGCCAACTATTTCTAACTTGGCCTTCGCCTGAACCAAATGCCAAGAAAAATCTGAGAGAACTCAGGCTCATCGATCAACAGTTCTATGCAAATTAATAATTTTGCTGTCCAAACACATGTAAGTTATCTAAAATTTAAGGTGTTTTTGTTTTATGGAAAACAAAACAACTTTAGTTCGGGTATATGAATCATAGTACTTGACGTTTCGCAATAGTGAATCACTTTTGATAAAGTCAAGTAAGTTTTTTCATATAGGTACCATCACGGCCTGCATATTTCGCACAATTCAATTTTTCGGCTTCCTTTAACGGGTTATTAAGAATAAACGTCAGATTTTAAATGTAATGTTTAAAGTTCTAGATCACTTTCTGAAGGACAGAATGGTTTTGCAATCGCAATATTATAATCAAGTAATAAATCAAAGTAATAACCAACCATCTGGTTGATTATTACTTTTATTCTGTTATTTCAATTCTAATACTTTACTACCTTGTTGACCTTAAAATATAACCAAACAATCTGAAAACCAAATAACTTCTGGTTAAATGTCTTTAGTGTCAAAATTGAGGAAGGAAGCCTATTTTATAAAACGATAATTTAGAGAAATTCTGGATACTTGATAAAAAATCGTGCGAAATTTTAAGGCTCAATCTAAAGTGTTCTCTTTTTCATATTACTTCACAAGCAAGTTCTAATATTTATAAACGTGGAATTAACGTCGTTAATAATACTCAATAAATGTGCATAGCCAATTTAAAATTTATCTGTGCGTGACGATTCACTCACTTGATCTATCGTCGTCATAAAAATCTTCTTTAGAATACACAAACAATCCCTTCAGCTTAGGCTATAGAAGAAATAAACGTATCACATTTCAAGACGTAAATTTTTCCGTGCGTCATCCCACGTAAGTACCTGTATTGTTTATAATTAAGGCAATTAATTACATAAGTATAATTAGTGAAAACAAGTCAGTGCCCGATCGAAAAATGCCTCATGAGAATTTAATTCTCTGAAGATTTACGAGCGCACTTAAGCCTGTACATTTCACAGCGTGTGTGCATTATAATAACGTAGATTTTGAATTAACGATAAGATTATGTTACGTTCGAAACTTGTTTTTATTATAAACAACTCTGTTTCACACCGCAATCTGCCCGGTTTCGCCGCTGCTGCTACCTGTGATAATATTAAATAACACGTGTGAATGTAGTCACCAGATAAATTGGTCATGTTTAAACGTGTTTCATGTCTCTTTATTAAATGAAGGGGGGATTTTTGTATAATTTAAATAAGCCAAAATCCCACAACTGATTTATTTTGCGTCTTAATTTGCCGTGATAAATTCGAGCTTGAATGTAAATAAATTAAAGATGATAGCAACAATCTAGGAGATAACAACTCACCTGCACTACTTTTACAGTGTCTAATATTTCATCAGCGAGGTGCGCATGTAGCGAGTCATATTTTTTACAGATAAGAAAATATATATGTGCGGATTAACTAACTATACGCTGTACATATTCAAATGGCAAATTTTATCAGTGCTGACGTGGGAAAAATTATCTGTATTAAATTACTCTGCACGCAAATTACCACAGGTATTGGTTTTAACAGAAAATACCAGAACCACTTCACGGTGTGTTTCAACCAATTTGAGTGAAAATAATGACAAATAAAATCTCACATTTTATGAGTAATTTACAGCGTGATTCAAAATTTTTTTCACCTCACAAATTAAAACAGAGAATGAAACTCTATGAAACAAACAAGGTCCCTAGATAACAACTTAACATAGGAAATGTCATTTGAAACATCTCCCAGCAATAAGAAACTATTATTTACTTTGACGTAATTATTAATACCTACATAGTAACTAAAGCAACGCCGTCAAAATATTAACAAAACTTTGTTGCTCTGTAAATATCGCCATTTTATTTTTATTCAATACACGTTTGTGAAATTCTACTTAACGAAGACAATCAAGCAAGTATTATTCAATCCTTTATGCCATTTGAAACGAGATACAAACTCAATCCCCACGTGTCATATTATTACCAGTAACGACCTTGTTTACTTCAGAAATTATTGAGAATAAAGAACGGGGTGTTTTAAAATCGTACGATATATTTATAACGAATATTTAGCAACGCACAATTTCATATATTTCATTAAATTAAATTAACTCAATTCATTAATTTCATGTACACATGGAGATAAATAATTTAATCTGTCTGATATCAGCGAACGTAATTTATGTCAATACAGACAATTTGTTGCGGGTCTAAATATTTTCGCGGTACATTCTTTTAGATCAGGCACACCGATATAGGTTCGATTTTTTTATCTGGAAGTATAGCGCCTAGTTATCGATATGTAGACGATTTTATCGTGTTTATGTTTAGTGGCTCTTATGATGAGAGTGAACGTAATTTTTATAAGATACGGTGATCGAATTTCAACAGTAGCGAATTGTTTAAATTGGAAATAATAAAAATATTTGATCAGATCCACTTTTAATAGTAAAATCTTAAAGCAAAAAGACCAGAATCACTTTTGTTACTATCTCCTGGAATTTTGAAAGTTAAATGTTTAAAGTTGATGGGAAACACCTAGTCGATTCCAACCAGATCATCTATTTAGAAGACATTTTAATAAATAAGAAGTAATTTGTGATTAGATCATCAAAGGATTAATAGATTCAAGAAACGAAAATTACTTTTTGTTGAACATAACAAGAAAAAGTATGTAATAATACTAGTTAAAGGTAAATTATATGCAACAAAACAAGTACATTAATGAAAGCGGCAAAAAATGTAAAATTAAAATAACTTTACAGCTTAATATCTATTGTTAACTTTTACTGCTTTTTTATAGTTCATTGTTTATAAATTCAAATAAGTTTTATACATAATTATCGTTGATAACAAAATTATTATTATTATTATTATTAGAACCTTCCAGGTGACTTAAATTTACACAGGTATACATATCAATGAGCATTATTTTTCATTCAGGTCAAGATAAACACCATTGAATAAATAGTAAATATCACGAAGAGTAAATCGCTCGAGTACATGTTAGGAGTGCGCCACTGGAATTTCTTCTTCCTGCCCAAACACGAGCAACCGTGAGCTCCTGCTAATTGTAACGCATCTAAAATTAAACAGGGCCGCATCATCCGTTGAGCAACAACTAATGACAAGCGGGCCAAGTTTTAAGGTCAATTCCGTTCGATACAACCACCGCTGTTTATCGCCGTTTGTGAGAGCCGATCGGACGCTGAAATATTCAGAACGCGAATAATTTAGCGCGCCGTGATTTACGAAATTTATGCGCTTCCTGTTTCCAACAATAAATACGCCGGCTGCGTTGTTACGTCGGAGAGTACACGGCAGCAAGCGAAATGAATTTGCGATCGATATATTAACGAAACCGAGGATTGTTTTATTAAGCGAAACTACAAATACACAGGAAACAACTCAATTCATAAATCAGTGAAGACACCTTCAAATTTACTAACGTAACCATAACACGAAAATAAAAACTTCCCTTTTTGAAAAACAAAAGTGATTCGCAGTTTATGGCAACCGTTCTAATTATGTAAAATCTCTTAGTCAAGCAAATGCTATAAGGGCTTTTTTAGACCTCAAGAGGAGTAATTCACCGATTGTACTGACGATATCGAGAATTTAGAAATCCAAAAGAAAAACACTAATTACAGTAATTTTTGAAACTAAGAGCGTTATGAAATATTTCAATAAATGAAACTGTTTTGGTGATGTTAATAGAACATGTACACCATATTTCCAGTCAGAAACATATTGTATGAAGCCAATTTTCATTTCCGTCCCGTCCAGCAATTGTTCGTGGTAATCGAGAAGAATGTTTGGCGTGCATAGCATGAAAGTTATAATGAGCAACAGTGAACTGCAGTTCTTTCTACTCGAGAACTGGGTTCTGAAAAGACAGTCTGGTAATCAAGAACGGTTGCGACATATTCAAGAGGTAAAAAGATTCCAAGGCGGGACGATCATAATATGAAGAGGAGTAACAGAAGAACAGAACTCGTTTGTGTTGAATAATCTGGTAAGAACATCAGGCAAATGTTGTCGTTCCCATAGCTAAGGAATTTCTTGCAGAATTTTGTTTAATGGATGATAATGAAAGACCTCATGTTGCTGATACCGTTCCACCAGACTTAAATACTATTGAACATATTTGGAACATACTCAAAAGAAGAGTTGCTGATTTGGAAAACATTCATACAAATGTAGATCTTTCTAGGTGCATTCAATATCACTGGAATGATATACCACAAAAACAAATTAACCACTTGATACTATCAATATGTGCATACATCAAACGAAGTAGATGCTAATACTGCTCAAATTGGTATTTTCTTCGAAGGATCTTCTATTTCATAAAGTACCTATTACGGCTCTGAAACATATAATATGAAGCAACGATTATACTACAATACGTAGCAAATACTATGAAATAATAGTACACACTATTAAAATAAAGATCTACTACAGACGTGGCCTAGAAA
This sequence comes from Serrognathus titanus, assembly GCA_039766575.1. Lineage (NCBI taxonomy): Eukaryota > Metazoa > Arthropoda > Insecta > Coleoptera > Lucanidae > Serrognathus > Serrognathus titanus. The sequence continues at coordinate 22,984,238 of CM077913.1, forward strand.
AGCAAGTGACTAGTTCGTTTAATTGTTACTACGATGTAGTATTTACTATTGTATAGTATCAACTTTGCTTTCATAGTATATGCTTCCGAGCTGTGGTAGGTTGTACATTGTGAAATAAAAGATACTTTGTTGAATACCTGATATATCTATGTCTGTATATTTTTACAGCAATCTATTGGTATATCAGTTAACCACTTTATAGTTACAGGCATAATATTTTATTATAATCCTTACCATGTGTCGGAGTTTATTAAATAGCGAGTCCACTTAAATTGAAATAGATGCTACCCGGCAGTCAAAATTTAAGGTTTTTGAAAAATAGATACTACAAAATTTCTAGTAGGTGCTTCTATGGCGACGTAAAAACTTCTATGTAGCTATTCTTGTACATAATACGTTACGTCCTCCAGCACCTACAGATAGTAAGTACAACGCCAATATACTAAGTCTTTCACTTTCGGAATAGGTGCTTGAAGTATTAGCATGTACTATCTTTTATGCATACCACCCAATGCCGCGTCGATCCAGAACGATTTTAAATACAGGAGGAGTGAACACTGGTTATTAAATCAATAAATTTCATATTTAGAATAATAGGTTTCTCAGAAATTGGAAATCGTATGAAATTAAGTTATTTAATTATTTTTCAGTAAAGAAATGTTTATATTGTAAATTCAAACAAGTTACAATTAATTTTTATGAATTGGTTAGGTCATATTCAATAAAGCATAGTTATTTATTAGACAATTTTAATGTGTGTGTAAAAGAACCCACATCCATGAAGCATAGGGAGTAAAATTTAAAAAAAATATAGAAGACAAAACATAGAAGAAGAAATAAGGTGTGTTAGAAGTGGGGACAGAACTAGAATAATTAAGGACGTGAAATATGTTTTAAGGACAGAAAATTCAAACAGCATAAACGGTAATAAACAGATGATATGTTAGGATTGGTGGTCAAGCACGACTATAAGAATGCTTGATAAGAATTTCGAAAAGCCACCAAAATTCTAATAATATGACAATACAGATTCGATTTGGAATGTCATGAAAATTAGGACTCAGGTTCAAGACCAGCAATATGGAATGGGCTGTTACTGTAAAAGAAAGCCTGTGGGCTTAAAGCCTTTCACTTACTTTGTAAACATTAAGAATTAATGTGGAAATCATCGATATTCTTCTCTTTCGAAAGCTCCCGTTTATAAATTATTCCTTCGTCTTTACGTTATGCACTAGATATTAATATTGTTTGTACTATTAATTAGAACAGTTTACGAGTTTTCAAACAAACATGCATAATAAAAATAAAGTTAGAGAAAATAAATATTTATTCCAGGATTATTTTTATATTCCATTTTGAACAAGACATGAACTAAATCATGGAAACATTAGTGCGGCAGTTTATTTAGTACTGTAACACGCCCGGACGTGCCACCTTGTTGTTGACTTTACGGACAACTAAATAATCTAATAAACACGGTCCAAACAAAAACAAACTAAAATTTATTGACAAATTAATTTATTAAATGGACCGAAGGATTTGACTAAATGCTAGGAAGCGATGAATGCCTCCTTACCGAGGGTTTGTTCGGGTTTTGAAAGCGCCGAGGCACTAATAAACTCCCATGCGGTCTACAAAGATACTTTAAAAAGGTCACTACCTACTACGGTTAGCTTTTATTGTGGCGCTCGGACTAATTTTCTACCTATCTCCTCGGCGCTATTAAAACTCCAAAATTAAAACTTTAATTGCCGGTATTCTGGATCGTCTAATTAAATAGAAAAAACGGGCCCTACGTTGTCGTAGTTGTGTTCTAATTTTTGGTGTGGCGGTGCAATCGAGAGGTGCAAGGTGCAAATTACGAATCAATAAAATGCCAGGTTTAATTAATTAATTATTTATTGTCAAAAAAAAAAAAAGAAAACGGAAACTCCTGTCACGAGATCTTAACGATCTAGGGACTTGAGGGTAAAACCGTAGATTGAAACAATGGATATCTTTCGCAATAAATTAAATACAAAATTCCAAAGAAGTACAATAAACTTTGCTTAACGTATTTAACGCCGAATATCGTCGCGATCTAATTTATTTCGATTCTCACAGTTGGTGGCTTGTTGTACACGCAATTAGGCTGTGTCAACTTTGTAATTTAAATTAGATCAACAATTAATCTCTTTGTTTAGTCAAGGTAGTTAGTCTTGGTACTCGTGTTTGCCACTTTTAGCTAGTACTCGAAGACGCTATGAATAATCAACCAGCGCACTCACTGTGTAACAGTGTATATACAGTGTACTTTGTTACTGGAACTTATTAATTGATCAATCCGATGTTCGGAGATGTATGTGGTACAAAAGGCCGCTCCAGCGATCAATTTGCAGGATAACCAAAAGCAACAGCCGTTAGTTTTTCACGGGAAGGATAGCCCTATCTCTAGCTCATTAACCTAATTAATTAGACAACTGTGCGTAGGATCTTTCGTCAACTACATGCTCCAGAGTCGTTCGAGGTTCTGTATGCAGATCCCTCTACTTCGTTTGTATTCTTGCCGCCTAATCCTATTAGCTAACTAATTGTTTGCGCAAGGACCCTAATGACTGTTTTAGACACTCCACGTTGTGTGGTTTTGGTACTTTCAGTCGCTCGACCAATTGCCCTCAATTAACCTGCAAATCTTACACCAAAGTCAACCCTCCAGCACACACACGCAGGGTGTGAGAAAGTTCTGTGACGAAGATGTCTATTGATAAATAGTTCAAATTGTTGGCCTCGTAATTCTACGGAATTCGTAAAGAGTATTAAAATGGCCTAGATTTCGGAGCTAGACTGTGCTGGTCGCACTGTGTTTTTGGCGGATATAACTTGCCTGACCAGAGACTTTAGTTGCAGATAACCCAGTACAATCCAGAATAACACCGATCACGTGTCTCCGAATTGCCGAGGATATAGCAAAAAGGTAGAACGAAATTGCAAAAAGATACACTGTATTTGAAACCGAACAAAAGATTTTAGGTGTCGTTAATTTACTCTGGTTGATTAAATCACAGACCGCGAAAAATATTGAATTTATTGAGTTTAACTTGATTCAAAAGCAAACGCAGGTACCAAAAAATAACTATTAGATTGCCTGAGCAATGCAAAGATGGAACTTTACAGAAATTCCACGCTACTGATTGATAAACCAATTAAAATAATTCTTACGCAAATTTATGCCACCAAGTATGTGAAAAGAAATAGAAAAAATTCATGCAATTATACCTATTCCGTTCCGCGGCGCACAATTCACTAATCCACCCACGCACTTATCGTTTAATTCGCGCTCGCGATCGCCTCGCAGTTATTTATTTGATGGCCCTTTTGTATTCACAATAATTTTAACGCTCCGAAATGATGTGATTGAATTCTAATTATGCAGCTAGATAAAGTAAATTGCAAAGCACTCAAAAATAAACTACTCGAGTTCAATTAAAATGCAGCTTGTCGTTCGGACGGCGTAAGCCAACCGTTTTTCCGTTTTTACTTTTGACTTTCCACTAGTGACAAATTTTGACTCCTCCCCCATCCCCTGAAGTAACTAAAAAAAAACCGTCGGCCAATAAGCGCTTTTATTTCGGAAAAAGAAACACACGCTTCTTTTCTCGTTCAGCTCTTTCCTAGTAATTCGACCCCCCAATTCGCCTGACAGATTGTCGGCGCTGCACATGTTTTTTTCCCGCTTTCTAAAATTTCTCGAAACAACATCCTACAAGTATCTCTTGACATATTTATGACCTCCCAACTTTGAAAAACAAAGGCCAGTCTCTGGTTTTTAAAGCAACCTCTTTCAACTAAAACGAAACCTAATACTTTTCCAATTTCCAATAACTTAAATGTTGCGTGAAATTCCTTTCTCAGACTCTAACGCGCCCCAAGACAACAAAACGGCTCTGATTTATAATATGACAGAAAGGCAATTCTAGCGACAAGTATCTTCAAAATTTTCAATAGCGTACCCGACACTTTAACACAGCTAATTTATGGTAACTACTTCAAATGCAATTCACGAACTAGATGTTCAAAAAAACCATAAATTTGACCCGAGTCGTCTTCCTGTGACAAGCTGCGCCTCGTAAATTTCTCTTTATTAATAAGCCATCGAATAAACAACGCGCATTTGTTTTCCAATAAAATTCGCGACCGTTTCAGTACTGCTGTCATTATAACTACATTATAAACATTAAATTATCATGTCGATATATACATATACAAATTGTATATTTACAACTTTTAAATACGTAACATAAAAGTTATTACTTACGGAAGATCATAAAAAAAGTGTAATGAAAATCATATATTTGTTGTGATTAGTAATACATTTTAAGTATAATTATAGACTTAAAATTAAGGAAGAAACTGATTTGTATGTAGTAAACAGAAGTACTCTAACAATCAGGAAACTCTAAACTCACAAAGTAGCATCTAGATGTTGTAATATAAATACATATAGTTGATATTTCTCCGTTTCTTATTTACAATTCGTACTGTACAATTACAACTCATATTTAACATTGGAACTATGAAGTGGGTATTTATTGAACGTGAATAATTGAAAAATATTACTACAGCCCATAAGAAAAAGGTTAATTCCATGCTAAAGCAGAACTAGCTGACTTGAGGCTAAACATTTTTTCTAATATCTGAATGATTCATTTCTGCGAAGTCTGTTGATACGTTAATTTTCTTCAATTTTCTTCATTTATTTTTCTCCCATTCACTTTTGATTACAAATCCCATTCACTTTCAATTCTAAGTCATAGTAACATTTTTTTTTTTTAGTTTTCTCTCTGAATTCTTGAAAAGGCGACTTGGTTTCAGCAGAATTAATAGCACTTTTTAGGAAAAACCTTGCAAAATATGTATCAAGAACTTTATTCATCATACAAAGATATATCTGAATATATGGAAACTGTGATTCAAATCTACGAAATCATGTACATAATAATAATTCCTTCCTTCTTCTTTCTTGTATCTGTTTCAAATCTTGCTATTCTATTTTGTTTCACTGTTACCCTATTAAAATTCTCCCAAAGTTTTGTGAAGCTTTGTTTTCAATAATGATGTCCTAAATGTGCTCAACTATGAGATGTTCATAGAAACTACTGTTAACACTGATTTTAAACCAGTGTAGTGGCGTTCCAAAAACTGTCTTTTGAAGTTTCCAATGAGAAAATTCTTAATTAAAATTTCCCCCAAGGAGATTTAGAGTTGGAATCGTTGATTATTTATTCCAAATGGAAAGAAATTATTACTTTACTAACCAGTTAAAAGAAAGTTTCTGAAAACAATGAAAACAATTAAATGAAAGCGCAGTCTAATATCCTCACCCATACAGTATAAATGTGATTAATAAATCTCAGTCGTTCCACCATTTACGTTCGAGGAAGTAGTTGGTCGGTTGAGCAATTATATTTATGCCGTTAACAGTGAGAGAAGAGTCACAACAAAAGCTCTACAATGCGAGTGTTTTAGTCGTAATGTTTTTTTCTGGTAAAGATAAGAACGTATTTTAATTCGCCGTCGTCGTCCCCCGCAGATCGCGTGCATCGCATTCTCGTAATCTGCTAATGTGTACGGCCGGCGTCATTAACTTAAATCTGCGTCATCCTTAGCTCTCTCTCTAGATCTGGGTTGCATTAGGGTCACGATGCACGATGATATCGCTCCAACAACTAATCTTAACGGAGCCCGGGTTTTATGCCGGTAAAGCATGCTCTAGAAGGCTGGGAAACTAACGCGTGGATACTCTATCCTCTCCGGGTGCCGCTCCGCTTCAAGCGAATAACGTTTAACATGTTAAAACATTAATAATATAACAGTGCTGTGCGATATCGATTCCTCCAACTTTCAGGAAGTTATATACTGCAGAAGCATTTCGACTTAATTTACTAACTCGGCCGATGGAGCGTAGAATTGGTGGGCGCGCGCGCTTATTAAAATAAGTAGATTTTCTTCCGAACTTATGCTCCGTTCACTTAATAGATTGTATCTCTGGAACAATCTCTCTTTATAAATTGGATCGTAAAAATTTACAGGATAATTTTACGTGTGCGGCTTTCGGCGTTTAACATCGTCGTAATAAAGCGTAATATTTTATCGGGGCCGAGGAGATTAGTGCAATAATTTTTCGTTCCTCCTTATAAAGTATGATAAAAAAAATTACCATCATATTTTAATCTTAGTGTAAATTACATCAAGTTTACAAAGCGTGACATTCATGCCTAAAATAATTAATATCAATTTTTTACTTTACAAAAAAATGTTACTCGGAGAGTCTCCAAGTTTCTTTCAAAAATCTTTATAGATTAGAGGGTTAAACTGTTTTATTCACAAACGATACTGAAATTACTGTGATTAAACCAAAAAAAATTCGATATCTCAGATATACATGTAAAAAGTACGTCCAGAAAGTTAAAGAACCAATTCTATATTGCAATTATGCAATAAGCACTGGCATTTCTTCTTGGTATCACTCTTTTTTGTTAATCTGCGTATATAAGTGAGAATAGCAGAAGCATCCTTTGCTCTGTTCGTTCTTCATGGAAAAGGAAATTGGATGAACAATAAATACATTTACTTGCTAAAACTATAAGCCACATTTATTTAAAATAATTATAAAATTATTATAAATATTTTTATTATTTTTTCTCTCTTAAATCTTCAATGGTCATTTTTTACTTGAGACCCTTTAACGTTACCTACTAGGAATTTGAGGTTCATTTCTCCATTTTCATCAGTTGCAATTTTCTTCTCTGTGCTTTAAACTTTCCTCATTTGGTCGTCAATTGCTTCCATTGTTTATTACGTTAATTTGTGTATTTTCAGCGTTTTTCCTTCCAAAAAAAATTATAAAAACAATTGTTCCTAAGGCAATAAACTGAAGTTTATAATTAACTGAAATACAACTGAAAAATGTTGCAATTTAACTGAGAGATGAGAATGTTAAGGTGGCGTAATTTAAAAAAAAAAATAATAGTTGTATTTTGTGTTGAAAAAATGATTGAAAACGAAAGTCATGACTGAAAGGAAGATCTCTATTCCATGTGGATATAAAAGGAAGGAATTAGCGTGACTTCCAAAGGAGCAACTGGAAAGCACAAGCAAAAATACCATCATTTTCTGTGACTGAATATTGTTCAACAGAGAAAATTTCAGACGCTCCGATTGGGCACTTCAGTTGTATCCTTCAAGAACAGCATGTCGATTATGTTTGTGTTTATATGGGCATTGAGTTGAACAATGCGTTAAAATTTTTGGTCAGTCCGCGATTGCCAGAAAATGATATCACATACGACGATTTACGCAAGACGCTTATTGGTGATTTTAATCGAACAAGAAAAAAATTCGCCGAAAGCTCAATTTCGCCAAATCGTGCAACATAAGACTCCGGTAAGGTGCTGCACATTGTGACTATGGTGAGTTTATGGATAGAATGTTAATTGAACAACTCTTACGTGGCCTTAAATCTCGTGAGATGTGTGATAAAATTATTGCGGAAAAGCCTGCCACATTAACTGAAGCATATGGATTTGCACATTCTCTTGAAGTGACACCATAGACAACATAACTAAAGGTAGATTTTGAATAAAAAAAAATGAATCGTGAAGCTGCCATCTGCAGGCTTGGGAGAAACTAGTGACGCAAAGCGCGGGAAATATAAATGCTCTAAAATCAAATTAGTCAGAAGTTAATTTTTATATTTACCTTTTATTGTAAAGGTACATTGTTCAGTACCTTTAAACTTAAACTGAACGCAGAAGAAAATAGTGCATTGCGTGATCTTAATTTTACGTAAATAGGTTTCAATATACATATAATCTTTAATGGCAAATCCTATTATCCTGCACTTTTTAAACTAACACCGAAAAACCAGCCTATAATACACATAATACGTCCATAGATATCAAGTCAACAGGAATGACAACAGCGTTCGAACTGACAAATAAGTTAGGATATGCAAAAGCACATATGAAGAGAAATTAAATATGGTTTTCACGAAGAAGATAATTGTCACGTAGTTTAGGACAGTAGTAGAACTCCCATAGAACCTCACAGAGAAGTTGATCATATGAACAAGGCAATCGAGGAGATCATCCGGCTTGCCAAGACTGTAGAGGATCACAGTCACGTAATTACTGCAAGTTTCGTAATGCGAAATGGAACCACTGTGGAAAAAAGGGCTACATCACCAAGACAAACTGCTGACCAAGTAACGGAAGTGGAGTTACCAGCGAAAGTGATCGATGTTTTGCAACGCCTGAGTAAGGCTTATGATGTCAATTTAGTCCAAAAGTCAGGTAAGCAAATGTACTTATCGATGGATGCAGTCTTGAAAAGGAGCTCGATATGGGGGCACCCTGCGGAATAATTACCATAATTAAACCAATTTTATCTTACAACAGACAGACAGACAATTTGACAGACAATTATACAGGCTATCATATCTATTGTATTGGTCGCATTTTAGTTAATGCTAACAACCCAACGATTGAATGCATTTGTTGTCGAGGATACATTTTTTGGTCGAGAGTGGAATACACAATTTGTGAATGAAATAAATTTTTCTAAAATATTTTCTAATCCTGACCAGGTAGATACAATAAATACTGCGATGCCATGCTTGTCTCCTAAACAAAGAATTCAACTCGATCAGACCCTGATCCATTATGACGATGTATTTAGTGAGATCCCAGGAAAACTAAGTGAGCGTCCTGCCAGAATACTTTTAAAGCCAGGAGCATCGCCTGTCTTTTTCCGAGCAAGAGATACCATTAGCACGAAGTGAGGCATACGTGAAAGAAACAAATGCTAAAATTGCGTCAGGATTTTACGAAAAAGTCAAACATTCTGAATGGGCCTCAACTACACATGTGGTTGCTTCATTATGAGATCGATTATTCTAGGAAAATTGGAGACACATTGGCCAAATTCGTGAACATCACCAAAGTGTAAATCAGCCAGCTGTTAATTTTCAACGAAACCAGAGGGAAAATGTTGTAGAGTCATCACGTCGAGTTCGCTTCCATGAAAACTTAAAAAAACCAGTTGCAGCTCCACATGCAGTCACAAATACAGCATCAGTGGAACGACCTATAACTCGGAGAGGAGAAACTCGTATTATTACTGAACTTGAAAAATTCCCGCGTAGATCAACGCGAATCCGTCATCCTCCCTTAAGATTCTCATCTAGCAAGTAATTTCCAAACGGGAGAAGAAATGTTGTGTATTAACTGAGATGAAAATGTTAAGATGGCGTAATTTAAAAATAATAGTTGTATTTTTCTTGTGTTGAAAAAATTATTGTAAATAAAAGTTATGAATTAAAGGCAGTTCTCTGTTACATGAAGATACTAAAATATGTTGTAAATTAACAAAATAAAGAAAGTAAAAGTGGATATGCTAAAAACAAAATAGCATTTTAACAACATTGTAAATGACACAGTGTAGAGATGTAAGAGCAGCACTTGAAAAAAGAAATATTTAACGGTAATGGTAAGACCACAAGTAAAATATGTAACACAAAGACGGACTGAAAGGTCACAGGGAACGTCAAGAGGATTATGATTGTTATAGATCTTTCATAAAGCACCTGCTTGACAAGAAAACACTGGACATCCTAAGACGTCGAATATCGAATATTTATCGTTCATTTCTTTTATAATCTATTCAACAATACAAATTTCATCACGTAATAGTCCTTGAACTATTAAATTGTAGTAGGTACAACTTTAAAAATCCAATATTATGCATGTAAATTGAAGTACTTTTATTTAACCACACAGTATTTTTAATATATTTATATACGACCACTACTCTAAATGACGAATTTTGTACAACTCATAAACTAAGTAAGCGTCGTGCGTAAGGCTGCGTTCACAATGATGAAGCAAAAACGTTTTTAGACAAAACATTTTTGACTAATTTTGTTAGAGTGCGTCTTTTCAATGCTTTAAGTAGGACCAAACACGCACTGGTACATCAAAACAAAAAGCACGCTGAGACAACTGTAGTCAAAATGTTTTTACTCAAGTAACAAAATCTCACAGCGAGGACATTTGCAGGCTTGTAGCTAGATCTACGTAGCCCCATCACATTAAATTGACAGCAGTCGAATTGCAACTGTCAGCGCTGATTATTTTCAATTTGATAATAAGGTGATCTTTTTAATAGTAATTAAATGTGGTCGTAGATAAACTATAGTACAAAACTCGAGCTGTAAAGCAATTACGCACTTGCACTCGCTGCTGAGCAGCTCGCTATTTATAGCTCTCGTTATATAATATACTATTATAAACATCTGGTGTAATAAAATTAAGACAATAAAGTGCTGTAAATTATATTGTATCTGTAATAAAAAAAATGATGGCTTATCTGTAAAATGTTTAGGCGATAGTCAAAACTAATTATTTTCCTAATAATATACACACGCTTTAAAGTTAATACTGATCTATCATCTAGGACCTACTTTTCTGTTTTACACCAGTATGTTACCACACAAAGTAATTCCTTTCAGAGCTCTTACCGAGGTTATGAAATCTTTCAAAGTATCCACGAGAAAATTGGATGTACTTTGAAATTCAATCGAACTGGTAATTTTACTTGTTTTTGTAAAGGCGGCGAAGTAAACAAGTTAACATTTTAAAGGTTCAGTCTGTTCCTTAGATTTCTGATATCAACTTACACAGTATGAAAATAGACCACGAGAACAAATAAACTAATATCTAATAGTTTTCATGTTAATTTAATAAATTTATTAATGCAAGGTTTCCAATAAATTAAATTAACAGATGTAATTGATTGATTCAACTCAGAGATAGACTTAATCACGTAACCTCAGGCGTAATAAGTAGGTATATACATTTATATTTCGCCTGAAGGTGCAACATTGGATTACGTGTATTTTCAAGACCACAAGGAGTAAATCGTCCGACAAAATCGCACAAAAGCCCTCGTTAACAATAGAATTAATTTGAAAATAAATTACGTATCATTTGTTTACATTACGTAACGCAATTCCGAGTACGCCTGATATAAATATAGCATAATACCGGCATCAATTTCATTTCACAGGCTATCAAGGTCGTGTTATGCTAATAATTACAGTGCGTGATACTTGTACATTTCAATCACATACGTGCACCTACATATCAGCGTGTTTTTATGAATGGACCGTACTACGGTTGCGTAGAAAGTCTCTGGTAGTTGCTGTTACAAATTATTACTTTTCAATGACAAATTTTTACTATCTATTGTCGTTACTCTTGAATGTCAGATCGATCATTTCTAAATAGTCGTACGTAGGTATACATACAACGCATTTGCTAACGACTGTGTTCTAAAGTGATTCTTACTTTCCCTTTTGCTCAAATTGATTTATGTATAATTAACAATTCGGTACTCATAAATCTGATGTTACACTGTGAAATGAAATTGAAATTGCGTAACGTAAGCTAATAACGTATCAAAAGATAACATAAGTTCCTTGGATTAAATATAAATAGAATTGAATGTGACTGAAATAGCTGCAGATAAAATTAAAAATAAATATCTACGTGGAACAAAAATCCTTAGTTTCTAATAAAAAAAAAAAGTTTCAAGTTGTTTTCGATAAAAATTAAAACTGTGAATTATCATTATCACCTTAAAGTGAATATTATTATACTATTTTTTATCATCTTAATTGCACGAACAAACTATACAGTTATAATTTACATCTAATTTATAGTTAATTTTGCTTAATATTGCACACTTAATATTGATCAATTCCAAAAAGGAATGATTGAAAGAATTGATTAAAATTTTGATAAAATTAGATAATAAACGATATATCAAATTTTAAGTGGAAATCCTCTGGCTTATACCTACTGAAAATGAAATGTTAGTTGTGTTATCGAAATGCGTAACTATGTGAAAAATATTCTTACGGATTAGTTTTCCAATTCCTATCGTTCTTAGGATAGGATCTATTACATAAAAATGAACTCTTAGCAAATATCACAACTGATTTTTATGCTCATAAAAGAAGGTGCCGAAAGCGAAACGAAATAAACAAGATAGTTTATAAGAACACTTATTATGGCATGATTTCTGTTGAAAGACGTTAAAAAAGAAATAAGAATTGTAGCAGTATAATTATTTTAATTTGTAATATAAACGAAATATATTGTCAAAGTAAAGTCAACAAATGAATAAAGAAAATACTCAAAAGTAAAGTAAAACCTAAGAAGGCGTTACAAAAATGAGAGTCTTTTGTAAAATAGGTGAGAAAAGACGATATTAGTAAAAAAAAATTATGAGTAAATTGTACAAACGTCAGTTTCAATTTAAGCTGAAGCTTAACCTATAACAACGATCATTTCAACATTGTTGCTAAGGGCTTTAGGACTTGTGATGACGTAACGGAAATGTTATGGAATACGGAAATGAAAAACTGGAAAAAGCTTATCAGGATAGTTAGTTCACTTCGAACTTTCATTTTCTCCCACATCCGTAAAACAAAGGCAGAATTATATACAAATTTTAATTGATATAGCATTTTAAATGGATTAGCATGACGAAATATTCACAAAAGGATGCTCCAAATATACACTATTAAGTCATTCACAGTTTTTATCAGAAACATCTAAAGAAAGGAAGGCGATCATAAGACCACGTACATAAAGTCATTCCAAAAACTTGAAAGGGGAAAGTTCAGAATACATTAAAGAGGAAAACGGTCCAAGAAACATTCCAAAATTATCAAAAAAAATTACAAGGGTGCTGCTATAAAAAAGAAGAAGAAGAAGAAGAAAAGGGTTAATGTATGGTTGTAAGAAACGAACATGTAAGAATATATTGGAAGATTTATAATTATGAGCCAACAAGAAATGCATGTCATTATACTGATGGGTGTTACCAAATTGGACGTTTCACTAAAATCCAAATTTGGATGAAAACTTTTCTCTCGGTTTTTCTTTGCTAAAAATATACTTGTCCGTGCTTTGAGTCAAAAGTTTCCTCCTCCTAATAGAAATAAACACCGTATTGTTCGGGACACAGCGACGATAAATTATGGCGGAGAGACAAAACCATTCCAAATCCCTTTGTTACACACGCATCGGGCTAAAGTGCTTTGCGAAAATAATCTGCTTAGTTTTGTCGTGAGAAATCCCATAAAGTGAAGAACCGCAATAAAAGGAAAAGCACCGAATAGTTGGGTGTGCAGCGTGTTTTGTTAATCTCGCGCCGGACGAGCCGAGAATAGTAAACCTTCCTGTTTTAATCTGGCTGCGAGTAATTCTTTTTCGACGAGTCACTTTTATGGCGTGCCCTTTCCGAATTAAAGTAACGATTAGATGCCCCGAGTAACTACCGTTTAATAATTTATTTGCAGGAGATGGCAAAGTCGGATTTCATGCCGTCGTCGCTCGAGGAGACGCGAAAGAAGAACGTAATGGCCGCTCGAAAGTTTGAATATGTCAAGGGTGTGATTGACGACCTTTGGCGTGGCGGATTGTTTGCCAAAGGAGGGTCAGGTGAAATGTAAGTCAGAGTGCGTGATATCGATGTAAAAACATCAGGTTAACTTTGTTGCTTTCACTCCAGTTTTATTAGTAATTACGCTGTTAACAATGTAAGCAAAAAAAGTAGCAATTGTGGGGGTAGTTTATAAAAGTAATCTATACCTATATATACATAGATATGAATTGCCAGGACTGCATTATACAAGCTGTCGTTAGCATCGTAAGTAGTAAGACCATGAAAAAGTTTGTCAACAGTTCTTGGCACGATCCGACTCTCGTGCATAAAAGTCAAGATTTTGCAAGAACAATTTCGTATATGAGTATATTATGCTGTAAATTATATTTACTGACATGAATGGGTAAATTCCTGTCAGCGGATGTATTGTTTCTGCCTTATTGTATTTATTTCATTGCTTAAATAAGTTGCTGACGCACGTAAAGTTGTTGGAACTTTTTAGTTACAGAAAAGGTTTCTGGCAAGATTTTATTTAATAACTGAATGAAAATATCTACTATAAATTTCAGCCCGAAAATCATACGTTTAATTTTGTTGGGACGTTTTTCTTGATTCTTTTAAGAACTGGCGTTCAGGGTTAGTACATTTAAAGGTCTTTAGAGTTTGCGTATTATTACGTCAATGTTTATCTTCAAAATTTTCATGATCGATCAATTTATTTAAAGATAATTCTGTTTTATTCATTTTAATTATCAAGAACAAAATGTCTTTTAGCAGTCTCCTTTGTATTATTTAGAACTACCCACATAAAATGTTCTGGAATAAATTGTTATCCTCCCAATCGGTGTTACAATAAGGATAAAGTTTTACTTGAAAAATTGTAATGTTTAATAAATTTAATGTTACTGTTATCTTTTCTAGATTAAGATGCGTCTAAAAATTAGTGTTAAAATAAAGTGAAATAATTTTACTCCAACAAGGATAAGCGTAACTCCTGTTTAACACAGTACAGCAAGTTTATTATCCATAATTCGTTAATTCAATAAGTAAGAGATAAGTTACACTAAATAGTAAAATATTCTATCTGCATTAGTGAAAGTCATCACCGCAGTTAATCCAAAAAATAAAAATGATATTCTAAAGTGTTAGTTCACACTTATTTACTTTTCGTCTATTGGTAAATTCTGATGTATGAGGGAAAAGGGATTGATTGACAATTACAGGCTCTGACTAGTATACGCCTAGCAAATGCTTGCTTTATGTTACTCTTGCAAATTAAATATACTAGTAACAAAAAGTGGGTAAAAAAATAATGATATAATAACAAATGACACCATACATGATTTATTTACCGGGAATATTGGGAATGCCTTATGAACACCTTTATTTATTTCACTTCCTCCAATTAAGCTTAATATTATACTGCAATAAAGAATTCGATTAGTTTCCCACAAAAGAACAAGGGCTAAAAGAGGCAATACTAAAAAAATACATTCTTTTCTTTGGAGTAGTTAACATATAAGTGATGTCCAAACAGTAATGATTCTCTCATTTTCTGCATAATACTAACTCCTTTAAGGCTAGAGATGCTTGAACTCAGAAGTTAAGTCTCTTTTCCTAGATAATATGAACTCCTTGAAAGATAGAAGCAAAGATTAAAATGCCACTTTTGAACACAATATTAACACTTTTTAAAGTTAAATGTCCTAACTCCGTTTACTTTAACACCAGAAATGGATGGACACCGAAAATGAGTTGAGAAAGTGTTAGAATGAACTCCATACTCTTGTTACGAAGAAGATGCAGTTCTTTCAGTTATTATGGTTATAAGTGCATTTTTACTTCATTTCAAAACATAATAATTAGTTCTATCTAATCATAAAATACACTGTATTAAATAAACCAGATTTTTTTTTAATTTTTGCAACTTTAAGTCTCTCCTTTTCTTTACTGAATTCAAACCTAGTTTTAATTACTTTCGGAAAGAGAAATCGAACCGCAGTAAAAAGTAAAATGTGTTCGACCGTTATTGAAAAAGTTGACGTCATTTCGCGGTTTTTACGCTGCCAATAGGATGCAGATTAATTAATACAGTGCTGAATGCAGTTTGGCTCGCACTTAAAAGCTCTTGAATTTTAATTTAGCTACATAAAAAATATGGAAAACCAGACGATCTGCTTGTTACCATTCACATTCCGCTTGCTGCTTTACCGTTCATGCACCAGTAAATATGGAGTATTTTTTTCCTCGAGAATTTCTTCTTCCTTGTGAGTTTTCCAAGTTTATTGCCTTCATTAGTGAAATGTTGAGGCGGATTCGTAGGTATGTTTTATTACTACAATATTAAACTATTAGGCGGGGTGAATTATTCCCTTAAATATTGTAAATTTAACGCTTGTCTACGTCGAGTATTACTGTCACAGCAATCATAAATTTCAACCTAAAAGCGGTGAGTTTAAAATATCAAAAAGAGGCTTGCAGTGACGATGGCATTCTTCCACTTGGCTTGGGATATTCCGCTTTACGATCAGTTTGATGTATAAATAAATACGTAAACCCGGAATGCGTCGTTTGCGCTTACTTTTGAACAAACGACTAATTTTGCGAATTTTGGCGGTCCGTTTGGCCGTTCTTATTTTTAGGCCGGACCTAACTTAATCACCTCCAACGTAAAGAGTCAGCCGTCCTAGAAGAATTCACATAGGCGAAGGCCTTTGCACTGTCCTGATTGAGATCCGCTGTCAATGGCAATGTAATTGAAATTTCTCCTGGCGTTATTACTTGCAGTTTGACATCGAGGGTGTGTTGCGTGTTACCAACTTTGTTGCGGAGGAAGTTTGCGTGTGTAATGACCGGCTTATGGGTAATTGGATGGCGCGGATTTATTTTTGAAAAATTATAGTTGGCGATGGTTAATTGAAAGTGAAAGTTGGGATTTTAATTAGTTTGTTAATAACTTATCATTTCCCTGATGGTATTTTCAGGTTTGATTTATATGCGTAAAAAAATGCTGCTTTCATTTAAGATGAATAAAGTTAATTCTATATTACGATATCACTATATTATACTACAAACATATTGTAATGTTTAGTAAGTGCCACACGTTGGGGTGTCAATTGTAGTAATAATGTTCTGTGCCAAATTGTAGTAAAATTCTGTTCTCCCTCTTGCGGTGCCAATTGTAGTAATGTGTTCGCCCCCACGTTGGGGTGTCAAATTGTAGAGTTTTTGTATATTGTTTGTGAGTACTTGTCTACTTTCTTTTTATCTTTCTCTCAAGGTTTCTCTTTGGTTCGCTCAGAATTACCCATTTCTCATTTTATAGCCCATGGTGGACACATACAATGAGAAACACAGAAATGTGAGGGGGAGAGGAAGGGAGTGTCAGTTTTAAATGTATATGCGTCCGTATGTGTCAGCAAAGAAAGTAAAAAAAAATTATCGAAAAGGTTGTTGTCTGTCCCAAAATGTACACCGGTTAACACAAGTCGGTCATATCACCTCGCCTTTCACAAGGGTCGGTAGGCCTCTTGCCCTATCAGATGTATATTTAGCTATACTTGGACGCTCTGTATCGCCGATCACGCATCTGCTTCAATTCTTTCACAAGAGAGAGGCACCCTTCGACGATACAGATCCATACAAAGCGAACACCAGATATCACAAGTCGGTCATGTCACCTCGCCTTTCACAAGGGTCCTCTTGTCCTACCAGATGTATACTTGTCAAAAGGGGGACGCTCTGTACTGCCGATCACGCATGTGCCTCAACTCTTTCACAAGAGAGAGGCGCCCTTCGACAATACCTAAACGTCTCCCGTTGTCCGGTGTTCCAATAAAAATTTTTGTTTGTGATGTCATGTATGTGTTTCTTGGAAGCGTCGCCCATGTCGTTGTTTAAGGAAAATGGATACAGGTATTCAAGATCCTATAAATTTTTTTTCTTTCTTAATGAAAATACCTCGTATTAAATAACCTTTAATAAAAATTTCTTCTCTGCTTGTTTTCTCAAAGTGTTACCCACGGAGGTCGAACAAGGAATGAATGCTCCAAATCGCGGAGCGCTCGCCTTTTATAACGCTTTTCGTTGTTTATTTTCCCGTTGTCATGGTTACCGGAATATCCGCGTTCTGATCTAGTTACATTCTAGATTTGAGTTGGTAACCAAACGTCACTTTTGACAATTAGCATTTACCTTAGATATGACTACATTTCATGGAAATTAAACTAAAAATTGAACTAAAACTGGAACAAACTTAACTCTAAACAACAGGTAAGTATCTAAAGTACATTATTTCCTAATTATCTAACCTCTAAACCTTACTTATCTAAAATAATTCTCGACGTATCACCAAATTCTTAACCTATAATAGTATCCTATTCTCTTATTATCTACACTTTGTCCTTTTTAGCACTTCCATATAAGTGTTCGCCATATAATTTTTGATAATCAATCAAGAAGTCCGGCACTTGGTCCCATCGAAGACGTATTCTTCGGCCGTCTTCTAAATATACCAGCCTTCTTTTGTTTTTGGCCGGCTTCCTCCCATTCACTGGGTATTGTAAGGCTGTTAGTGGCCCCCGGAATGAGCCAAACCTCTGCTGCATTGTTGCTACGAAATCCCAGTGTTTGGTTGCTCACTCAAATTGATCTACCACCTTGGAGCTCCCCTCTGGGATACCAATTTGATTCGTTGAGCTGGAATTATGGTTTCTATAACTGTTGCGTTTACATTTGTAAGTATCCCTTTTCGTTTTGTATTTGTCATATAGTCTGTTTGTTTTTTTTAGATGCATGTCGTTCTGTCGAAACGTCTCGTCACTCTTGCGTCTACCTCGTCAAGTTGTTTCGAAAGCTGTTGTTAAACGTCTGCTGGATCGTGGCAATATTGTATATGTTTTTAACTCTTCTCACGTAATGTACTTGTTTAATTATTTTTTTCAAAAAGGTAATTAACACTGCAATATATATATAAAACAATAAATAATGTTTATACCTGATAATTAAATAAAAATTTTCTTCTTTTTAGATTTTCTTTTCATCCCTTCCAGCAAAAATATAAAATAATTTGTTACATAATTGTATGAAGTTTATAAACTTCTTAAGTTTAATTAAATCACGACACCTGCATGTAAAACATTTCCTTGTAAGTCAGCTTTGTATAAATATTTCTTGAAATCATTATAATGTAAAAATAGCTTGAGTTAATGTCTGGTAATTAAATTTCATTACGTTTTAATTTAATGCTGCATTTATTTTAAGAATGCGTTGGAGGATTAGTGTGTGTGTATGTGTGTATGAAGTTAACAAGTTAGGGGGGCATATACCGTAAAACGCTGTGCATATTAATCTCTTTTAACGACGCTTCAGCTACTCATTTTGACAGTGAGAAGCTGAGAACTTGATTTCACCCAAACGAATCGTCGGTTGAAGTCGGGCCTTAAGTTATGGCTGCAATTAGTTTGCGTACCGCAAAATTACTGCCGTCTTAGCGTTACGTTTGATCTATTTATCGTTTAGCAGCCGGAGCATCTATGTACTGTTAAAGACCGGCGAACCTTGAGTTACTATTAACAAATTTAGCGTACTTAAGCGCGACCTTAACAAATGACCCCGTCCTGGAATTAATCAACGCGCAAGATTAAAGCACCCCGTGCCTTCTAATAAGGCTGTTAGCTCAAAACACAATCCATCAGATTTGCCATCAATTACGCAGGGGAGCATACCTCGTGAAGAAAAACAACTCTGGTTTTTCTTGGCGAAGAGGCAAGTATTGTTGTTCCACGACGATCTTTAATTACGCAGCCTACTTTGATTTCTTGTTTTTCATCGGGGCCCACCTCGACGATAAAAGGTTTATTATAGTATTTAAGAGCGCGCGCCGTAATCAAACGCTCCAGCGATATTTATTGCTCGCCGGTACGGTTTCCGTAATAGAGCCGTAAGATAAAAATCTCGAAAATTATTAACATTATCGACATTACTTAGGACATAAATGAAGTGCCATGTTTCATGATCGTTGCTTTTTTTTTCTTTTATGATTAACAACGGGAGCCTGCTGAAATACTAGAAGCAATTATGATGCTTCAGTTGAAATGAGTTGGGTAAATTGACTCGGTTGTATTACATGTAAGCAATATATTTAATCGACAAGGAAAAAACGAGTTTTATTGCATTTCAATTAATGCAGGATTCAATGACCAAGGACTCATCTTGCAATCTTTATAGCTTTATCTGCAACCGAATGCAGAGATAAAATATAATTCTTATACAGTATGAGATTCTGCAACACTTCCAATTCAAGAATGAAGAGGAATAAATTATAAAAGAGGAAGCGATTCAGGTGAGATTTTAAGCCAAAGATGTTTTGCATTTAAAGCAAGAGCAATGTCTATTTCAAGCTTTAAAATTCATTAACTGTCATCTCATTAATTTATTTTGAAAATTAAATTAAGCAACCATTACAATGATTCTTGCAATAGAATATATAACGTTACCATTCCAAGGTCAGCCCTTATGCAATTACTTTTGAACTCACGATAGAAAAAATATAAGCTAATACTAATGGACCTGTGAAGTGCGAAGCGGGATCTTTAATTCATTGGCCCATTGAACATTTACTATTTAAACAGGACGTAATTTTTTTGTTAGCTTCCTTAACATTAAATAATAATTTATTCTAACTCTCAACATATTCGGTTATTTGGCGTTAATACAGAAGATGTCTGGAGACGAATTATTACAAAGTTTTGCACGCTTCACATTCATATGTTGAAATTTCCTACAATTAAATCTAACATGTATAAGAACACTAGAAGGATAAATTTATTAAACTTTACTGCGCAACATAGCTCTGTTCAAAACTATTTACGTATGTATTTGGCTTTTGAAATATTAGGAAATGTATTTCACTAATTTCATTAAACAATAACTCAAAAAATTAACATATATATTGACAATAGAATGAAACAAGCAACCAACCGACGGGATATGGTAATTTTAATTAAACGATAGAAATAAAAAAAAAATTCGCCGCAGTTTTACTGCGTTTTTAGTGCAGTTCTTTGAAAATAAACACAGAGATGCAATCTGCGCCCGGTCGCGGCAACATTTAAAACGCATCTTTTTCAATTTCAAGCCCGGCGAAATGAACTCCATAAAAATTACACACTCGTTTAATCCATCCTTTAACATTACGGCGGCTCTCCGGCGCAATTAAGAAGTCATGTTACGTGAACAAAGACCAAGTTCTAAAACATAATCGACTTCGTTATCCATTAATTATAGTACATTTTAGCTAGAAAGAGCGCCGTTTTGTCGAATCGCAAATCGAGAACAAAAAAAGATACATAACATAAAAAATAAAATATTATCCGCGCAGTTTTATATAACTTTGTTGTAGAAGAATCATACAAGTTTCAAACTCTCGTTTAGGATACAAAAGAGAACCGTACAACCGGAATATATTCAACAGATTGCAGCCAAAGAAAAATATATTGGTATTGACTTATTTCTTGAAAAAGGAAACAATTGAATTTTTGGAACTAATTCGCTGAATGCCGGGAAGATTTATTTTTTAAAAACAAATAAAATGGATAGCACTAAAAGCTTTCGGTAATTTATGTCTTAGATGTTTGTGCTGTGTATTATCAAGCGCATTCCGCATTATATCTGAACTTACTTAATAGTCTTCGAATAAACGATTTATTTATATCACTTAGAAGTAGAATTGGTTTCGCTGGAAGAGCAATCAGCTTCGCAATTAAAACCTATTAATAAGTATCATCAGAGAATAACGTTTGAGTGCTTAAGAACTCAGAAACAGTTTTGCCTAGACACCAAAAGTCTACAGAAACCTTTAATTACATACGTCCACACAGTATTTGCAAAAATTATTTAATATTCTTAGATTTTTGTTAATAATTTTGTTGACTTTCAAAACTGTTAATTAACATATACTGGGTGTTTCTTAACATCATACAAAAAATGAAACCAGTGAAAGTTTACGTTAAAAGTGATAGAATGAAGCAGTTTTTGTATAACAATTGATTAATAAATATTAGAGATAATAAATGTTTTTGGCGAACGATGAAACAGTTTGATATTTATTCCCTGGTTTATTTTTATGACGTAATTAGGTCCTCGGAGAAATTTGTTGATGCCAGCATCGGCTGTTAATTGGGTCAATTGCCAGCTGTACTTTGTCGCGTTCAAAACATGGCCGAATTTTCCAAAATTGTTCTTGTGGACATGATTTTAATTTTCGGCGAATGTGGTCAAAATGCGTTGGCTGCAAGACGTTTGTATGCACAGCGTTACGACGAATCAGTTTTTACAAGGGATGAAGTGTGGGGAGAAAAAAATTCTCATGCTATGCGGCGCCGTAGTTTTCAACAATGCTTTTCAGTCAATCTGTGTCCAGTTATGTCAAACGGCACTTTAAACGGTCTATTTGTTTTACCTAATCGCTTGGACGAAATGTCGTATTTACGTTTCTTGCAAACTAATTTGCCGGAACTCCTAGAGGATGTTAATTTAATATTAGAAAAGATTAGACCTTAATCCATTAGATTTTTATCTGTGGGGACATTTAGTGTACGCCGAAGAAGTAAATACAATAGACGAACTCCAACGCACACAGTGGAAAATATTCCAAAACAGAACCAATTCCGTAACGCACGTGAATCCCTGCTTCGTCGTATGTTTACGTCTCGCGCAGGGGGGGAGCTTCGAACACTTATTGCAAGTGAAGGTCACCGTCTGTTGCGTCCAGTGGTTTTAAACATTTTACAGGGAATTGCCGGTTGTCGGTATGAATTTTTTTTTATTTTTCTTTTCTTTTTAATTTTGACGCATTCGTGAGAATATCTCGTAACACATACGCCATTAATTTTTTTGCATCAAGTTGAAAAATATCCTGTATAGTTCTTTTGAAACACTTTAGAGAAAACAGAAAACATTAAAGGGCTGATTAATTAACTTACGTAATGGAGGAATTATAAATTCTGCAACATATTTAAAAATGATGCAAAGAATCTCATCTACTCCCACCTGTTTTTTATGACTAATTAATATAGTAATAGTAATAATTAAAGTTGCTAAAATAAATTTTTTTCAGCTAAAATGTTAAGATGTGTAGAACTGCTATTACTACATTTAGAAATGAAACTTTTGTTAAGAAATAGTTTTCTGTAATGTGCCTAAAATTAGAACTAAAATAAATAGCAATCAGAAGAGTATTTTTTCAAGTAAAAGTAAAAAAATACACACGTAGACCGAAACCAGTTTTATCTTCATTCAGAACATAAACGCATAATACTTTAAAGTAAATGTTTAATTTAGAGATACGAGAGGCAAGAAGCAACTCGATCTGGAAACGTGAGCCTTCGTTCAACGTAAGTACACAATTTTTTTGCGTCAGAAGTAAATTACGTAGATTTGCGTGCGGAAAACTTCTCTCCTCCGTAATTTACAAAAATGTTTATCTTCGTTTTAACGGACACGAAATAAAGAGTAAATCTCGAAATAAATGGTACACATATCGTGCAGGCCAGGCTGGCCATCCCTAACCAGATTACCGAGATTCGAGCGATAGCAGAGTATAGCATCCGCCGGTGTGTCTCGGCTTTCCTTTTATCGCTCGAGTGAATCTAATGTTCAAGGTTACTTCCCCATCAGCGTCAAGTCGAAGGCATTGCAGCCCGATTACCGCGGAGTGCTTCATCACCACAGAGCACAATGGAGCGAGAGGATCTTTCGTACGAACCCAGTGATCTATTATTATACGAAACGTTCCCGATCCTCATACACCTCTTTCTCTCTCTTTCTCCTCTACCCACACCATCTTCGGTGCGCGTTTATCCCTACGTTTGTCGTACTTTTCCAACTATAAATCTTCTTTAGTATCATAGATGGCGTTGTTATAAAACGGAACATTTTTATTTTAACACCGTCGTTGGTAATGAAATCCCCTGGCTTCGAAATGATGAAGTTGCGAGTATTGCTCAATTATTTCAAATATCATGCCATAAATTCCAAAAAATTGCTTTTGCAATACGTTTTATGGCATGCATAAATTTCAGGAAATATGGTTTTGGGTACTTCTATGTTGACAATAATCATTGCATTACTCTTATGGCAGATCGACAAAAACAGGTATTTAGGAACAAAATAAAACTAATTACTAAGTACCATGTTTTTTCACTTCCATAACATTACACTTGTATAGCATACCACATCTTCCTCAAATTGTTTTCTTGAAGAGTCATCGGAAAGACTTTTTCCCTACTTATTTAGTTACATGAAATATATTCCAACTTTTTCTTAGCGGACAAAGCACATTATTCATAGTTAATCTAAATCTCAGCCTCTCAAAACATATTTGCTTGATATCCAAACTATTCACATTGTGTTGATATATTTTAATTTTAAGTTAATGTAAACTATTCTATTAATGCAAACTATTCTATTCTTGGCATTTTTCTCTACTCTATTTATCTTAATTTATGACGTCATTTTTTGTTAACAAACTTGTTCTGAAACACTTTTTATACAACCTAAATGGAAAGTTACTTGGTATATTAGACGGAAGACTTCTCTATCGAATTAAGTTTCTTGTTTTCGTCCTTTACACGTAAATGTTACGCCCAGGTATTCGATTTATTCCACTTTTTCTATTGTCATTATTACAAATTTCATTGATCTAAACATCAGTACCATGTCGTCGGCATAGGTCAGGCCATCCATAAATTAAACATCTTGTTTTTATGGTACTTTCTCTTAGGATCTCCTCTTGGATCAGGTTGAAAAGCGCTGTGGGCAATAATCTCCTTACTTCAATCCCTTTTTATTGTGAATTGTTCCAACCTTTAGGTTAGTTTTATTTTATTTTCAATTTTTTCTAGCGTTATCCGCATCAACTTTCTCACCTTACTTGAGTCATGTAATCTAAGAATATCGCATATAAACTACATTATATATATTTTTTTGGAATTGTTTCATGATAAAGATTTGATCTGTAGTCGATCTCCCTTCCCTAAATCATCCCTAGTATTCTCCTACAAATTTGTGATATTTATTTAGCATCTGTTAATCTTTGGTAGCACCTTGTATGTTACGCCCAAGAATGATATTCTTCGATAGTTGTTACAATCTTCTTTGATTTTTTTTTTATGTGAAGGTAAAATTAAGGCTCTGATCCACTCTTCCAACATTCTTTCAAGTACTCAAATTGTTTTTAACATCTTCCAGATCTTTGACATTACCACTTAACCGCGGTATTTTAAGGCTTCCACTGGTATATTGTTTCTTCCCTCGCTTTTACAGTTCTTAAGTTATTTTATGCATTTCCTTACTTATTCTTTTGTTGGAATTTTCATGGTTATACTGTTTTCTACATTTGCTCGTCTTTTCTGCCGTTCTTCGTTCCTCAAATAGAAGGATTTTGAGTTGTGCTCTTTATTTTGGTTATTTCCTCGTTCTTATGTTCTTTATTTCCTTGCTTTTATCGGATTCTTCTATTTTTTGCTCCATATGATTCTTTTTTTTTTCTACAAATTCCTTTTACTGCAGTTTTTGTTTGTTCATATTGTTTCTTATTTTCTCCGTTATGTTCTTCCAACTCTAATTATAATTAATATTATGCTTTCGACGTAATTTATTTTAATTCCTGCTTGTTAACAAAAATATTATTTTTTACAAAGCATTGCTGAACAACACTATAACTTATTCGGAGAAATCTTGTTTCGTTTAAGAAATTAAGAAATCTTTGCTTATTAGACAAACTATACACCTCCTTGATTACCACTGTTGTATTCTCATTCACTGTTGTATTCTCATTTAAAAATCCATAAACAATGGAAACTATTATTTCAGAGCAAAGTAACAAGTATATTATAAGCAATATTGTTCAAAAATCGATATTTTAGCACCGTAATTATAAAATTAATTTTTAATGAAGAACTTGTTGCATATGGGATATCCTTTAAATTGCACCATTATCAAAACCTGATTCAGGAAATTGAAGAAAAATTTGCAATTTCTTAAATTTCTTGAATAAAATTTCGATGGTGATGCAATTTTAATATTGTCCTTCCCTCTTTCTTTTAATAACCAAAAAGACCAAGGGTAGATGATGTTTTATAAACTGAAAAAAACTGGAAGTCTAGATTGAATGATAATACACATCAAAAATTACAGCACAAAAAACACTGAAAATTAATTGTTAAATGCAAGCCAGAGAAGTTTCAAAATCAGAACACTCCTATGGCATATAGAAACAGACAGAAAACGTTAACAGTTACATTTAGGTCTCATTTATACAACTTCTTTAATTTTAGTAATTAAGCTTTTGAATATACATAAATTAAATTATGATAGGACTATTTGTAGGTGTTTATACAACATTTTTAACCACTACGAAGCAACTAATAAGAAGGTGTTTTTAGTTCACGTAATTTAAAAGAAGTACAAAGCATTTAGGCTTAAATTAATGGTTAAAGTGAAAGATCAACTTTCAATATCACAGATCGGTTACTGTTAAAATTATATTAGGTTTAACCGCGTACAAATATTCTCATTTTACATCATACATCCACCTTTTCGTTACGCTTCCAACTGTAAATGAGGCATCAATCTTTTTAGTATATAAATAAAGTGTAGGTCAAAAATTTCCACTTTAAAATAAGAAACCTATTGCCAAAATAAGAGACCACTTGAAAGGAGTGAAAAGAACAATACAAACAATGAAACCGGCCGCGGATTTAGGGCATTTGCTATTTTGGTTTTGAAAATTAACTTGCTTATATTTGTTATTCATTTGTGAACCGTCATTTTATGTGATGTATTGCCAATTATAGCGGTACCGAACGTTCGTTTTCGAACATTTACGTCCAGCGAAATACATCAACCCCTTCGGACAACGAAGGGTTAACTAATTGCAGCAGGAGTCCGGCTTCGTTCAGATGTGAAACAT
This sequence comes from Serrognathus titanus, assembly GCA_039766575.1. Classification (NCBI taxonomy): domain Eukaryota; kingdom Metazoa; phylum Arthropoda; class Insecta; order Coleoptera; family Lucanidae; genus Serrognathus; species Serrognathus titanus. The sequence continues at coordinate 23,010,702 of CM077913.1, forward strand.
TCAGGGAAATGAAAATTAATGTCTAAAATATTAGTCGTTACATATTCCCGCAGGGTGTGCAAACTTAAACGAGCATAAATATTTAAATTTATTTAAAATAACTGCAGAATTTGACAAAGTCTAAAACATTATGGCGGAAACTAATTTGAAAAATATAAGTCTCCAGCGTATGTGTGTGTACCTAAGTGGAAATGGTGAAAAACGGCAAAGCTCAAGATGAATTATAAAAATTAAGAAAGCGGATGCACGAAGACAAGCTAATAATAGCCACATGGGATCGCATCACGCAACGAATGAATCGAGTTAAAGAAGAAACACTAATCCCCGGAAAGTTTAATGACTTCTCCAATAACATTAGTGGTATTACATAAATTCTTGCATTTCTTTGGAACTGCGTGTGTGGATTCGCTTAAAAGAAAGAGCTTCGGATTTTAAGAAACATTCATCATTGATTAAACTATGTAATTACCTGAAGCTCTAATATATTTGATTTACACTCTATCTCAAAAATTGGAGGAACACTTTTAAAAAAGAAATACAATTAAAGGCTACCTCGTTATCATCATTAGACAATATAAATGAACACAAGAAGAAAAATGTCATCTCATCTTATTTTTGATTAATCGAAGTAACTACCACAATGACGGCGCGCGGCGTAATAAGCTTATTTCATGTGGGTGTGAGTTACATGTAAAATTGCGTGCATTACATTTTGAATTATGCAAGGTCATTCCTGCGCAATTTATTACAAGCGTCAAGAAACTGGAAAAGTTTCTGGTCAAACTTTGACGTGTATACACAACAAATACAGTGGAAAGTTATAAACAGCCTTGAATTAGCTGAAATTTACACAGCATCTCTAGACGTAGAAAAAAGTAATAATTTTCGTCTTTCATGTAGACGTAAAACTTACCGCCGACGCACGTAGGCATTTACGTGCACATTTGCAAATCCTTGCATTTCTTGTTTTTATGTGTTTAGAACTAATGTTTGAACATGTTGCCTCGGTGCCTATTAAATTATTAATGGTCATGTTCCTCCTTATTGCTGCAATAATTACAGATTCATGAATTATTTGAATAGAAGGAAAGCGCTCTAGAGCTGCCAGACATAACGAGAGCTATAATATGTTTCATTTTAAGTTAAAAACACTCTCGTCTTATATCCTTTAATTTTTATTATAACCTTGTATCTAGAATATACAGCGAAGTAGAGCTGACATATTTTTATTCCAAGGTTTTATTGATCATTCTCTTCCTCAATTACACAGTAGTTAGCTTCTTGTAGCTTTTTTCCAGTATGTCATTACGCGTCCTCATTAAGTGGCTAAACCACCTCAGCTGGATTTTTGTCTTATTGATGGCTGACGTGTTAATTTTAACAGCCTATTAAGCTTTAATCACTAAAGATAAAAATATTTTCAACCAATCTAAAAGTAGTTTCTATAGCAACAAATTTTAAGCAGCCTTGTTAAATTTAACAAGACTTTAAAGAATATGGTTCTGACTCTACCTTTAGTTGTTTTCTTATTCCTGCGTTTCTCACTCACTCTAACCTTCTTAAGTATTCCTCTTAACTATTTCGTTATTTATTTTTTCTGATAATTTTAATAAAAGTACCAAAACATCTGAATTGAATTATTTCTGTAGAAAGCAAACAAATGTTTATAAAAATCTTAAATGTTTTTTGAGATAAAGTATATGTGAAAATATATAGGTAAGAAGTATTTGTAACACGAAGTATACATCATACTGCAGCATCATTTAAATTAACTCTTTAACATCAGAATTTCTGAACCAGAAACTGATAACGAATTTTTAAGCTCCGGTGTGTCTGTGAAATAGTATACAGCGAGACTATGAAATCGATCGACAAAATGAAACCAATAAAAGAATCGATATTCGAGATTAAAAAAGATTAAGGGAAAAATCTTTCTACTTTAGTTTTTGAGATATAATTATCAAAAATCACGATAAGCCCCTGGTTAAGAAAAAGCAACGAAGGTACGAAATAAATACAATTATAAATTTTTTTTTTAATATGATCGTTAAGGTGGCCACTGATGAGTCGATTTTCAGGAGATCCGGTCACTACAATATAATCGCTAGAAAGTGGCCAGAATAAACAGGGCCCAAGGACACGTCAAGTCCTTAGGAACAATGATTGCCATGCGATCAAAATATTGCTTGCCATTTCATCGCCACTGTCCTTTCAGTAGGGATTTCGAAGCTATCGGGTCACCCGATATGATTGTTATTAATCGAATCACCCGAATATCAATGCCTCAATGGCCAACTTTACAGCATATGTACATGACGGGATGATCTCAAAGGCTTGAGTTGACACCTTGGTACAGTGCTTCAGTAGTTAATATTCGCTGAGTGAAACGAGTTCTGTCAAATGTTGAATTTTTCGAATGCGGAAAAAACGTTTATTCCCGTTGTTCATATGCGGGATTACGCCAAATTTCATCCTCCAGGAGACCTATGACCAGACGAGCTCGTGCATCGAATATTAAACTGGAAAAAGTAAAACCTGTGTTCTTTTTGCATTTTAATAGGGGAGTTTCACATGGTGATAATTTTAATGTAGCAAATTAAAATAATTTGGGTAAAATTCACCAAAGAGCATGAAATTTTTGCAATTTGCGTAAATTTATCAGCTATATTGACACCGTTATAAAAATTAAGGTCAAATCTATTTTATAAGGAGCAAATGATTTCAATACGTATTACGAAACACATTTTTTGCTGCATTTATGATGCGAGGAACTGTTTTTTATATCAGCGGTGTTAGCGAGCGAGCCGTATTCATTACACTAGTGTCTGTGTTGGGTTGAAAATAGGGGTTTTAGCCCCTACAGAATATAGACATACAAGTAACAGCATTCGTTTCTACCCTTCACACGGACGCTGTGATTAAAGTTTGTTGGTCTATTTTAAAATCAACCAATATAACGGATAAATGTCGAAAGTTCCAATAGTATTGAACAATCGAAATGGTTGTTGCTTAAACATTAATTAATTAATTTTACTTGATATATGTATGTACGAATAATTCAATAAAGAAACTACTGCAATCAGCTTATCTAGGACGTTTACAATCTTCGCATGTGGACCTCTATTTTTAATAAACGTCATTTTTGCAAGCGGTTTCACAAAAGTTATTTTACTAGGATAATGTTCATATATTATTATTTAGAAATCTTTAAATTTATTTTGAAGAAAATGGTGTGTATATTACTTTAAGAGAAATGCCAGAATACAAACGAGTTCATCGTGATTAATTTTGTGTACAATTTATAACAAAGCCGGTTTCATTTGAAGCCATAGTATTCAGAGGAGCAGCTATGTGATTATTGGAAAGATATTTATCAAAACAATTTCCAAGCCGCGTGGCGGCGGAGCATACGAAAGGATTCTTCATTAACTACGTTTCTAGTTATTGTTTCCGTTAATTTGTTCTGTTTGTCAGCATTTCAGAGATTCATTTCCGCGTTATAATTGCCTATGAACATTTCACGCCCGTCCCGCCCGAAATCGATGGTACCTCATTTCCTTCCCGCCGCACTCGTGAATCTTTTGAACGGTGGAGGGACGGTCGGTCCACAAACTCCATCATTCAGCGCAGACCTAAAACCATTAATATTAATATCTATTGCATGTCAAAGTCAATTCATGAGGGTCTGAGAATGCATTAAGGTCTTTTCCTAAACCATATCAAATATCTTACGTGTTTTATAGCCGAGTTGGAATTTTTTGAGAATTAATTTATTTGAGATACAGTTGCATATTTACATGTGACGATCTTCAGATGCTATCTGATTTTTTAGATCGTAAAATGTGGATATGACGATAAATTATTGTTGTGAAGTTCTCTTAATGAAACAATTACATGTTCGTTCCGTTGAGAATTATTATTTGAAATTGTAATTATGAGAAACTAACTGCTACTAATAACATTATGAAAATTTTGTTTTTATTTTATTTTTTTTACATGTAGATCGTAAAGCATGAAATGTTTTTACCGGAGATACATTAGTTTTTGCAATAAGGAGTGTAGTATGGATTATCCCTTCTGTATCGAACAGATGAAGATAAATAACTGCAGCAGAGATTCTGCCGGGCGCATCAGCGAAACCATACAGCTCCACCCGCATATTCTTGCTCAATCCAGTCCATATCTGAAATCTTCTAAATAAGATAATCCTTTCTGGAATTGTAACCAGCAGTTCAAAAGAAGTTCATCCCAATTGATTTTCACTAAGCCACAAGATCTGTAATAAAATCTTTGCCGACACGATATCAAGAGATATCCAACCTAAAGGATCAAAAAATTGCGCCACTTCAGAGAGCACTAAACGTTTCATTCATTCATCAGACTTTGGATCCCAGAAAATGGTCAGTATCAGTATCAGGAAGTTCAACAGAACCCGAATGAATAATTGATTCTCTGGACAAATTATAAAGTAACGTAGAGTGATTTGCAGACCACTTGTTCAACTCAAACTGACAGTAAGTTGAATCAATTTGTCACGCCGCTTGACCGCTTCAGTAAGTGAATCAGCACCTGATGATATGTTATCTACCTAGATTTGATGAACGAGGCATTCAGCGCCAAGAAGTAATCGTTCACTTTCCAGATTTGCAAGTTCACGTAAGACACCAATCGTAAGAAATGGAGTACAAGCGGTACCGTAGGTTACCGTGTTGAGTCGATAATCGCAGATGGAATCTGATGAGCTTTATAGGTTCCTGTCGGTTGAATCGACGAGGATTTGACGAAGCATCTTTACGATGTTTACGCAAAAAACAAATTAAGATTACGTCAACGTGTCAGTACAATAGTTAGGTTATTTTGGAGAGCACGGCCTGGAAGCAAAGCTTGATGGAAAGCATGACATTGTGTATTCTTTCAAAAGGCATCAAATATAGTACGTGGTTTATTTCCTTGCAGTACTTGTTGTACAACGGCATGATGAGGAAGAAACCAAAATTGGGAAATACGAAAAGTTTCAGTTCATTTCACAGACTCATTCTGAATATTTCAATTGCAATGAATTATCACTCAAGAAACGAGTTCAAGAGCAAATAGTTATCGAACCGCTTGATTTCTATTGTTACTGTAAGATATTTCAGCACGACGTGCTAGTCGAACGATGAAGAGTCCACTTTCATCGCGGCGATATGTATCTGAAAAGTGTTGATTACAAACCTGCTCTTCTGGGGAGAGTTCGTGAATATTTATGGGAATCTCTTTCATATCCCAAAACTGTCGAAATGTGCTATTTAAATCATCTTGGATGTAGCTATGGAGCGAAGACACCGAATAACTGACAGGACTATCCAAGGAACCTACTAAAGAGGCACTAAGAACCACAGATTTGGAATTTGAAATGACGTGAATTCGAGTTCGGAGCAAGGAACTGAACACTTTTTGACACAACTTTGCATTAGGAATGTCAAATTGCAGCCAGTTTGCTATTTAATAAGTGTGCTGTCAAAGCCTATTGAAAGATTTAAAAATTTTATCGCAAATCGGTTTTGATTGCAGTGGATACCTCATGCATCTTCTGTTTAAAAGTCGGTTGCGATGGTATGTAATTCGGATCAGTTAGTTTGCTTTGAGCGTCAAAAGCAGTTAGATGCAATTCCCATTTTCGACGAGAAATGGGGTCAAGGCGGCGAATGATCATGAACACCACGAAGTCATCCCAGTGTTCAACGGGTCGAGACAATTGATGAAGAGGACGGAGTTCTTCGCGTACACGATCAAGAAAAGTTCGCATCTCATGGGCAGAGTCTTGGGAAAAATGTTAGCAGATCGAAGAGAGCTGATAAATGAAGAGGAGGTGTTCGTTTGTATCGCGGGCACGCACAGCTTTCCAAGCACCCTCGAAGTTCGCTGATATACTCGCAAAGTTTCTTACTAGTAAAGCTCCTTCACCCTTCAGAGAACTCTTTAAGGGGTAACTTCTGCTCTTGGCTAACATCCTCTCGGTTGAGCACCATTCCTTCGAATACATCACAGAATGATTCCCATTCTAAATATGAACCGGAGAATTCGGGTAGACACCTTTGGAAGCGGAGGTAACACTTTTCACGGAACAGTAGGAATAACACTGGCATAAGCTGACAACGGACAGAGGTCTAGGAACGTCAACTTTTAAAGCAGGCCAATTCGAATTCAGCGTAAAAATTGTTGATGTAATATTTCATGTTACTGATGCTTTTTTCCAATGTCAAAACTTCTTGGTTATTGTAGAACTTCTCCCAATGTTTGTTAAGGAAAGCACAGCTAATTTCGATCAATGCGTCGGATCTCGAAAGGGATGATTTTATCCTTAATTATAATTATAATTAAAATACGGTCAAAAATTTCATGTTAACGTTTGATCATGTTGTTTGGTTGTTTGTTTGGTCATGTTGTCAAATTGAAAACTTCTCACCTTTACCAAGTTTCAAGCGGTCAAAAATCTTGTAGGAAGAATTGTGAACTGCTAGGGATATTCGGTTCGAAGGACCAAAAATTATGTTACGGTTTTTTTAGATATATTGCAAGAGGAAAATAAAGCTGTCTATCGGACGCTGCGATCCCCACTTGTGATCAAATTTAAAAGGCTCAAACAATATTATTTATTTTATACTATAAGACTAAGATGATAAAGAAACGCGAATTTATAACTGAAGTATAATAAAAACAGAACTTTTATTGACACTTTCGCTATTCGATTTAATTGATTTAATAACTTCATCCAGCTTTCTTTAATTATAAAGTTAAATGATGAACTACAATATCAGTTATTATTGCATGGTATGAGAATACATAAATTATGATAAACGTATACTTCAAACAATATTACAATGTTAAACTAGCCATGACAAATGTAAATTACAAAGAACAATACATGGAAGCATGCCATTCGTCAGGAGTACTACGATTTCGAAGTAAATGACCTTTATTACACAGACAGGCAGATAACGCAGAAAAAATCTTGTATTTTCTAAATCGTGTTCTTCATAAATTTTTTCTGGTGAATTATTAAAGAAAGCGCGCGTGCAAACTATCGATTCGAATAGAGGATGAATGTGTAGCACAAATCCAGCTGGAATGTTTACGATATGTGATAATCGAGGAATTTATATGCAGGTCGCGAGCTTTGGCCATTTTTAATTAATATTCCCGTTATTGTTGTTACTTTATGCAGCAATTTGTCGTCGAAATAACATTTAATTTATACAAATTACACACGTGTTCGGAGACGTACGCCCGGCATTTCTAATTCGCCGCACAGGACGACTGATCGGAGAAACTTTTTAGCATGCAGTGGATAACAATCGTTTACTTAGTTTGATGTTAATTTATTCCCGTATAAATAGAAACCGCTTATTGAATTTGCAGAACAGATTTAAAATTCTCACAGGATTGTTTCACTTCCGAGTAACACAAATTACTAACTTTAATAATTCGAATATAAACTGCAAAATGTATACAAAAGAGTTGCAAGTAGTTTATTGTTAATATACAGTGCAACATCGACAACCCAAACACCGTTTATTCAAAATCCCAATTTAGGCTTAACAGAATATAATAACTTAATAAGATAATCTTGGGAACTACTTTTACCATCAGACAATGATAAAAAACCATACTTCTTGCTACTTTAGTAGAAGCTTTAATAGGAGAAAATCTACAACAAGAACTTGATGAAATTACTGTTTTGATAAGAAACTTTAGAATAGTTAACGATTAATAGAATCCGGAACTGGAAGAGCTACTAGAAAGAAGGACAAATGATGACACTTTACAGAATATACAGAATTTAGAAAACAAGGACAAATATGATGAAGATGAAGGCATGAATAGCAACTGTATGAAGCACAGTGAGAGAAGTGTCTTGTTTTTACAAATGTTCAAAATAGGCAAGTCCATCACCACCTTCATTTTCTTAGGAAAAAATGGTAGTAGATGCTACTAACTAACGCAAAATTACAGATTCTCGTTTATGTGTAAGATATATTCATACACATTTCAATTTATAACTAAAGTATATATGTATTTTTTGTTTTGTATCTAACATTTCTATTTGGTATTTGGTTATCGGAATATTTTGGTAATGCGCATTTACGCCGACAAAAACGTTCAAATACTAACGAAACGTAACAAAACAAGTGGTCTTATTCAATTAATTAATGTACATACATGAATTTTGCTTATCGAAATCGTTTGCGAAAAGTTTTCCCGATGAGGTCATACTGATCTTGATTTGCGTTCTAGGAATGAGGCGTTTAAATTACAGTCACAATACATAATCAGTTACGTGCACCCAAGTATCGAAAGCTTATTTATTTATGCCCGATATAAAAGTGGTTCAAACGTTTTGAAAATTCTTTTTAATAATAATAACCAAGAAATACCTGAAATTTATAATTTCCTCTTTGATTTAATTTCCCAAGTGCTTCCAACATCTAATTAAAAATACACTTTAGATGTTTCAGATAGGTAATGGAAATATATAAGGTAATCTGTATACATAAGCATAAATAAGTAAACCTGAGACAAGGCAGTGACCGTAAATTGCAGATTCCTTGTAGTCTGCCGACATGTCTTTTCCAGTTCATTTGCAGCAGACAAGACGAAATCTACGACAACAGTGCTACCGCCTACGTTGTGTCATTGCAGTTGTACGTAATGCGAAATGACGCAAAATACAAACTGAGTCTGTTTAACATAATAATCAGCATGGCGACAGGAATATTATAATTGAGACTTGGACTTTGTCGTTTTATACTTCGGTAAACAAATTTCATAATTTTTTAAACCTGGTTATTACTATTCCTTCGTTTCATTACTCAAATGAATTAGATTGTCATATTTAATATTAAATTTGAAACAAACTATTGAAGCACGCATAATTGTTTCACTCTTCCTTAAAATTTCTTATAAATGCTGTAGAGGATACCTACGTGGTCTCATTTATCCTGCGAGGTAACCCATATCCTATTTTATTTAAGTTAAATGACACACCAGACAGGATAATTCATATGAAATTTTTTAGTGATCCGCTGCACTTGTATACGTACACAAGTACAGCAAATTTTAATTCGTTTCGGTTTTTTCATTTAATTTATTTTTAATTTATTAAAACGGCCAATTTCGTGTTTTTATTTTCTACCAAAAATAAGTGGGAGAGAAAGAATAGATGACTAGAAACAATTGAAAAACATTTTTTTCCTAGATGTCGCAATAATATCTACATTTCTGAGAATAGCTTGATAGGACATCTATCTACGATACTGTCAATAGATTTTACATCTATCGAGTGTCCGTCACTATATAAATTATTCAAACGAATTTGAAGAGGTTTATTCGATGTTGTGTCCCAGACACACAATTTCAAATAAGTCATTCGACTAGAACTCATGAATATTTCATTTGGAATAATTCATTCGACAGTTTTGAAAACTACCGGTATATAGTACTATTGATAGCTGCTTATTGCCAGTGACAATATAAACGACAGTAAACATCATTTCAGGAATATAACAGAAATAATCTCACAATCGGATGTTTAATTGTCAAAATATCATTTGTACACTTTACAGGCAACTGCTGCATGTTAACTGTGATCATTTCTCCTGACTGATAATCATTTCATATTAATAAGGCGTTAAAAAAATAAAGTTACAACGATTGCAAACATACATTACTAATATTTATTCTCAGAAATTGATGTTCTTCTCAATTAATTTATTATTCTCCTCCAAGCTAGTTTTTTTTACTAATAAACGATATTCAAGTGCATACACTTAAATTTTACGACGAAAACAATATTGCCAAATTACATTTTTTTATTCAGCTACTATCTTCAGTTTGAAAACATTTTTACTCCGACAGTACTGCAGCGTCATCAAGACGCAGGACAGCAGTTATATTGATGTTAAGAAGGAGGAGGTGATACCCACTTCATTGTTAAAGGCTCACTGTTTTACACAGCGACTTCTAAATGACTGTTTAAATTGCCAATAAAGTCAATTAAAACGAAGTCTGGCCAATTGAGCGCTTTAAATATCGCGCTAAAAATACTCCCTATTTATCATTTACACATGTTTACTCTATATTTATCGCGAAAGTTAGCATTACGTAGCACATACATACATAGGTCTGCGCACTCTGTTGATTTTTTTTTGTGTTTAATGAAGACTACGTTCACACGACTTTTGAACCCAACTAACAACACCATCGCAAAATCAAACGAAAACTTAAGTCAGCGAAAAATTAAAATGCACAAAAACACGTTTAAAACGTTATTTATTTAATGCTCTGATGTTCTATACAAATTTGTAAGATTAGGTGTAATCTGAAAAGATTCCTCTACCTTTTTTTATCTCGGATTATACACATTAAGAGTTATAATTACACAAAACGACATTACAGTAACTCAGTCTATATGTAACGCATACGCTTAAAAACACTGTTGTTTCGTAACTTCAATTTATTTACAACCATAAATTCAATTTCGTAAGGACATAAAACACAGAATTGCATATATCGCCGAATAAAAAAATATAGGACGAAAAGGCTTATTTTTTTTAAAGCAGTAAACGACCTCGTTTCATTCTAAGTGTTGCTGAAACTAAATAGAAAGCCAGTATTAATATTATTTAGTCCAAATCAGTTGATAATTAGTTCAATACGTTTAAAATTTTAAGTTTAATTTTGAGAAAAGCAAAATAAAAATATTGAAATTACACATTGGCCCGTTTATGGTCCTTGAATTTTAAAAAAGAAGTTGCAAAGAAAATCAGATATTTTTAAAAAGCAATTACCGGTTGCGACTATAATTCGATATCTTGTAATTATCGCTTAATTACAGGACACCGCACGTATCACGTTCAGATAATTACACAGGAACCAAGATGAAGTACCTGGGGACTAAAATTATTAAGAATAAAATCTCCACAAAAAAAAAGATTATGAACTATGTAAGCAAAATTAGTCTCTGCCTTTTCATGTAAACTACCATTGGGTGTGTACTTTGGGTGTAGACAAGCAAACGACTGTAAATCGCTATTGTATGTTCGGCATCACTTGATTACCAACAAGTATTGTAGATACAAAAATGTTTCATCGAACTGTTATTGTATACAACACAGATTATTGAAGTCATAAAGCAATTATTCGATTAGTGTTATTGTTGAATGCCAAATAGTCAAACAGAAAAATTAAATTGTCTCTATCGATAATCAAATGATGTGGAAAATAGTTTTGAACAACTAAAATAACATAATAATAAAATAATTAAAGCATACTAGAAATCGTTTATTTCTCTAGACACCCAATAGTAGGTTAATAGAAACATGTTATGTAATGTAAATATATTTCGCCTTTCTTTCCATTTATGCCTTTCTGATCATCTTTGCTATCCTTTAAAAATGTTAACGATTGGCATTTCCTTCACATATCTTCTCCTCTTGTTTCTTTACGTATCTTCCAGATTCTTCTCTTCGATTTCTTCTCTTGGCTGGATGTATTTCAACAGTACTTCTTTTCTTTTGATTTTCCCCTTATTCTTCAATATTATTTCATTGCCGAAGTCATTATTACTTGACCAAAACATTTTTCCTCTCAATGTCATACATTTTTCTTCATATAATAGAGTTAAAATATAGATATATATTGGTGAATGCTTTACTCCTAAAAAATGCTACTCGTATGTGGTGGATGGTAAAGTCCTAGAAAGGGGTTGTCGTGAATATTCATAATAAATGACGATGTACAACATTTATTTTTAGATAATCAGACTCTTGTTGATAGATCAATCAGGAAACACACATGTATATTCAAAACATCCATGATACCAATGTAGACGCTAAAAGAAATTAAAATAAAGCATTTATGTTCAGTGCAGTACACAAAGGTGGTACTGGTCAGTTGGGTGAACGATATCACATTTTCAATATCGATTATCGATAACTTAAAAATATCAATATTTATTGATATATTGATAAAATAAATATTATCGATAGTATCGATATGCCAAATGGAAATATCATTATTCGATATTTATCGATATAATCAATAATATCGATTAATGTTCGCAGCCCTACACTTATAGTTACTGTAATCAATATTTTACACGTGAAGTCTCTTATGCTTAATTTCAAATTATTAAACTTAAAAATCACGTTAGGTGTCACATTTACAGGGAGATGTGGCTCCAGCATAAGAAAGCTTACTCATTGTAAACATTCATTTTCCTTCAATAAATAATTCTGGGCAATAAAAACCACTTCAAAAAAGAATAATAATTATATACGTGCGCGTTTGTGCTACAACAGATACTTGTGAAATTATGGTGAAGAAAATCTTTAGTAAAAACTGAAGTAAATAGCATTTGATTATGTCGACTTTTTTAATGTTTTCATTTTCCAATCGTTTAGTAACATTTTTTTATGTTCAATTCTGACCAATTACATCATTATTATCTACATAAATTATTCTCGTGAGAATACTTTGTTTGTGTTTATTAAGTACATAATAAATTTACAGATAATACACGTAATTTAAAAATAATTAGTTTTGCAAGCAGCATATTTTACTTCTAAGACAGAAATAAAAATTCTAGTAAATATCGATAATATCAATATATCGATAATACCGATAATATCGATATCATGCATAATGCCAATAATATCGATAATTGATATGCCAAATGGACAATATCGATGATTAACGATATATCGATCACTTTTCGCAGTCCTAGTAGTATTCCTCTCCCATCTTATCAGAAACGAAGTTGCAGAAAAAGAATAAATTAAATACACTTCTGGACAAAATTAAGGGACCACCAGTAAAATTTAAAATAAATTTGAAACAAGATAACGAAATTTAATGAAACAAATAAATATATAAATCTAAGTGTTTCCTTACAGTTTAGTTTATTTAAGGGCTATTGAATTTAACAAACTTTAAAATACTTTAAATCTTTAAAATATCTTATATCCTAATTTGTAACAAGTTAACAAAACTAAAATTATTAATAGCGTGTATGCCCTCCTCTTGCAGTAATACACGCCGCTAATCTTCTTGGCATGCTTGAGATTAAGTTTTCGTATACTTTCTTGAGGTATCTGTTCCCATTCTTGAACAAGCATGTTAGAGAGCTCATCAAGTGTTACTGGCGGTCTCGGTGCGTTTTTAATTTTGTTGGATCAGGGCTCTTGGCAGGCCACTCCAAACTTTGGATACTTGCAACTCTCTTCGTAGCTGTGACAATGTTAGCTGTATGAGGTTTGGCATTATCTTGCATAAAAATTAATCCATTGCCGAAATTTTCGGCAAATGGTTAAACATGGGGTACAATAATCTTGTCTCTATATCTTCTTGCTGTTAGCGACCCATTTTGTATCAAAACCAACTCTGTGCGACCATTAAATTATATGCCACCCCAAACCATTACAGATCCCCTACCAAATTTGTCCAAATTCTGGAATGGTACATGTTGCAAATCGCTCGCCTGGTCTTCGTATGACAAGAGCACGGCGATCATTCCTGCTTAGAAGGAATCTGGACTCGTCCGAGAACAAAACGGAGTTCCACTGCCCCTCGTCCCAACCTTGATGATTTTGACAAAAGTTTAAGCGATTTCTTTTTGCATAGCTGTGAGAGTTGGACCGATTGCTGGTTTTCTAGTAGCCAAATTGAATTCTTTTAGTCTTCTTACTATTTTGGTAGAAATTTCTTTTACAATGGCTAATCAAAGATCATTTTTTAATTCACGAGATGTCATAAACCGCTTTCTTAAACTCTGAAGTTCGATAAAGCGACTTTCTCTGCGTGTTGTTTTTCTTTTAGCACCTTGTCCGCATCTTCTTTTGAAACTACCAGTGTTTCTGAACCGTGCTGCGGCCCTTTGTACCACAGATTTGTTGGTATTTGGAATTCCAGCAACTTTTCTCTGTGAATATCCTTCACGAAGAAGAATAATCATTTGGGATACTTCTTCTGGTCTGCAATGGCGTCTAGACATATTTAATTAACTTAATGCAAACAAGTTCACTAATTTTCGAAATAAAAAGCACGTTTTATTAATTAAATGACTTAAAAAGGTGTCAACAATTAGGACTTTTTGTTGACTTTTTGTTTCCTAGCGGAGAATGCCTTGCTATTGTTAATTGTTTCATGGCACACTATTTCAATTGTGTTTAATATACGTCAATTTATGACAAGTGAAAAGTCTATTAAAAATAACTTGTAAATTGGAAAAGTTATTTGGTGGTCCCTTAATTTTGACCAGAAGTGTATATTGGAGCTTAACTTAATAAAAGGAATGACGTATGTATACCTTTACAAAAAAAGAAGCATTTACAGGTTAATCAACGAAAGGTTGAATACATATATAAACTGTTATCTTTATAAAATTCTTTAAAATTGTACTTTGTGAACCACCATCCAACTCTAGCTGGAAATAATTTAAGAAAGCACACAAGGTTTACTATCAGTCAAGTCCAGTTCGGCATTTTTACAATTTCCATCTTTCGAGAACGTTCTAGTACAATTCCAGCACCATCTAGAGTGCACCCGATTCATCGAGACGCTATATGGCTATATGACAATTATAAAAACGGATTTATCTGCGTTATGGGATGCAACTTTAACATTAAATTATGAGCATATGAATCTTAATTTAAAGGAAATATAAAACAGCGTCGCCCAACAAACAATTCATGAAGGTAATGAAAATTATAACAAATCTGGAATACTTTTTAATATGCCACAGAAAATTTTTATATTTAAGTAACTATTATCTTATTTGTCTGTCGGCCTTAATATGTGTATTTCTTTACTTTGTTTAGTCAAAATTTTCAAGAAATAATAATAAGAAATAAATCCTGTCTCAAAAAGGTTGCAGAATAATTTAACAACTTCTACAAATAATTAAGAAAATGAGAAATCAAAATCAATGAAAACAAATCTGTTCTATAACAACTTATCCGACAAGAACAATAAACAGAAAATAATATATAAGCAAAAAAAAACATTTCTGATTGTACCTACATAACGATTTGTTGTTCTAAGCAGCTCCTATTTTTTCTGTTAAAATATAAGTAGTTTCTTAACTATTATTTAATTTTTTTAATCAAGTCATATAAAGTTATCAAAACCCTTCTTGAATCAAAGTAACAAATGCAATTACACTGGAATAAAGTGATCTACATTCTCGTCCACGAATATACTCATAAATAGATTTAAAGCACACACTTCTACAAACGAAAATATATATTAAATTCAAATCTTTCTTAATTTGAAAGTAATCTGTTATTTACCGTTCGTGTTCTCAACGAGAACGAAAGAACATCTCGTGAGATTTTAAATGGCGCGGATACGGTTGCGTGTGCCAAAATACGAAAAGAACACGACATTGTACTTACGAAATTCGAACTACTGGGAGTGAGTGTAAAAGTATTGTCCGTGTACTTAGGGGATGTCATCGCGTCAAAAAAGGCGCTTTCGGTAGACAGCTGGTGTCCACGGTCGTCTTCAGCATAAACCGGTAGCAATCAAACCTCTCTGCTTTACTTGGCAAAGCATATCATCCTCATCAAAACGTTCCTGTGGGCGTAATTCACAGCTTTAACTTTCCATTACGTTTTCTTAAAATAGCTTTGTTTCTGTTTGGTGACAGAATTTACTGACGCAAAACATTAAAGACCAGTAAATGAATAATTAGTACTAAAATATTGACCACATTAATAGCCGCCTAAATTATGTAATATTTAAGAAAATAATCAAGAATATGAAAATAAAAGTTGTACGTACGTAGCAATAAAGTATGTAGAAATAATATAAATAGAATTAATTTAGGATTACGTGTTAGTTAAAATTTTACATTTATGCAACAGTTTCTCAGAGATTATACCTTCGCAATAATACAATTAAACCGTAGGTGCCTGTGGGAAAATATCAGCTGAAATGCATTATCAGAAAGTTAAATCCCCCAAAAGAGACTCGCTGAAACTTTTGAAACCGACATTGTCGGAATATTTAAGACTTCTAAGTATGTTGGCTGCATTAAAGCCCTCCACTAATTCAGCACTTCTGCTGAACGAAACTTCTTCTGTTTTTGAAGTAAGAAAAAAATGAATGTACAGGATAAACTCGAAATTAATATATAATTAACACTGTCCGTGCGAGAGCTATAATTCAAAATCAGATAAACATAAATTTGTAATTAGCAACAACAAGGAAATATACAATACCTGAGTAATAAAAAATTCAGAAGAAAATATTGGAAACAAATTCCATAGAATTTTTCTTTATTTCATATAAAGTTGTTAATAGGTAAACAACACTTGGAATAGTGAGATTTTATATAGTTTCTTTAGATACGAGTATAACAGATTAGTTTCAATACATTTCCTTTCGTAAGTCCTTGCTCTTGGATACGTTGTAAATTTCTCATCAATCGATTATTAATAATTCATATAAAAGTATTTCTTGAGATTTCAAAAAACATGATTTCTTAAAAGAACTACTTTTCATCAAATTATTACTATTATTCTTAGTACGTCACATGTTGCTCATAAAACATTCTCTTTCTCCTAACTTTCGTTGGGATAATGAATGAATAGTTTGGAATAATGTATCAATCACATCTGCATTATAAATTCCCCCCCAGCTTCAATTACTTTCATCTTAAGCGTCGAAATCATGATGTTGCAATTGGCATAGAATATTTTACGTTGTACATAGTTAGGTAAAAAGGATATTAATCAAAGAGTTAATGGACCCACGGCAAATGACGGGAACTCAATATATAATTTGTTTAACGACTCATGAGCAAAAGAGAAAACGCACTTTACTAATTTTATCCAGGCTATTATTCTCGGTAATATAACTTTGACGGCCGTATTTACCTCATTTTATGTACACAATGCGTTGCATACACCAAAGTAATCACATAACAAAACAACAACAGAAACACTGCTGCTTTGCACAAGTGATTTTCTATGGAGGTTGCGAAAGTAGGCAAAATCAGAACCTTGAAACGAGTGAACTATAATAACTTGTGGTCACCGCGTAAACACAGGCAACAAGAAAAATCCGTTTCAATTACTAATTCGCACCGGAGTAATTTTATTGTCTGTAATAGCTTAACTGAGCGTAAAATCGAAAGTAGATCAAATGTACAATTAGTTCGCATTATGGTAGCCGACAAGTCGCTCGTCGATGTGAATTTAAGCGCTTTGATGATGCTGCAGATCGACAATATTTGGTACAAAATTAGACCTGTTGGCCAAATTGGAACCAATCCAACGTGCATTTCTACCAGTAAACTCGATTTAAACGAAGCTTTTAGCCTCCTCATCCCACCCTCCATCCTATGCAAAACAAATAATTGATTTCACCCGCGGAAAAAGGGAAAACTTTTCAAATAAAAGAAAGGAGGTTAAATTAATTTAATTAGAGTTTACACACAGAAAGCCCCTGGAGAATAGACTTTTTTCGCAAGCTGTTGTACGGGAGTATTACATACCAACAGCGTTCAAATTAAAAATGTTAAACAATACATTATACCACTACTGTTTTCTTAAAGTAAAGCAGATTTCTTCATTAATTTAATTTGAAGTTAGTTCTTTTTTAGGGTGTGTTAAAACGTGCCGGGATTGTTTGGAAAACTTCTTTAAATAATCCATATAATAGGGCCTCCTTGCAGCAGTTTTAACTAAGGGGCAAACGATAAGGCAACGATCGACGAAAATTGCCCCTTATTAATCTGCCCTTGACATTAGGCCGCTTCTATTATAGTCGAATTGATTTATTACATAAAAAGAAACGCCATATTTCAAGGCGTACTTTAATAATACACACGATAAGGAATAAATTATTAATTACGCTTCTGCTGATAGATTGACGTTCGTTATCGCGAAAGTTATTAATATTTCTGGGCTATGTGTGAACCGTTCAAATCTTCCGCCTTGCTTGCCAATCATACCCTTCAAGCTTATCAGTTACACACATGTGTATTTCTAGAGAAACGAAAGAAATACGTATTGAGAACGCAGTAAAAACAATACTAAAAAGAATTTATTACAAAACGTCCTCGACACTTACATACCAATTTTTAGAGTGAAAGTGGAAAACGATATCTCCTAATATTTAACCTGAAATAGCTCCTGGAAATATGAGGTTTTCCATCCACAAGAAATCATTCCTAATCTCTTCACGCATGAAGTGATAGCTAAATAAAGATAAGGAAGATAACGTTGTGGGGAAAAGGGCGACAGTCACGTGCTTTCCACATCCCTTAAAAGTCGTCATGCGCTTGTAATCGCTCATATTTGCCAACTTTGCTTCGCGCCGACTTTGGCAGAATGCTGATGTTGTGTGCAACTTTGTCCTGTTCTTTTTTTCCTGTCGCACGTGGACTCACGGACCTTGCCAAAAATTCGTGCCGATTGACGCGCGTTGACTTGCACTGTTCTTAACGACGGGCACGCGTAAATTACATTCGAAATTTTTAGCACTTTTACCTTTCTTTGTGTAACCGATTTCGATGTGCCGGAATTGACACGCGCAGTAAATATGCAGTTGAGATTATAAAGTAAATGGCATATGTTTGGCAGAGTTACCCGGCGATCGTCCATAATAAACAGAATGTATTGACAGTTTTAAATGCAGTGGCAAAAACGAACAAATAAGTAATATTTTTTCTTTTTATATTGCATGGCTCGCCAAGTAAGATTCGTCTACAGCTAGAAGTAAAACAAGCCCTGTGGACGCATCATTTCAAATTAATATCAAGGATAATGTTATGTCACAGTTTTACACATAACTATCGTAAAGTTGATAGACCATAAACGTTGATCACCATTCTAAAAAATCTTCACGATCTTTGAATTAATAAGGTTATTTTCATCCTTAAGTTTCTCGATATTTAGGACCTCTTATAAATTACTTAGGAATGACAACAGCTTCAACACTCTATTCCTTGCGATAGAAGATTCGGGAAAATGCAAGCAAAATATAGAAGGAAATCCATGTTTTTAAGAAAATGATGTTTAAAAGTCTGATTTGTTGAAATTCAGTCGTCACAATGTTAACTCTCTAAGGTTGTTTTTTATTTAAAACCTCATTCTACTACTATTATTCATTATTTAGTGGATTTCAGTGTTAATTTCCTTCCTTATTCTTGAAATTGATGAAGATTAATAAACCCAGAATGCTCCTGTATTCGTTTTGAATCTTCTTGTTGCATCTTCAGCAAAACGGAACTCAGATTTTGGTTTTCCCTCTTCTTCTCTTCAAAGACTTACATTTAAAAATGTCCTTGACATAGAAACCATAGCAGTTTTATAAGATCCTTCAAGTTTCATCATAAATCCTATCTGCAAGATTCTCGACTTTTAGGTACCCTTTTTACAACAGTGAAAAGTCCCTGAAATTGTTACGTCTTCATAGCCTTAAATTGGGAAAGTGTGTTTGGTTGCAGAAAACCACCTTGAAAAAAAAAACGATGCGAATTTAAGCACGTTTCAAAATCGAAATCATTATTGCTACTTTTTAACGTGCAGTTTTTTGTTTTTATTCATATCGGATTCTTCCCCATTTTTATCCCTTACTCCTTTAATAAGAATAATTTCTGAAAGTTACTATTCACAATAATAATAACAGCCGATAAAATCTACATTTTTTATTGAATATAGAGGCTGTAAACTAGAAATGTATATAACTAGCAACCATGACAAGTGCTTCCATTCAGGATATATTTATACGGGTAATACGAAACGTGCAAGCTAGTGGCACATGTAACACGTATCTACTTATTCAATAAACATCGACACGTTTCGAATATAATTGGTTCGTTAGTTAGCCCATCCGAATTGGAAACTTCGCATAATTTTTTTTACTGAATTAGCTTGTCAAAAAACGCACTCCGTGAATTTATTAATACCTCCAGAATTATTATGTAAACATGTAATCCTGAAATTAAAATCTACACAAAAAATTTTAATTAATTAAAAATTTACCTGAAATGCACATTGCGCCAATGCATAGGACAAGCACCCAAAGTTTACATCTTTAAAAACGTGCAAATAAACGTTTATAGTGGTCATATGCAAATAATGAGAATCGTTCAATGATAAATCTTGACCGTGAGCTAATAATAATAATAATAATAACACACAGTGCACAGCAGATGCTGAATACATCGTACAAGTGTATTATCTGCTGTAATATTAATTAAAATGAAGTACTTTTTTAAAGGTGTTCAAAGATAAAATACTACTTACATCGAAGCGAGACAGTAATTTCCAACAGGTAATTCCGTCGCTTTAAAGAATAGCATACCGAACGCAGGTATTGAATTTTGTAGGACTTCATACAAATTCGTTTTTGATAATAATACGATTCGTTTCTCATTGAACTGCACACACAAAATGAAATTAAAATCATTAACACACCAAACAGATTACAAATGTGTTAACTGATGTTTTAAATTCTGGTAGTCATTTCTTTGTTAATAACAAAACCTATTATTACTCAAACATTACTAATAAACCAAATAAATGACATAAAGAAAAACGACTGATTAAAATGCAAGGGTAGAGTAACGTGTAATATTGAGTCATAAGTAGATGCTGAAATATTAATGACGGATAGGTACATAGGTTGTGGAAATAAACTTTACTAACAAAACAATTTAAATTGAAATCAAATAAAAATACTACAAATTCTTAACACGGAGATTTGAATTAGTTTCGTGTTGTAGTGATTTATTTGTTTGCCTGTTCAAAGTAGGGCTCGGTGTTATCCTTATTTTATACAAATTGTACGGAATAATTTAATTGCCTGCATTTGTTAAATAAATAATTTGGAGTTCGCATTTTAACTGATCACGTCAGGAACGTACCGTCATTTTGGAGATAATATTTCATTAGTCATTTCCCATGTTCTGTGATGTCTATTCTTTCAACATTTTATCTTTGTCATAATTTAATTTTTTAATCTCGAAAATAAGATGATGGGTTCAAATAGTTTGGAAAACATTGATATAGTACAGTACGTACACTGGTATAAAGCTGGTATAAACGAGTAAAAAGTAATATTTAAATGTCTCCTCACGAACGTTAACAAATTAATTAATCAGACTTCTAATTTTATTTATAGAACAGCAAAGTGTTCTTCCTCTATAATTAAAAATACGTATAACTTTGGCACGCACCACAAAATCTTGCACTTCATCAACAAACGCGTTACGTGTTCGCAATCTAATTAAAGTACCTGCACCGCAAAATTAATCACTCGCAGCGCGGATTTTTTTTTTTACTTGCGCACGTTAAAACTCAGAACCGTATAATCGCAAAACGAATTTCGCAATGGAAAGAACGCGACAAATAAAAATGTTCGACGGGCGGGCGTTTTCATGAGAATTATCGGACGTTAATGAACTACGAGCGAAGTCAGGCGTAAAGCAACTATAAACAATAATTGCTGCGCTTATGTCAAAGATCGAAAACGAAAGAACTATCTTTTATGATTCTATTAAGAGCGGATTCTAGGAGTGCGTCCTGTAGAACATCGCCTCCTCTGGCCCATTAAAAAACTACTTTTCTGGTTACTGCTATCGAAATCGTAAAATCAGTATCACAAAGATCAAATCGCTTGTATATAAAATTTTATGGGGGCATAAATCAAACCGTGCAAATAATTGTTGCAAGGCACAATAACCATTTAGATTCCAGGTAATAAATGAGAAATATATCGGCAAAATCGAATTACCGTAACGAAGCGAAATAGACCATATTCATTTTCGATGAACGTCAGAGAAACATACATACGTAATGTTTATTTTTCCCGTTTCTAGTTTAATAGTTTCTCTTGAAGCAGCATCAGTAAGAGGTAAATGTTTTTGATGTATCACAAAAGAAACTGGACCGATTTTTAGACTAGGTCTAAACGAATTATCAGACGCGCGTTCAAGTTCGTGAGAATATGCGTAGAGATGATACAACATAGAAAGACATATGAAACCTTATGATCAGAGTCGAGACAAAAATAATAATAATAATTAGAAAACTTTATTGTAAATTTTGTTTTATTATCATTTGAATAAGTTGGGTATTGGGTACTTTCAGGAAAGTGGCTTTCCCTAAATGTTTTCCAAATTATTTGAAATGGCTACCTGTAGTCATTTGTGAAGCATCGTATAAACCGTTTCATAACAGAGCTGCAGATATCGTCTCAACAGTATCGCAGTCATTATTTCTACTTAATAGAAAAAAGTAAATTTTCCATATACGAAGGAAGGTCGGTCGTAAAAAAAAACAGCAGATCCAGTATCGAGCCTTGTACTATACCTACTGACATCATTGTGCTTTTATTATCAAGGTTTTCAGAAGGGTAATTAATTAAGAACAAATAATAATTCATTTGCGTACACTAGATACTAAAAAAAAGAAACTAGTGATTCTAGTTTGTTGCCATATGTTGAACACGACTGAAAACTTTTAAATATTAATTTGGTTAAATATAAATTAATTTTATTACAACTAAAGGGGTAATAGCTTTATAAAAATGTCAAGTCATATTTAAAAATTTTAAACTTCAATAAAAATTCGCCTACAAAATACAATGACTATTTTTATTTCTTGGGCATTATACAATTAAAATGTTACACAGTTTAACAATCAATAACACTTTGGAATTTACAAGTGTGATGCATTAAAATCGGTGAGCTAAAAATCCTTGTTGGGAATTTCCTAGTAAATTAACACAAATGTAATAGAATGCAATGATGAACATGGGTATTCCCGTTTCCAAATATTATATGCTTATAATTATATTTGCATTAAGCGGTATACACGGAGAAAAATAGTTCTTTGTAGTTAATGAATATGCTTTAATTTAAAGAAACTATTTCTTTCAATAGTAGCAAAAATATATTTCTTTCGGAATAAAATATTTTCTTTGAGTTTAAAATATTATTTTCATGCGAACAAGTAGCTTTTTTAACACAAATAAGATATATTTGAATGAAGTAACATTTATTCCACTGAAATAAAAATGTCAAAGATAAAAATTTCTTAACGATAAAGATTCTTTTTTCTCAGTGTACACACCTTCAGAACAACAAATTCATATACAGAACCTATTATGACCCTATGGTCAGTTATGTTCTACTTCGTGAACTTTCATAGTAGCCCTACTTATATCAGGTTAATCTCGATCTTACTCCTCATTTAGCGAATTTAATACTCCCGCATAAGCGAACATAAACAATGTGAATACAGACACCGACACTTATTCTTATTTATTTAATTCTTAGGTTATGTTCATGGTCACTAAGAATCACACCTAGCATATTCATTAGCATTCCTATTCGACTTTTTCTGAACCAAGCAAGTGGTAAAGTTAAATTAAAACATTCTTACATATTCTGAACATGGAAGAGTGTAATATACACGCATTTCAACGCCACAAAAGAAATTATTTAATTTAAAATAGTTAAATAATAAATTATTTTAACTTTAAATTCACACTATCGCTCTACGTTTCACGACCGATTGATAGGAATTTTAAGTGTCCGCCAAAATAATTTGTTATAAAATTTTCATCAGACAAGAATCTACTTTAATTAAAATCGTTAGTTTTAAAAATAAACAAACATTCATTGAAATTAAGCAATCATTCAGTTCACTGCACTAAATGGTAAGCCAGAGTATCAACGAATGTCGAGCAACAACATTTATAAATAAATATTTAAAGTTAACATTTATAAATCATTTCCCAAGCTAACACAAATAAAAACAGAAAACTGTAAACTTGGGAAATGCTTGAAATTGGATAAGAAACCGACGCACGAGTACATTCAAGGTATTAATATCTAAAACCGAAAGAAAACCCCGAAAGCGCGTTACTCGCGGCGACTAAACGCAAAGCTGAAAGCCTGAAAAACTACCGCCAGCATCCGACAGCATTAAATTCATCTCGTAAATATTACCTTTCAAAGATGTCTTTTAATTTGGTGAGTGCATTGTTCGGTTGCACGAGGGCCGGCTGGATATACGGAAATCCTGTCTATTTTGCAGCCGGACTTTTTTATTATTATTTCAGAGTGTTGAAACAGTTTCGCGTAATTGCATTGGAACGCTTTTGCATTTTAAAACGTTTCCTAGCGGAATTTTGAAGTGCTCGGATTATTTTATTACGCTGATAAAACTCGTAACGCAGCGTGACGCTTAAATATTTGACTAATTTATTTTAAACTTGGGAAATTCTATAACTTATCTGGCATTTATGTGATTTACACGAACGACCGCCGACGCGTCTCAATTTATCAATTAACGTTCTGCGCTCCGATGTTTAATAAAAAGTAAATAAACAAGCACGTAATTGAAATGTTTTCAATAGCGCCGGTCTTCTTTGTATTTGTTTAACTACTTCGGAATCCATCGCTCAGAATACATACACATTCATACACACACACATACGCGCACACGCCCTTGCAGCAGAAAAAATTCCTTTCTGTTTGCGTAAAACACAGATTAGAACATTAACACAAACATTTTGCCAAAAAAATGGCAACAAGAAAGATGAAATTGTATTCGTAATTATTAAAACTCTCCTGATAATTCCTAGATTTTTAAGCTCTGGATTGACTTAGCACGTATTCCTTTCATTATTCATTGATTTAATTTAATTTAATATTGTTGTACCACACTGAGTATCATTTAATAAGACTTGCCAATAAATAAATGTTGTATACACGCATAATCCATTTAAGTTCAAGCTCAGTTCGAATTCAAAGAACAAGAAAAAACATCTCCATTGTGCTGTTAAGTTGAAGAATCATAATAAAATATTTCAAAAGGCAGTTACGGCGTCAGTTATAAATTACCACATCAAATGTTTATTCTGCTATTAATAGACTTGGGTCTGTCGTGAGTAACACAATACCTAAGCCGCGTATTTTTTAAAGCGCGTTCTCAGTGAGCGTTCCCAACCGGCCTTAGTTACTCGTCACGCTTCGCTCGGAAGATAAATCCCATTTTCTGTGTATTTTATATATTTCGAGGGAGGAAAATTCACCCCGAACGTCAATATCTACTGGCGGCGGTGAGATAGATAAAAGTATCGAGTTAGGCGATGGAAATATATCAATATATATTAGAGCACCGTTTAAGACCATCGCGTTTTATTTCTTCCAACGACTTGCTCGGAATGAAACCGGAAAAAGTGCATTAAAAACAGAATGAAAGGAGAAATTGATGCACGTTCCAAGCAAAGTGAGGCTAAATATGTAAAACTATTGAAAGGAAACTTTAAAGAAACTAAGAAGCGTACAGTCGTTTGAGGAAAAGTAATAAAAGAACCGTTTTCTTTTCATTTGGTTTTCATATTCGTCGGTTGCATTATATTAATGTGAATTTCATTGATACGTCTATAAAATAAACGTAAGCTTTCATTTCATTCTTGTTACTACATTCTAGGAAAATGGCCAGAAATGATCGCATTCATGAAATGCAAGTTTAATTTGATCTACAGTACATCACTTTATTGGGCAATTGAAAAATAATTTTTGAAACATAACAATGAATCATTCTCAAATGCCGGTTTAAATTTAAACGTAACATAACAACAATTATTATTTTAACAATTGTTGTTAAGATTTAGCTTTAAATTAAGATGGAAATGTACAACTGGTTCTATATTTTCTACAGGAGGTGATTATTTTCAAAACAGTACCATTCTTCTAGATTTGTGTTATTTTGATTATTATTTTCTTTTAAGAAATATTTGTAGACATTGGAACGGAAAAAGTTGGGTGGCTGCAGACCATATGCCTTACAGTCGAATATCCGCCTGCTCGGCATAACTTTAATCTTCAGTTTACTCCTACAAGAACAAAAAGATTAAAGTTAAACTGAGATCAAGGAATTAAGTAACTGGAAAATTTCGGAATACGTTTTTCCAAATTAATGAACGAACATTATAACAAAAAAATAGGTGAAAGTACTGAAAACGTAGAAAATTTGTGACTCAATTACAACATAAAATGTGAGAAGTCAAAAAGTTGGAGAATTATACAAGAAATGTCTCTAATAATTGTATTTTTTAATTGAAAGTGCATCTTTTTAGATATTAGCAATATTTTTATTGCTAATTTAATAATTTTAAAAATAACAAAGTGCATAGCATAAAAGCAAAGGAAGTTTGATAAGATGTGAATTAGTCAAGGTGGCAACTGCTTCCACAATACTTTCATTATTAAGTTCCCTAGCCGATATAAGAAGAAAAATACGACAAAAATGAAAGAGATGGAAATAAACACACCCTTTTACATGTGCTCTATTTTGTCTTTATTTTCTTTGAACTTGTTACTTATTACATTCTCTATAATATCAATATCAGAAATTATGTTCAGATATAGAGGGCAACACATCTTTTACTTCAAAAATGTCAATGACAAAGAAGAAGAGATTCATAATTTGAAATGTCTCTTGATTCTTTCAGTAACAGTATAATTATTTCTCAACCAACCAAAACAATCAATTCCTAGTAACATTAGAAAACCATTAGAGCCATGATAATTCATTTCCTCAGATGAGAGATGTCAAAGAATACATTGCTTTTCCGTTTCATATGGTACGCATTTTATTATTGACAGAAAATTGTGTTTATAAAGAATATATTTATAAGTTTGATTATAAGTTTACTATTCTGATGAAGCCATCTAATGCATTATAAAAATCGTGTTAATTGCTAAAAGTTTACATTAGAATTAAATAAATCTTTTAAAGTTCATTGAATTCCAAATTACTTCATCATTTTTATCTGTATTCAAAAAACATAAGTGCGCTCTCAAGAATGTTGGTTAAACATAAGGGGACCAGCATTCTTTCTGGCCAAAATACTCTGTCTTTCTTATTATTACTTGACAATAAAATTTAAAAATTTAATAAGCATCTACATCGTTAAAAGAAGTACATGATAATGAATTCGTACATTCAGTTGTATGTTTTAACCACACCCGCCCACTTGAATGCATTTAAAATATTTTAGTCACAATAATAAACAAACAAATTGAGCAATAGATTAGCGATAGTCTCTGTTTTTGATAATTCTTTATGCGAGTCATCCGGTGTGGTGAATTTAATCAATTCCGTGTTTTAAGTACGAGCTTCTGCTCAATTCCACTATCTCTTACAATTACTAATTACGAAAGCGTCCGCGGCGTTTAAAAATAATTTCGTGATATCGTAACCATTAATTAATTTATTTATTTATAAAATACGTCCGTGACCTTTACGTGGGAACACGGAGAATAAAAAGAGCCGGCGGATAATGGTGCTTGACAAATTTCCGTTTTTAAAACGCTCCGCGTCGGCAAAATAAAGTTTTAATCAGCGAGTTGTCGGCGAAACACCGTTAAAGTGTGTTCCTAAGCACTAATAACCTGCACTCGCGAGATTTGTATTACACGAAGCGATTCTCTTCCTGTTCGTAAAATTAGCAGCAGCGCCTCGAAAAAATGATAACGCGTTAAGTCGGTGAGAAATTCAGCCTCATTTATATCACGTCCCGTTTCATTAAGTAAATAATTACGAGGTTTATAAATAGGTGCGGTGCGAAACTTAGAATCTATCAATTCACTTCGTAGATCTTCTCGTTGCAGGCGCGAACTCTTGGAGTAATAAATTGTGGAACATTCGAAGTTCACACTTAATTAAACGCCAAAAGTCATCGTATGGCGTGCAAGTACGTAATTGTAGTACCGACTCAGCACGCAGGGCTATAGATTGTTTCTCGTGACAAATGAACGTTTCTTATTTTTAAAACAGGACCGGCTTTGTACTAGTAAAAACAAATTAATTGTCCCTTTTACATTGTACGGAATTTCATTTAAAAGTAATATATGGTTTCGTTAGGAATTAAAGAGTAAAAATGAATTCAGATATCAAATATATCGCACGTAAACTACTGTGTAACATAGCAATCTGCGTAATTGTCAAAACAAAGAAGAAATACATTGGAACTGATGCAATAAAGACAAGAACTGCAAGCTGACGCACGAGCTGGACCCATCTTATGGCAGTCTTTGTCATTAACAAGTTTAATACAATTTTAATTTATGCATAGCTAAATACGGACCTCACCACGTAAAGCTTTCAATAAAACAATGCTTTTAGCCTTCACAAGCAAATGTATGTAAGCTATTCCACGTTTTCAAGCTATAATAAAATTAATACTTTGATAATATTCTTTCGATTTCTATTATAATCCTTTCATCATTTCATAATTTTCTATTGTTTTTCTCAATTTTTATAAATAATAGATTATTTAAGAAAAAGAACCAATAAAAATAAATAAATGATAACCTATCAAAACAGAAAACTAATATTTCCTGGAGTTTCATAATAAAATAACAATACATACATACAACAAGCTATTTGTTGGAACCTCCAAGTGGATATATTCTACTTTAATTTGATGTTTGAGTATATTTTTGAAAATGGACGCCGAAAAACATAGATGATTTGTAGCATTTTCACTTAATATTAAAAATTCACAAGTAATTATTTCTTCTCATATTATTACTTTACTTTCTTCATGACATCATAGAGTATAAGACGCAAAATAGTCAATGGGACTGACGTTAAACTGTCACAATTTTATATTTGTCACATTTTCAATTTTATCAAATTACTTACGTGCACGTAACATGAATTTTTGACATGTACGTTTGATGCCATATCGATAACTTAATCTGTGATCTATCACTAAGTAAGTTTCAACTTCAAATGTCATGAGCCCTGCTTCACATAAAATAAAAAAATGACAATGTCACAGATAGAAAAAAAAACCATTACTAGTAGTAAACATCACATATAAGTATAAGTTAAAAATAAAACAAATATAAAAAAAAGGAATTGTATAACAGACCAAAAGTAAAGGACTATTATTACACTAGATCAAAAAGGAGAGCAGCCCTGAGTTAACCCGGTGGACACTTTTAAAGAAAATATCGAAAACACTGCCACTGATGTCATGTAGCAAACGAAGAGGGGCAAAATAAGGACAATGCAAAAAATACATGTAACAGTGTAACCAGGGTGCTACATTCACGAGAAACTGCTCGAGCTTCTCCACAAACCAAATGAGAGGAGGAAAACAAGTGTGACGGAATTCTCAGTCGAGTAAGGACTACCGACTCTCTCCTTGGCAGTGATACAGGAAGATTCCAGGGTCTAACATACGGTTTAATGGAATGTAACAACTTTGAATAGGTGCTTCACATCTTCTGCCACCTTCGTAGAATTTTTGTCCGCAAATCCATCCATGAGGTCAAAGTGACAAACAGGAACAAACGAATAGCAGCATAAACAATCTCATTTGCCCGAATATCATCGTGTCCTGGCACATAAATAAATACACAGGCCCGAGTGAAAGGCTTTAGCCTAAATGAAATAAGCTGCATTAATCAATTGTCAGAGAATGGTTCAGAAAAGTCTTTCAACACAATGAAAGAATCCGAACAAATAAGCAGCCCCTGATCCATATGTGGATCGCACTAGTTAAGCGCTTCAACTCAGTGACGTAAACGTTGCACATTGCGTTAGAGAAAAGAGAAGAGATTCTTCCCCAATTACAAATGAGAATCCTACCCCATCAAGGAGTTTCGATTCATCTGTATATATACCTCTACAGACCAGGATACTTGCCAAGAAGTTCAAGGACGTGGGCGCGAACAATGTACTGGTTTTTTAAAAGGAGATTCTATTTAGGATTTCTCAGCAGGTGAGGAATAAAAAGTGACTCTATCGGAATGATCGTAAGTAAGTCGACCATAAGTGAGAATTTTAATCTACGAGTGCGAATACTTATCGTTTTTTCAGAGGTTTTCTAAGCATCTGGAGATGGAGGGTACATGAGTAAATGGTGGTTTAGATGAGTTGAATTGGCATATATTCCTACAATGTAAGAGGCTAAGAGCCAATATCTACGAAAAGAAAGAGGCGTGATATCTGAGTCGCAGGGAATACTCATAGGTAGGCTCCCGTAACCCAATGGACTGCCGCATTCTGGACAATGTCGAGAAGTTTCAAACGTGATCGAGTAAGTAGGCATCTGGAGAGCACAAGAAATTTATAAAGACGTATTCGCATCCCGTTTAACATAGGCTACAACTTTACTAACGATATTGATTTCCGGCAGGATATGGCCAAACAAACGACGTGGCTTCTTCTCCAGGATAAGGTGTGGTCGAATTTCAACACGAAAAAGGTAACAGAAGGAACACGTCGAAGAGGAGAGAATTTAATATTAAGACGAGGTTCAAGGTGCTACCTACGCAAACGGCAAAAGTGAATGCAAGAATTTCCCAACAACTACATCAAGCGCCTCTTGTTAACAACAAACAACAGGAGAAATAAACTCACGCTTCTGAAGAAAAGATGAACACGGGGTTTCTCTTAAATCCCAGCTGACAGGATCTCCAAAATACCAAACTTCCAAGTAGTGTCAAACGCTTTTTCGATGTCAAAAAATTTCACAGGGAAATGCTGTCTTTTGAAGAACACGTCTTGGATAGCATTCTCAAGATAGACAAGGTAATTCATGGCGCAATGAAATTTCCTAAAACCTGCCTGGTATTTGACAATAAGTTGATTACTCTCCAAAAATCAAACCAATCTGTTATTAATAAACTTCTTAAAAATTTTGGCTGACAAAAATAGGGCGCTAGTTAAAGGCTGTTCTGTCATCTAGGATCATTTCCTTTAAGTTTTGGTGTTAATGTTGCTCAGCAATGTCAAATAAGCAGCGAAATCTCAAAATGTGTGGGAAATTATTTCTAAGTTGAGGGAGAAACAGCACCTAAGCTTTATGTTTCCCTGTAGTAAGTTTAGAACAGTACGATAGCAATATAATAGTTCAATTTTATCTTATCTTAACATTTCTTTCAATTTCTATCCTCTTTTACAGTAATACTAATTTTCTCAATAGAAATCCAAATGTAATTACAAAATTTAAGACTTGAAAAAATGGTCGTTCTTTTATTTACTAATATATTATATTATCAATCGTCCTTATTCAAGGCACTACTGAAGGTGTTGATTTAATGGCAATAATTTCAAACATTATCCATCATATCATACTGAATTTGATATGAAATATGAACATAACGGCTGCAAACGATGGTCTTATTTTGATCTTTTCATCCAATCGCGCTCAATATATTTGAAGACTAAACAAAATTTAGTAAACAAATAACTGCAACTGATACCGAGAACATACGAGACTCAATAAAGGTATGAAATTGCACAAGCGTCCCGGAAGACGATTAATAAAAGAGCGAGCGCTCTATATTTATCCCATCTGACATGTCCTTGTGTATACGGATGAACATTCGCGACCTTTAGCAAGCGCATTTTATTGAACATTATCAAATGTACGGACCAGACCACGGCAGGCAATTCCATGAATGAATACTGCCTCTATCGCACGTATTAAGATAAATCTCAACGACGTAAGTAATACACGATGTTTGTTACACTTTTTCGAACTACGTATGTTTGTAATGCCTGCGAGATAAGCTAATCTGAATACACATGCTTTTATAAGTCAACAGAAAGCAACGTGAATACGATTTTTAATGAAGGAGAAACAGCGCCTGCGAAACTTTCTGATTCATAGAAAGAAAAAAAATTATTTTGACAAATTTGAATAGCATGAAAATAATTGCTTCTGCTCAAGCGGAAGTATTTTAAGTATCACATAATTATTAGGAGCAAACAATTTATGTCAACAACATGAACGCCTAATCTGCTTCGCTAGAGAGATAAAGCGATTATCAAGTGTTATTTAAATTTGCACAATATTGTGTTGACTAACTTGTTTTATGTAGATTTTTAGTTCTAAAAGTACACATATTTAGTGATTTTAAACGTATGTCTTTTTCTGTTTGCACATCCAATATATTGATTAAGAACAATAACGAAAGTAATAATTTTGAAATGTTTCGTCCACTGTAACAAAGAACTTCTTCAGTTTCCCTGTTATTGTTGCTACTGCTTATGTGCCTAGTGCATATGAATATTTCATATTACAGAAAATTCTAGTTGAAAATTAATTTGATTTATCTCTTCCCTTTTCAAAAAGTTTTGTTCTTGTGTATTCGACATTTTTTCTTTTATTACATTTGCTTTTACTTCACTATATGTATACTTTCAATTTAATTTGAACCTCCACTGCACTTCCGTCTCAACTCCAAATTGAATTTTGAATCCTTCATCAATATATGTAAAAGATAAGTCACAAAGATACTGATTATATTGAAAGCACACAGTTTACCAGGCACGTCATATTACCAGCATTATCAACAGGCTGTTTTATTTATTGAAGTTTTTCTTGTTTAATATTGTTAGTCGTTTTCAAACGATTCGTTTGAAACGAATGTAAACAAGTGGCTTCCAAGCACCAACCTTATCTTCATCCATCGAGTTCCTAAAATTTTGAGGTGAAGATTTATTTGAGTTCAAATTTACACGATAAGATGGTCACCTTTGAACATATAAATCCATTTAAAAAGCTAAAGCTACTTTCATGTTTGTTTTATTAATATTAATACAATAACAGCTGACTTTGTTAATATGAGATTTACGAAAGTGAAATTCAAACAACAAATTCAAATAACAATATACAAAGTGCCATTGTTGTTTATTAATGTCAAAATCATAAGTAACCTCCGGAAGTCTTATTTGTGCTAGCTTCCGAAAAGACTACTTTTCGTAAGTAACAAATGAAAATAACATTTTGGGGATAGATTACCTTAATGAAACAACTCTTAAATACTGTTTTAATAAATAATACAGAAAAGTATTTATTGAGGGTGTATCTGTGGTTACATTATTCGTTGATTAAGTGCAAGTATTTTTCATTCAAATATTGTTTTAAACGATCGCCGCGAGCAGTGTGAATAACGGTTGAAAAATAAAACCTCTCTATAAAGCGCAATAGGAGATAATAGCATTAGTAAAACAACTCAAACATTTACACACAAAACACATATTTTTAAAAATAGGTGTAAACAAAACAGGTGATTTTATATCGAAATAATGCTCGACTGCATTTCCGGCGCTGCGCAAACAAAACGCCCTCCGGCTGTTTGGGGTGGCGGGCGGTCTGTTGTGTTATTTCGCTGCTTCTTTGCCACGTGGTTTGACAACAGGTAGAGGGCTCACAACACAGGCTGCCTCCTGGTGGTCCGAGTCCAGCGGGGTTTTAGTACGCGGGTGGGACTATTGATTTTTGTGAGCTGGAGCAACTGTCGGTGCTGCCCGGGTGTGACAGAGAGAAGGTCCGTGCTATTCAACGCGACTCCAACTCAGACACCTAAATCGCAAAGACGAGAAATAAATCGATCGCCCCTGCATATGTAACGATCACTTAAAACCTCCCCATCGCAAAAGCTGAGTTCACACTTTTCCATTACTTCCATATACCGTAGTCATAATTGTGAGGATAAAAGTTAATAAAATTTATCAGAGGTACTTCAAGCCTATATTTTTTTCATTTTTTGTCCAAATGTTACGGTATACACCAATATCTTAAATCTACCAACACTAAAGGGCATAAATCAATTAAAAACAAGCGATTTTTCTGTACAGGGTGATTCTTATTAAACCCCACAAAGTAAAACCAATAAGTAATGTAAAATCATAAAAAATTGTAGGTAGCCAAAACTAAATAATTCCTGACTGTTACGTACAACGAAAAATAATTCACATCTACAGGTGCATCTAATTAAGTTTTTTTTTTTTTTCATAATGGCGATTAAGTCTCAGAGCGCTATCTTCATATCGGAATGAAATTCATATGACAGTTGTGCTTTTAAAAAATGAAGAAACTATAGTTCACGTAATTGTAGCAAAAATTTGTCAGTGCATGTTACGATTTCGAAAAAAACCAATTCAATCATTGCGCAGGAAATGTCTTTGAAAATTATTCACTCTTAACCGGAAAAGTAAAACTCATTTGCACAAACGATCTTTTGGCAACCGATATGCTGCATACTTAAGCAATAATAAAACGATGCATTTAAAAAATTCTTTAACTTTGAAACATGGGAACATTTTACGTCGTTCTAGAAATTATAAAGGCTGTAAATTCATTCAACATCTTTAAAATAATTAAATAATTTCGACGTAACTTCAGCCGAAATTGACATTCAAAATATTAACAAATTTATTATTTTTGACAAGGGACAACAAAAACACTACCAAGACCATGTGTACGATAAGGAGAATTTCAATTCCAATTCCAATTTCATTGTTATTAATAATAATTCTTCAGAGACTGATAATGCAACAATCACAACTGAAAATGAAATTACTGGCACAGAAAATGCTCCGCCGAGTGTCTCATTTACTGTTGCACTCATCAACAGAAAGTAATAATTACACTGAAATTGAAAATGTCAACGAGAATCAGAAGTATGAAATTCATACAAACTAACTAAAAAAGGAAAAGAACGGAAAAGAAAATACTATGAAGTTTCTGCACACGAAAGGAAGAAATGAAAGCATTTGGCAGAGAAAGAGAATTTTAGAGTTAAACCACAATGGTTGCAGATAAATTTATTAGGGCGAGTAAGATAAAAATAACGGAGGATAGAAAAAAGACATCAATAAGACCTTTTGGTATAGGAATTGAACAGAAAAACGCCAGTTTATATTCTGTCAAACCCAACGAGAAACTCCAAAAAGGAAAAGAACCCCAGAATTTAGCCGTAAGTTTTCCTACGTATATTATTTAAAAAATGCCTAAGGTATTAATGTTCAAGTATGCAAAGTATTTTTCTTAACTGCTTTAGGCTTAGAAAAATAAGTCCATGCATCTACCTTAATGCAATCAGTAAAATCGTCGCCACACGCCCCATTAGACTACACTATTGATCTACCTAACAAAAGACGCAAATATTTCTGACAATTCCAATATTAATTTTGATGATAATTTTCATGAAAATGATGTCAATCTTAACGAGCCAGTAGAACTAAACTTTTTGACTTCTAGATTTGCTAAAAAAGGAATAACAGCAGCTCAAACACAAAACAGTGGTGTCGACCAAGGAAAGATAAACACTAGTGTTTTTATTTTTTCGCTCATTGCGACTATGTTAGTCGCAGCCATTTTCAATCCGGCGGCAGATTCGCCGTGTTGGATTATCAGTTTCGAAATTCCCTGACTGGAAATCGTTCTTTAGCGTGTTTGTTACTCATTTTGACGTATGTCTACCGATTGTTCATTTTGACATCTCCGTTTTACGTTGATCTCCTAATGAATACTAATAAATCGAGAGGTATACACTTTTATTGCGAGGCAGTTTAGTTTCCTAACAGCTCTGGAATGAAATAAAATTTAAAAATGAAGTACTTTAGATCTGTCGCTCTTTCTCTGTTGATGAAGACCTGGAGTCCCGTAATTTCCAAAAATGCTCAATGATTTCTTTTTTACTTTTCTCAGTGGTTTGGTTTGCCAGCCGCGTTTACACTTAGCACATTATTTTTCAGATTCTTAACAGCATCTTTTTCAATGCACTCTTTTCTACTTTGTCTTTTCTGCTTTACCTTTACTAATTTGCTTATTTAGAATACTATGATTCGTCTTTATTTATAGTAGTTTAATGTTAATTTTTACTAAAACTCTGACAAACAAAACAAGATTCTGATATGAAGGGCAAAAGACGTACCATTGGAATTTTAAGTAAATTACTTCTTTACAACTCTTTTAACTATCAAATAAATCACCTATTCTCACACGCATCTATTTCCATCAGTAAAATCTAGCATTTAATACTTTTATAGTTAGTCTTCGTTATGCCCCGTTTAGATATTCCAATTTGGCTTTAACTCTATAGGAACAAAATTACTTCGGCTTCTAAGTGCTTCTGTTAATATTTGAACTTTAACAAGTACAATAAGACAAAAATCATCTACAGCTACCTACCTTTTAGGTAGTAAGTACTTCATGAAAACTTCGAGCACTATTAAACACAGTATTCACATGTTTGCTGTGAACGTAGTTAGTTACATACGTTCCATTGACTTGTTTGTTACATGCTACATCTATACCTTACTCTTACTTTACTAAACATTAATTAGAATTTCAGTTTGAGATCAAGAAATTTAGCTGAGTGCGATAACCAAAAATGTAAAAGCCTCATTATTTTTTTCAACTTAATGAAACGTAATATGAGATTTACATTTCCATGACTCATACCGAATGTGTCTTGGAAGATTGAAATAAGTTGTAAACAAGAGATAAATTTTCGCTTATACTCCATAATATTAGGTAACCTAGAACTTATCATCACACAAACTTCATCTGTCCGACATTTGAGCAAAGTTCAAAGTTCACTATTTTCAGATTTCGAACCATTTTGTTCCTTTCAAGCTCTCGTCAAACTACATAGTCCGGTTTTAATTACTTGCGTAGTACGTAACGAAACAAAAGCTTCTTACTTCGTTTCGTTTTTTTTTGCGCGAGCTTTTGATGTGATTATAAAATTCAGCAGCTTTCATTAAAAAGTTCCAACGAAAAGCGCCGCCTCTTACATACGTTATTTCGCAGAGTTAGGGCTCTGCACCGCGCTTTAATGAATCTTTATAATTTAAATTGTTACGGTTCCGGGCAAAACATTTCTGTTGGCTCGTTTTCAAGTCCGACACTTCTCATGCGTTCCACTTAAGCGTAAACAGAATTCAAAGTGAACATTATTGAGGCTTGCGAAACGCTTGACGGCCTCCAAAATGCCGAAAGTGACTCCACGCTTCCGCTCAACTTCATAGCGTATTAGTTAATTTTATTTCACCTAGATCGAAATTATATTAATCTTGGCGTGTTTCTTGTGACATAACCACTCAACAGTTCATGAAATCTGCTATAACTCATCAGCAGTTCTCATGCATTTTCACGCAGCACCGAGTTGTTTCAGTATTTGTTGATTTTAAATACGTTTGATTTTGTAATTTTAAATTCATTTTTATCTATAAAGATTTTATTTTTAACTTACTATTAGCATATAATTAATTTAAAAAAATTTGTTGTAAATCGGTTTTGATTGCAGTGAATCCCTCGAGGATCCTCTGTTTCGGGCCTATTTGGGGCTTCGTCAGCAGAAGCGTAGCTCGAGACAAACCAAACTGCTCTGTCCAAGGTTATTCACAAATGCGATGTAATAATAATCAATCGTTTGAATCGCGACATCCTGTACAAAGTTGTGTCAAAAAGTGATCGCAGGATGTCACGGTTCAAACTATTGATCATATAATTAATGTTATTTATAACTAAAACAATTCTTTTGCATGGGTGTTATTTGTGTATAAATTATAAAGTAATATTAAAATATGAGGTGATTTATACAGTCAATGTGTTACCTTATGAGATAGTTGTTTAAATTGGGGCAAAGTTGTGTATTTTTGTCTCGATCAATAAACTGCTGACAAATTTTGCCTATTTATACGGCTACCGTAAAAAATAGATGTTCAAATTGTACAACGAAGTACCAATACAATGGGACTTAGTTAGGGTTATATGTAACACATGGATTAAAGAAAAACTTAAAAAATCTCTTCACTTAAGTATGTTATGTTATAAGTTATATGTTATAAAGCTGCATATCATACAAAATTATTAAATAGAATACCCTATTATGAGTATATTAATTATTATAAAACTGATTATGCAGAAATAAGTGCATCGCAACAAGCTAATATCTGGAATTAGAATTGTTTTATTTTTGTTTTACGTAATAGTTAGTATTTGTTAAATTACTACTTGTTAAGTTATCTATTCAAGCAGTAGTTTTCTCCAAAGAAATTATACATATAATTTTGTAAAAGTGGAATGGTTTTTATGACAAGAGAATAGTGATTATACTGATTGTATGTAGTTGTCCGCATGGTTTCTGTTCTAAGTTGACACACTTCTTTTGTAAAACAGTTTTAAATTATTTATTCGCAGCCCCGGCAGGGTAATGCTGACAAACATTAAATAAACGTACTTTTATTATATTCGATTATTATTACTACATATAAAATATAGCCACGTAAGAATACCTACTGAGATTATATTTTAAATTTTAATTTTAATGCGAAATTTATGTTAAGGGCCTACGTATACATGATAAGATGTAATTTAACAATTTTATAAACGTGTGCTGCAAGTCGCGCCATTTATTTCATTTTAATGAAAACGTTTAATTAACGCATCATTTATATTATAGGTTAACTAGTACGATTAAAATAAATCTTTGGTATTATACAGGCCGTCTCAAAACCTATATCTTTAAATAACACTGTAGGTATCTCATTATAAAAGAGATTGATTCTCCAAATCTGAATGGTATTGCTCAAAAATGAAAAACCAACCTACCACAAGCGTGTGCAGTTTCTTTGTTTTGAAACCTCTGCTTACTTTATGACTTGTTGAGGCAAGTCCGCTTTCAATAAAAAGCAAAAACTGCAACAATTTTTTTATTTACGGCAATTTGTTTTATATCCATCTGTGTTTCACCGACAATTACTGACATAGCGCGCGTTTTTCGTTGCGTTACAATTTATTTCTCGCTTGTTCAGCAATTCTTTTAATAACTTATTAAAGATACGACATAATCAACACACTTATGGGGCTATTCTGAGATTTTACACTTGAATTCTTTAAGTCTTTAACTATTTAACCTAAAGCCTCTTTAAAACAAGCGCTTAAAGAATATGACGAAATAGGTATTCTGAAACAATCTCTTTAAAATATTCTTTAAATTCCGGATATTTCCGGGAACGTTAAATGCAGCTAACTTCATTCAAATGGAAGAAGTGTATGTATCAGAGTATAGGTTAGGTATAAGTTTCATGTTTTGACAGATACGTATGATAGAAATAAATTATTGAAAGAGTTTTTGTTTAATTATTGGTTTTTAACGTATTTTTTCATGTCACAGTTGAGAAGATAGAAATAGTGGAAACAGGCACTTCAGAGTAAGATTAATATCTTTTGTGAACTATCGCAACCTCAAACTGAATAGTGAATAGTGAATTCTGTAATTCACATTTATAAAAACTAAATGTTATTATTGTAATATTATTGAACATTTATTCAGACTAAATTTGCGACATCAGGAATAATCAATACATAAAATAAAATTTGCATAACGTATTATTTTATGTACCACAGCGTGAATTCATTACACATTACAGAGGCCTTCCTATGTCAAAAAAGAAACGGTGGAAATACTTCTGTAGAACAATTTGAGTTGTATTTAAATGTATTGCAAGAAGATTCAATTTTCCGAACTGGGATTATAAACCCAAAGTTAATGGGGCTATTCTGAGATTTTACTCTTTAGTTCTTTAAGTCTAACTTTTTAACCTAAAGCCTCTTTAAAACAAGCGCTTAAAGATTATGACGAAATAGGTATTCTGAAACAATCTCTTGAAAATATTCTTTAAATTCCGGGTATTTCCGGGAACGTAAAATGCAGCTGACTTCGTTCAAATGAAAGAAGTGTATGTATCAGTGCATAGGTTAGGAAGTTTCATGTTTTGACAGAAAAGTAAGATGGAAATAAATTATTAAAAGAGTATTAACGGCTCTGCTAACAGATGCCTGACTTAAATTATGTAACATGCTATTGCCAATAGCATTCTGATAGGAGCCGTTAGCTAAGAAATAAAGCGTAGCCAATATCTAAACATAATAATATTTAACATATGTCAAAAAAACTAAAAAACCTTACTTTCATAGTAAAATTAATTCCACTTCGAATTAAAGGAAGATTACAGTCAATCAATTGACGAGTTAATTCCTTTATTAGTCGAAAATTAGAAATAAAACTGATATCAGACAGTTCAAAAGAGTTCTCTGCATCTCTAATTAGTCTTCTTTCAATTCTTAAGTAATTCCTGTAGATTTTTTCTTAATTAAAGTATTTTTATATTTATTTACAAATAATTATCTTCTATGATCTTCCTCTAATACCCAAGCAGCAAAAATTCCAATCTATCACCTATTATTCATAATAATTTATTTAAACGCACTTATCGTTCAAACTCTTTAAGCATTTACAGCGATATTTTTGTCGCTGTCAGATTTAAAGACAAATTTAAGAAATTTAAGTTTTAAAGAAAGCTCAGACTAGCAATTTTTGTTTAGCTCTTTAACTGCTTGACATTTAAGACTTAAATTTTTAAAGAGGCTTAAATTTCGTTAAATTTCAGGTCAGAATAGCACCATTAGTCATAATTTGTATTTTAAACACAAACTTTTAACTTATTTAATTAAATAGTTTGTAGTTTACTCTGTTTATATCACGGTATTTGTGCAGTTTATGAAAAAATAAATTGCAGCTTTCTTAAGGAAGTAGGCACAATGTAATAAGCATTGTTGTGTTAAATTAAATTTAACAGATCGTAATTTAAGAATTGAAACTGTAGGTCTACGGTTAGCAATACGCGAAATAAAAAAAATGTACAGTACAGCACAAAATGCACATCAACCTTAGAATCTTAGTGAAGTTCACTTCTTGTTCTTGGCACTGATGTAACAAAGCACTATGTCCATCAGTACCTCATTGGAATACACATGAGTCATATTTATTTACTTACTTACACTTCAACTATGTTATGTATGTACACAGATATTTACACGAATTAGACTAACACAAGACAAACTACACACTACGTAAATTTGATAAATAATACTAAGCCGATTAATGTTTTTAAAAATTTATTTTAACCTCAGTTTTTTATAAAATATAAATGCACTCGCTCGGACTGAATTTTCTCAAAAACTATTATTCAGGACTTTCAGTCTTTCATTCTAACCCCCTCCCTAATGTAAGCATCTGCGAATTTATGACAGCATGATACTAATAATAAAAACAAACAATAAAGTACAAGGAACGAAACTGAACCAGCTGAATTTTATTTTATGACGGTACAATTGTTACCAATAAATCTCCAAGGCGTATGGGGTAAACGTTTCTGAAAATTCCGAATTATTTTGCACCAGAATCATATTTTCATCACGAAAACTAATTGAGCTACTCGTTTCTTGGATTTAATTAATATTTATCAACATTTTTAGTAAACATTTATTTTCGTCTTATTAATGAACATAAACATAACATTTTGCAGTTTACAGTGTTAAGGTTGATGTACTGTCATGAAAATAAAACTGAAGTGCATAATTGTGTTACGAATTCAGTTTGCTTTTAAATTTTACTTTCAATAAATAAGCATAAATAAAGTAGCAATAAGTAATTGCAATCGTCGAAACCTTCCGGCAGCGCACGTGAAAACGTTTTTATTTAAAATCCTAGCGAAATTTTTTTGTGAAGGACAAACATGACCTAGCTCAACAGACACATCTCGGCGTTTATTCGTTTATTGCCACAAAAACACCAATGCACAGCTGAAACATTTAAATCCATTTAGATTGCCAACCAGCGTTTCTTAGAAAACGAAAATTGATTTTTACTGGAGTTATTATTTACTTTTTCTCTTTTGTTGTATGACAATTTTACTTCTTTTTTGACTACTATCTATGGTTTCAATTAAAGACATAGGTTTTGAGACACCCAGTATATACCAATAACAAAAATATCCTTGTCCTTCGTATATAAATCGTCTAATAAAGGATACGGTGATGTTTGGTATTGTTAAAAAAATGAAGAAATTTTATGAAACTCGCACGTTCCGTTCAAAAACTCTCGCATTTGCAGTTGGCGTTGATTCGGTAAACGTACATCGGTGCTCTCAACATAACCATAATCAGTTTTAAGGTTACAATTTTGTTGTGGAATTAATTCTCTCTTGCTTCTGTTTGTCATTAATCCATTTACTAAAAATTATTTGGAGTCAGAAATCGAGTTTTTAAATGTATTGAATCCGCTGGAATAGAACGATAACTGTAAAGTTTTTTATAACTTCAATTTACTTTACTGTTTATTTTTGTTCGTATGACACATACAATTAATAAGTAAAGTCATACTTTGTTTGTTGCTATCTCCAGTCATAGCCAACTCCAAACGCGGGTGTTTTTGAACACACTTTACTATTTTGAATTTAATGCCAACATATACCAAGAAAAATAATTATTCGACCCATTTCTTTATCGAGACAAAATGCAAAAGAAATCAAATCAAAGTGTCTGTAGGCAATTTAATAAATTAAAAAAACAAAAAAGTGGCCCTTTATAAACATAAACATTAATTTTTGTTGTATTAATGTTCTTGGGTATAAAACAGTTCAAGTGAGATGGCAGATGCTTTGTTCGGAGATGGACATTCTATACGCTACGGAACAAATGAGCTCCAAGCTTGTCCATCCGTTATCTGCAGACTTTGGCGTAAATATTAAACAAAAGGAGGACTGGACAAGCTTGTAAACGAAACACAACTCGCCACTGCTCGAGAGATAAAAAAAAACCTTCGAAATGCAACCAGCATGGCATATGTACAGACGACCGCATCAATTTGGTCATAGTTCCTCAACTTCTAAACCCACGAGTTTATGTAGATATCATCCTGCAAGAGCACGTTTTACCACTGGCCAACAGTTTCGAGGATGGACTTATTCTCCAACAAGATAACTGAAGAACCTACACAGCAAATCATAGACTAAATTTCCTTTGACAGACGTATTACGAAGCGTCTTTTAGCACCTCATACCCCAGGTAGTTAGATAAAGCTCTTAATGAAGAATGGCAAAAGCTTCCACAAGATACCCTAAGATATCTTGTTCGAAGCAGGTCTCGACGGTATCAGACTATAGTTGAAGCTTGTGAGGGCCATGCACGTTATTAGGGTACAATATTACTAGTGAGAACTGAATTCTTTTAACGCTGGAAGTGATTAGCACACTTTGTTTAACTATTGAATTAGGTTTTCACTTTTGATTGATTACTGTTGTCCCTTTTTCAAGAGGCCAAATAAATTTAAACTGAATATAAATAAAACTCGAAAACTATATTCTTTTTCTTTTCTTTTTTCCACCATTGACTTTTCACATGAAACACTATAGAATAAAACACTCTCAAATGTTAATATTTAAAAAATATTGAAGGGTTGAAATGCATATAATTTTTATAATATTATATTAAAGGGAACTAACATAATTAAGGTAGATTCTTGTCCGGTGAAATTGTGTAATGGATTATCTCAAACGAACACTGAAAATGGCACAAATGCTCAACGTTTCACTATCGCTTGATAGCTTTGTCGGGAGTGAAAATAAATGAATAAATAACATAAGTATTAAGTAGTTCCCTGGTAATTATTCTATAATATTCTATACAGCTGAAAAAATAAGCAAATACACTTAAAAAGATAACAACCTCCGATATTTTTGTTAGTTTGTAGTAGTTATTTACGAAATGTTTAATATTATTTACTTTACCTTAATTAATTTGTTTGACTTAGTATTTATTTTAACTCAATATTTTTTATTTGCAATCCATATTATATGAATTTTCGAGCCTGTTGAACATCTTAGTAGTTCCTCCACATAAATTAATTTGTTTTTGTTTTCTTGTTCACCTTTTTTTATGTAGGTACACATGGCGTGACAATATTATTATTAGAAAAAATATTTACCACTTCATAAAATTTTAAAAATAGTCCAACAGGCAACAGTTATATTTACAAAAGCTGTTAGAAATACACAACAATTTACATAGCATGTTATTGATGTTGCCTTAAAAAATATCGTACGATTAAATTAAAAATGATTTAGTAGAGTGGAAGCACTGCAAATGTCTTTGTCATAGAGTTACCAGATGGAACGATAATTCCTCCCGGTATTTTGTAATAAATGGAAGTTTTTTTTTTATTGTAATTTTAAACTCAACTAGTTTGAATTAGTATATTAGTATTTTATA
Organism: Serrognathus titanus; assembly: GCA_039766575.1. Classification (NCBI taxonomy): domain Eukaryota; kingdom Metazoa; phylum Arthropoda; class Insecta; order Coleoptera; family Lucanidae; genus Serrognathus; species Serrognathus titanus. The sequence goes on from CM077913.1 coordinate 23,054,643, forward strand.
ATTTATTACAGAAAATTTATATTTCTATTTTCAATTTCCATTTATTAAATTATTAGTTGTCTAACCAAATAGTAGTTTCTTGCAAAAATGTTAGACATACAGTTTTTATAAAAGTTGTTTTATAAGTTTTTGATAATATGTAGTTGTCAGCATGAACTTTATTCACTTCTATTATAAAGTGGTTTTAAATTATTTATCCTCAACCCTGCCAGGGCGGTTCCGATAAACATTTAAGGAGCTTTCTTCCTTTATTATTTACAGTAAGATGAACTAACAATTCTTACATTTTAACGCTGCAACACTAGGCACGGAAATGCATAAATGCTAAATCAACTTTAAAATTTACTAAATGTAACTTAATGATCGAAAAAAATTGGAAGAAATGTTTCCTCAATTGATTTTAAAAACAAAGAAAATCTGTAAACAGTTTCGATCGATGTGTAGAATGATACGAGTTCAATTTTTATTTCGGTTTTTCAAATTTACCTCATATATTTTTTGCAATAGTTGAAAAAACTTGGTACAGATACAGTGTGTGGCATTTAACCGAGTTTCTTCGAGAACACCGCTTCTGTTAAATTTATGTTTTATATAAAAGTTTTATCTTTTCAAGCTCCGCCCTTGCATATTTCAAAATAGTTTTAAATTATGCGGAGCTTAAAAGGATGAAACTTTTGTATAAAACACTATTTCACATATTCAGCAGGAACAGCGTTATCGAAGAAACCCCGTTAAATGCCGCAGTTATAGTAAATTTTAATTGAATCAAAAACTATCCACAAAGTAGAACGTGTTCTATCTCCAAACTGTATCTATGCCCCAAAAGTGTCCTGTTTTAAATATTTTTTGCAGAAATTGAACCTCATCTGGTACAAGAAATAAGGCAGTCTCAAACGATTTGGTGTTGGAAATTACTATTGCAACTATCAAGTAATTTATCGGCCTATAAATAAACTGAAAATGAACTATTTTCAATCACATATTTATAGAAACTTTTTTACTTAAAATCACACCGTGTATATTTAATTAAAATACGAATTTAACAGCTTCGTTCAACATGGGATACGAAAAGTTGTACGACCTTTTCTTTTCATAAGTAACAGTGAGTCACTTTGCCAAAATTATTTCTGAAAATCTTTATTTAGTTATTTAGACATTTGTGAAGTAAATTATATGTAATACACAACAGATTTATTCTTAAAAAACAGATTTTAATTGTAACTTGTGCAACAGTTTTAGTACATTTGGAAATTTTAGGTTATTTTTATCCTGATAGAGAGAATTTTTGCCTCGGGAAGGATTTTTCGTGACTTTGGGGAGAGAAACTTCGGGACACATCTGACAACACTGTTTGATCATTAGTAAATAAAATTAGGATATATTAAAGTACAGCTTGACAATTTCAAGCAATTAAAAAAAAGATTCAAGGGCATTGCGATTTTAATAAAATAGACAATCAAACCCTAACTATTCAGCTTGAATGCAACAGTGTACTTGACACTAAACCGATCATTAATCATATTGTGTAAGAAAATTTAAAAATAATATGTACGTATATTACAAGATACTCAAAAATGTATAGAACACAGAAAATGAAGTTGTTAGTTAGTTTTAGCCATACAAAGTGCGTTCAAAAATTCCCACGTTTGAAATTGTCCATGACATGAAATAGCAAAAAAATGGTATGTCTTTACTTTTTACTAAAATAGGAACAAAAATAAGCAGGAATATCGATAAGTAACGAACAAATGTATGGAGTTCATTCAAAGGCTTCACTTTTTCGGTTGTCCACCTCCTTTTATTACGACACTCTTGCGAATCCTCGCTTCACATCTGTTTAATGTTTCTATAATGTGTTAAAGCACAAACACATCATTTGGATATTCATTACAGAATTTTTCAATGTAATTTATTACTGAATAGTTAACTTCATTAACCTTTGTTCCGTTGCAAACGTAACTTTCAATACGAAAATTCTTTTTCTAAAGAGTGTCAAGCAAAGAGCACTGATTTTTACCTGAACATAACAGTTTCCTGTAAATAAACTAATAACTTGCATAGAAGAGAGAATTAACTCTAGAACAGAATTACTTTAATTAGGGAATCCAATTTTCGGGATTGGGATTCAGTTTTGGGATCCCAATCCCGAAATTGACAATTCCGATATCCCGAAATAAATCCGGGATTCGGTGTTCCTCCGAAAAGTTTCCTATTTTTACAAAACGCGTTGCGAATAAAGTATCTATTAAAATTATCGATATTTATAAACAAAATAACAAATACCGGACATCTTACGCCCACTCTTCTAGAAGTTTTATTTTTTAATCGATTGAAATGAAATTTAGGAAGTATTAATTAAAGGTAAAAATTAATTTTCTAACATGAAAAGCCATGAAATATGGTTTTCTAGATTGAAAAACGAAAAGTTTATTTTTCAATCTAATGGAAACGTACTTACCAAATGACAGATATTTGGACTGGATATTAAAATAAGAAAGGTAATGCCACAAAAGTTCTGTGGTGATTGTTATTGATCCACCTGAAATATTTTAAAAATGAAAAGGAAAATAAAATTTTCCAGCAACACGTCTGCTTTTATTATAAGGGGAGCATGTTTTGAGCTATGAATCACACTTTTGACGTTTACCCCCGTGCCCCACGAATACTCCCCACATTTTTTATTGGAATGACACATCGTGTGGTACCTCAAATGAAAGCTTATCCTCCAAGAAATGCGCCAATGTACCTGTTTTTTAGAAATATTTAATTACAAACTGAAAAATCAACACTTTGGTCTATATTACGATATTGGTAGTAAATCTTAAAATATCTTGCTAGGCGTTGGAAACAACTTTATTTTAGTGACATTTTATTACAGACTAAGCAACTAAAATTTTAAAAGACATTCAGAAGAACTTCTCAAAATGAGCACCGTTGTTTCCATGTAGTAGTAAAGTCGGTTTTCAGATTCCTGCCTTACGTTTTGACAAGTTTCTTTTGGAATGTTTCTACACTCTTTTATAATTCGTTGACGCAAGTCATTTACATTTATGGGTTGAGTCTTATAAACCACTGACTTTAAGTGGGTCCAAAGGAAAAAGTCGAGACTTGTTAAGTCCGGTGATCGTGGAGGTCATCGTTCCACGTCTACCTATCCAGTAATTTACAAATCTTTGATTAAGCCAATTACGAACATTTGGTGCTGGAAGAAAAGCTGATGTTTGACGAGCATCGGATTACTTTCTTCATTAAGCTGATTTTCAACTTCCTCAGTCAGAGGATCGTTGAAATTCTCTAACATATCCAAGCAGACATCACCTTTTATGATTTCGTTAATGAATATGGGCTCAACTATTGAATCATCTAGTATTACTGCCCAAGTTTTTGTGACATTGAGCACTTCTCTTATAATGTGGGGATTTTCATTGCTCCGATAACGTACATTTTGTTTGTTCATGTACATTTAAATAAAAAGTGCACTTATCACTAAAGCAAATGTTTTTACAGAAATTATATTTGCAGTAATCATATTAATTATAGTTTCGCAAAGCTCTAGTCGTCGATTGTAGTCGTCGTCACTAAACTCTTGCACTACCTTCATTTTGTAAGGGTGAAATTTATGCAGCTTTATGACTTTGCGTACCGATGAGTAGGAAAGTCCAATGGATGCAGAAATCTCACACAAGGAGCTGGTTCGATCGATGGTAAAATGTTCAATTACTTCAATCTCAGCAATTTCATCTACTACTTTATTACCAAGACTTTTTGTGTTTGCTACTGATCCGGTTGCTTCAAATTTTTGCACAAGTTCTCGTGCGTATTTATGCGCCGTATGCTGATCTGGATATCTTCTATTAAAAACTCTTGCTGTGGCACGAGTACATTGCTCAGCGCCATAAATAAAGATAAGTTCCATCCTTTCAGCAATACTTTACACCAATTTTATGGAAAACATATAATGCAGGTTTCCTTGACAAAATGGAAACGACTACATTATTGTGGCAGTTCTTGTGACTAACAGTCAACGCATTGCTTTCTGCATTGTATTCCACCGCCTCCCTGATTGCTCACAAATTGTTCTTTTAGTGATTACACTTTTTATTTAAATGGACGAGCATTCCCTCATTACAATAGGACATACAAAGATGCCTTAAAAAGTGAACGTTTAGGTAAGAATTTAATAGTTGAAAACCAGCTTGACGAAGAAGGTAATAGAATGCTCCCTGAAGATCAACTTTCCTTCCCGCAGAATGGTTGTTTAATCTGTAATAAAATGTCACTAAAAAACTGAAATTCCACCGCTTAACGGGATGTTTAAAGATTTAGTACCAATATCGTAATATAGACGAAAGTTTTGATTTTTCAGTTTGTTTCTCTAAAAGACAGGTACGTTGACGCATTCCTTGGAGGATAAGTTTTCCTTTGAGGTACTACACGATGGGGTCATTCCATTAAAAAAATGTGGGGCGGTACTCGTGGAGGGACGGGGGTAAAATTCAAAAGTGTGATTCATAGGTCAAAACATGTCCCCTTTAGAATAAAAGCAGACGTGTTTTTCGAAAATTTTATTTTCCTTTTCATTTTTGGATCGTTTTCAATAAATCAGCCTGTATGTCAATGCCAAAAAATTTCGAGTTTACGAAATGAAATCTTGGGATTTCCAATTTCGGTATTCCGGGATTTACTAACTTTAACCTTAAAATGTCAACGATTGGATCAACTGGTTGTGAGTGTCATGACTAAAGCACCGACATACGTCTACAGATCCGACTCCAACTCCAAACGTGAGGTTCTTGAACGAATGTTGTTATTAAGTACCACAATTAGTGAAAAAGTTATAACTACAAAGATAGGCAAAAAAATGGAACACTACTTAATACTTCAAATTATAAAAGATGAATAAGAGGAGTTAAAAGTACCACAAGCAAATATAATGCATAACATTATTCTAAGATGTAAAACATGTAAATAATAAATAAAACAAATTTAAAGCTTTAGTTTGGGTTTGGAAAAAATATTAATAGTTTAGTGCATATAGTACATCTGCAATTTATTTTCGCTTATCAGCACTTCGCAATTGACGTTAACGAACAAAACGGAAACACAATAAGTTAAACGGCCCGAGTGGAACTAAAATGACGTGGAGTCCGTCCAATTAACGCTTTGCTTAATATGCGCCGCATCATCCTACATTTTGACGGCTCAACAGGGGCGTACTCACCCGGCGCTACACTTTCGCGGACGCTGCGGTCGTCCTTTGTACCTTTCATTTCGTGTTTTGCTTTGTTCTTTCACGGATCACGAGTTTGATTAGTTCTCCCGCGCCGTTTCGAAAAATCGGCTTTTGCAATTAAAACTTTCTATTGGCATTGTGACAACTCCGAAGTTTCTATTATTGTTGTATTTGCTTTTTCCCAGGTCTTTAAACTTTGCAAATCATTACGCAACTTCATTAAAACGGCCCGGCTTTTTTTGTGCTTTTGACGCAACGGAATAATTACAGATCGCCGCCGGCTCGTTACGAACGACGTGTGCACATAAAAATCTTTACGTAAATTAATTAAAATAAAAATTTGTTTTATTACCTCTCTGGCGTGCGCTTTTCATAAATACCACAATAAAACAAATATTTGACTTTGATTAAGCCTTTTATCATAAAATTATATGCACGTATTAAAATAATTTTAAAAGAATCTTTTTATGATGAAAGCACTGTTATTTTATTCATTTTTTTATGTAAAACTCAGTCGAATATTATGAGGGTATATTTTATTCGAAACACCGTGATTCTTTTTATTTATTTCAATAGTATGAAGTTCATACCTTAATTCATTGAAATCAATTTATTAATAAAATAACATAAAAGGGACACCCATAATTTAAAAACTTTAATCATGAAATCGGTTTATTTAAAAAAAAATCGTTACTGCAAAATCTGAAATATCAGAACTTTTTTAAAATTCCAATAAAACGTCACATTCAAATAACCAGTAAGAGCAAAAAGTTATTTGAGAAATGTGTACCTATCAGCAACACACTAAACGAGCTGCTGCAGCATGTATGTAATATTATCGTTTGCAATCTGCCGACAGGCGAATTCCATTCTGAACTTATTTTAATTATCTATGTAAAGGCACGGTTTATACCGTGTCAACAACTTGCCAACATTGTTGCTAACATGAGCTGTCAACAGTTCTTTAATCTTCACCGCATAGAGGTGGTGAACGTCTTTTAAATATCAACAAAGTTCACAAAATAGATTGCAAGGAGATTTTTGTTGACTCTTTTCGAAAGTCTAAGTAAATTGTATGTGCCAGATAGAAAAGGAGTCCGAAGAAAATCTAATACCTATAAAAAAATTATTAAACTATTTTGACCAATTATTGATTTAAGAATACTTGATTCGTTTTAATACAACGTGTAATTTGAGCATTATTCCCAAAGAAAATGTTGTTCATTTAAAATTGGCACATAATTCATAAATTATTCGGCCAGTTTAAATCAACAAAATTATTTTGATTTGAAGATAAAACAAATTAGTTTGATTAACGAAAATGTTTGTCATAAAATGAATGAAAATGCAACATTTTCTCGTTTGTAGCTCTCAAAAAGAAAAACCACAAGGATACCACTTTTTTTAAAACTACATCGAAAATCCATTGTATAAAAATGATTCCATGTTCTATCCTTGTTACTTTATGAACTGTTTTTTTTTTTGTAATATTTTGTTAAACAAATATCTCTGTTCACTTCTTGTTTAGATGTTCATTTTAGTTGCCTAAAAAATCAAGATGGAATAGATTCTTTTAACAATTCATTGTTTCATTTTATTCTTCATTAGCAGCCAATCGTCTCTCCATTTCTCTAATTTTTATAGCCGCTATTTGTATTTGTGTTTTCTTATTTTTATCAATCAATTGTCACGTTTCACGAATCTTTGTAGGGGTTCAGATGAAGGTAAAGTGATCCAACATAAATTTAATTGTGGAAAATATTGGATACAATTCTGAAAAGTAATAACACGCCTGCGCAAACGAATAAGTGATTCTAATGGTGTTTTTGATTCACTGCTTTAAAGTGCTCTCAGAATATTGTGATCCTGTTTTAACCTTATAAATATAATAATAGATGCAGATACTCTGACAGCACTACTTTAGAGCAATAAATCGAAATCAGTGATTCCCAAACTTTTTTTAAGCAAGGCACTTAGATACAGATATTAAATAACACATACATAGATATTTTTATGTATAAGTCGACGATCCCTATAACTTCAGCGACTATTTTCAGACTTTCATCAATCCCAAGGGGTTTATAATCGACTCCGTTGAGGACTCCTCTTCTAAATAGTCTAAATTAATAGATTTATACTTTGATAATTTGATTTCTCAACTAAAAATCTGTATTTTGCAATCGGTTTGAGCTTATATTTCATTTCCATAATTTACATCAATTTTAAATTCAAATTTAAATAATTTTTATATAATTGCATTTTAGTATCATCATTATTAAGATTATTAAAAAAAAAAACAGTTTGGGTCACGACAATTGCTATTCTGAGCCTTCTTTAAAACTTAAATTTCTTAAATTTGTCTTTAAATCTGACAGCGACAAAAATATCGCCGTAAATGCTTAAAGAGTTTGAATGATAAGTGCGTTTAAATAAATTATTATGAATAATAGGCGATATATTGGAGTTTTTGCTGCTTGGGTATCAGAGGAAGATCATAGAAGGTAATTATTTGTAAATAAATATAAAAATACTTTAATTAAGAAAAAATCTACAGGAATTACTTAAGAATTGAAAGAAGACTAATTAGAGATGCAGAGAACCCTTTTGAACTGACTGATATCAGTTTTATTTCTAATTTTCGACTAACAAAGGAATTAACTCGTCAATTGATTGACTGTAATCTTCCTTTAATTCGATGTGGAATTAATTTTACTACGAAAGTAAGGTTTTTTAGTTTTTTTGACATATGTTAAATATTATTATGTTTAGATATTGGCTACGCTTTATTTCTTAGCTAACGGCTCCTATCAGAATGCTATTGGCAATAGCATGTTACATAATTTAAGACAGGCATCTGTTAGCAGAGCCGTTAATACTCTTTTAATAATTTATTTCCATCTTACTTTTCTGTCAAAACATGAAACTTCCTAACCTATGCACTGATATATACACTTCTTCCATTTGAACGAAGTTAGCTGCATTTTACGTTCCCGGAAATACCCGGAATTTAAAGAATATTTTAAAGAGATTGTGTCAGAATACCTATTTCGTCATAATCTTTAAGCGCTTGTTTAAAAGAGGCTTTAGGTTAAATAGTTAAAGACTTAAAGAATTAAAGAGTAAAATCTCAGAATAGCCCCATAAGGGAAGCAGCTGACCAGATAATGCTGGATGAAATCAAAATAGACTTGCAACAAATTTGTAAAAAGAATGGTCTAAGGCCCGTTTTACATTGACAATTTATTTATGAATTACTTCATGGATTAATTCATGAATTAATTTCTTCATGACTTTATTCACTAACGCAATTTGTATAGTGAAGAAATTGTTAAGTTTCTCTGATCCTAATGGCTGCTTAAAGGTATTGCCAACATAGCGAAAGAATTTGCAGATGATTTCCACTACCACACACAAACAAAAACTATGACCTTAGTTTTCCAAAGTTGGTATGGCTGAGATTCACAAAAAATTGACGAAAAATAGTACTTGCTGTAATTCGTGAATATGGTGAATATGTTGACGAAGAAAGTCATGAATTTATTTGACAACAAGTTTGGTGCATTATATTTGTCCGACTTCTTCATGGAACGACTTTACGAATTAATTCGTGAACAAATTGTCAATGTAAAGCAGCCTTTAAACTGATCTCATACGGCTCGCGATAATATAATATATACCACAACATATTACGTCTCGAAAGCTAATATCAAATCTCTAGATTTGTGTAATATATGTATATTAGCCGTATTGCTATAATATGATTGGCTACTAACAGAATTTATTTGCATTTATTATTTATAACTACCTAGTTTCGAAGTTTTTAATCTTCTCTCTCAAGAGAATAACTTACAGGAACTCTAAATCCCACACATTATAAATTTATTTTTAAAAACAATTTCGAAATTTTGACAAGCAACAGCAACAGTGATATGTGTGGGGCGTAAAAGGTGAAGTATAAGGTGCGGAGGCATATTTGTTAAAATATTAAAATATTTTGAAAATCGCACGATATTAAAATAGATCGCTAAAATATGATATATATACAGGTTGTCTCAAAACCTTTGCCTTTAATTAAAACTATGGGTATCTCATTATAAAAGAAAATGATTCTTCTACTTTATGTCTTGTTGAGGCAAGTTCGCTTTCCATAAAAAGCAAAAACTGCAATAATTAATTTATGGCGCGCGCGCATGATCGCCAATTTTTTTATATCCATCTGTATTTCACCGACAGTTACTGGCATAGCGAAATACGGTTTTTATTGCGTTACATGATATTTATTTCTCGCTTGTTCAGCAATTCTTTTAATAGCTTATTAAAGAGACGACATAATTAACACACTTAGTCATAATTTATATTTTAAACACAAACTTTTAACTTATTTAATTAAGAAGTTTATAGTTTATTTTGTTCATATCGCTTCCCTAATGTAAGCATCTGTAAATTTATGACAGCATGATAATAATAATAATAAAAACAAACAATAAAGTGTACAAGGAACCAAACTGAGCCAGCTGAATTTTATTTTATGACAGTGCAATAGTTCGCCAAGGCGAATGTAGGTAAACTTTTCTGAAAATTCAGAATTATTTTAAACCAGAATCAAATTTTCATCACGAAAATTAATTGTGAGCCACTCGTTTATTGGATTTAATTAATATTTATCAACATTTTTAGTAAACATTTACTTTCGTCTTATTAATGAACATAAACATAACATTTTGCAGTTTATGCAGGTTGATGCACTGTCATGAAAATGAAACAAATAAAACTGAAGCACATAATTGTGTTACGAATTCAGTTTGCTTTTAAATTTTACTTTGAATAAATAAGCATAAATAAAGTAGTAATAAGTAATTGCAATCGTCGAAACCTCCCGGCAGCGCACGTGAAGACGTTTTTATTTAAAATATTGGCGAAATTTTTTTGTGAAGGACAAACATGACCTAGCCCAAGAGACACATCTAGGCGTTTATTCGTTTATGGCCACAAAAAACACCAATTTTGCACAGCTGAGACTTTTAAATCCATTTAAATCGCCAACCAGCGTTTCTTAGAAAACGAAAATTGATTTTTACCGGAGTTATTATTTACTTTTTCTCTTTTGTTGACTTTTTCTCTTTTGTTGTATGACAAATTTTGCTTCTTTTTTTGGCTACCATCTGTGGTTTCATTAAAGACATAGGTTTTGAGACACCCAGTATATACCAATACCAAATTGTCCTTTGTATGTAAATCGTCTAATAAAGGATATTATTTACTTTTTCCCTACTGTTGTATGAAAAATTTTGCTTCTTTTTTTACTACTACCTGTAGTTTCAATTAAAGACATAAATTTTGAGACACCCAGAATATTACAACACGTGTCTGAATGATCATATTGTTTAAAACTAAGAGCGATATTTGTGTAAGATCAAGGATATAATATATATTTTTATGAAATGCCATCTGAACCCAGGTTTACTGATTCTAAAATAAAAAAAAATTTTTTGAAGGTCAAAATAAATTAAAAAATTAATCCATGACAATGTTTCTACATTCAAAAGAAATGACTTTAATAAAAAATCAGTTCTCCATTTAAACAACTTGAGTTTTATAGCATCAAAATATAAGTTAAATTTTCTTTAAAATGAGTCGGCTAAAATTTGCTAGAGAATTAGCAGTTGTCTAGTTGTAAATTATGGCCAATTTGGACGCATGTGTTAATAAGTCTAAAGTTCGAAATTACTGGAAATCATATATGCCGAAGTGAATTAGCAACACCTCCAAATATTTTCTTTTTTCTAATTAAAAAGTCTTGCAGAGCTTTTTATTTCAAATTTGCTGAAAATCAAAAAGTACTTGAATTTCTTAAACCTAGTAAATCAGTGGACAAGAAAAAAATTAATTGATCTCAAGCATGCATCTATTTTCTTAATTGGTGTGATATTTTAGAAAAACATGAGCATGTTATTTCTCCGTCATGAATATTAAAAATAAATTTTAAGATTGATAAAAATTTGAACTTTGAAAATGAAGGCCGTCAAATAACAAAGCGAGTTTTCATGTACCCTTTTCTAATACGAAATGTCACGTTCGGCGTGACTGACAGGTACCATTTACGGTTTTCTTTATCGATATGGATCACGCAGAAATATAATCTTCGAGCTCAGTTTCCAAATATGCTTTTTGCTGATAAACCGTTTAAGTCGTAACGATAAAAATAACTCCACCATGGATTTCTTTTTTTTTATATGGGAATAACCTGTGTACGGTAGTGTTTGATAATTTGTTCGATTTCGACGTGGTTTCTCAAATCAATCGCTGTCAATGTGATAATTACGTTGATTGATTAATGTATGAGAGTCTAATTGCGTTTTCTCTGAAATGCGAAGTAAAATACTTTATTATTAATGAGGATTACATATGATATGTATATATATTTTTTTAATTTAGCATCTGTTCAAAAATATATATAATTTAATCTGTCATACAAACTCGTCATGTGTTAATTACACAACTATTCGATCAGTTGGGACGGCGTTATCCTGAACCAGTAATTACAGTGTTTATTTACTTCCTTTTTTAACGGGACCGTTTCACATGTCAAGTGCCACATCGATTATTCATATGCAGCGGTAGCCATCGAAGTTTTCTCATATCGCCTCTCTTAACGATAATTTAATAACTTAATTAACATCATTTTTAGTTACGGCAATCGCAATTTGTACACGTGAAAGTTGAACCTGACATAAATTTACTTTAAATTGCAGGGTAAACATCCTCTTCTCAATACGATGCAAGAAAAAAAAACATAAATTACTATCGATAAATCCGTGTGAACATAATTCTAATACAAGCCTGAGCTTTTTGTTCCTTTTTGGCTGTAGAGCATAATACAAGTAGCAAAAAACCTGAAAGCAAATAGCTGATGCTTCAGGTTAATTGGGTGTCAGTTTTAGGCGACCGCTCCGAATTTAAAACGAAGCAAAACGTATAAAGCTCGAAGTTATCCATCACCGCTTTCTAAAATAGTTAATCAAAATGTCACATTTATAGAGAGAACGACGCAAGAAAGCAGATATTCCCAGTTTTTTCAATACATATAAGAACAAGATATGATAAAAAGAAAAAAAGACAAGTAAAATATTTATCCATAGGTTAGTTGTACATACTTCAACATACGTATTTTAATCACTTTTTACCTTGAGCAATACATTTATCGACATTGATAGATAAATTTTGAATCTTAAAAAAATTAGTAAAAATAATAAATATATGTACACTGTGTCCACGGATTTTCTACAATACAGGAAAAGCTTTTTTATTTCGTTTTAGGAAGCAAGTTATTCTTTATAAAAGTATTTGCGTGCATTAAAACCTACAAAAATAATAAAAAAATTCACGATATATCTCGCTAATGGCTTTAAATTTAAGAAATATGCTTACTTTTTCTCAAAAATTTGTCTAAGTTTAAATTACATCCAGAATTAAGGCATTAGCAGGTATTGTGATTAATCAAACTTATTTCTTAAGTACTTTTCGGTAATTAATACCCTGAGCTAAAACTATAGTTACATTGCAGCAACGGATTTATTTAATGAAATGTTACGGAATCGGAGAAACTACTTGCCAAACTATCATGGATAAATTTAATGTGAAATATTCTGGCATTCATGTTACCATTAACGCGTTCAAAACAGTTTCCAACAGTTTGACTCGAAACTGGCTTTGTATCGTTAAATAACAAGGAATTTAGATTCTTTCCATATTAAAAATTAATAAAAATTGTCGTAGTAAGAAAAGTGTAATGTACAAGGCCAAATTATTTCAATTTCAATTTTTAATAAAGGAAACACTTAACAAAAGAAACAATGAAAATATATGAAAATCATATGTCGCTCGACTATTGTAGAAAATCCGTGGACACACTATATAAAGTGTAGATGATTTGATTCATTCTGAAAATGTCAAAGCAAAATGATAACAGCTCTACCATTCATTGTACAAAAGTTATTACTCTTGTTAGTTAACACGCAAAGCAAAACAGTACATAAGAACAATTTCAAAAATACATATGAGAAAATTGGTCGGAAAACGTTATATTTATGAAGGGTATAATTATTAAAAATGTATATTATTAAAAAGAGTTTTGTGTTAATTATTCATGATTACAATAGTATGTCTACCGTAAGTTCTACGGTTCATAGTTCGAGTGACCAAATAACCATAAAATCAATATTTTCACTTGCAGTAAAGATATAAAGGTAAATTTTATATCCTCATCAAAAATAAACCTAAAAACATCTAAACTTCTTAACCTTAGAAAACAAGAACGTCAGGAAGTATGGACTCCTGAGATTTAACTTAGAAAACCATTTTCCAATTGAAGATGAAATTTTAATGGGAATTCTTTTTTTGTGTATTTATTTCATTTAGGCACGGTATCACAAACGTAAGTTAACTTTAATCTTGTTATTACTACTGTAAGGAATTTTATATTTTATTTCAGCCTCCTCACCAAACATCACTGGTGCTTCTGAACCTGAGAAATGTGAACAGCAGGTTGCAATTGTATTATTACTACCTAGTATTGTTTCGACCATCGGCGAATTTTTCCTTTTTTTTTCTTTATCATTGTCATTATTATTAAAAATGTCTGCGATACAACTGAATATTATTCCAAACCGCCTACATATGACGCCGCTGAATCGTGTCGTTTTAAAACTTAACAAGTGCTCAATTGAAAAGTTGGTTTTTTTGATGGAAGAAGAGCACAAAAGGGATGAATTTCTAAACCAACTGACATTTAACGGATGACAGTTGTAGTGTTTGGCTTATGACCTATTATTAGCACTTTCGTTTACTTGCTCAGAGTATTTTCATTCCGTATTATTATACAAAATTAAAACCAGTGCACATTAGCGCAAAAGACGAAAGCACTGAACGTAAAATGACATTTTACGTTGATCTAATTCAAGACTTGCTTCGCAATGTTATGAAGAATTCAAAGGTTACTTGATAAACTTTTCAATTGATATAAAAAGTGAACAATGAATCAGCTAGATACTGGATCAACGCTCGCATCATAAAAGTATAACCTCAGTTGGTCAACTTAAAACGATGTAGATGTTAATACATTGCAAATCGGTATCTTCTTCGAAGTATCTTCTATTACATAAAATACCTACTGCAGCTCAGAAGCATATAGTAAGCAAAGTTTATGCTACACACGTGGTAAATACTACATCGTAGTACATACATACAGACATAGATATGATAGATATTCAACAAACCGTATTCGAGTATAACAAATGAACGAACAAGTCACTTGTTTTTCTTGGCCACGTCTGGCAGATACTTCATTATATATAGTATTACAGCGATGTAGTACGTGTGTAGCATAAACTAAAGTACCTGCTACAGTTCTGAAGCATATGCTATGAAAGCAAAGATTATACTACACACGTAGTATGCACTACGATCTAGTAAGACTTACAATAAAGTATCTTCTAGACGTTGCCAAGAAAAGCATGTGACTTATTCGTTCATTTCTTATACACAAATACGGTTTGTTGAATATCTACATGTCATATCTATGTCTGTATGTATGTATTTTTGCTACATTTTGATACATCTGTTAACCACTTTATAATTACAAATTACGTCATTTTTACCTGAAAAACTTGCACATACATCATCCGTATATAAACTTGAGAGCAAAAGTATTCGGCCACCCATTACTTTTCAATTAAAAGTGATTTTTAATATAAAAATGCATCGTGTACAATACTAACTAATCACTCAAGTTAAAGAAAAAATACTGCTTGATTAATTTTATTAAAGAGAAATTGTTACCAACCATCAAGAGGTCATAAGCTTTCTTTTGTCAGAAGTGCCGTATGTGGAATGGTTTACAGCTTCAAACAATGTATTGTTTCAAGAGTGCTATGAAACAGTTGAATGCGTGGCACTTGCAATTTGTTTGCATAGTATCTGTCAAGTTTTCTTCCAACAGTATTAAAATTAGTGAAAATACGAATACACCGCCTGAAATCGTAGCTCAAGCTGTTGCTCTGCTTCAAGCTGGTAACAGTCAGCGACCTGTAGCTCGGCAACTGAACATAACACGTTCTACTGTTCAAAACGTTTTTAGAAACTGGTCGGTACGTGGCCAGAGCGAAAAGAAGCAGACCAAGAGTAACTTCAGTACGGGATGCCCGCTTTATTAAAACGACCTCCTTGCGGAATCGCATGTTAAATGCTGTCCAGCTTAAACAAGAACTTCGAGAGGTCAGAGGAGTAACAGTAAGTCGCTGGACTGTTAGAAGAAGACTTCTTGAAAATAGGCAAAAGCGCCGGAAACCTGCAACGGGTCCAAAATTGACGGTAGCGCATCGTGTAGAGCGCCTACGTTTTGATCACACATAAACCAGACGTTGGAGCAATGGAACTCTGTACTCTTTTCAGACGAGACCAAGATTTGTCTATATGGTAGCGATAGAAGAGCTAGAGTCTACCGTCGTCAAGGAGAACAATTTTCACAGTGCTGCATAGTGCAGCAAGTCGTTTTTGGAGGAGATTCATGCATGTTTTAGGCAGGCATTTCTCTTCATGCAAAAACCGAATTGGCCTATATCGCCACAGGTAACCTAAGCGGTTTTACTGCTCGACGCTATATTCATGAAGTCTTAGATGAGCATGTCGTCCCCTATGCCTGGCTTCACTGACGACAATTTCTTGCTTATGCAGGATAATGCAAGGCCGCATACAATTGAGAGTGTTCGAAATTACCTGAACGAGTCCTGAAGTGGCCATCCAAAAGTCCGGACATAAATCCGATTGAGCACATGTGGGATGAAGAAAAAAATTCGATCACGGCTTCCAGCTCCAACAACGCTTCAGGAACTGACAAGGGCTACTGAAGAAAAGTGGAATAATATCCCTCAGGATCTTGTTGAACGGCTGATCAGATCTATGTGAAACCGTATGCAATCTGTTATACGAGTAAGAGGGGGTCATACAAAGTATTGAATGAACAGCATTTGTTCAAACTTGTTTTGTTTCTGTTATTAATAAACAAATTTTAATTTTTTTTGTCTTACTTATTCTGATTACGTTAACAAAAATTTTGTTAACACGATAGACAAGATAGATGCCGTAAGATGCCTTAACTCTACGAACCCACGGTCATTGATTATCTCCTGGACTTTGTTTGCCTTATAAACCCGATAATGGTGGTGCAGCAACAAGTTTTCTTATAAATGAGAACGCAGGCATTTTTCCTCCATAGTAGTTTTTAAATTTTAAATTGTGTTACCACAAGCCTTTCTATTTACATTAAAGCCTCTTGGCACATACTCAACAATTTCAACGATTCAGAAAGCCGTTGCTATCAGATTTTTCCAGAAAATCGTGTTTTGTAGTATCAAATTCTGGACTTTTCGCATGATGTCTTCAGTTCGAGCTTCCACGGGTCGTCCGAATTTTAGGTATACCGACCGAGATAGTTTAGACCAAAGTATAACTTGAATGCATCTTCCCCATATCGACGGTTGCACGACCAAGGACGCAAGCACCATTAACCTTATTTTAAAGGCGAAACAAAAAACTGATTATTTATCGCTTATTTATTTTTAATAATTCTTTTATCATTTTCACAATCCAGAATATTAATTCCAGCATTGGCTAACATAAAACAAGCAATAATTTAATTTTCATTTTCTATTTATGCCCCATTTGCCGCAGCCGAGCCTTTTTACTTTCATAAAATGAGCGCTGAAGTATCGCTTTGGCCAGGCATACGCCTTTTATTTTCGTTACATCATTTTATTTGGAAACCGAAATATTTGCTTACGCCACTTAAAACCTGAATTCTAACGCTTTCTGAATTTTGAACGAAGGCCTGATCGTTACGATTTCGGATTTTTGGAGCTTACGCCCTTTTGTCGTGCAATCGTCGATATATAGCAATCGGCCTTCCATAAATAATTTCACTAATTTTATTAATAAGTAAACCTTCCCGAATTTCTATAAATCGCACAAATTAAACACTACTTAGCACCTGTACTTTCTAAATCTCAGCTTTGATTTTGTCGGTCTTTTGTTTCATTATTTAGCTTTATTATTTATTTTACAGATTTTTACGTTATTTTATTTAAATTAAAAAAAAACTCTATTGATAAAGCAAAATAAAAATATTATTTGATGAAAAACAACTAAAAATTTCAATTAAAAAGTATTGAAACCGATAGTACATTAAAGAAAAAGTATTTCGATTATAGGTGCCGCCTGTACATATTAATTCATCTGCTAATCAGGCGTAACCACATTTAAATAATAATAAACGTTATCCGCTAATTAAACAATGCTAATCAATCCGTAGGTGATAGTAACGTGACCTTAATTCAGCAAAGCCGGTACCAAGCGGGACAGGTTAGCGTCCGACCAAAAAATTCTCCGCACCAAACATTCAATTTGCTATTATTACAATACGAATACAAACACGTTTACTGTATCCGCTGTTAACAAAACAACACAATGTCGCATGATGATCATATTGTTGGGATAAATAAATACACGCCCAATTTGCAAACGCTAAATGTTTTCACCCGCCTATTTATGTATGTATGCCGATTCAGAGGAAATAGAACGTTTACGTAAGCGATGCGATGGTGAAATGTTGTGACATATTAATTCTGTTCAAACAAGCAACAATTGGCATGATTTTGATTATTTACTTAACAATACTATTTTCATTTACTTCTTTTTTATTCGAAATATACATAGAATTATAAACGTGAGTTGGATAGGATGGAAAATTCATCCTCTTTATTGTACCTAATTGTTTATACAGTGGAGATCCAAATATCAAATTGTATTTGTCAATTGCATTTTAAAGTTCAAATGCATATTAAAATTAAAACAAAATATATTTTCATGTTTAAAAACCTACTTTAAAGAAAGATACAATTTTAAATTTATCAACTATGTTTTTAATGTGTAATAAGAACACACAAGTGTAAAATCTGAAATTCTTGTTTAGCCTATTACTTGGATGCCTGCGATATGTTGAATTAAAGAAAATCATATTTTTCCAGAATTTTGCGCAACTTTTCGTCTTGGTATTCTAAATAATGAGTGTTATGATATGCGAAAGGAATTTCTGACGAGAGTAATCGTTGATATAATTGAAGAAAACATTCCGCAAAATTCATATTATCTCGAAAATTCATATACCAATAGAACGTTCACTTACTTGTCATTAAATAACTTGCAAATATCTCCCATGTGTATAATGTAAAAGATAAGCGCAAATATGCTCGTAAACATTAATCAGCACACTGAACGTATTGTTATGACAAAAAAATGATACCATTCTAAATAATAAAGCACATTGATTTATTAATTGCAAAGAATACAAATAAACACAGTTAAACGTATCTTAACATAAACATACATCAACATGTCATAATTTTTAACGCCGCTCTCGTGAAAATGTTTTTTTTTGTTATTTGCCTAATATCCTTAGACAAGTGTTTATAACCCTCCCTGTCTATAACCATTGAAATTTTTAATTCTTTTTGTTACCCCTAGTATAATACTTGTGTACTGAGTCTTTTGAGGATATTTGGATAACAGAAACATATACTGCAAGCCAAACGTCCGAAAGCACAAAGTTCTAATTAGTTACATACAAAGAGATATAGGTAGGTATGGATCTTTTTTATGCAAGGTAATTATTCTTCATAAATTTTACCATTTACAAACTTGAAATACTAATAAACACCCAAAACACTTCAGAGCAACAGAAAACACCAAAAACTGGTCACAAAACTGCTGAGCTGATTGAAACTGTAACTAAAGTAGCAACCAGAAACAAATCTAGTTGAGTTTTGTTTCCATAATTCATAAACATAGATTATGTAAAAGATAAAAAATCTATTTTATTCTGCATTATTCAGGTTTCAATTATCCGAAGAAGTGAACTTTTTACTTCATTATTTTGGACAGTAGTATATATTTTATTTTGAACATATTTTAAGGATCCTTATATTTATACATACTTTTTTAATTAAAGTTTTGGTTATTAGAACTTACTGTATCGGAAATAAATAAAAATGTATGCATTATTTCATATGCCTAGAGTAGATACCAAAAATAATCTTTTTATTGTCATGAAATTCAAAGAATACAGGGACCACACTTTCAGAATTAGTGTTCTAAGCTCTAAATATTTAAGTGAAGATGAAGTTCTGGTTGTCTCTGTTGAAGAAGGAATATTAATTTCAAGTAGTATTAGCCGGGTAACTTGAGCACACTGGCAACTATTAGGTATAGATTCCAATTCCCACCAGGTGCATATGGGATCTAAAGGGTTTTCCAATAGGGTCGGGTCGATGTTGACAGGCTGTGGCGGCCATGTTGTTTTGGCGGCGTCTGTCAAATCTGTTGTTTATTATTCAGTCACTGATGCTAAATCACCATGGCAAGTGACACGATTGAGGAGCACGTCCAAATGATAAAACTTTATTATCAAAATGAGTGTTCGTTTGTGCAAACGTTACGCGCGTTGCGCCCATTTTACGTCGAACGCGGTGGCCCTTCAAAGTCGACTCTCCAATGTTTGGTGGCCAAATTCGAGACGACCGGTTCGGTAAACAATCAGCGAACACCCGTACAGCAAAGGAACGCCAGATCGACCGAGAACATCGCCGTTGTCCGTTAAAGTGTGCAGAAGACTCGAGGCAGTCAATTCCACGCCGTGCACAAGAACTCGGCCATTCGCAAACTTCAACTTAGCGAATCTTGCGTCGGGACTTGGGCCTGCACCCGTACAAGTTCCAACTAACTCAGGAGCTCAAACTTAATGACCATAGACAACGCCGTTTGTTCGCTAAATGGCCTTCGGAGCGTTTGGAAGAGGACCCCCATCATCTTTAGCAACGAGGCGCATTTTTGGATGATTGGTTATGTTAACAAGCAAAATTGCCGTATATGGGACGTCACCAACCCACACGAGGTTCACCAGGTGGCAATGCATCCACAAAAGGTTACCGTTTGGTGCGGATTTTGGGCCGGCGGCGTCATTGGTCCGTACTTCTTTGAAAACGACGTTGGTGAGACCATCACCGTCAACTGCAAGCGCTACAGATCGATGATAACCAATTTCTTTTGGCCCGAATTGAACAATATGGACGTGGACGGCATGTGGTTCCAGCAGGACGGCGCTACGTGCCACATAGCGGATGCCACGATGGACATTCTGCATGAACGATTTGAGGATATGGTTACCTCTCGCGGAGATGACGTGAATTGGCAACCAAGATTGTGCGATTTGACCCTGCTAGAGTTTTTCTTGTGGGATTTTTTAAAATCGCAGGTCCATGCCAAAAGGCCGCAATCGACCGATCGCTCAAAATTCAGCCGGATCTATGCGGCAGAATCATTGAAAATTGGACCTCCAGGATCTGTACCACCGTACGAAGCCGACATTTGAACGAAGTCATATTCCATACATAATGGCATCATACATGGGTCTTTCAAATAAAAAAAGAATTTCGTTAATACCACACACACAGTTTGTTTTATTCCATTTCAACATCAACCTGACCCTATTAGTAAACCCTTTATGTGAGAGATAAAGGACTGATATGTCGGATTGTGTTTTGAGGATTCATACCAGCTCGTTTGAACTGGGATTTCTGTGTTGCCCCGGTTTATAAAACAAATGCCGAAGGAGAAATAAATAAATATAAGTCGATCGCCGCCGCCAGGACCCCTCCTTGACAAGCTCTACGAACTTGGGAAAATAGGTGGGAGAAGAAAAAGTGACTTTGACTTATCATCCTAACACCTAAATTTATAATCATACTACTTAACCGATATTCAAAACAAGACTTTTGAAAAGAAAACAGTTTCTTAGCTATATTTTTAATACTGTAAATGTAAACATTAATTTATAAAATAAAACGTGATATTATACCTGTACTATTTACATATACAGCATTACAATGTTTTCCCACAATGTGCTCACGTGCTTTCAGTGGGACGAATTTAATTAATTTGAAATGACACTATCAATGAATTTATATAACTGTGAAAAAATGAGGGTAACAATGATTTGAAGTCACGTGGTACCTCATTTCTTCGCATCAGTGCAGGGGTAACATAGAGGCGAATAAAAAAACACGTGGTCACGTGGATATTGTGCAATGTAATCGAAGAACACGTGGTCTCTCATTCGATCGAATATTATTTTCCATAAGACCACGTGATCTTCAATATAACCCTAAAACCGAGAAGAAAATGAAATGTCAGCTACCTAATCAAGAAGATGATCTGGAACAAGATTTTGGGATGAGTAGAGAGCGAAAGAAAACCCCATTTTTATTTTAAAGAATATCAGGAAGATATAAGACATTTATACAAAAGAGTTTATCTTTTTAGGTAGTCATTACTTTTAAGAACGCGTAGAACAATAAAATAAGATAAAATAGAATTCAATAAGTGCAATGAGAAAAATTAAAGATTTCAAAATATTGACTCTATAAATAATAAAATTTCAAATAATATTTCATATATTCTTTAAATTACTGAGGCGATGATATTTGATCGTGATAGATGAAAAAAAGTAGAATGAACCTGTTTGGAAACTCATGACTCTACTCACTTACAAGAATAAATTTAGAGAGTGCATTTCCTGTATCTCTTGCTCGGAAACGTCAAAACACTTATCTCGAATTTACAAAAATTCCTCTCAGAGTCAGGGCCAACGCGGGTTATCGTAACTACTGCAAATTTGTTTTTCGTCAAGTCTCTTTGATCATGTTATAGTTGATCAGACGCATTCTATAATGTGCAATTTCATGCGTCAAAAGTCGTAAAAGTCACGAGAACTGTGATGCACGTGAACCATTTAACTGTAGCGTTTGGAAAATTTGCGTAATTTTCAGTACTCGTGACTTGGTACAAATTAAGAACATATTTTTCATGAGCAGTTGCCAACTCCATGTGGCTCTTATCATTATTTAAAGCTAAAATCACTCTTGCATAATCAGCTTTAAACTTCTTTAAAAATAACCCCAAAAAGAAAAGCGCATACCAAAATAATAAAGTAACCAAAAAAAAATTTGAACATGTAATATCAGTAACAAATCGACCATTAAGCCTGGACCAAACGAAATCATATATAACATTGTTTATCGTATTAATTCCTGTGTAATGCATATCCACGCGGTTTCGGTCAAATATTTGTGATTAAATGAAGTGGAAGCGCTTTTGGGGATAATAAAATTAATTGCAGTCTATTTAGATTCCCGCCGGTAATTGCGCACACAAAGTATGTCGGCTAAGTAATGAAAAATAGAAATTAAACGATGCACGTTCTGTTAGTTCAGGAAAGGATTGGTTCTTACGAATTAAGCAAACGAATGACGAGAACTTGAAATTACTGTATTTTCAGTCCAATTAAGTGAAACTTTAAATGAGAATAAATAAATATGCTATATTTGCAATTGTCCTTCCTGTAAGTTTAACCGTATCTTAAAATATTCCACCTTCAAAGTGAAACGGCGAAAAAAATATTGAAAATAAAAAATGCTGAAAATATTTTTTCTCATGTAAATAAATTTATTAACATAATTGCAATAAGCAATGAACAATCTAAACTTCCGAAACCTTATTCGTAAAAAATCACTTAAATGAAAGCGAAAGTGTAATTTAACTAATTGTAAGTTGATGTTTCGCAGTAAGTTTGGCTGCTTTAACGAATTCCCTTTTAATAAAGTAACCAAACAAGCTGCAAAACGCTAAGTTAATTAAATTATACCTGCGATATTTCACTATTTACTACTTTTCGCTTTCTGGAAACTTTATTTACTAATTTTCAACGCATTTAAATATATTTTAAAATCTTAAAACCATTTTCTTGAATATCTATAACTTATAAAATTATATATTATGAAACAAACATAAAACAAGAAGAATCAAATTATACCAACAATTTTGAAGACACTTCTACGAAATTCAGGAGAAAGAAGCTCGAAGCAAAATATTTTAGTTTTAAGAACTTAACAGAAAATCCTAAAGCCAGTTATTTTTTTTTATTGTTGTCAGTATATATCAATACCCAGACGTTTTAAATTATTTTCTGCTAATCATATTTATCCTCGTGTTTTAAACACGTAGGGCCTGCCTTTCCATCTCTTAGGCACAGTTTTACAAACAGAGAATAAAGGCAGAACAAGTATTCGCCGAATATTCCTTAACATTCTTCCGTAACTGTCACATAACAATAGTGTTATACTTAGATTATCGGACGATTGTAAAATCGGGCCTTGATAAACTTACTACTAGATATTCGGCCAATAATTACCACGAAAACAAATCATAAAATCATACAGAAAAATCATGTTAATCGCCTAGTAACTTTAATGGGCAGATAGAAAGACAGTCTTCGGGGTCCTGAGTTTATTTTATTTCACATTTTTTTTGGAATTTTTGTATTCTTTTATTCTTCTTCAACCTGAATTTTCGATCCATCTTCCGTCCTGCCCCTTTTCTTTCTCACCTAGTGTTTCGCTCTTTCCATTACTTATTTCTCGTACCTACTCTACGTAAAATAGTTATCTTTTATACATTGTACTTTAATCACGGAGGTAAGAAACATCAGGGAAAATGACTTTCTCAAAGGTTCAGAAACGATTGACGATGATAACTTTCCACTTCAGCTTTTTGACAAGGCAAAGCTTTAATGAATTTCAAAAGCACGGAGTAAACAAGCACTCTGAAGAGTGTGTTAAAGCTGTTTACAAACGTAGTAGTTCATGATTGAAGACAAGCCAAAGTGTTTACCTACCTATGAAACGGTGAACCTACATAAAAATGTTCAAAATGAAACAGTGAACATAAAAATGTTCAAAATTCTTCTAAATCTCGCCATGATGGTCATATTCAAATGGAAACTTGTCATAATTTAAGGAAGTCAAAATATTTATGCTATTTCATTACATTTGAGGAAAGACAGACCACAATGCAGATTCACACAGTTCACATGGAGAGAAGTTTTCAGGGATCTGACAGGAAGAAACTGAATAATTAACATTTAATATTTACAGTCAAGTGAACTGAGTCTGTTGGCAATGCTCATAACTTGATTGGGCAATTACAGGGTTAGGTTAAGGTAGCTTTAAATCTCCTCTTGGTACATGTGAGTTGTGTGAAAGGTAGAATTCTCATGACTGATAACGTGTTCAGATTAATAGCGGCTTCTTCGAACTGGGTTTTATGCTTTGCCAGTTTATAAAATTAATACCGAAGAAAAAATAAACATCTGCAAATTGATCGCAGCCGCTCCCTGACAAATTTGAAAACGTGGAGAAACATCGAGTAAAAATAAAGAATGAAATTTTTATATCAAGACATTAGAGGTATGTCAGAATTATTCAAATAACATTCTAAATGTCTGTACTATTATCTAACTTTCAACTTGAAATTCACGAAATTATAATAAATACGAGCTTAGGTGTAATAAATGAATTCTTCAATATCAATTAATAATTTACTCACACATGACAGATTCCACTTGCAATAAACAAGTTTAAAATCAATAAGGAAATATAAATGTACGTATAGCAATTTAACTTAGTAACACACTCTTATGCATGGCCGGTCATGTTTGCATTACCTAATTAATTCGTATGTACAAATACGCAAAGTTCAACTAATAAATCATATATGTAATGTGGAAAAGTACATGCATAGATATGCACGACCTTTACAAATTTCATTTGCCTAGCGAATTACAACTGTGTACAAGGAACGCAAACTATAATCGTTATAAGAAAAGAAGACGCTCTTTAATTATGTAAATGGATCGATGAAATAACATTGTCCGCGTCTGTAATTATTTCTTTTAATAATGAAAAATAGAAAACGGTCGGAAATTTTCAATAATTCCGTGACTGGATCGCGGATCAAAAAAAATATATCAAAGAGAAGAAAATACGACGTGTTGAAAAAGCGGAGTCGGCTCTCTCACAGAAAAACGAAAACCGAGCTTCCACTAGATTGAGCTTTCGCCTATGTTAATATATATGGTATGCGCTGCATTAAATCTATTGAATAAAATATGATCGTGGCGGAGTAATTCTTGCATGGGCTAACACAAAGAAACGAAAAGGACGAGCCAACATTATTCACAATTGGTGCTATTTTATTAAAACGGATTTGCTCCAAAGCTTTAAGAACAGCGGTGTGTAAAGTATTCAGTTATGATTAAGGCTATTTCAGTTAATTATTTTCATATTTCAATATTTTATAGCTACGTTTACTAGTTTATTATAATAGAAGGAGTTTATAAAACAGTTAGATTCTAAATTTATGCAAATATACCAATTTATATATAAGAACAATTTATAAAACATTACGTTGACCAATTTAAACTGAAACCTTCATCTATTAGTATTTTATAAAAATTATAGTTCGTATCTTTTCTATGATATACAAAATAGAATTTTTTTTTCTTTAAAAATTTTTGTACGTGCAACTAACATTTACATTTTTAATTTTTTAATTTTATCTGAGAATCTCTTTCTTCTTTAATTTCTGATTCTCCGCGGAATAATTGTATGATGTCTCCTAGATATGTTTTTTTTAAATTCAGTTTAATTTAATTTTCAATTCTTTTATTTCACATGATTGACTTTTGATATTATTTTTGATAATATTTCAAGACTTTTCAGTTTCAATTCAAGAAATAATAAAAGAGCGAGGACTATAATTTGGATTATATTTGAAAACTAATTAATTTTGCATACATTTTTTCAAACCGAAATGTTTGCTATAAGTTTTTTATTCAAATATAATCAAACGTGCCGTTCGTTAAATTATTCATGTGAGGTAGAATTACATAATATACACAGGATATACGTAAACGTGCTGACAATATTTCAAGATGTTATCAATAAACGTAACATTTAAAACATTATAGGCATAACATATGACAGTGGTAATCGATTTGAATCGAAATGAACCATAGGTGTGAAAAGTAAAAACCAGTGGGGAAAATAGCAGTTTATAAATTTACTTTCTTTTAGATAATTATACTTAAGGAAATTTGTTTTTAAAATGTACTAAAAATAGTTATTAAATAAGTTTGTATCGCAGTATATAAAATTATGTATAAAAATATATGGAAAAGAATGAATATTACAAGATATAGTAAATAGTGAAAATTACAATATACACGGAGAAAAATAGTTCTTTGTAGTTAATGAATATGCTTTAATTTAAAGAAACTATTTCTTTCAATAGTAGCAAAGATATATTTCTTTCGGAATAAAATATTTTCTTTGGGTTTAAAATATTATTTTCATGCGAACAAGTAGCTTTTTTAACACAAATAAGATATATTTGAATGAAGTAACATTTATTCCACTGAAATACAAAATGTCAAAGATAAAAATTTCTTAACGATAAAGATTCTTTTTTCTCAGTGTATTTTGCCCCTTAAGCAAAACGACTGTAGTACTTATAATACTATTGCAAATTACTTCCCGAGATAACTCTTTTAAATATCACAGAATCTTATTTCAAGGTAATGAAATTGGTCTGACATTTACTACTGTGGTGTCTTTTTTTGGGTGTTCCAAATTATCGCAACAAGCACCACTGCGTCTCTCTCTCTCTCTTTAGAGGAGAGAATAATTTTAAAATTTTCAATTGTAAAAAAGTATAATTTCAAATTGTATTTAAAAGATTTAAAACATTTTTTCTAGAGTATTTGTTTCATTGATAACTCTATATAATCCACTATTTATAGAGAATTTATTGTTCGTATAGAATAACTCAGTATATATTTAACAGGGAAAATAGGAATTTACTAATAGTAGTAATAATTACCTTCATGCATTATATGTTTTGTATTTTTACATTTTTTCTTATAAGGAGAATAATTAAAAATTTAAATGAAACAGGTTAAAGCTCCTTTAGAGGTGTAGGGGAGTAATGGATAAAATGAGGAAAACAATTTAGTTATCATTTTCAGGTTTTAAGGGATTTTTAGAAAATGCATCCGGTTCAAGTTTTATATAAAAACATTGTTAAATGGATTTCAAAATAAATTCTTTTATTTTGGTTTTAAATTAAAAAGGAAACAAATCTATAGAGTATAAAGAAGGTCGGTGTTTTCATCTTCCTGTTAAAGTTATCCGGCGAATAATGTGTCTAAATGGCAGTATTCACCACTTCATCTCATTGAAATGGTGTCTGTAAAAGTCCTTTTAAAATTTCCAAACAGTTATTAGTCAATGAGCCATATCTGGACTATATGGAGGGTGATCTATTTGTTGCAAACCGTAGTCACGAATTGAAGCTTGCGCAGTTACAGAATGTACATGAACGAGTGCTTTGTCGTGAAACACACATATTTAGCCGTCTTCCACGTCTTTTCTCCAGAATATTGACTGTGTTGTTGCGTTCTTTAAAGATTATAAACAGAATACACTCGCAATCCCAAAAAATCGTGACCATCACTTTCCTTTTGTCGACAGACCCTGAACGTTCTTGGCGTCGCTTCTCTCTTGCAGCTCTATTCCATCGACTCCCTTTTGAACAAAGGATTCTAGTAAAGAAACATAGTTTCATCCTCTGTGGCAATTGTCTTTAAAACATCCACAGCTTTTCTCAACAGACCTTCAACAAGGATCAATTATATTAAACACGACACTGGCGCTGAACTGTTTGGGGACGTACCTTATAACCCTTTAGCGTGGGAATTAGAACTTTACACCATTCGGGATTCAAGCTTTTCTGAAGCTTACTGCCAGGGACCTATGACATGTAAGGCATTTCGCAGTAAAATTGATTTTGTCATGACTGTATCGTGTAGGGTACTCCGCAGAAAATATGACATATGGTGTACGTCACCCCACGCGAAAGAATTAATACCTAAATGATCGTGGAGGATTCGGCGAACATTTGTATCATGAAAGCTCCGACATTTATGATTTTTTTTTCACCTTGAAGCATCTACCGCTTAATACGAGATCCAAGGGCAATCTTATTGTCCGTCACGACTTCCATGGATTCATGCCCCATTTGAAACCGTTTTGATCTTTCTTTTACCACAGAATAATAAGGGGAATTTTTCCCATACACTCCTTCCAGCCGATCTTTGATGCTTTGAAGACGAAGACCTCTTCGAGTAAGGAATTTGATACTCAATACTCAATTTTCGTTACTTCTGACATCATGATTAACGAACATCAGTTATAAGAAAACTAATTGAGATAAGATTCAGTTTTGTTTTTTTCAAAAAGGATAACTTCCTAAACTAACTGACGCTTAACGGATGACTTATTGTCAACTAGATGTAGTGTTTTGTCTATAACCTACCGTCACATATTAAGGCTTTCGTTTGCTAATTTAGTACGCACTTAGAGTATCTTCATCCCCTATTAATGTACGAAGTACAAACCAGTGCACAGAAAACGGAGGCACTGAACATTAAATGACAGGACTTGCTTCACGATGTTACAAAAATTCACAGGCTACTTGATGAACTTTGAACGCCTGATATGTTAGGCCTGAAAATGTAAGCGTTTACCTCGAACATTTACCATAAAAAGTCAAATATTCAAATTGATTGAACATAATAACAACATAACGTCTATGAAACTCTGCTTGTTACATTATTTATAAAATTATAGAATTTAATATCACAAGAACATCGCAATGTCGGTCGCCATAATGCTTTCTTTTATTATTTTTTATTGAAAATACCAAATATTAATGATATTTTTACGAAGTACTTTTAAATCTAGATAAGTTGTATTAAATCATCTTACTGAGGGCGTAGGAATCTACGGTTATACCATATTCCACGTGTTTTAGAGACGTTCTGTATATGCTTTAAATTTACTTCTCAAACTTCAAATAATCTGGTTACAAGTTAAAAAAAATATCAATTTAAGGAAAAACTCTATGTGATACATCTTGACATATTAAGTAAAATTTTTAAGTTCAGCTTTCATAAATATACTAAGCATAAATAATTAAAATTTTCAAGAAAAGTTTTATCACAGGCCTAAGCAATTAGTTTCGCTTATTATTTGAAAAAAATCTTTAGAATTTCTATAACTTTTTTTTTAGTTTCGTTGGCAATCTCGTTAAGTTTATGAACACCTGTTTCTGACGCTAATGTTCATTGAACTGCTTACAAATTAATTTACATGACAAATGCATATTTTCCAGCGAAAGAATAAGAGCACGTTCATCTACCTTACCAAACAATTAACGCGTTTAACATTTAATTAGATATTTTAGCAGCTGAAAATAATGTCTACAGTAAGCAATGGTATTACTGCTAGAGTTACAGTAAGTAATGGTATTACTAATAGAGTAACTTCTGTTTTGCATGTTTATTTTTTTACAGAAGAAACGAGAAATTTCGTTTTTTTTTTTTCGTTTCGTTCTTTACAGAAGAAACGAGAAATGTTCTGCAATTACAGAACAAATATGTAAACATTTATAAATTAAAATTAAAAATATGAGCAATTAATGCACAATCACGAGCATATTTTTCTGAAATCGAAAAATACGACCACACAGCTTGTTTTTGGGCATTTTAGTTTCAAAACGTAACCCGTTTACATGCTGGCGACCTTACATGAAGTACTTTAATTTGGGAAAACTTTTTCAGTTTATTGAAATATTATAAACGGCTGAAATACATGAATTCAAACAGAGTATCCATAAATATCTCTGTGGGCACAAATTAATTTATTTTTCCAGAATATATGATTATTATATATGACATTTGCATCGATTATAAATTACAAGTCATAAGAATAGTTTTTAATTATTTTTTTCTTTTAATATTGCTTGACAAATTATATAATGCCCGCAACAATTTTCTCATAAACTGTTATTTTTTATGAAATTTTATCGTTTAAACTGGAGCAACACGTTTCAATAAAAACCCAATTAAAACACAACACGGTAACTACATGTTTTCGACATAGAAACGAAACGTTCACATAAAACATGAACTTTCTGTCTCTGACTTTGCCGGCAATACACCTGTACGTTGGCCTAAGATTTTGCAACAGTTGCCTGTTTTGCGCGTTACGTAATGCATAACAATAACAAATTTATTCGCGTGCAGATCTGAAACAAATTGCATGAAAGTTAATGTTTACAAACACAATCAAATCTGACGTAATCGCACTACATAAAAGCGACTTTATTTAAGAAAATTACCTTCAAACAATTGCTTTTACTTAATATTTAAGTATCAATAATATAAGTTGAAACTAACAAGTCTAATAGAATTTAGCGTCAACACATTCTGTTTGTGCTGATGTGCTTGTTGAGATGTTTCCAAGCTTGATTACTTTAGACTTTGAAATTCTGGGAAACGATTTTCACTATAGACCCCAAGAATTTTAAAAATAGTAATAAATTATATAAATTTAAATATATGAACAAGCTAAAATTTTGCATATCTCAACTAACATGTCGTCAAACATGTCCGTACACCTCTTAACCGCACTGTTTCTAAATGCACTTATGATGAAACTACAATGCGTAATAAAACTGGTTACGTTTAAATTCTACATACTGTAGCATTCCATTACACAACCGTATTACATAAATTAAAACCGACCATCTCACGGCTTTTGTTTGTCGGGAAACACTGTTTTCAGTTTTTATTGCCGAGCAACCTACGTCCAGCAACCTCGGGTGTTTCTTTGAACTCGTTGCGTTTGCAATTATTCGTCGACTTCGCAAGTGATGATTATTTACTCTCAATTAGTTATTATCTTATTTATAAAATTCGCTGTAAATTAATAATCACAATTACACACTCCGTCTAGTATTGAATTAATCATATATGAAGGAAAATACTGTACTACTACATTTTACCGATTTCTAGAATAGATATACCAAATATCCCGTTCTTACATTTTTATCAACAATTTTATCAAATATAATGAAGATTAATTGGCAAATTGGTGAAAATTTTTTTCTTTTAATCACAGGGATTTGGAATAAACAGTGGAAGGCCTTCCTATATATTTTATAGGTGAGGTCTTAAATATTATTTGTAGCTAGAACCTTCCAATGTCATTTTCTTTTTCTGAATTCGATAGTAAACTGAGTAGTTGTTAAAACAATCTTTTGTGATCATTAATAGTGTTGGAGTTGGGTCATGTTAATCTAACGACGATTCGTTCACTGTTACGCAAAACATAATTAGATAACGGTTATTCTGCTACTTCTACCGTGCGATCGATTAGAAAATAATTCAGAGGAGGCCATACTTAAAACTTTAAAACTGGTAACACTGACGTCAAAGTAACAATATAAACTAATTTAGCAGCTTTAATTTGATTAAAATAAAACAAAACATGGACATGCTTTAATCTAAGGACGTTACACACAACCTAATATGTATAGTTGCCGGCAGTAGAAACGAAACGCTGTATCCAGGCCATAGCAGCGAGTAGATAGTGAATAAGGTTCATTTTCAAACGAGCTTACAGCTTTTCGTTTCGTTTTTAGTGCCCGGGACTACATGAAAACTTTTACACCGTTACTGTATGATCGAATAAAAAAATATTTAAGAGTAAATCAATAATTCAGAATTGGCTATAACATCAACATTTCAAGCATAGAAACAAATGACGAAAGAGCTCCGCTTTAAAATGACTGGCAATTTGATTAAATTAACAACTCATAGTTCGAATCCAACAAGTAACTCGCAATTCATATCTTCAATGCATTTCCCTGTAAAATAACCTAGTTTTGTTTGAATACTAACATTTCAGACACTTACACAATAACTAAATGTTATACATCGTTTCTAGTACGAAACCCGGAACTTACAGGGAATGGTCGGAAAGTCACACTTACACGAATTGTTGATGACGAAGGCAGGTCTCTACATTACAGGACTGCACTGAGCAAAATAAACAATCAATAAAATATACGTTTAGTTAACAATGTCTTTCATTTACCCATTAGCAATCACACATAGTCATTGAACCATCGCAACAGTCAAAAAGTGTTAAATATTTTAGACTGAATCGATTGTTTCGTTTCACACAGGAGGTTTGCAATAAAGATCGTGCATGTCTCTTCAACGCACAAAAAGACTCATACAAGAACTTTAGATTGTTAACGCAATTAAATCATTTTAGAATATAATTTCAAGTGAATCAATTAATTTTCATCTCTTTGCGATGCTGTCAATGTAAGACAACCCTTGGCGGGAGCAGTGTAAACTCGTTATTCCTAGTGCATTTTAAAGGAGTCAAAGCTGTTGTGGACATAAGTTAATCTTAACCATGAACTAAGGAGCGATACCGAACAAACAAGGACATTAACGTAGGAGCAATTAATTAATATACATGAAATTTAGGGGGCACTTTCTAGAAGTCATCACAAATCAATAACTATTTATACTACAAGTGCTTGCTAAAAGAAATTATAATTTATTAAGTATTAAGTTCTATTTTTAATAATACATAACAATTAACAAGGAGATCAATGCCAATAATAATTTCATTAATTTACAAGCCCTGAAAAGAGTAGAACAATAAAAATATACAGGTTGTTTGGTAAAGGTGTTCCGTAAATTCGGATACAGATTCAGCAATGAAAACCAAGCAAGAAAGTTCCTATATACGAGGGATGTTTCCAAAGTTCTAGGAATTTGGCTCTAGTTCAATGGTGTAAATCTTGTGGCCACGACTATTGTAAACCTTCAGAAATCATTCATCAACGTATGCAAACGGTATTTGGAGAATCTGCAGAATGTAAAAGTACTGTCTACCGGTGGGATGATCGTTTTAAAGCTGACAGGACACTAGAAGACGATCCGCGCAGTGGACGCCCGAGCACCTCTGTAAATGAAAGAAACGTTGCTGCCGTAGAGAACCTACTCAAAGAAGTTAGGCGAATAACTATTCGTGAAATTAGTGTTAGTGTAGGAATAGGCACACGACAGGTTCATGATATTTTACACTAACGTTTGGGTGTGAATAAGGTTTCAGCCCGCTGGGTACCAAGGCTGTTGGGACCAGAACAGAAACTCAACAGGTTCGACACATGCCGCCAATTTCAAGAGCTTTTAGCCCGTTAGACCAATTTTGGGAGCGGATAATAACCGCTGATGAAACATGGATGCCATAAAGCACGTGTCATTCCGTCGATTGGAAAAGTAATGCTTACTGTATTCTGGGATTGCGAGGGGATTATATTTATGGATTATCTATCGAGAGGTACGACAATTAACGTCGAATATTATTCCAATCTTTTATCTGCCCATTGCGACAGACATTTAGCAAGAAACGGCCCGGAAAGTTGCATAAACGTCCGTTATTGCAACAGGACAATGCAAGACCTCATACCGCACGAAGAACGAAGGATGTTTTAAATGAATTGCGCTGGGAATTGCTTCCACATCCACCCCATTCACCAGATCTGGCTCCTACTGATTATCATCTGTTCCCAAATTTAAAAAAATCATTCCGTGGTGTTCGATTTCCTAGCTTAAATGAGATCAAAGTTGCTATAAATAGGTGGATTGAAGAGACTCCGAAAAAGTTCTTCGAGGACGGTTTAAAAAAATTAGTTTCACACAAGCGCTCTTTGTTCTAGGGAACGTTCTACACTTCAGTTTCACAAACGTTCTGTATCCTTTGAAGAAGTTTACTCCTCGTATTTACTGTACGAGTGTAAACTGTAACTTTTCAGTGTCTTGAACGACTTGTTCCAAAATAAACTGGTACTTTCAAATGTTGAAATCTCTTAAAGTGAAATAAGAACAGTTGTTTCTCACGCACCACACATCCATGCTGCAAAATTTGTAACACCAGTAGCTGCAGAAATTCGTAATACGCTAATAAAAATTTCCGGATTTTCTTCCAAAATGATCAGTATCTTTTCTTCAACACGGGATTTTATGTTACAACCCCAATCAGAAGAAAGAGGTTTTCCGTGCTTCTATCTACACTCAAAAAGGCTTTACCAACCAAAAATAATAAATTACTATTAAATATCGAATATATCTGAAATAAAACGTCAGAGTCCATAAGTTTCCATAAATTTTAGGCTTGGTTTTCGTCGTTGAGTCTATATTCGAAATTACTGAATACTTTTACCGAACACCTGTATGTGTGATATTTTGAATACAATTCATTTAATCAGAGTTTAACTTGATAAAATGTTGTAAATAAAACAACCACAAACTAAACGTGTATTTTACTTTACTTTCTCCACATTTTCTATTCTATTTGGTAAATTTGCAAAATTTATATTTCTGTGCTCCTGCTCGCAAAAAAAATAAATAAACACCAAATGCATAATTTAACATATAACACTGATTTGATTTACATTTGCTTAATGTTTTTCAAAAGGTGTTTTGGCTGCTTCCTTCTGTTAAAAAACAGTGGCTAAATTCAAATTTTTTAGCGAGGCAGGTTTTGCAAATAAAAAGAATCATTTTCTCACATTAGTTACATTAGGATTTCATGTTTTAATTTATTGAACATATTAAACACTTGCTAACGAATTATTCTTTTAAAATTCACCCCTGAAATTATTTTTAAATTCATTCTAATTTTACATGGTTGTAACAGTGACAGTGCCTGTTATATATAACATATATATTTTAAATGTATATAATTGTATATATGTCGTCTTATTAATATGGGAACTAACCCTTACTTTTACATGACGTATTTATTCTGTTAAGTAAAGAATCGACTTATTGCAACAATATTCAATATTAATATTGAAACAAGTCGACGCATTAAAAGCTAACATTCTAAAATTTATATTTCATTTTTCTCGGTGAGCCGTTTATTTCGTATAGTGAAAGTAGTTTGCTAACAAACACTTTTATTAATACTAATCATATCCAAAGGTCGCGATTTTATCGGTGTCCCTCTGAGACCTCTAAAATTATATCCATGGTCTCTCTGGATAATTTTTTTATTAAGCCGCCCTGTATAAGTGCCTCTATTACTTTAGGTGCGGGATATTAATGAAGATGAATATCAAAATTCTATTTTCAAAAATAACGCGCATGCTTACAAAAAAATATTTTATATAGTTTTTCTTGATTTTGCATTTTGCTTTTTCTTAAACGTTAAGTGTTATTTTGGCGAATTTTTCTATTACTTAAATGTTGACTTTTTAATCGGATTTAACTTGAAGAAAACCGAAATTACATAAGTATAACTTAGTTTCTGGGAAATTAATCCGACCTTTAGTCGAAACATTTGTATCTATTTTATTATTAATTATTATCTATTAATTTTTATCTACAGAGAAGATACACGAAAACATTCGAAAATTTCTGTTGTCCTGAAAAACATTACAACTTCTCAACATGAATTTTAAGAATGATTTTGACCATCAAACTACATACTTCCTTATAAAGCATAACTACTGAGAAAATGAGGAAAGACAATATTTTTACCAAGTAAATAATAATAGGAAATGGAAAGTTAATTGTAAGCAGTAAAACTAAATGCAGCTGTAAAACAAAAACTGAAACTAAACTGTTTCAAGGTTGAACCTAATGTTAATCTAAATAAATGTTACAACAAAATTCGCACGTACTAGTTTATGACTTTCAAAAACCATGACAATTTTTCAAACAAAATATATCTACTGATTTAAATCAGTTACAAAACGTAAATTTCTTGACTGAAATTGAAAACTCCTGAAGCAAATGAAAAAAAAAATAGAAATCTGTTAAATTTTCAGATATTTTAATATTTTTTGATTTTTATAGTCCCGGGCATATCATAAAATTTTTTTCACTTGTAGAAATCAATTTACTTTCGTGGCGTGTTTTACTGAATTGTAAAAAATAAAATAATCCTTTCTCAAAGACATTTGAACAAGAAAAAGTGATTTTTTTATTAAGCATCATTTACTTTGCCAAAAAATTGCGAAGTTTTGACATTTTTTCGAAATTTAGTTGAAAGCTAACTGAATAGCATAAACAAAAAATTTAATTAAATGTTTTATTTTATTATAAAACTGTTAAAACAATGGACAGATTTTAAGAAAGAAAACTTTACGTCGACCTATAGAAAAGAAATTTGTTTAACTTCAATGAATGGAGCAAATTAGTGTTTTTTAGAACAAATGGTTATATTGTTCAGCAAGTTACGACGTGAAAAATTGCACGTAAACATACAATAAACAATATTTAAGTTTGTTAATTACGAAGTAAATTTGTCGCGGTATTTCCGACGCGGCGATCTATCAAAAAATCTCAAAATAACTGCAGGATTCTAGTTTATTTATACGGATTCAAAGTTCTATAATACAATCTTTCACGGTTTATTTATCAAAAAAATACCAATAACAACGTAACATAAATCGTGACAGTATTTACACTTAACTAAACTACAAGAATTTTAGCGGTTCACTGCGACATAAATTGCAAATAAAGCAAGTTTAAAATAAAATGACATGTTTTTATTTTTGCCACGTTTTTATTTCTAGGATAAAATCGAGGTCCTCGCAAACCTCCGAACATTCCGCACTTTTAAATTTCAAGCGGGCTAAATTGTTGCGGTAAATAAAAGCGCTGAGCAATAAACTTTAAAAACAGAGACGAAGGAAGCGGGCACTCATCGAATTCGAAGAGACACGGCGTATTTCGACGGGAGTCATTCGGGATGACCGATTTCGGTACGTGATCGGGTCGCGAAGCACGCAGCATCCCAACCCCTAATGCTCTGAAAGTGACGTAATGCATTAGTAGAACAACCTAATGCTGGAATGACATCCGATTTACGGCTTATCAACTTTGTTCGCCCGGTTGGCCACGATTCTCTCTTAAGCGTTTTGTTCGTCACGCCGAAAGATCGCAAAAAGAACCCAGTCGGGATGATGCGACCACGATAAGGACTATTAAAAAACGCGCTTCGACACATGCGGTTGACTTGCACGATTGTAATTACGACCACATACAGGAAGAAACGAAGATAACGATAAGGATGACAACGGTTGCGATGAACATTTTTTTGCACTTCAATTCCGATAGGATTCAATAAAGTTAATATTAAACGGGCGATCAGCATCAATGCAGAAACCTTAGCATTAACCATCACTGTTCAAAGACTAAGAAATATTATTTTATAGATCCTTTAGTCACTGAGTTTGAATGTTCTGAAACTTTTTACGATCAAGTAATCTGCTAAACAAATGACAATGAACTTTGACTGGAGATTAAAATTTGTCTGCGTTTGTAGTTTACCCAACAAAATTACCTCAAACAGAACAAAAATTTATTAAGATTCAAATAGTAGGCGACATATCAGTATGTTTGAGCTACCCGGGAAGTCATATAATCCTCGGGTAATAATATGAGTTCAGGTACCTGCATAAGTTCGAGTACCCGTGTAAGTCCTAGTAACCGTATAAGTTTGGATACTTAAACGGATACACCAATCTTACATGAGTTAATATCGATGATAAAAATAATCAAGTTTTTATCGTATGAGAGATATGTATTGTTTTTCCGAGATTCTACGCTGACAAATTACACGGGTAATAACAGGTATCCGAGTAATAAATGATACTCGGATGACATTTCTACGGGTAGCACTCAGGTACCCAGGTACCCGAGTCTTTCCTATCAAGTAGTTGGCTTGCAAAGAAAAATGGAATTAACTCGGTTACGTTTTCAGGCAATTATTTATTATGATTTCAAATCATCCCTTACACCACAAACAGTGCGATGCATGGTTATGGTCATTCGAATATGTCGCGAATACCTGCAATAATTAATTCAGCGAGTTGAACTTGAAACGTGTATATACTTTTCTTAGTGTTGAGTTGCGCGGAGAAAGACCATCCACTTCTGTAACAGATGTAGATATCGCCACTGTACGAGTTACGATACGAAAAGACGGAAACTGTACTTATGACGTACATATTAAAAGAGCTTTAGGTTAGTCTAAGTCAAATTAAATAGACCTTGCACAATTACTTGAGTAGCAAAATGTATTGTCGCTGGGTACCCCATATTTTAACTACTCCTATTAGAAAGAAGCTTGCGTGGAATGATGTACAGAAGCACTAAAGAAATGTCAACATATACGAACCTGAAACCAAAATTCAGTCGGCTCCGTGGATACTTGAAGGTGAAGCAAAACAACGAAAGTAAACATAACACGAACAACTGGGAAAAAGCTTATTTTGATAAATCGGGATATATTGCAACATTTGGACTTTTGATGATCGTAAATCATCGGTTAATTGCATAGATATACTAGAAATGGATGTCGTATATGCTAATCGTAATGACCCCAATATTAGAAGAGGGCACTTGCCCTAAATCAACTAATTAGCCGATTTAAGGCTATGTGTAATACTGACCGGATCAATATCAGGTTCTACATTGTTGAAAATACGATTCTATTAAATTAATATAAAAAAGTTAATTAGTATCTTTTATCTCAGCCATGCAAGTTATTCGGCCTCTTGCCCGAAGTCACATGGTAATATTTTCCTTTCTTTACTCTCCTAAGGGTAATTACATTAAGCTATCTCTTTTTAATGTTGGAGTATTTCGTTTCCTTTGCACTTGCATTGCCGCACGTTATCCATTCTAATATTGTTAATTGGTACACAACTGTTAATTTGCCAAAAATTTTGAAAAAGATACGAGAGGAACTGCCAAGAGGAAATTATGTAACAACATTCCACAAAGCCAATGTAACAATGACTTTTCGAAGAAGATTAATGAACCATCCACCCTATAATCCCGACTTGGCACCTATGATTTTTATTCATCTTCCAAAATAAGACGAAAAATATGTGGTCAGTTACAACACCAGAAGCCTCAGAACGTATTTAAAAATCTAGTTTCTGAACTACCTCGAGATATTTGGGTTTATTGTATACGTGCCTAGTAGAGAATATTTTGAGAAGCAATAGAACTGAAAATGACCATCTCTTGTTACACATTCATATGATTTTCCAGAAACTTTTAGTCTGGCCTACGTAGAAGTGATATAGAAAACTCAATAACGTAGCGTAGTTTAACAAATCGAACATAAGAAGTAATAAGAACATGCAAATTTAAAAGTTTGCGAAATTTATAATCGTGATAGCAAACCAACAACTGATTAATTTTGACTATGTAATGTCGGTTGTTTTACATCAAAATAAAGAAACATTAATGACAATACTATATCGAAAACAATAAAACAAAGCACGCAACTATCCAACTACACATAAACAAATATTTTCAATTCTTCCATTGCATATTTAGCCGTGCATAAGACCGGAGATGATTTTAATGTTGAGAGCTACAGACCAATTTCAGGGTTGTGTCCTTGAAAAAATACTTGAATGGCTTAGTTAGTATTGATTATATAAAGTCGACCGTGTGTAATTATATAGCACCACAACAACATGATTTTGTACCAGGAAGGTCAACCTGTATACTAATCTGTTTTTGTATTCAGATTTCATCTCCAAATCCATTGAGCAGGGTGCACAAGTTGATGTTATATACACGGACTTTAATAAAGTATATGATCGTTTAACTCATGCATACATAAAAAATTAGTATTTCAATGTTAGTGGTCCTCTGCTTGCTTCTTTGAAGTAGTATAATAACCACACTCAATTTGTTAAAATTATTTTCTGAGAATCACATGTCGGACCTACGTTGTATCTCATATTTATAAATGACATTATTACTGTATTTAAAGATGTTATTAATGTCTTTAATCAAAGTCACTTACACCAAAATAAATGAACATTATGGAGCAGGTACACAGCACACGCACTGTATGAAAATAGACTATGATTATTTATTAGAATTAAAAGTGTCACTTTTTGTCGAGCAAATTCTGCATTTCCGAGGTGCGGCGGATGCAAAATGGCGACGCAAAGAACACTTAATCCGAATAAGTCACAGAATTTTTTCTGCAACCGGATTGAAAATAAAGTTATTCACAAAGCAAATATTGACTAAATATGTTAAAAGTAAAACTTCCTAGGATTAAAAACGCTTTTAATTCTAGAAACTAAAAGTGTCACCTAGCAATCAGTAACGAAAACTTCAACTTCAGTTGCAGTTTTTGGTATTAAAAGTCATTACTTTTAATATGGTTGCAGAAAAAAATATTTACCTTGGTCAATGAATGAATAACCTAATTTACAGTACAATTCAAAATCTTGGTAAGCTCATTCTCAAATTGTCATTACAAGAAATAATACTGAAGTGTTGAACCATTAGAAAACCAATAAAATTTCTAATATTGCATTAGGCTTGACAAAATGCACCCGGTTTTTGCCACTTAATAGGTCATTCCATACAAGGAGGCAATAAAAATTTTATAACACGGATTACACCTCCTCACATCTAACGTTGACGGTGTTGGTATTGCTGTTGAAATATGTATCCACTAACTCACTAATCGATCATCATTTTAGAAAAAGTTGTCAATTTTGAGGAATTTGATTTTTTGTAAATGTAAACTTATGATATTGTTTAAATAAATTTTTGATAAAGGTAGAAGCGTAAACGTATAGTATCGTAACCTGTAACACCAAGCAGTTTTTGACATTAGTAACATGTCAAGGTAGCAAAATAAACTTTAATTTTACTCAACTACTCAAGAACTAGGCAGTTATTGTAATTAAACAGCAGGTATATCAATTATAAGTCGCTG
Source organism: Serrognathus titanus (assembly GCA_039766575.1). Taxonomy (NCBI): domain Eukaryota; kingdom Metazoa; phylum Arthropoda; class Insecta; order Coleoptera; family Lucanidae; genus Serrognathus; species Serrognathus titanus. Next base: position 23,095,578 of record CM077913.1, read on the forward strand.
TTGTAATCTTAAACAAACGTTTTGTCATCCATGGCCTACCTTTATCAAACATTTATTTCGACATATGGTATTATTAGCTAATTAAAATATGAATGAAATATTAGAGTATCAAATATATAACATTGGAATAATATTAAATGTAGCCAGTAAATAAAATAATTCCCAGAAAAATTGCTGTGTAATTCACAACTTACACAAACCACTTCAAGAAGAGTAACCCGAAAATTTGAAATAAAATTTTGAAAGGCAAAATTAATGAATGTTAACTTTCGATTTAAAATACTTGAAGTTCAGTGATAAATGGATCTCTACAATCTCATCAATAAAGTAGAAAATTAAGATTAAATACATGTTATGAAAGAAATCTTATTTTTCTGTAATAAATTCAAGAGTATATGTGAGATGTTTTCACAAATTTTGTTACATTTGCTGAAGTTCAGTTCAATATTTATAAGTGAATATGTACAATCCATAAAGTTAAATAATTGGAGAAATTAAAAATTTCGATTCCTAATGGTATTAAATTAAAATGCGCACTTTTAGGCTGCTTATTCGACGATTCTCATAACTAATGATGCAACAAGGTCTACGTAATATTTGCATAATATCATAACAATACGTAAAACATTGCATACATTTGGTTTGCTATCTATTTACAATAACAAGCTCGATGTTAAAAATGTAACGACAGATCCTGTTTACTATTATTTTGTAATAATCACTTCCTTTCAGTCTGAACACTCGTCTTTGAATAATATAGGCGATGGAAAGTCAGATGAATATTTCTAAAATCAAAGTCATAATAACTTCAGATTCTTTATTTGTGATAAGCACAGTTTTTCATTCGTTCAGTTCTTTTCTTCACACGTTAATAACCTAAGCAAGACCTTCACAATTCATGAACTCTATTGAAGATGGAAGAAATTTAAGTAAACGCAGATCGTCACGAATATTATTATTAAGCACATAGTTACTCAAACAAACTTGAACGTTGAAGTTTCATAAAGATAAGTAATGATTTAGATTATAGATGTAATCGATTCAAATAGTAACTTGAAAACAAATTATCAAGTGTCATGTAGGTACTTTCCTTTACGCCAAAAATCACTGAATGAGTTTCGAATAAACCTGAACTTATATATACAGTCAAATAAAAATAGCTCTACAATATTTTTATAGTGCAAGTACAGAAATTTTTGCTGTGACAATTCCATTTTGGATAACCGAATAAAGTATGAAAAATTTCCAAATCAGTCAAGGTAAAACATTTTTCACTTAAGATGAAGGCTGAGTGATATGAACGCCATTTTTGTTGTCACCAAAATTTATGTAGAGATTTTCATACCGAAATGAAGATGGTAACGTGCGTTCGATAAAAAAACGGTGAAGTAGGTTGTAGTTGTTGTTATGAACGTATGTCATGATTAACTTCATTTTTATTTCAACCTTGACAAGTTAACGGTAGTTAATCTTGTGTCAACAAAACTCGAAAGCTGTTCCCAAGATTTGTGGAATATTTTGGTGTTTTGTAAATTTCTGTGTAAAAATTGTTAATTGCAGAATCCCTACAAGAGGTGTTACATTTCACTGACTGAAATTGTTTTGTAAAAATGGTTTATGTAAAAAAAAATTAGAACAAAAACGTTTATTATCGAATCCTATTTTCGCAATGGAACAAAAATTGATGGAAATTGGACCTGTTCTGTGAAAAGGTGCTTTGAAGAATTAGAGGAATTATTGTAATTTCTGAACTTCCGGGATCCTGTGATTTAACGATTTGTGAGTTTTTCTTGTGACCTCCCATAAAAAAACTCCTTATTTACCATATCAGTTGCTGATGTAAATGACCTGGGACAGCGAACTGATAATAAAATTTAAGAACAGAATGAATCATCTTATATTAAAGAACCTGATGAACGAACGCAGAGAAGCAGAGAACCTTGAAATGTTTTCAGGAAAGATGTGAACGCTTTCAGTACTTATTGTAATTTTTGTAAAAAGTTTTATAGTTAAAGTAATAATAATTCTGTGAGTTAAAAAGAGGTTAGAAATGCAGGTGACACTAGTCGTATGAAGAACCCTACGCCATACGTTCAGAACAAATTCATGGCTAAAATATCTAGACCATTTTTTTAATTGAACACACGTTATAATACATCTGAAAGAAATTAGTAGATTTTACCCCTTTGTTCCTCAAATTTTATGAAATTAAAGTGTTTAAATTTTAACATTTATCCAGAATAGTTCATGCTTAAAAGTTGAGATTAAAAGCGTGCCAAATCTTAATTGAAAATGCACATCTTTTGATATCACATCCTTTTAAATTTATTCTATTTTGCGCCACTAAATCGCTCTAGTCAAGTAGCAAGTGGTATAGTCACTCATCACCAAGAGAAAGAACAAAAATTTGCAAATGGTTAAGTGTAAAATAGTAAAATATTTATGAGAAACACCGAGACCTAACAACAAAAGATTTGTAATACAAATTCTCTCGGATCCTCCTCGAATAATTTGAATCAACAACAAGTTGCCACTAATGTAATAATATAAAGCACTTAGGTAATCAACTTATTCAAAATATTTTAGTTTTAAATGCACAATGAATTATCACAGGATTTTCAGGTTTATATTTCGTAAGCCTTTTGCTTTCACTTCTTCCGAAAATTGTACAAAGTGTAGGTTTTGTGCCAATGTTCGAGTTAGTGGAAATAAATATTAGATTTAGCTTTAGGAACGAAATAAAATCGCACTGGAAAAGGTGTTTCTTCTCCCTAGATTGAATGGAACGGCCACTGTTGAGTTGCTTCCGACGTCTGCTTATTCGTTTTATCGTCGACAAGAAAAGGGTTCTTCGGATAATGTTGCAGCACAAGAAAAGAGGAAAAGAAGATGTATTCGAGATAAGTGTCACGTCACGCTAGGTCGCCCGTGAGAACAGATTCTAGTTTGTATGCAAGTTCTTTACGGCACAGTTTGCGGAAGTGACGCGCGGGATAATTGCTCGCGAAGAAGCTTCGCCGTCGGCTAGGCGAAATCCTAAAGTTTTCACTGTCCCAATCACTTTTAATTATTTAAGTTAGGTGATAGTTTACGCTTGGAAATGGATGATCATCGGATGCATGTCACGTGTGCTTACCTGGACTAGTCTGCCAGCTGAGGCCTCCGATAAACATTTTTCTGGAACAAAACGTGCACTGATGATAAACGGCGAGCGAACGGTGCGGGGGTGGGGCGGAGACCACGAGGGTCTGGAGTCATGTGTATAATTGTAAGTTGCGTCCGAGGAGAGCATGTGCATGCGCCGGATGCCTTGACTTTGCAATTTCGGAATCTCGTCGCACGAAATGCCCGAACCCGGCGCACAGCAAGCGTCGAGCGTAGGGGTGTAACGGAACGTTGTATTTGGGTTCGGAAAGGATTTGTCTGTGTGGTGTTGTATGGAGGGTTGACCTACCCTGGGTCGTTGGGGACCTCCGCCGGGGATCCACTAGCTACAATCTCTTGATTCTGAGACTCCATAATAAACTGTATGATCGATCTTCAACTACGACTAAACTAAAGGTAAATAGAGACCGGGATAGGATGGCGGCTCCCGGATATACTCGCTCAGCCACACTATCAACACGATACTGACGGGCTCCGCCGACGGTGAGGCGCAGCGACGGGGCTCGGTCCGCCTCGTACAACGTCGTCGTCGTCTTCGAAGCTTGCGACTGCGCCAACCTGCTGCTGATGGATGAGACAAACAATGGCTGTGATTGGGTGCAATCCGTGCATCGTCAGTGCGACGGTGACGCAACAATCGCGGCCACTGCGCTCTGCATGCCGCGACCGCCACTGCTCCGCGATAAAAACACTAAATATCTGCCTAAGATGTAGGCCACTGTGCCAAAACGTCATTCACTTCCCGCTGTACCTGCGGGACCGCTCTCCTCCTACGCTCGCATCGCCACCCCATGTGACCATCACGCTCGCGGTAATTGACCCCCCCCTTAACGAAAGCTTTTTGACCGCTCTTATCAATTAAATCCGCACCAGATTCGTCCCGAACTAAAAGTACCTGAGCACTTCCTGAAAAATATTCCGCACATCCTAAAAATTGTAACTCAACTTGAAGGAACCTCAATTAATTTGGAATAATAAAACTTTCACCTGTTATTTAAATAATAAGTGCGACCGTGCGACGACCACACTTGTAAATTTGATAAAAAAAGAAACTAGTCAAAACAGTAACCAGGAAAGTCGGAATGAATCATGCTTATTTGCATAATAAACCGGTGCTTTTAAGTAATTTACTTGGATTAAACGTAAACAATATTAACATAGTAGAATGACAAATTTTATAATACAGATCGATTCCAACAGTTACTCGCCTTAAGATCGGCAATTTTCACTAAGTCGAGGGAGACACGTTGTCCCAGGGTTACAACGTTTGGGGATATTTCCGAAATCTAGGGATTATTACTCCGTTTAAAGGAAAAAAATGTGATTATTGCCATAATCTAGAGAAATTTAAAGAGCGATGTTAATTCTCATTTAATAACTTTAGATTGAATAAAACCAGAATTAATACGTAATAAAAAATGGTTACTTTTATGTGACATTTTAATTTGTATTACTATATTAAAAACTTTTGTCTACACCCTGATATATATAGCACTCCCCTTCTGTAAATAAAAAAAAAACATCAAAGCGCTATGCTGGTTTCAAAATGCATAATGCATTCCCAGGCTTATATAAGAATTTATCTCTGAAACAATTTAAAAAAAGCAAAAATATTGTTCACTGAAAAGTGTTTATATTCTGTAAACGAGTATTACTAAATGCTGTTTTTGTAAATCTTGTTGTTTTATTAGTTATTTGACGTATCTGAAGATGTTAAACATTAAGAGATGAATATACTATCAAATAGCCAACTATACAGTTGTTCCAAAAATAAAGGGTCGAATTTCTTACCTTGCAAAAAATTTCAAAAAATGTCTATTTTCTAATGCTAACGTTGCTTTACACAATTTTTTATATGTGAAAAACTGATTATCTATTTTAATATTTTTTGTTAATTTTTGAGACATTAAAGTTAGAACGCTTTTTTTAACAACATTTTTTCTTTCTTTAGATAGAATTTTTTTTCAATGTTGCAGAAACAAAATATAACGAGGGTCTTTTATACAAGATAGATAACCTGATTCTTTGATTATTACCTTCAAAGCATTTAATTTAGAAAAGTTTGTGGGAAAAACCATAAAAAATATCCAGGGAACTAATTTATGGGTCGATTCTGTTCAAATCCGTAAAGGCTCTTTCCCACATCTATGTTGGCTCGACAAGTCATGGCGAGTGACTATGAGCCACCACAGGCCACACGTCGTGGGACTAGTGTCTCGTGATACGCTTGATGGATCGCCTCGGAGGCGGTAATAAAGCCGCGGCTCTATTGCGTGTGACTTGTCTTTGCCCGGCATTAGGTTCGAAAAAGCTTATTAGTGATGTGGTATGATTCTCACAAACTAAAATTTGCCTCTCATAGTTTGTTGTTAATACAAATAATGCTGCTACTATTTAAATACTACAAAAATACTATTTAAAATCTCAACCTGTATCCGACCGTGAAGAAGGTGCCTGACTCAGATCTAAATAATAACGGGTAAACTAAAAATTTTCCAATTCTCTCCAAGTTTACAGGAATTTAAGCAAAACTAAGAGAGTCAGCTCATCGTAGAATGCTTAAGACTATTTGATTAGACGCGTAAAGTATCGCTACATTATCCGCCAATTTGTTGTTTCTACACTGGGGAACATCAACAAATCCTCTGCCTCGTTTAAACCAACAAGTAAGAAATGAGACTCAATCGGTGTAAAGAAATCTATGACATAAGAATTTTAGCTTTTGATTATTACAGGTCAAAATCATTGCAGAAAGAGGAAAATAATATTTAATGCAGTTACTATTCAATAATAATATAACCATTCTGATGTTCTTTGTTTCTTTTCTAGATTGATTTGAAGAAACATCATTTTTCATTCCTATTTTCTAAATTATTCTCCGATTATGTTCTTTGAGTTTTGTTCGCCGTTTATTATCAATACGTATCCTTTCTGAAGGTCTGTTGTTGAAGAATTGTTATCGTCACATCTGTACAGGTTATTTTAAATTGAATGCTCATTATCGGCTTATTTTAAGAACAAGAGGGTTGGTTTAAATTCCATAAAATGTTTAAATTTGTGTTTACCCATGTTCAAAATTATTGTAAAGAACGAAAAAATTCATTTTCATTTTCCTTAAATTTTTCTTTTCTCTTGAATTTATCATGAAAATTAAAATTCGATTTAATTGTCAACGTTTCACTGTTTGTGTTGAAGAATAACAACAAATAAGATACAACTACAATTTGTGGGATATAATAACATCTATAATTCTAAATCAATTTAAAATGGGTCGATTCTACTCATATCTTGTAACTCAATTATTAAAAAGTAGAATTCTAAAGTTGTCAATATGATACGATTTCTTGTAAGTCTCTAAATTAATATCGCAGAGATTTATGAGCAATCCTAGAAACCTAGGAGAGATAACATCTTTCAGAGAACTTCAAAATTACATATTTTAATAGTTGAGTTACAGGCTTACAAATCTTACGGTCCTTACAGATAGGAGCAGAATTGTCATATAAGTATCGATATTTTGCTATAGATCGACAGTTCTCTAAATAAATTGAAAAAGTTTTCGATAAGTTATAATTGTAATTGGTAAGAAATAATGTACTTTATTTAATAGATATAATAAAACAGGAGCACTTTTTTAGTTTCCTTTATTTCAAATCTCTAAACTATGATACCCCCATTTCTTGAAAATATTCTTCGTAATATGACATCGTTAAATTTACTTTTCCGTTTTGACAACATTAAAAAATTGATCGTTCCGTTTTCTGCATGTTATCAAAACTCTAAGGCCTTGTTTATTCGCTTTCAAGTAACTTTAACCTTCAGTTTATTCCCATAATAACAATTATTTGTACAATTGTCACTAATATGACAATAAATCAGAAGATAAAGTTAATTGAAAGTGAATAATCCAGCCCTCAGAATTTAAAATCAGGAAGAAACAACATATTTCATGGATTCAAATTTAAAGAAATGTTGTTTGACAAGTATTTGTAACTGAATATTATTAGAAGAAGAGGCAATAGAATTTTTGTACATTATGTACCATATATGAATTAAAGAATCTAAGCTATGCAAATCATCCACACCTTCACAAAATTGTATTTATATAATATATAATATGTATTCTTGTGACTAGTTAAAAAATTAAATACTGACCTCCTATTGCAGAACTTGCTTTAGTTGATACGAGCCTCGTCGATTATAGATTTGGACACTACGGTTTTACTTATTTTTTGGGTAAAATGGATTATAGCTACCGACAGTAAATTTATTTATTATTAAATAAGAAATGTCACCGTTCACTTTCACTTTTCACTTTTAATCTTCTCTGAACTGATTGCTAAACATTCTTCAGTATCCTTGATATGTTTTGCTTAACATCGTCCATGTCATACATAGTTGGTAAGAGAGCAAAATAGATTTTAAAAACCAAAAATTATTACTCTTATGAGCCTCGTCAACTTTAGGATCAGATACTACGGTTTTACTTATTTCTTGAATAAAATATATTAAAACTATTGAAAGTAAATTTAGTGTTCTTTTTAATAAATTTTCTGTTGTAACAAACTTATATGTTGTAACATACTCATTCCAATGGCATGTTAATACATATTTTCATTTTATTAGAAACTTGGTCAGTTAGTGGCAAAAAGGCAAAAAGTTAAAATGAATTAAATTGAATGAAGTATATCTGTAACAATTAAAAACTAGATAACTTCTAACGAAGTGCGTAAAATAATTTATTACAACGTATACCTGTAATGTAAAGAAGATTCATTTATATTTTCTTCATACGTAATTATATAAACATAAGATTTCAAATGCTAATATAGATACAGTTTCAAACTATTGCATTGCTCTTCGTGTCAGGAGAGCATACATTAGTAAAGTTTTCGTTTCATTAAGAGAAGATACAAAAGTTTAGAAAATTTTTTCTAAAATTTTCTTTTCCTCAAATTATAAACAGAAAAGTATTATCCAGTAAAAATCTGACAATTGATGAATTAGTTAAAAAAAAGGAAACCCGAAATTTGTGTACGTTTATTGATTTCTTGAAATTCAACATAAAGAGAACATACGTATCCTTTTTATTTATTTTATTTTATCTATTTTTATTTTGTTTTATATAATTGAATTATCATCACGACTGCTTCCACTGCCAACATTCTCCTTAAAGCAGGTGGTGTTGCTGCTTCTCGTTAGTCGGTACCAATTGATGACATCATAACTGGAATTGAGTCCGCCCTTATGAAACATTTTTCCTATATTGTTGATTCTATTCGCCACGATATTTCCAAAATTCTAAAAGGATCCCTAAATCAAATTATACAGAAATCGAATTTCAAGCCAACAAAACCCTGAAAACTAACCCAGACATAGTCATAATTTCCGCAATCAAAGAGAATTCCACTGCAATTTACGACCAATTGAGGATCCGGCCTGCCAACCCGAGACGCAGTCCAACCTATTAAAAACTTCTTCTATTCCTCCAGAAACATAAATAGTCTCGAACATTTCTAAGAAAGCATTCGAACAACAAGCCCTTACTTCTTTTTCCTTTAAATCCAAATGTTGGTTCAGATATGTTGATGATATTTTTGCAATTTGGCCACACGACAAGGAATTACCTATACAAGTTCTTTGAATATCTAAATTTCCTACATCCTGACATTCCTTTCACTTTGAAATACGAAACTGACAGTCGCTCACTTTTCCTCGATATCTTAGTAAGCCCCATAACGAACGGTAGGTTAGGACAATCTGTATATAGCAAATCGTACCATACTGATCGCTATTTCAGTGCACATTCACACCATCATCCTCTCGTCAATGATACACTAGTTAGTCCTACTCGATAACAACTATAATAAACCTGACATCAAAAGATTAATTTGCCGTCATCTCACCCTAATTCTATCATGTCCTAAACCTGACATACCGCCAGTTGCTACGACTTACCTACCTTATATCCACACCATAACGACAAAATCCTCAAACAACAGAACATCATATCCATTTACTTACCCATGAAAAAAGTTTCTGACCACCTGCCCTCTACAAAAGACCAATCCTCCTACAATCCGAAGATGTGTATTAAATTCCATGTTCGCTTGGGCGTGTATATATCGGTGAAACAAAACGATCTGTTAGCACTCGTATTTCTGAGCATGAACGCTGTACTAGACTACTCCAAACAACTGACTTCGCCTTAGCTGAAGATAAATTAGAAAGCGGTCATAAAATCCTATTTTCTGTCACAAAACTTCTACCCCTTTCATTTTTTCAACCGTAAAATTTGTCAATCTATAGAATCTTCTAACACCTCAGTAACCTAAAGCGTGATGCTAGCTTTTACCTCTACAATACCTGGAAAGATCTCACTAGTGATACGTCGTGCCCCAACAGACCAATCCCCGCTCACCATTCCAATCCTCTGTCCCTAGCGACCACTTATAAGTACCATGACAACGGACATACCTACTCAGTCTCATTGGCTAACGACCAGCAACATCATCAGCATCAACAGCACCACCAGTAACAGCAGCCCTGAGGATTCTTCTGTAATGGAGAACGAAACGTCGGCAATAGAAGCCATCGTGGCGCGGTTCCAACCGGAAATCTATTCAATTATGGACAACAACTGCAACTTTTTATTAATTTGTTTACAATCAAATTTAAATCATTTAAGAGGCTTTAAACCATTGAAGATTACACGATGTCGGACTAATCTTTTCGTAACATATTGTTTAAATCTTCAGTCGCGGTTTATGTTTTTGCAAGGACATTAACTTTCATGTCGAACACTTTCAATATGTTTCAAGAAGAAGACTTAAGATCATCGTAATTTGTTAAATAATTTACTTTTAGGTGACTTCAAACATTCATTACTTATTACTCCACTATTCTAGATCTGCATTTTGTAACGAGAATTAACAAAATGACAACATATAACAACGCATATAAGATACAGTAAAAAGAAAGTTATTTCTCGGTTTAACAAATAACGATGATGATTCAAAAGAATTTCAATTTACGTTTCAAATACTTAAATTCCATGTTTAATGAATTTAATGTCGTTTAAGATTTAATAAAACCAAAGTCTTGGGTACAAGATTTTTTCTTAAATATGTGTAGTAATATACGGAAAGAAATAAATAACTCAGAAAAACTGATTAAGATATAAAGAATGTGTCAGATTTTTTTATCAAGAAACTGCTCTGCTCTGTTTACAGATGATACACAAGTTAATTTAGTCGAGGCAGCGTACTCTCGACAATCCTTCACGTAGAGAAAGCAAAAGTTAGTCGTTTTACGCAGCGCACCGTTTTATTGCGACCAGTCTGAGGAGGCACGTCAAATATTTAACGGCAAACAATAATAAAATTCTTTCTTAACAAAGATCCAACAAGGCGGGAATTATCTCCTGCGTGAGAATGTGAACAAAACCTTCCCAACCATTTCAATTTGTATTTATTAAACTCAACGAAATCTCCTCACTTTATCCTGCCTTAATGATTTCAGTTCGTTCTTTACAAAAAAAATTATTTTTGAATTTACAATTACATCTTGTTTACAAAATTTTTATTTATTTCACAGTAAGTTATTCAAATTAATAAATCAAACAGTTCTTTATTTCTTTCTAAGTAAAATCTCGTATAAAATAAAAGCAAATAAATACTTGTAACAATAATCATTTTAAAAAGTTGAATTGCCACATTTTCCCCTCGAACTTATTCGATACACAAACAACTGATACGTGATTTTCATTAATTATTCAAAAACTGCTGCCATTAAAAGCATTAACTGTAATTCCGTAGAACTTACGTTTACGAATTCTATTAAGTACTTTCGCCTTATCTCCCGGACTTTTTCGTCGATAAATAGACGCTTACTAAACGAAGCTCCGGAGTTCTTATGTATACTAAAAGCATCGGTAAAAGGCTAAAAGTTGTACAGTGGATAGCAAGCAGATATCTGTTCTGGCACGTATGTAACAATATAATAGTTAAGCGAAAGAGTTTAAGTTAACTGCCAGTGTTATTCGCAGTTATCTGCCGTTGTTATCTTCGATCTTACGTTGTGCAATTCAAGGTCACCTGAAAGCAAGCGATTAGACTTTATTATAATACTTTTTATCGTTCACGTACAAGTTAAACAGATACCCTATGAAGCTCGCTCGATTGACGATGGCGCCAAAGGCGATATCTCGGATTTAAGTCGGGATTTGAAAATCTTATCAACATATCCATCATATCAACTGATTGTCAATAAACGATTGAATGTGTTCCAAATACAGGAGATTGCAGAATGGCGTTAGTCAAATATTAAACATTTTAAATTCCATGAATTCTGTACTTAATCTTCAACCAAAAAAAAAATTACAAAGAATTACATCTAATAAAAAAATTTCGAACTTATTTCAAATTTGCACAAATATTTCAATTAGCTTTCAGCTAAAATATCATTTGGCAAAAAAAATTGAAGAAAAAGAAAAATTATAAAGTCAGCAAATAATTTGAAATGCACCTTAGATGACTTTTCAACTTATCCTAAGTTGTTAAACTACAAACAGATAAAAAGTTGTTAAGTGCAGGGTTCTCCGAAATATAGTACTCATTTTCATATTTTAATAGATTCTGTAATAGATAATTGATAACTTTTTTTTTATCGTTTTATCGTTTTTTATCGTTTATTATCGGGAATCCTGTATATGTAAGTGAGAGTTATATTTTCACACAAAACGATATAGAAGTTAATTCTTCAAAAATTAAAAACAAAATAAATGAAAACCGTTGCTTATAAACTACAAGTTCTTCTAGAATTGAAAGATTATCAGACTTTGTTGGTTTATATAACAAAATATCATTTCTGAAAATACTAGAATTTGCAAAGAGGAAGAAGGTAGTGGATTTCTACTGATGAAACCAGATTACAAGAAAACACTGATTAAATTTTATTTGGTAACAAAAAGAAACTTTAATGGATTGGCAATCATAAGCAAATAGCAGGCTTATTTGCTTATTTGAAGATTTAAAAGCATCTCTATATAATGGGCCGTGTGAATAAAAGTGAAGCAAACGCTTATAAGCATAAGGTAGAAGTAAAAGCAAGTACTTCGAGTAAAAGGAAATGCTTTTACATGTACATGTACATGTAAAAGCATTTCCTTCAGTAGGTATGAATAATCATTGCTTTATACTAGCAAGCAAATGCTCTAGATCTAGATAAAAGAGTAAAACATTCAGAATATACAAGTTAAAACTTGTCTTTTCTGCAAACCAAGCTCGGACACACATTTGTATCTGTGCCACACTTAGAACCTGCACGATTTATATGCTTGAACTTTTTCTTGCTTCTGAGGAGTACTACGTACTTGAATTGTGATATAAATTAACATACATATACATAATTAGAAAATGTCGTCTAGTGACGATGAAATAGAATATCCCGATCCTAGTGATAATGAACTGAAATTCATTGCTGATGAACTTGGTTCGCATCCCGAAGTTTTATCAAAATCCCATATACCAAGTATGAAAAAAAAGAAAGAAATTAGTAATATATAAACTAGATTAAAGAAGAAAATGGATTTGAAACGAATAGAAAATAAACGCATCAAATTGTTAGAAGTTTCAGCATCGTAAACGCAAATAAATGTGTCGAAATGGAAGGAACATCGTCTGTAGACCCAGAATCTAGTAAGTTAAACCTACCCCTTCAGGTTACTACTTCTCTACCACTTTGAAAAAACTCCTTGTTAGACAAATACGAAAGTAATGAGACGAAAGGATGCAGAGTTACAATGGTTAGTACTACTTGAGCAGTTAAAGAAACCAGACTTCAGGGCGAATATTTCAAAGAAAAATTACAACGAATTGAGACAAAATATTTACTTCAAAACGTTAATGTTGAAGACAATAGTACATATTTTTATTTATAAAACTATGAAAACGTTTGGGAAAAAACAGAATAATATTTTATTTCTTTCGTGAAAAAATTTTCAATTATGTAAATACTTTTTATCTCTGCCAAATTGTATGTTTTCTTCAAAATCTGAGTCTACCAATACCTTAGCGATGTTGTGCAAAATGAATTATGCTATAATTATGTTTGAGATATTTTCAAGTTTAATACGACAAATATATTTTAAGATGGGAAATCGACGTTTAACTTGCCCAAAACTTCGCTCTATAATGACCCTTTCCTGTTTTAATAGTTTATTAAAACTCCTTCTAATAACGTTATCAGGATGGCGAAATGGAACCATAAGCTCTACGCCATAACCTTCATCACCAAGAAGTACAGTGTTATTTGATCTCGCCATAATCTGCCACAAGTCCAAATTTTTCCAAACTCTACTATCATGAACGGACCCGGGCCAACTAACGTCAACACTTGCGAACATGCATCTTGCATCACAAGTTGCTTGCGCATTTACTGTAGGTCTTCCTTTTCGATTAATGTACTCATCACCGTGAAGTTTTGCTATATATAGTTTGCCATAGCTCCTTAGCTTCCTTGATAGAATTTGGTAATGTAGGAAATTTAATCCAACAACCAGATTGAGCAACTATACTCCTAACAACATTACACACAGTTCTTGACACCGTTGATTGCTCTACACCAAGTTCTTCGCCTGTACCCTTCTGGAAACCGGGGTCAGCTAAATATCTCAAACATATTTTCATCTTATGTACAGAAGAAAGTGCACCTCCTCGTGTTTCGTTAGTACTTCCCAAGAAATGATTAGCTAACCACTCTAAATTTTCTTCTTCAAACCGAAATAAACTCTTGAAATCGTTAACTTGTGTTGAAGAACGCTGTTTATAATACTTAACTTTTCGCAATCGCACTATTTCAGCCATGGCTAAACAATTAATTGTATTCCATATTCCATTCCAGGTTAATTCCTGTGATTTGTAAATTATAGCAGAAACTTGAAACGAAATTAAATTTATTCCTCGCACGTGAGTCTACATCTGACTAGATGCATTTATTTCGAAGGAAATGCTTTTAATTATAAGTAAAACGTCTCTTTTATTCATATAAAATACTTTTAAGCAAAACCTTCACTCTAAAAGTATTTGCTTCGCACTTAAAAGTAGGAGCGTTTACTCGCGTTTTTATTCCTACTACTAAGAGTGTTTGCTTCATAGTTTACAAGAAAAGCTTATGCTTGCTTTTATTCGTACGGCCCAATGCCTTAGAAGGATCACTCCTTACATCTGGCCTATGAAATAAAGTATAAGGCAATACATTAACAGGAATAAAACATTGAATCTTTTTTATTCGATGAGTTTTTGATGTAGTTTTACTGTAAAACTAAAAAAGAAATACCATTATGGTTTTTTTCCGCGATATGAGCGAAAACTAATGAGAAAAGTTGCATTCTCGTTAACTTTCTACTTTTTTTTTTATGGAAACAATTTGTTTGCGAAGATCTGTTATCTTTAAATCAAAAAGGTATTAATTAGCTTTCCAAAACTATTTTGTTAATTTAAATTGACCGAATAGTTTATAAACTATGTGCCAAATTTAAATTAACAATATTTTCTTTGGAAATAAAATTCAAATGCCCATAAAAAATTAAGCCTTTCCTATCCTGACAATACAGAAATCAAAATATATATACGAGTATGATTATATTTTCTCAACTGCAGTTGATTTGATGTCCTTTAGCTTTTATACCTAGCTTTTTTTAACCGAAGGAAAATTTAATCAGTCGTTTTAGTGATTTCTTGTAATCTGGTTTCCGTAGACACCAGCTCCTTTCTCGTTGCACATTCTAGTATTTTGAAGATGGTAACGAGATGCTGATGGAAATAAAAGAAGAGAATACTTTGCCGCGTTATATTTTTTTTTAAATATTATTAATAACGGAGTAAAATAATTTAAGTTCCAGATAAACGTCGATAAAATATAACTAAGAAGTTTATCTGCATTATTTAGCTTTAATTGTGAAAGATAGAATCTTAAAGGTCATATTAAATGACCCTTAGGATTTATAAAAGGTAAATATGTGAAGTGAGTTTTAATGATTGAGGATAGCTTGAATTTTAGTTATAATTAGGCATTGTATTGTTACATTCCGTGATGCAGATTTGATTTTTAAACTGATGGTAGAATAGTTAAGTTATTTATGTCATAAGAGTTTTGTCCGAAGTCAGAGATTTACAATTTCTATCTCTTGAACTTCCCCTTTTTGCGAACTCTCCTTTTTTGTAAAGGACCCGCTCTTGCCTGAACATCTTACAATATCTGAATTTTATTACAAAAATTGTTAGTTTTCGAACAAGCAAAAACTTTTATATAGAATAACATTTTTCTCTAAAGTTGTAAACAAAGAAGCTTTTCCTCTATTTCAGTCCATCTGGAGACACACTGTATACTTGATCGCAATATAATTATTACAGATAAAAAAACATGATAAATAAGTTCACTCATTTAAAAATGATTCGAAAAATTTCTGCATGCAAAGTAGATTTTGTTATATGTGCCTCCGGTCATTTAAAGCAATGATAAAAAAGGCGTGCTGTGCTTAGTGAAGGCCACATTAAGGACTACAATTTGCGCTGTCCACCTTACAAAATTAAATCCATTAAAGAAATTTGCAATTCATTTGTACGTACTCATACATGTTAGAATGGATAATCACATAACATTATTGCCCACAATTACATGTTATGTGTAAGAATCAAAACACAATTAGAATGCTATTTTTCCAAGTAATAACCAGTAATTGGCTCAGCGAAGAAAAGAACAATGTCTTCATTTATGAAACCATAGCTTGTGTTGGGCTGAAAGTTAAGCTACAGATGTTGAGTGGTATTATTCAAACAGATGTATTGTTACAAAATTAGATTAGTAATTTGAACAATCTTTAAATAACATTATTCGATTCAGCCTCTGAGTTTTTCATGTTTTTATTATTTTATTAATTCACGTTTTTAATTAATTTTCTCTAGTTATTTGCGTACCAAGATCGAAAATGCTTTATGAAAATAGATATTACAAAAAAATGTGAAAATTTTGAAAATAGATTTGTAGATGTAATAAAAATTAATGTTATTTATTACAGTCCAATGACGTCAGCAAATATTTTATAGTGGATATGTTTTCAATATATACATGATGGGTCAATTTTGACACTTTTAATATGAAACACCTGTTTTTAGAAGAATTAGACAAAATATATATATATATGTTACGACGTAGGTTTCCGCGGGTGTTATATGCTGTGTTGTTCTTCCGGGTGTTCCTCCGCGTAGGGTTCTCAAAAGAACCATTGTTGTCTTGACGACGTTTCGGCAGAATCCCATCTACCATGTTCTTTCGTTCTTCTCGACGACATTCCGGTGTTCTTCTAGAAGAATTGAATTATAAGCAGATTGATAGATATACATGGAGTAAGGCTTACATAAATTAAATGAGCCCCATTTTCTAATGTAGGTGTGTGTATGTTTTAGATTTTGCAAAGAACAATAACTAAAATTTTGAAACCAGGACCTGACAATTTGAAAACATCTTCATCTGGCAGACGTAAAAAGATGGATATATTTACAAATTACATGTTTCGGAAAGATTTGCAACGACTAATTTGGCAATATAATTTGAAAAATGAATATTTCACTTTGGACAAATTACTTACAGACGCTCGCGATACTTTGATATTTAAAAGGAGAAAAACAACTTTATTCAAAATTATGAAATCTATGGGTTACAAATACAAAATGGTTAACGGACGCAAAATTTTATGTGAACAAAAACACGTCGTTGCATCCAAAATTTCTTTTTTGATCAAATTCTTACAGTTTCAAAATTCTAGTGAACATAGAATATTCGTGTCGGATCTACGTGGATCTACCAAAATGGGTCTGCGATTTGTCGATGGATATACGAAACAGATTTGAAAAGTAACCCAGCCAAAATTAAAAGTGAAGGGGAACGTTTTACAATTTTGCATGCGGGAACAAAACTTGGCTTTTTGGAAGGGTGTGACTTGTTACTTGACTCGATGAACAATGACAGAGACTACCATGAAAACATGAATGCAGAAATTTTTCAAAATTAGGTGGTTAATCAGCTTATTCCTGAACTAGGCAAGTTGCAACGAAAATGTGTGGTGGTGATGGACAATGCACCGTATCACTCGGTGCAGTTAGACAAACCACCCACATTTTCCTGTAAAAAAAGTCAAATGCAGGAGTGGTTGATTAAACACAATGTCGAAATTGAGGGCAAAATTACAAAAAAACAATTATGGGAATTAATTAAGCCTTTTAGAATAGACGGAACAACAAAACGATACGCGACTGACGTAATTTTGAAGAAAGCACGGTTATGAAGTTCTTAGATTGCCTCCATACCATTGTCAATACAATCCTATTGAGATTGCATGGGGGCAGTGCAAAGGTTTTTATAATAAGCACATAAATTCACAACCAGTATCGAAAGATAGGGTTGCAAATTTGTGGCGAGAGGATCTTTCAAAATGTACCCCCGACATGTGGCAAAATTTTGTAATCATTGTGAAAAATTAATTTCGGAAGACTGGACGAAACATATGGGAAATTTTTCGCTTGAAAATAATCCTCCTTTCATTATTACATCAGGAGAATCTGATTCAGAATCAGAAATTGATGATGAATCAGATTTTTCTATGGAATCAATGGAAGAGGAATAGGGAACATTTAATTTGGCATCAAAATTTTATAGTGGAGAAAACGCATGTATATCTGTAAAACTTATAAATGGACTGCGACGATCCTTTTAGCAGTCAAAACTAATAGCCACGAATATGCACAAATATAAGCAGATTTGCAGAATTCTAGTGTTAGCAGAAGAATCTGATGGTGTACATATTAGAGGAGATAGTGGAAGTAGACAGAGTTTTAAATGAGATCTAGCTCATGGTCTTCTCGGGAGAAATGATGAGATATTTTACTTAAATATGGCCATGAAAAAGGTTCTGAGACACCGGCAACAGCAAGAAGACCCTCTTATTTAAATACCCCTTCATATAATGCTTTTGCGTACCTACAGTGCACCTCTACACTATAGCCAGGCACCAAACTCGAATCCCCTTCATAAATTCATCCCGGCCTCGAGAATTCACCCCTTTTGCGACAGCGAGGCGAAAATGGCCGCGAGCCCTATAATAAGACCACCCAGGGCCTGAGAACGACAGGTATTCGGTCTGAACAAGTCCGAAAAGAAAACTCCTGTGCAATCCTTACGGGTTGCACAAGCCAATATACCTCTCCACCCGCAACACAAGTAGCAAGATCCATTTAGCCACATCACTGTGCACAAGATTCTATGAAAACACAAACAAACATTCTGCCATTATTGCTTATTATCATATCTGAAGTCACATTTGTTAATAAAGAAACACTTCTTCGCTTTATGGCACAATTGTCGACTAAGAAAACGCAAACAACACACCTCATCCCAAACTTTCTCAATGAAAAAAATAATTAATCATTAAACGTTTATTCGAGACGATATTTCTCGTTTTCATGGAATATTTTGTACAGCACAATTAAACTGGCAACATTGGCAGTGGCAGTTTTCAAAAACGTAACCACAAAATTAGAAACGAACGTCAATCAAATTTCTGAAAAGTATATTTTTTTTGTGGTAACACCAAAATGTCACCCTAACACGCCCTACTCTGAATGCAAAAAGGTCGTGAACAGAGTATATATATAATTCAAATTAGTTTACAGCTATATATAACACAATTATAACGAATTTAATTTAATCGAAATTACAAATTGTTCAAATTGTCGGCCATTTTGTTCCAAACATAAACAGCTTCGTTTTCTTATGGTTTGAAGTGACATCACTAATTCAAGGATAGTGGTGCATTTTTCTTATTCAATCGGAATCTTTGTTTTTTTAAAATTCGTCTTGCTAATGTTTTTGCTAAGACAGATTTTGCTCTAACTGGCGTTGGTTATTTCGATTCCTCCCAAAACTATGATCTCTAATTCTTTATTTCTGTTTTGGGTTTCATAATTTTTAGGTTTTAGCAGTTTAAATTTATTAAATTGTTAAAAATCTTAAGAAAATATCTCAGATTTGTCCCCTTTCAGGATACCACTCATGGTAAAGATTAATTGCTGCTTCAGAATTTTCCCCATTTTCTATAATACACTTTAACATTTAATATTAGTAAAGGAGACAATGGTTTAGAAATAATGAAGCAAAATATTTATATCCGCAAATATAATTCAAATTAGTTTATAACCGTAAATAGGTACGTATTTCGGCAGCTACGCTGCCCTCTTCAATGAATGCTCACACTTACAAGTTAAAAGCACTTCATGTCCTTGCGTTGGTATAGATATTATAACATATCGTATTTCTCGTAGTTTTCATAAATTTTAAATTATCTCTCTAAGAGTACTTTATAGAGAAACTAAGATTCAATAGAAATACAAATACTGTAAGAGATTGTGTCAAACTTTGAAAGCGGCCTATCAGGATGTTACAAAAACTTAAATTGTTTAGTTATCTTTATCCATAGCCTAGTTGAATGCTGGAAAAACTTTTGATTAACATTTTAAAGCTCTACATCTCAAAAACTATTTGAATAAAATATCAAGTATTTTATATCTTTGTAAATGGAATTTTTTGCTCTTTTCAAAAATATAAAAATATATAGGATGTTCCATATAAAAAATTAAAGTTCTTGCTCAAAGAATTTTTACAGAAATAAAAAATTTTCATAAACAAAAAAGTTATAAAAGCTGTTAGAAATTGTAGAATTTTTAAAAACAACCTGTAGCCCCTAAGCGGTACAAGGTATCGAAATGCGGTCTTCACCATTAATTTTGTCATAAAAATCGAGCCCCAGCGGTCGAGATCTACCCTTCTAAAAATAGGTGTTTCCTATAAAAAGTGTCAAATTTGGCCCACCCTGTACCTAATTAAGAAGAATACATCATTGATTTTATTCGCAATTTTCTTCAGTTGCAAATTATATACGACGGGTTAGCTACCAATAATTACCATCAGTGCCAACATCAGAATTATAATATTAATAATTTGTTGCTACTCGATTTTGATTGCAGTGGATTCCTCGAGCACCTTCTGTACATCTGTTTCGGCTCTATTTGGGGCCTCGTCAGCAGAAGCATAGCTCGAGAATTCCACTTCAAACTTTCAATACGCTTTGACAGCACGCTTGGCCGCCTTGTAGGGGATGACTTATTAAATAGCAAACTATTTGCAATTTGTCGATCCTCATGCAATGGTAGGTTAAAAAGCGATTGCAAGATGTCGCGCCTTAAACTTTTTATAATGTTAGTACTTAATAAATTCTTGAAACAGTTTCGTATGCAAATATCTCCATAATAGCAATTAACCATATTTACTTAAATAATTCGACGTTAATTCATAAAAATGAAATTTAAAACTTTATTCTATTTTAACTTGTGTGTATAATTATTCAAAATGATCCCACAAGATAATCTATCCACGTAAAAAATGATTCACTGAAATTTCTTTGTCATTTACTAATAGGAAAATGATTCTCCTTCTCAACTGAAATTTTTATTTATAAAATAATTGTTTTAGTCAGTAGAACGTTAATGAGTTTCGCAAGAATTCGTAAATATTTGACAGATTGAATATCAATTCTCTTCTCTTAGAAATTTAACAACTTATTGATAATTATTAAAACATATTGGTAATAATATTATTGGAATCAAGTTTTGCGTTTTTAGATTTTATTTATTTAATTAATATTCTGGCGTATGGAAAATAATAATTTCATTTTATACGTTCTACCAGTAAATATTTTGTTATAATGACTCTTTCAATGTAACCAAGAACATTAAGAATGTATGATTGGTTTTATTTGCAATTTCCTTCGATTGCAAATTATACATATAGACGTATATATGACGGACTGGTAACCAATAATTAGCACCAATATCGACATCAGAATTATACCACTTAAAGCTTGCTAAATTATTAAAACAGTTTCGTTTGCAGTTTCACTATAAATTATATAAACACGATAACCTGGGAATTCGCAAAATGATAATACGATATAGCATCATAAATTCTACCCTTCGTTTTTAATCCACACTGACTTGGTTTGGTTACTTAAAAAAACATTCTGATGATAATCATCTGTACATTATTTAGTGAAAACATTCCAAGTTAATGTGAATATTTATTTTCGTTGTTATTTGAAATTAAATATAAAAAATAACTTGATAAGCCTTACGTTGTTGTATAAATTTGTGAAAGGTTTACACATAAATTTTTGGAAATCCATCTATTTCCTATTGTTGTATTCAAAATTTAAACCATAAATCGAATGACATTTTTGTATTATTTTTGTTATAATTAATAAAGTATCTTTACTACAAAGAATTATTATTATTAATGTCATTACCATTTAAATATCTCAGAAAGTGAATCTGAGTGAAGGTAAATATAGATGTTTTATAATATAAAAATTAATATAAATGAATTCCTTAATATATTTCAACAATAGACATTTTTTTGTAATATTTCACTTGAAATGAGATCCTAGAGAGGCATTACGTAAAACTTAGTTTTTACACATAAGGATGTGATTTACATCTGATAAAAATTGAAGAAGTTATTTAGCACCCACGTAAAAGGAACTCTTTTCAGAAGTTCGTAGTTTATGGACTTAAGCAATATTTCTAATACAAACTTCGCCCTTCCCAACATTTGAAACTCATATGATCGAAGTTATTAGTTACTATTTCAACTTTACAGCTTCTGAACAACTGATTAATTTCCTTGAAGGAAAATTTTTTTGCACAGAAATAATAGTAATTACCCAGACCTGCATACTATTTTTATCTCTTAAAATAGACGTAATCGCCCAGGGACTTATGAATTCATGCACAATTAATTTGTTACTTCAGCCTTAACGTTTGAAAATAGACGGTATTAACCGTTTTTTATTATTGCCAGAAGCCGATAAATTAAACAGTAATTACTGAACAACAATAAGAAATAAATTTGAGTTTGCATGATAGTTTCCATAAAATTTTATTTTTCTTGCAAATGTTTGTGTTCTTAGAAATTTTCTAGATGCGGAAAAATTTCACTTTCATTATTATTATTACTATATTTTTGTTGTAATTAGATGAACCAGTTTAAAATACTTTCCACACATTGTAAATTTCAGATAATGGTGTTGTAGACTGAAACAATTAATGATATACCATGTTGAATAATGTCTGTAATTATGATACATTCGCGCGAACGAAACCTCAAACTAACCGTAAATAAATAAACGTTCATCGTCATTAGGATGGACGCCTCTGGCAAATCAGAAACACGTAAAATAATTAATATGCATAATTATTATGGAAAAAAAAACATTACGGCATAATATTCTTAGGTAAAATGATTTACCGTTCCAGAATTCAAAGTTAAACGTTCCACGCTAATTATTCAATCGACTTTTATTTCTTATTCACCGTGAAAGATATAGATAGATTAATAGAAATGATGTGTCAGACTGATTAATGAGAGCATTTTACCGGTCATCAAAAGTATTTAAACCTAAGGATTCTTCGCATTATGATGTAACTCAAAGAATAAAACGTGTTTTATTTGCTTTGATGATTTACTTACAGGTATTGGTTTTGACATTAAAACCGCAGTGGATAAACGCTGACGAATAAAATTTTATTGACGACCACCCCAGGGGTTTAGCTGTAATAGAGTTCTTTCTTACTCTATTTGCTACTAATTTAACGACTTCATTAAATCTCCTCAATTATTATAATTTGCGTATTACAGTCACAAAACCAAACAGAATAAGAATCAAGACGACATTTAGACTTTAGAAAATTCGTAAATATTAAATAAGTAATTAAGGATTTGTTTTTTTTTTCAAATTAAAGGAATCCGAAAAATAATAAATCTCATATTCTAATAGAAACCACTGATATAAAATATGAGTCATACCCAATACTCTACCCAAAATCAATAAATCATAATCCATTCTTTATCCATTTACCATCGTAGTTTGTCGTGAAAATCTAGTGAAAATGTGGTACTCATGTATGTAACTAAATTTTGACAATGAATGTCATGTCGTGACAGGTGGTGTATAGAGAGTGATTTTTTTTAAATGGAACACCCAATAATTTTTTACAAATTTAGATGTTCCGTGGAGAGCTGACTATAACAATATAAATATATTTGTTTCGCTCAATTATTGTTGTAAAAAAGTGTTTTCTTCGATAATTCCTTGAAAATTACAAATTTTCAACTTATATTTCTGAGTATGGAGATAACACACACTTACGAAAATATACCAAAATATTCTTAGGACTTTGGACGTTACGAATATATGAAAAAAGTTAAGACATCTTTTAACATTGTACAGGGCGAACAGTATCGGTATCTCATTTTTTTTTAATGGAATGATGTATTTTTTATTTCAGAAATAGATAAGGTTAGCTTTCTACTGATATCAGGTTATATCCTTTATTTTATATTTATTTTATAAGCAATATTTACAGCACAGTAAAAATGTCCATTCCTTAGTACAGATATACTATCACTTGCCTGATTAAACAACACCATAGGAGTTTTACTAGCAGCAGAAAGTACTTTCTTACTTTGATATGCATTCTGTCTTATATACCCTCATTTTGAGCAGGGATTAGGTAACTCTCTTTATCAGAGCAGTCTCTTTGTATTTGGTTCGGTGGTGTCTTAGCGCATGTCAAAAAGAGGTGACCGTGTAACCGTGAACCGTCTACCCACTATGACGATTGCTACTTTTGTGTTGCGAATGTTAGTGGTATTAATCGGAAAAGTCGTTCACAGTGAACCTATACTAAAGTACCATCAGTGTCAAGACTAGCTCTAAATATAAATAAAGATTCCGCACCTCTACCATCCACTCCCAAGAGACTGGAGAACTGGAGATCAGGATATAGAGGCAGTTGAAAGACAGTGACTTTGATCCGGAAGATTCCCTAAATTCGCCAAAACCATTCAACCAAAACGAGCTTAATGACTTAGTAAGAGACCTTAATCTGTCAAAAAGTGCGTGTGAATTACTAGCTTCACGATTAAAACATAGAAATTTGCTAACAAGTGACACAAAAGTTTCATATTACCGTACTAGAGAAAATGATTTACTTCCTTTTATTTCTGAAGATGATGATTTCGCATTTTGCAGTGATATTCGAGGTCTGATGACTGCAATGAGTTTAGAAGAGTACGATCCTAACGACTGGCGCCTTTTTATAGATTCTTCCAAGCGCAGTTTTAAATGTGTTATTCCAAATAAGGGTAGTAACCTTGATTATTTGCCCATTGCGCATTCCAACAAAGTGATGGAACAATATCCTACTATTTCCTTGGGCTGAACAAAATTAAGTACGAAGAACATAAATGATTGATATGTGTTGACTTGAAAATGGTCTTCTTACTTTTGGGAAAACAAAGTGGATACACAAAATATCCCTGTTTTATCTGCTTAAGAGCTAAGAATGAACATTGGACTAAGAAAGACTGGCCTGTAAGAAAAGCTTGGATTTCTCTTAAGCATAATGTTGTTAACGTTCCGTTAGTAGCAAGAGATCGCATTATATTGCCTCCCCTCCATATCAAGCTAAGATTAATGAAACTATATGTCAAGACTTTGAATAAAAATGGGGAATTTTTTTTTCAAATATATTTCAAGGAAATTTCCAAGTTTAAGTTCTGAGAAGCTGAAAGCTGATATCTTTGATGGTCCACAGATCGGGAAGCTTTTAAAAGATTCGAATTTTACAATTTCTACGAACAATGTTGACAAAAACGCATGGAATTCCTTTGCTTGAGTGATCAATAACTTTCTCGGAAATAATAAAACAGAAAACTATTCCCAGCTGGTTGAAGACATGTTAACTAACTACCAACAGTT
The DNA here is from genome assembly GCA_039766575.1 of Serrognathus titanus. Lineage (NCBI taxonomy): Eukaryota > Metazoa > Arthropoda > Insecta > Coleoptera > Lucanidae > Serrognathus > Serrognathus titanus. The sequence continues at coordinate 23,120,671 of CM077913.1, forward strand.
TGGTTGCAATATGAGCGTCAGAGTTCATTTCCTCCATAGTCATCTAGGCCGTTTTCCAGAAAATTTACGTGATCTAAGCGAGGAACAGGGAGAAAGATTCCAGCAGGACATTCAGTCTATGGAAGAACGCTATCAAGGCCGTTGGGATGCCCATATGATGGCTCACTATTGTTGGAATCTTTAAAGAAGTTCTCAAAAGACTGTTTATGCTCGCTAATCTTATAAAAGAAAGTCTTTATCTCTTTAAATTTACTTAGTAAAATGTTAAATTTAAAAATCTTTCATTTTTTGACAAAACTATCGCTGTTCGATATTTCAAAAACTACAGCAATAAAACTGATTGTAGTTCTTCAATGGGAGCCAATACTTTATATTTAAAATCATTAATAACATTGGATGCAACAAAAATGCTGTTGTACGGTGTAATTTTTTGTTATGTGTTTGTTTTGTTATGTCATGAATTATTAATGCGACTGTACACATCTACCGAGCGTCCAATGAGCTTAAAGTTTCCGAAAAAAAAGTTATATCCAAAGTGACATCCCATATTCAAGTAGGGTGTGAATAGATCGCCTGCTGTGATGGAAATAATATAAACACAAGATTTTTCGAACGGATGAGCGAGATACAAAATAGGTTAAAAATCGTGAGAGAGAAAAATGCGATTCTACGCTCCAAGAGTGAACGGAGTTAAATAAACGAACGTAGTTTTAGAGAAATTCAAAGAAAACATCTTTAAGGATCGGATTTGACCACAAAGGGGCGCAATCAATAGGCTCAGGCTCTAATTATACTAACACAGTAACACCATTGGAAAGTCGAGTTAATTCTGCACGACTTTAATTTGAGATTTATTATCTTGTCGCCATTAATATTAATATTAATGGCGAAGCTCTTGGAATATCGCACGCCGTCCTGATCTCGTTGAATACCTCCCGGTATAGTGCCCGGCGGCGGCGACTTGATTTCCGACGTGTTAGCTCCATGGTGTCGAAAGTGAAATCCGCTTCTGGAAAGACGACTGGGCCTAGGGCGTGCCCTTCCCTGTCTGGTCTCCCGGTGACGATGTTAGAGCGACAGGCACTACCCCGACCTTTCGGCAGCACTGCTAGCTCAGCTTTCGTTCAGTCTGACCTTTCGGCAACAGCGTTGGGCGAGCTCTGTTTCAGTGCCGTCCTGGCATGCTTTATATAGGCCCTTAATTACCTCGCGGCGTTCCAGGAACGCACGACCGGGCTTCGCTTCTGACCTCACAGATTTAATGACGTGTATTACGCGCACGTATTTACACGCGTTTCCGAAAACAGCAATTCAATAGCATAATAATTTGTTTTGCTATTTTATTAGGATTTTGTTGGATTTTTCAATATTAAAGATGATCAAAATGTCGTCCTTCCATATCCACACAGGATCTACATCTTCGTTCAAATAAGGACTCTGATTTAAAGATACATCTCCGAAATGTTCAGAAAGAATATTTTCCAAAACCGTTGTTATCTCGGAAACGGTTAATTTGCGGAGCTATGTACAATAAGATTCAAATTCGAGCTATTTTATCGCTTCTCGCTGTAATTCTTTCTAGCATGAGTGTAAATTAAGACTTTTTAACTTATTTTTTACCATACCACATGACCCTATAAATATTTAATGGCTATTTTGGACACCCAGTATATCGCCGGTGGCCATTAATTTTGGGACACCCGGTTTAGTGAAAAATAATGATGAATATGCTGATATTTACGAGTAAAAAATTAACAGGAGGGAACCTATGGAAGTGGGAGATTGCAATTAGGTTTTATGGAAGTTACCACTTTACGGTTAATCAATATGGAAGTTTGATGAGATCTGTTATAAAATAATTGGCAGATTTGATATTTGTATCTGAGTGTAGAGCAAATTTGTGTGTTTATTTAGCAACTATGATTAGTAGAATATACGAACGATACATTGATAGGTTATTATAGACTTCAGTTACAAAGTGAATGACTTTTAGAGTTTTTCGATGATTCGCGTATTGCAGATCCGCTTCTTTAAAACAAATCTTAAATCCGCGTTTATTTTCGACTACTCAGTTTAGCGGTGAAAAATGAGCGGTGAGGGGTTGAAAGAGTTAATAAAAATACACTAATATGAGTGCAACAAAAGATGTGGCGTCGCCTAAATTCACCATGTTCTTATTTTCGCTAAAAAAAAGTAAGATTTTTCGCGCGTAAATTTAGAATATTTGAATGAAGAAAAACATGACGCCAAAGAATATCGTCGCCATAGGTGGATAGCTTGGTTATTTGTAGGGCCGCCGTGTCCTATTGTGCACACAGGCGACCAAGAATAGAAGCGACCATAAGCAGAAAAATTTAATATAAAACACATAAAATTCAAAATATGTATAATAAGATTTTGGAACATTATCCTGAATCTAGAGATTTTTTTTATATTTCTGGTTATTAAGTATATCATTAAATCATATTTTAACGGCATTTCATTTACATATTGAGACAACATTGACATTTACCAACTTGTCTTATATTTGTAACTATACTTATTTATTGTATCTATATCTACTTATATTTTTATCTACTTCTCAGTATCCAAATATAAAAGATATTTCATTGCTGTTTTAGTGGTGTACGTCCCATATGATCACGTTGCAGCTTGATCATTAATAAATCATTAGTTTTTTTACCTAGTTTTAAAAAACTTTTCATATATACACTGCGTCCCCGCACTGAGTTCGCATTGCGCATTATCATTGATATAATGGATCAAAAGTTTTGGAATTCAGATTTCACGCTTTGCAGTTCAAGTCTGCTTGGCGCGAAACGAATTTGTGCTAAATTTGACGTCGAAGGTGACAGAATTAATGGAAAAAGAAATAAATCAGTGTAGGCACAGTGGTCTTCCTTTAAGATTTAGGAGAAAAAAAGATAAAATTAGGAAGGTATACTAAATTCCAACATCCTTGAAAGCAAAATAGAATTAGGATAATCACTAATAAATAGTTCAGTAGAGTTATAATCATATATGTATTGATCAAAAAACAAACATAATATAACTATTCGAATAATGCTCCACCCTCATTAGAACTCCTCTTTTTTTATCAATAAATACAGGGCGTTAGGGTTTTGAAATATTTTTTATAATTAGTTGAGTAGTTGCATAGCTGTTAGGCGTGGATTCGAATCCCTTCCTGGTGCATATGGGTTCTACGTGAGAGATGGATTGTGTCTCCCACTCACACCAGATCTTTCGAACTATGTTTTTGTGTTTCCCCAATTTGTAAGGCGAATGCAGATGAAGATAGAAGAAGGAATAAGCATCTAAGTCGGTCGCAGCCATCAACATCCCTCCCCAACAAGCTCTGTGAATTTGGGGAAAATTAGATGGCAAAAAATATAATTTTCCATAATTCTACTGTTCTTCCAAGGATGTTTGAGTATATAAGGCGTATCTCCTTAATTTTAAATGAGAAGCATTTTATCTTACTAAAATTTTCTTCTAAATTCACAAAGTAGGCCACTTTGCCTACATAGATTGATTAATATCTTCTTGCGTCAATTCCACCTTGAAGACCTTCGACATCAAATTTGGCACAAATTCATTTTGCGCTAAATAGACCTGAACTGAATTTTTGCTCCATTATACGTTACGTAAACTCAATCCGGGACACAGTGTATAAAATTATGGATTTCTCAAAAAGCTTGTTTTCAACAAAGCAAGTACAGTGGTTCTTAAAAGTATTCGAATAAAAAGCAATAAAATCGTTCAAATTTGACCCTTATGGTACATTTTCACAGTGCCAGGCATTCACGCCAGGCAGTCAGGCAGTCCGGATACTTTTAAGCACCAGTACACATATACGTCTTTTAGTTCCTAAATTCAGAAATACATCTGTAATTCGTTTAAGGTAACTTTACAATAAATCTACCAAGCGATCAAAAATAAAATGATTCAGAGTCGACCATGAATACTGAAAAAAAATTAATAATAACTGTCTCGAATTTACTAGCTACAGAAATTTTCATTGTTTGAAAATGTTTAGGTTGGAGCACAAAATATTTATCATTGAAAGTTATTTCAGAAATGGTGAAAAACTGGATCATTTTAATTTCAATCGCGCGGTAACTTGCTTTTGCTTAATACTTACGAAATAATAAAAACTGCATTGCCTGCTTGTGAATTATGGTAATGGAAAAGATTTTATGAAAATTAAAATTGTGTAACTGGCAATATAGAAAGGTTAGGAAAGAGTTTATACATGTATTTCGGCCTTATTGGGCCTCATCAGAACTCTGTACCTTAAGAAAATTTGGTTTATTGAAAAATTTAGAAAAACTTACCCCTTTTACCAATAAGGCCGAAATACATGTATAAACTCTTTCCTAACACTTTCTATATTGCCAGTTACACAATTTTAATTAATTTTCATAATTTTCATCTGGCAAGAAAACTTGATTTTATAATTGTCAATTTGTTGTCTTAGTAACATCAAACAAATATTTTAAAAATGTCACTTTTGTGGTTTTACTAGAGAATGCAATCGCTTCCTTGTATAATTTGCAAAAAATTTTCATATTTTTATCATTAATTCCTGTTCTTGTGTTTTGGGATTTTAGAAATTCAAAAAAGGGGTAAGTTTTTCTAAATTTTTCAATAAACCAAATTTTTTTAAGATACAGAGTTCTGATGAAGCCCAATAAGGCCGAAATACACGTATAATAATTTCATAATTTTCATCTGGCAAGAAAACTTGATTTTATAGAAAAGATTTTAATTCTTAAAAAATATTGACGATTTCATATCTCATAGAAAAATTAAAATGGTAATGTTAATAATGTTAACTTCGCTGTATCGAAGATAACGCGATTGTACGCAGGTCAAGCTAATTTATTGACGGTTAATATTTTCCAGGATTTTATTTTAAATATGCTCGAAGTAATTTCCTTCAGCAACGATATACTTAACCATTCTTTCTTTCCACTGTTCAAAAGCTCCTCACCAATCATCTTTCAGAATACCTTTAAAATAAATGTGAACTGCGGCATCAATCTCTTCTTCTAAATTCCTTTTAAGCTCAAAAAATAGCTAAAAGTCGCACATTGCTGAATCAGGTGAATGCAGCGGATCTTCTATTACTTTTATATTTTTTTCAGCCAAAAACTGGAGAGTTAAAGCTGCCGTATTGGACGATGCATTATCATAGTGCAGCATAATTTCCTTGTCTGGAACTCTACTGAACACTTCAGGCAAACATTTTTCAGTGGACCATTTAGCTGTAACTGTCTTTTGTCCATTTAGCTTAATTGCCTTTACTATGCCCATAATTCTGAAAAATACCGAATACATAATTTTTTTCATAGCCCGCTGCTTCTTGGTCATTGTTGGAATTTCCTCATCTTCGTGAATCCATACACGACTCTCTTGGCGGGTAGATACGTCGAAAAAGGGAACGTAAGTTTCGTCACCTCTCACTATTTTGGAAAAAAATTGGTGTCCGCCATTACTTAAGAAATTTAAAGTATCCTGGCAAATTCTTACACGCTCTGCTTTTTGGAAGTCAGAAAGGTGATGCTGCACAAAACGACTAACCACTTTTTTAAATGCAGGTGATCGTGTATGATTGTTCTAACAGCTGAGGATCCAATCTTGAGTTGATACTCTATTACTGCATAAGTGGCTTTATTGTCCTTTTCAAATAATTTTTTTGTCGGTAACAGCCGTAGGAAGACGACCTGTTCCTTTTTGATGCTGAACAGAATTCCTTTCACGTTCAAATTCCTTAAACCATCGATAAATTGTAGTAAGATGCTCGTTCACTAAAAGCTGAATTCAAATTCTTTTTGCACTCATAACATCATCATAATCATCAAAAATTCAATCCTTTTTAATATTTAATTTTGACTAATCATTTCTTTCTTACTTTGATACCAATATTCCTTATCGAATGTTATGATTAATGAATTGCTTGTTACTTTTTAATTTTAATTGGCGCTGTATATACTTAAAAACTTAAAAATATTAATTAAAAATGTAATAATAACATAAATGCATAGGTTAAAAAATACATTCTTCAGTTTCTGTTAATTTTTCTTCTTATATAAGCTTTAATAATTTTGTTGAGAATCAGTGATTCTCTCCATCTGAAGGAAATACATAAATTAAAAGTTTGCAGTAAGTCATCTGAAAACCTGTTTATCCCCTCTCAGATATACCGAATGGTTTTTACTTAGAAAATAGCGTTGCCAAAATTGTTATTTTTCGGAAATTAGAAAAGATTTCAACTAGATCCTTTCATTGTGTTGGCTTTACCCAACTGAACAATTTCAAGTACCGAGAATAATAATTTTTCAATTTTAGATATTTTCTCAAAATTTCACATGCCAAAATTTAATTTTATTAAATTTTCGTTATTAATTATTTGAGTGAAAACTTCAAAGATTTATAATTGGAAAAAATAATAGAAAACAGTAATTATTTCTACAGAAATTTTATTATTTACCAAAAAAATTTTCATCAATGTGTACCATAAAAAAGAGAGATGCATGTCTGAGATACCACAAAAGTTACATTACATTTGTTAGTTCTGTTAGATTTATATTTCGATTATTCTCTCACATTTCAACGTAATAGAATACACTGATCACCAAAAATTATGTTTGTTAGAAATACATTTTACATAAGGTGAAAAGATTGATGATTTGTGAATTTATTTAACACGTAACGCAACGTAACGTAAGATTTGGTATAGTTCCAACATTCAAACTTTATATTCAGACTTACGGAATTTTTTTCATAACATACTTTGATGAAAGTTTTTTTTGAGTTGCTTGTTATTTAAATGGCTTCTAAGAAAATATTTTTATTATTTTATAAATACATTTTAATTAAAAAGAAACGTTATTTATCAAATAAATCAGCCAAATTAACGCCCTACAGGCTCTTTAAAATTTTTCTATTTTCTTATTTGATTTCTTTGTCATTTTATTATTAAATAGTGTGTTGATAATACTTTTACACATTAATTAAAACAGTTACACCACAAAAATTTTCTTTAATTATTAAATCTTTAATAATAAGTATTACTTAAATTTCCAGGTACAATGCAACAACAAAAATAACATCATGCACATTTTATTATTTAAAATACACATCATTATTATACATATATTACAAATTGACATGGCCAACCACTGATATCACTTACAAATAATTATCTCGATTCAAGTACTATCTAACTTTGAAAACAGTAACTCTGTAAACAGTAACAGTACAAAATTTACTTTATTGTTAAATTACAACACTAATTTTAACACTTTTGTCTTCCCTACAAATCAAATGCACCCTTGAAAAATTAGTTTCCATTACATGCAAATAAACAGAAAACAATCAATATCATGACACCAAAAAGATATGTTAACAACTACCATCTATTAACAAAAATATAGAAATCAATTGAGTGATTTTATGTTAAAAAGCACAGCTTTCATTTACGTATGATTTTTACTAAAGGAAAATATAATACTGACAAATGCAACAATGAACAACACAATGAAGCAAATACAAAAACAGTTTAAAAATCTTGAGAATTATCACTAGATATATGACTAGCTAACAAGGTAGACAAACAAGTCTCGTTCTGAGTATTTTCAGGTAACATCATAACTGGTCCGTTATTGTTCTGCATGTCTGAAGACACAATAGTCATTAGCATATTTGGTGAAAGCAGACTACTAGAGGTCGGTATTGGACTTTGAGTCAACTGTCCTGAGAGTAGGGAATTATTTGACCCAGGGCTCATTTCTGGTATGTGAATAAAATTATGCTCAGAGTGTTTCGAGCTGATTGTACTGACAGATTGTGATTCCAGTTGAAGAGTATCAGATGGTGTAGAAGGGGCTGAATCAACTGCAGTACTTGGTGGGGTTATTGACTGACATCTTTGGAAATCATACAAATCTGGAGGAACTTTTTTATCTGTCCTCACATGTTCAATGAATGCCTTAATCTTGTTCACTAGAAATGGTGGAGCTTCGAAACCCTTCAGCTCCTGCAATTGAAGATTCGGACTATTTTTGTAATCATCTGCAAGAGTTAACTCTTTTATGTCATCCAGGATCATAAGATATGCTTTGCCACCACTAGGAGGCATCAAGTTTTTTGAAGCCAGCCATTCTTTATCTTCTTGGTCTCCCGAGTATCTCACCAATTCAGGATGTCTGACGTATAGACGGCCTCGAGTTTGTCCAAAACCAAGCACTTTATTTGCTTTTGCTCCCATTATGAAAAGGGTGTTGGGATGAATGCGATCTGGGTCCCATTTTGGACCTTCTCTTTTTAATGGTAATTTGTGTATTTGCTGGTGATCGACTGAGTACATCATTTTGAATTTGTGTCTTTTGTGATTTAATGAATGGCTGGTTTCTGAATCTGTATCAGATTCTTTCCTTTTTCTGTGAATCTAAATTGAAAATTATTAAGTTAAATTAAGCTCATTAAATTGTAATTGTTATTTTAATATTAATTTGACAGTTATTAAACTAAACTATTCCCATAAAGATAAAGCTTTTATAAAAATTGCCAAAATTCTGCATAGTAAATTCGTTCACTCACTTCCAAAATGGGGTGAATGAATATCTTCCTTTGTGTAAATTAATGATTAATATCACAGTAATACTATTATTATTATCATCATCTAGTAGTTTTAAATTCACTAATCTGGTATAATCAACTTTTTAAATTTTGACAATACTTACTATAGATGAATAACGAGCATCTACGTAACTTCCTACTTCTGTATCACTACAATCATATGGAGAGCTATCTCTTGATATTGCAGATGATCTATACATAACTTTAGCTTCCTCAAGCATCTGTCTGCACACAAATTTAACAATATCGTCATTAATACTGTCTTTTCCTAAATTGGTACGAATGTTATATATGGCAGGTTGAAAAAATTTCTACAAAAAACGACACATTTAAATGTGTGCATAGAGTGCACTTAAGAAAAGCTCACATCTAAGTATTTCTTAATGACACAGTCAATGTCTTTGTTTATAGCACTCTGCAAATTCTTCCTTAACAAATCCAATGACTTCGAAGGACTTGTAATACAACCATTTTTCATGTAATTCTTCACATCGTTTTTAATTCCGTTCTTAGAACCACTGTGAGAGGCAGCCAGGTTCATCAAAGTGACCTGCCTCATATTGAACGTATTTTTCTGCAAGACATTGCTATACAGCGAAAAGAATATTCAGTGAAACGTGCATTCCTTACCCATCCAACCATGTTTTGTTGCTCGTCCGTTTGTCCAGGAGCAAGGGGTGGTATCATTGTTGATATAAAAATAATTTTGTTGGTTGTTGTTATTGTTGCAACAACCTAACCTCACTCTTCTAACAACTCTTAAAATTTTAAAACTTGCTCTTATCAACTGAGATTATTCAAGCAGACTGGAATTTTAAAAAGAAATAAAATTAAAAATGTAAATGAAACTCATGCAAACTTACTACAAAAATACATAAACACAACAATGGATGGAGATATGTTTACGAAATTACTTCCGACATCTGCCGAATTTTTTTATAAATGAAATATCTAATAAAATTAGAACTTTCAAGAATTAAAGGAAAATATAGAAACATATTTATTTCATATTATCCTTTTATATTTTGAAATATAAAGTAAGTTCAATACTTTAAATTCATAGCGGAAAATGATTGAAGTTGTTACAGATTTCTGTAATTAATTTTTATAAATTGTATGAACGGCACAACATTTAATAAAGACCATGCAATTTCAATAAATAGTTTACATAATATTGATTATAAATAATATTGATTTACCGTTCAATTACAATAATGCATTAAAAAAATTTAATTTTTGAAAAACTATTGAAAGTAAGTATGTCCAAAAGATGGTGCCACAATCTTAAATTTTTAAACAATGGCTGCGTTCACTAGATGCAATCGTTAACTACTAAGGTCACACATGCTACATGCATGTGTTCGGTGGTTCTAGCATACCTGTTAGCATAGCGGTCGCCATATTTGAAAGCGTAAAAATTTTATGATGAATTTACACTGGAAGCGTATTAGCTAAGCTGTGTGGTGATTATTTGTTTGACATTATGTTGGTATTAGTGCTGTAAATTTGTTATTAACCGGATAATGAACTGGTTAATAACATCCGGTAAATAAAATTATTTACCTATGTGGTTGTTTATTTTGCACTTACCACCAATACTTTCGAGATATTTGTAATTAAGTCAAAAGTCATTTTGTTATTTACTTATACCGAGTGACTTTTAATGATTGAAAATTATTTTATTAGATTGGCAACACTTTTCAATGTTTATGTTGGTGTACTGGATTTTCAAATTCAAAATTTAAATTAGTCACTAAATTGTCAAATTGTCAAGTGTCAAACAAGAAAACTAAATAAATCAGATTTTTAAATTTATTATCAAAATGGTTTTGAGCACAGAACAAAATACATTTTTAGTAATGGCTTATTTTCGAAGCGGAGTGCAAAATGACAATGGTAATTGGATTTATTCACAGCAGCAGGCCTATGACGAATTTATTGAAATATACCCTGAACAACAAATTGAGTTTCGTCTTTTTTCACAACATTGTGCAAGAATAATTGAACGTTTCTTGCAAACCGGTAATGTAGGAAAAGGAAAATCCACTGGTCACCCCACTATAATAACACCCGATGTTGTACAAAATGTTAATGATATTGTACAACAGAATCCTCATGTTTCCGTACGTCGCGCGTCTCAACAAATAGGTATGGATTAGCAATAAATTTGGTTCTTTTAAGCTTTTCTATTTCAATTTCCTGTATTTAGGAGTTTCTTATGAATGTACTCGGAAGATCTTGAAAAAACACCTTCGTTTCCGACCGTACAAATTTTCGATGGTTCAACAACTTCACCCACCCGATTTTCTTCAACGCATTCAGTTTTGTCAGTGGTACAACAATAACTTGCTAAATAATATTGACCAACAGGATATTACTTTCTTCTCCGATGAAGCCTGGTTTCATCTCTCTGGGTTCATCAATTCACAAAATTACAGGACTTGGTCAGAACATAATCCTCATAATTTGATTGAAGTGCCTTTACACCCACTTAAAATTGGTGTTTGGGTGGCAATGTCTCGGAGAAGAATTGTTGGACCAATATTCTTCCGGGAAACAATTAATGCCCGCAGATATCAGAGACTTATAGCGTTTTCCACTGGCACACTCCGCGTACACGGGTGTACACTCTACCAGAATTATACGTTCCACTGGGGAGATACGATTACACCTACCGAGAACTGCGCATTCCACTGAGACAATTTGTTCTTTAGCAGTGCACACCAGTGTACACTTTTCTACACGGGCTGTATGAGACGGTGTGGAGAGTGCAAAACAAACATGGTGGAAAAATTTGTATTATTAGAGGAGTTACTAGAAACTGAATCGAGTTACTGTAGTGAAGAAGAACTTTTGGTGGCAGTTTTCAAAGAAAAATCGAAAATATCGAAAATAAAAATTTTTGTAGAAGATGTAGTTTACAATTTTCAAAAGAAAGAATTATGTAATTGACTTTTTTATGTTTTTTTTACCATTAAATCAACGTATTTGCAGTTTAAAGCTAATTTTAGAATGAGTTCTGCTACAGCTTCTAAATTATAGAGAATTTTAAAAATTCAGCATTCACACAATTACACGTTCCACTCGAAAGTTGCTCTGTTACAGAATTTGGTTTACTCTGCACTCATGTGTACTGTGGCAGATTCTGACGTCATTTGTTCGCGCACAGAGTGCGAAGGTGTAACTCAGTGGAAAACGCTATTATATTGGAACCATTTATAAACCAATTAGATGATATTGAATTAGCAAATGGCTACTTTCAACAAGATTCCGCCACTGCCCACACAGCACGAACCACAATAAATTATTTAGAGGAGTTTTTCCCAGGGCGTTTAATTAGTGCTGGTTTGTGGCCTAGTAGATCACCCGATTTGACAACACTGGATTTCTTTTTATTTCCGCATTTAAAAAATGTGGTGTTCCGTAATCATCTTAACAATTTGGAAGAATTACAGCACGCAATTGAACAAGCAATTGTAAATATCAGACCTGAAACGTTGATTAATGTATTCAATAATTTATCACAAAGGATTCAGTGCTGCTTACGTGAAGGAGGCCAACATTTTGAACATTTGCTGTAATCCATTACCGAACTTCTTATTTCCTTATTTAAATAATGTGGTGTTCAGAACATGTATTAAACAATTTGGAAGAATTGCAGCAGGGAATTGCAAATATGGGACCACCTGAAACTTTAATAATGCCTTCAATAACTTATCTCAAAGGATTCAGTGCTGCTTACGCAAAGGGAGCCAATATTTTTAGTTCCTGAATAATAATAATCTGTTACAACATTCTTCGTCATTACTGTAAACATCAATTTTAACCTATAAACTACACAACTAGTGATGGGACGGAATCGGATGATAATCGGAGCTGATTCCGATTCTTAAAATAATCGGAAGGTTCCGATTGTAGATACGGAATCATCCGATTCCATATTGATTAGCGTTTGCCTTCTATCATGTGTTCATTATTGAATCTGGTCAACTCACCTATGAAAATCATTTGTTTTCGAAAAGGCATGTCTTTACTTAATATACCCACTGACAGTTCTGTAACCTTACTTTTAATTTAAAACATCACAATTTATTAAACACAAATTAAAATTAAAATATTTCCTACACTAAGTGCTGGACATGTCCACCACGTTCTTCATAACACTTTAATATACGTCGTCTAACTGCATTTATAACATTATTTAAAATATGGGGTGACAGTTGTGGAACGTCAAAAGAGATGTCAGGCGCAAGCGTAAGTTACGACATACGTTTTTTATAGCTAAGCCTACTGGGACCGGATTCTTTTATGAACACATGTTATTTACTGTCAAGTTGACATTAACGATGGCTCTTGCTGATTTGATATACAGAGTTTTTTTTTTCTATAATACCTGTCAGTGTCAAAATTCTAGGGTTTCTATTGGAACCCTGCTTTTATCACTAAATGTAAGACAGAAATTTTTGAAATTTCCTATCATTAACGGAAGCATTTGACAGATATTTTAGAAAGAAGAAACGGAATATAATCGAACTTGGAACGTTGAAATCACTAGTCGATACATTGGAATATTGTCCTTGAGTTCTGAATTATGAGTTAACTTTAAGCACTCACAGTACTTAATCTGTTCGAATTGGTTTGCAAGCAAAGCGTGTTTTCACGGACCGATTTCAAGCAAATTAAAAATCTCCCTTCACACGTGTCCGACATACGACATCTGATTGTACGAAACGACTGCCTATTGGTTGAAATTTTTAAAAATAGTTTTGGCGGTACATTAATCCGATGGTTTTTAACTTTCTTCCAATATCGGATAAAGTTAAAAATATTTCAACTTTTGTCCGACGTCGTGTGTAATTTAACTTCACTTTTGCATGTTTTGAAAAATGAACAAGATAAATGAAATTATTAATCAAGATTTATGTGATTGATGACCATTTTCATCACCGAAACACATATACGATCCGTATATCGGATGTCGGAAGTCGTATACATGTGTTACACATTCACTTTCAATGATCGCGATCGTGCTGATCAAATCTATTTGTGTCTTTACAGTTCTATTATTCTATGCACTAAATTGAGTAGTGCATAGAGCATGAAATAAGTAAATTACTCATCTCATCACGGACATTACATTGCGGACGGCACATTTTATGAGCGTTTTTATCGCAATTCAGAGAGCCGCAATAAGAACCAAATTCAATTTAAGAAAGAAAACAAATTTATTAATACACTTTAGGAACGGAACAAAGGAAAACAATAAGTATAAGTAAATGTTTCTTTATATATCAATTTCTTGGATTAAAATTTTTATTACTTTCGTGGAATTTGCTTTAAACGTGGTACTTAGACATTTCTGAGATCACTTCTCATAAACAAAAGAGTTTAGTCATAATTCCGATTCCGATACATATTCCGATTATTTCTGTCATCCGATTCCGATGATTCCGATTCTTGAAATCATCCGATTATGCCCAACACTATACACAACCACGCAAAATTAACGAACTTAACAAATACTGCCAATTCCTCAGTGTTCCCAACATACTATATTTGCCTCAATCATTAAAAGTCACTCGGTAGCATTTTCGATTGATTGCTTTAAAGCACTCTTAGAATATCTCCATCACTTATTGTTACATTAGGTTAAAATAGGATGCAAATACTCTGAGAGTGCTCCAGAGCAGTCAATCGAAAACGCTATTAATTCACCGTTTAACTGATTGGTTAAAAATCGTAAATTAATTAAATTATATGATTTAGCGGTCAATTTGCAACACTAGTTGCCGTTTTCATAAAAAAATGCCTCTGCGTCAAAAATTGGTAAAATTGACGTTGAAGTAAAAGTCATACAAAACATAACTATATCATTTTCTTACATCAAGATTGAAAAGGAAACAATACTGAAATATTTGTAGGTTTTTACTTTGGCGATTGATGATGTAGAGCTCATCTCTTATGAAAAATATCATATCTCGTGGACTCGTGGTTCACCAGGAACCAGTAGTAATCATAAGCGCATTCAGATTTGTTTTGTTCTGCTGAACGCGAGCATTGGCGGATTCAACCATTAGCAAACACATTTCAAACATGCTGGTGAACGACCAGTGATTTCGCAAATCTAGCATAGCGGTCGCCATATTTGAAGACGTAAAAATTTTATGACAAACTTGCGCTAGAAGCATGTCAGCTAAGCTGTGTAGTGAATATTTGTTTGACAACGATATGTTGCTATCTCATAGGCCGCGTTTACCAGATACAATCGTTAGTAAGCTGATGTTAAAAATGCTGATTAGTGTTGGGCGATTCGAATCATATTCCAGATTCGTATCAACCGAATCCGTGCCGAAAAAAGATTCGTATCACCGAAATATATTAGTCAGAACCACAAAGAATCGCGGGCTACGATCAGTGCAGCAAAATTAATACTATAGAGGGTGTTACTGAACTTTTGTCATTAATTAAAACCACAAACAGTACTCAAGTACTTCATAGCTTTGGGCAATTGTCTATAACTTGGGTAAAAATTATTTTTCTTTTTCATAGAAATCATTTAAAGGGCGCTGGATACGATTTAAATGCCCCAGGTTGAACATGTTTACAGCTATTAACTGTCTGGCACACAGATGATTATACTTAAGGCAGGTCAATATTTCGTGCTTAATTTGAAACTAAATAACTTTTACAATCTTGGTTTCCGGGTTGGGAACCGCGTCAATTCTTCGTCTTGCCGACGTTTCGTCCATCTCGCCGTGGACTTCACAACAGCAGCAGCGACTACATCAGCAGCTACAGCCTCCAACGAAGCCCTGAAGAAGTCCACGGCGAGATGGACGAAACGTCGGCAAGACGAAGAATTGACGCGGTTCCCAACCCGGAAACCAAGATTGTGATGGACAACGGCCGCGGAAGCCTTCAAACCAAACTAAATAACTTTTATAAACACTTAAAAGTTTTTGAAATTATGTAGGCATTGCAATTAATGAATCTGTTTTGTATTGATCCGTATTTGTATTTGGTCACAAAACAGCTTTTAGGACGAGGCAATAAATTTATAAACGTACCTATTTATAATTTTGATAATGAAAGACGCACTACAAATGCAGCGACTCGATTGCAACTATTTTCACAGTAATTTAGATAAAAATATACAAACGTTGATCACTTGATTTCTTAATGTTCACCATTTTCTAGAAACAAAATAAATTTCAAAAATTCACGCGTTTCGTAAAAATAAATGTTGAATTAAAATTTCGATTAAAGTACGCTTGGACGAGAGTTTTTTGTGTATTTATTGGTACTTTTCGTTGGCAACCCTGCGAGTAAATCTGTGTGCAGTTAAAAATCAAAGATTCAAATTGCATTCATCATTTGTTTCATGCATTTTAGTATCGATGTATAGAGTACTGACTGATACCAGTACTCTATTTATTCTATGGATGCTCTTCCCGATTCGGTACATCAAAACAAGATATTTCACCAAAACATCTATTCAGTGTCGATGCGGTGTTCGGTGTTCGCCCGTATCGATTCGGTGTCCGGTGTTCGCTCGTATCGATGTACAAACTTGCCGCCAAGAAACCCAACTGAAAACATTGTTGTTGTCGTTGTTTTTTTACGTGATATTGTGATACGATCATTTTTTTTAATGGAGAGATACTATATTAATTAATGTTTCAATCTTTTGTAAGATATTTCCATAAACCGGCAAAACTTATGTTGGTAACCAAGCTAGTTACGACTCAAGTTGGCAGCACTGAAATATGAAGTTAACTTAAGTGTATTATGTCGTTTTCCTTTTTTATGTTACAAATGTGCGAATAAACCAAATAATTAATAAAGTAGAAACTTTGTTAAAATATCGGTAGCCTACCCTTTATAATTTGTAAGTTTTACTTCTTTCCGTTTTATTTCATTATTGCTAATATTCGGCAATTCATTCATTTTAAATTTGCCGCCAATTTAAATAATATCGATAATATCACGTATGACAAACTTATAAATTCAAATAATATCGATTCAAAAAAAAATTAGTAAGAGCATCACTAATTTATTCAGTACAAAGATTCAATTCATTTGATTCTTATCGATACTCGTACCACTAGTCTGATTTGAATCTCAGATTCGTACCGTTCGAATTCAAACAAGGATTGATATCATTTATTCGAGTACGACCCATCTCTAGTGTTTACTGATGATAAAATAACCATACTTGTACAAAATCAATACCATCACAAAAACACAAACTACGTTCAAAAGTTTTTAAGGGGTCCTCTTTACTAGAGACGGGATTTTAGGTCGAAAAGCTTTATCTTTTCGTGTAATGACTCTATTTCTAATGAGATATAGAGTCTTGACCCAATTCTATTTTACCTAAATTACCATTTTTCTTCTTTTTTTTCACCCATTGTAACTTCTTCCACCTAATTTTCTTATTTTTTACCTAAATAATACCTATTTTTACAAATTTAGAAATTTTTGTATCTAAATGGTACTTTTTTTACTGACACCATTCCTAAACATAAATTGCTATGAATGTGATTGATTACAGTTTACAGGTTCCGAAGTTCTATGTAACATAATCAAATATTGTTGGAAGAAACTTTTTTCCTAATTTTTTTGACAAAGTGAAATTTTTATGATATCAATGTTATTGATTATATAATTTCCAGATGGTAGACGAGCAAGAAACCAAAATATATTCATGTCACTCCAGAAGAAACGTCCAGTTTTACAAATTCCAAGTTGTACAATACTCGCGTTGATATAAGATAAATTTAAAAATATGTAAAATTTCTTTTTTCATTTTAAGCCATGATTTCGTATTTGAGATCTCATAATAAATCTGAATTTTTCCAAACAATATTTTCGGACATTTTGAAAAATAAAAGTGCTTTACTCTTATGTCGATTTCAAATATTTTGATTCTCTCGGTATGTGACAAGATATATTCAAATTTTGATATATGCATTTTGAGTTTGAGGAGATGCAGGAGAAATCAATAATAAAAAATTAAGGTAATAACAGTAAAGGTTGGCAAGAAAATAGTTGTTGTTATAATTTGAGTTGTGGAAAAGGCACTGACACGAATTAGATATTTTAATTAATTGAAGATAACAGAATTGATCGCAAATAATTGTGTTCCAACAACAAAGTTACACCATTGTTTTCACACACAAACATAAATAATTGAATCTACATTTTGATCAATAATTTTGTATTGCTTGCATGGCGTTATGTAGAAGTGCTTACTGATGTCCTTATTAGATAGTAAATAACTGTTGCAAAACAGAAGATTGATTATATTACAGAAATATTCTAGATGCAAACCTTCAATTATTATTGACCACAGTGTATTTTACCACAAGCCATTTAATACTATAATTGAAGACCTCTCTATTCCCCAAGGTTTTAAAGACAAAGTAAATCTTAGAATTTGTAATTTACAATAATAAAAGAAATATTTATTTATAAATATCTGGCAAGAATGTAAATTAATGAATTCAGTTGTAATTAAGATTTTCAAAGTTTTTTCATTCAGATTGTTTATTTCAATAAAAACAAATAGAAAGATTTTATTAATAAAATATACTTAATACTTTATTCATAGCACTTCATATACATACAAAAGTATTTAAAATGCTATGTATATCATAATAATAATACCACATCCTCGTTGCCCTCAAGTGAAAAAATCCAAAGCATCATTTTTTTATATGGCATTTAACATTTAGAACGAATACTGCAGGCGTCACCTGTGAGTTTCTTCTTAAGATTTTCGGCCAGTTGATCAATAAATTGGAAGGTTTCAGAATAATCAGACCGTTGTACATTGTTCATGCCCTTAATTGCAATAGCCAAATCTTTAGTCATGATTCCAGATTCGATAGTTGAAACACAGACTTGTTCCAATGCAGTGGCAAAATTTTTAAGTTCCGGGTTATTGTCAAGTTTAGCACGGTGTATTAACCCCTGCGTCCATGCAAAAATCGATGCAATGGGATTAGTCGATGTTTCTTGTCCTTTCTGATGGAATCTGTAGTGCCTTGTTACTGTACCATGAGCAGCTTCTGCTTCAACTGTTTTGCCATCAGGGCAAATTAAAACTGATGTCATCATGCCGAGAGAGCCATATCCTTGAGCAACTGAATCAGACTGAACATCACCATCATAATTCTTACATGCCCATACAAATCCACCCTCAGATTTCATTGCATAAGCAACCATGTCATCAATTAAACGATGCTCATACCAAATTTTCTTTGCTTCATATTTAGACTTGTATTCTGCCTCATAAATTTCTTGAAATATATCTTTGAAACGACCATCATACTTCTTCAAAATTGTGTTTTTCGTGCTTAGATACAGAGGATACTCTCTATCTAAAGCAAATTTGAATGAGGAATGTGCAAAGTCCTTAATTGATTCATCGGTGTTATACATGCCCAAGGCTACTCCTGCTCCCTTGTATTCATGTACGACATACTTAATTTGCTCTCCACTTTTTGGGGTGTACACCAGTTCGACCTTTCCTGCTCCAGGTACTACAAAATCAGTTGCTTTGTACTGATCTGCGTGAGCATGACGGCCAATAATAATCGGTTTGTTCCAGCCAGAAACCAAACGGGGAATGTTTTTTGTAATAATTGCTTCCCTAAATACTGTTCCACCTAGAATATTTCTGATTGTGCCATTTGGAGACTTCCACATTTGCTTTAGCTTAAATTCCTCGACTCTCTTCTCATCAGGTGTGATTGTGGCACACTTAATGCCAACATTATACTTCTTGATGGCTTCTGCACAGTCAATCGTGACTTGATCATTGGTTCTGTCACGATTTTCAATGCCCAGGTCATAGGTGTGCAGTTCAATATTAAGGTAAGGAAGAATAAGTTTTTCTTTAATGGCATCCCAGATTATTCGAGTCATTTCATCCCCGAGGATATCGACAACCGGTCCTGCATTGATTTTACCCATCGTCAATGGAGTTTTACACTGTGAAATAAAAAAAAAAAAATTCATGTGATAAGAGTCTGACTTTTCTTAAACATATGAATGATAAAAGTCTGCAGACTGTGTTACATAATTCAGATTTCATCAGAGGTTTAAGAGTATCATATATGAGATGATACACTTATAACTTTACATAAAAAATTATTTTTATCTAAGGACATTAATTTCTGATAACTGCATCACCTCATTTAGATTTTTATGATGAACATAGGCGTACATTTACATAAAAAGTGATGGAAGCATATATCTGCAGCGGTAAAATTTTTGAAGTACATGATTTGCACGTAGGTGTTTATCTAATGACTTTATTGATTATTGTTATCAATTTATTGAGATTTTCATAATTAAATAATAAAAACTGATAAAAAATTAAGAATGTGTAATGAGAAAATTAGTTTTCCATACATAATATATCCACAAAACAATTTTAATTATATTTCAAGGTTAAGAATAATTAGAATTACTATGATGCAAGCAAACTCGATTAGAAGGTTTATAAAGTAGACTAAAAAATAGAGATAAAATTGAACTTTTTGACCGCGGAAGTTTCATGTTATTCCACTAATTTAATCTAATGAGAAAAATACCTGTATCTTATTTATTAGTCTTAATATATATAAAATACATTTATGTGTACACCTAGATGACATAATTTACATAATTAAATAATATACCTGTTAGGTGCAACATACTTACAATTAATGACTTCTGAATGAAATACGACCACCTTTCACCACTGCCAACGAGTTTTTAACGTGGAGTGTCAATCCAATTGAAATTTAAAGTAGGGAATGACTTGCTTATCAATGACGTGTAGTCGTAAGCGGCGGGGTAAAGGTTATTAATGCAAAAATTTCGTAAAAGAAACTGCCGAATAATCGTGCGACTAACGTGACTGAGACAGATGAAGATTAAGAATGTTTTATCGCTGTCTGGTTGATAAAAATACTATTGTTAATTATTGATGGGCGTGAACGTAATGAATTACGATATGCCAATGACATTATTTTGACAGATGAAAACAGTGATGCCAGACGATCAAAATTTAAGTCACCTGTTCAGCTTACAAAAGTCATAGTTACCAACGAAAAAGATCAGTACGATTTATTTTAATTTTCGTCTTTATTATTGATGCTTTAAAAATTATGTTAAATCTTTAGGTACAAATTTAAATTTATAGCCCAATTTATGCAAAGCAGTTTAGAATTTACAAATAATAATTAAATAAAAGTTACTAAATGTCATATAATTTTTGTTATTGGCTGCGTTCCGCCAGAGATAGCGTTTACATTCCGCTATTGCTACGTAGCGGAACGATAATTCGTAGCGTATGTAGCTGATTGTGAACTGGCTGAACGGGTTTTTCATTTTGTTTGAGGTTAATTCTTAATTAATTCGATTTCATAATTAATGACTAATAAGAACTAATGGAGAATTAAAATTAATGTCACTTTTAACCTGTACAAATTAAAACCTTCATACAAAAACTAATTGTGTTATTACAAAGAAGGAGAATTGATTTCAAAAGTTACTGCAGCATCGATTGGCAATCATATGCTCAGACATAACCAAAAACAACAAGCCGGATGCTAAACTTCCGCTAAAAGAGAGCGCTAAACCAAGTGGCCGCTATATTTTAAATCGCTTTTTAAAAAAGCTACGTCGCTAGTGCTAGTTGTGGCGTTGTTGATTTAGTTTATGTCTGAGCATATGATTGCCAACTGATAATGCTGCAGCACTTTTGAAATCAATTCTTCTTCTTTGTAATGACACAGTTAGTTAATTATATTAAGATTCTAATTTGTACAGGTTAAAAGTGACATTAATTTTAATTCTTCATTAGTTCTTATTAGTCGTCAATTATGAAATCGAATCAATTTAGAATTAATCTCAAACAAAACGAAAAACCCGTTCAGCCACTTCACAATTAACTACATACGCTACAAATTAGCGCTTCGCTACGTAGCAATAGCGGAATGTGAACGCTATCTCTGGCGGAACGCAGCCAATATCTAGGTTTTACGAAAAAGGAGCATAAAATCCCGATTTTGTAAAAATAATTACCAAGTAATAATTCCACAACAAAAATCACTAGATCTGGTGATAAATCACCACCTCGAGTAAGAAGTAACACTGAATGAGAACGACAATCCATACGATCCATACATTTTACAATTTAGACATTAAGAATTTTTTTGATTATTTAACACTCATGTCGACATGTTGCAACTTGAAAGTTGCAAGGGGGCTGTCGAGTGGCTTATCGGTAGCAAAGCCATGACGCTTGGCGGTGTGAATTAGTATCCCACCAGGGCCATTGATGTCTGCTCTAAAACAATTTGAGTGATTTTTGACTTTTCATAATTTTTGACATGTGCATTATCAATAATTAATTAAAAAAATTTTGTAAAAATTTTGTTTTGTACGAGTTTGAACTTCGTCTTCGTTATTGTCGAAAGATAGGAAGAGGGCATTTTGAGCAGTTATTTTGATCTTGGTGCTGTTACTTTTATTTTGATTAAATACATTATAATCTAATTTTAAACTAGGAGGAGTGATTTGAATTTTGCCCGACAAAAACTGACAAAGTTATTGGGTGTTTGACAATCGATTTTACACAAGCCTTCAATTTAAACGGAAAAATTAACATCTTTCATAATTCATGTGACAATTTCAGTTAATTTTAAACTAGTAAGCAAACCTGTTGATAAAATTGGTAATTTGAAGAATTTGTAAACCTCCGAAGCAAGCCAAATTAATTTCTGATTTAGTATTACAGTGTGAATCTACCTAACACAGGCCGACAACAGTTATTCTTCCTAGTTTAAAAACAGGCTGTGGTTACTTATCTTTATCGATTAAACAAGATAGACTGGTAATACAAAGGAGAACGATTTGTTTGAAAGCAACAACAGATATTGCGGAGCGAGGGAGAGGTGGGGTACTATTTATTTGTTTTATTCATTTATTTTATTCATTAAATAAGGACAACTTGAAATCAAAATCGAATATTGCACAAAATATATTTATTAATTGAAATAGCAGTAGATTATTCATTACGAAAAATTATTACATTGAAGACCTATACGCGCAATAAAAAAATTATCTACGCCCATGAGTTTTGTTACGTCACACGACATCCGCCGAAAATTATCGACTGCAATTTGAAAGTAACCAATCACTAAACTAGTCCTTGCAAACAGATCCCCCTTCGCCCCGGTGAACGTGTTGGCTACATTTCATAGCTCATTTGTCCAGTCTATCTTGTTTAATCGTCAAAGGTACTTATACTGGATTCATGCTACATCAATTACCACCATGAAGGGAGTAGTAACTGGCAATCGCATCTGCTACTCTTGCAATGTAAATTTTGTGGACCTAACAGACACTGCACAAACACCTTTTATGACCCTATTTATATTTCACACTCGTGCTGTGTCCGTGCAGAAATAACGAAATTTTATACCAGTTTGTGGCATCATTGGCGTCTAGCGTTTGGATTGTTTCAATGTTTACTAGTGATCTGTTTTGTGTTTGTCCTTCATTCCATGTTGATTAACCATATTATATTTAATTTATTATTATATTATAGGAACCATACAAATTATCCTCCATTTTGTCGCCAAATTGGCGGCAAATTTAAAAATTGTTTACAAGTTTTGCCATTTCATTAAAGATAATTTAGGAAACCGAAGTAATTTACAGCACATTTCAACTTTGACAGTCAAATATTGTATTCCCTCAACTAAATTAAGCCATCTTTAGTTAAACTACAACTAAGTTAGTTGCCGTATCTTACTTTTGTGTGCAATATTTTTCTCAGAACGACCGGAATAATTTGGGACCGCATAACTTGGCACTTTTTTATATTACTTCTGTCACTTTGACTTTTCTAAACTTTAATCCGCCATTTTGGCGCCGTTACACAGGCTTAGTGAATGGCGCTTTTATTATCTAGGGACTTTAGAATCTATTAGTCTCTAGATAATAAAAATACCGCCATTCATTAAGCCTGTATAGCGGCTCCAAGACGGTGGATTAATTTTGAAAAGTCAAAATGACAACAAAATGTCTAGTTATACGGTCCGAAATTGATCCGGTGTTCTGAAAAAGATTTCAGACAATTTTTAAGTCCCTAGAAATGAGACTCGGAAACTAACTTACAATTAGTTGTAGTTTAACTAAGATGGATTAGTTGAGAGAGTACGTCAATCGCAACATTTGAAAACAATTTTTAAATTTGCTGCCAATTTGGTGACAAAATGGAGGCTAATTGGTGGTAGACAATTGTAAATATACAACATTATAGATATTATTACCAATAAAATGTCGTCAGTGAAAAGTGTAATTTTTTTAATCATGTCTCACAAGCCGTGGAAACGCTTCCAAAAATTAGTAATGGCAACATATGTACATCATTTGTTCATTGTGTCTAATGTTAACAATGCTACTAACTTGTAAAATTTTTAGTGGTTTTAATTTTACAAGTTTGTAGTCAGCAAAGGTGAAATGGCAAATGGTGGTTTACAGTTGAGTTACAAGTAAAAGTATATATCTACAAAGCTGCGTAAAATTTTGCATTAACGCTTGAAATTGAGCCAGTAGAAAATGTCGAATTTTAAAACCAATGCAAAACACCTAGCAATGAATTCGGCTTTATTCTAAATTTTACAAAATAAAATCAAGTTTTCTTGCCAGATGAAAATTATGAAAATTAATTAAAATTGTGTAACTGGCAATATAGAAAGTGTTAGGAAAGAGTTTATATTAATAAACCCAATTTTTTTAAGGTACAGAGTTCTGATGAGGCCCAATAAGGCCGAAATACAATTATAAACTCTTTCCTAACACTTTCTAAATTTTACATTTAATAGAAGTATGTTTAGATCCGCGAATAGTTGCAATTTAACGTTTTTCTTGGTGTTACTAAGAACTGTTCCGTGTTCCATATACGGAGAGTATGACATGTTCGAAAAGAAAATAGCTAGACCACTCAACTACTCAGTTGTGCGAACAAAAGTAATTTTTATGTGCAATGTTCATTGCATTACCTCCACGTAAAGCCTGCCTAAGCCTATGTTCATAACTTGTGTTCAAAAACACTTTATGAGAATGTAGTTTGCTTAACATTTGCATAAAGATGCACATTAATCTAAATTTGTTTAACGTTCCTTGACTCTTTATATTTGAGAAAATATAATACTGTTATTCAACTTTTCATAGAAAATTACAAATAAATTATGAAATAATCTTCGAATATTTTGTAAAGTATCCTATTTTGTATACTTCTGATATTGCTGGATCAGTAAAGAAATAATATTTAAGATCATATTTTATGTATTTTGCAAATGACTTGAGCAATATTTTCCCAATCATATTTAGCAATAGTAATTTCATAAACATTAAACAATAATATTTTATAGTAACTTATGTTTTTAGAGAAACCTTGAAGTAGTAAAAATAGATAATTAACTTAAATAGTTTACGATATTTTAAAGATAAGAACATTTGCTGCAACCGTACGTATCATATACGTTTCTTGTTTTGACTGGAATAAATTTTGAAAGTCTAATTTACAATTTAAATAGTACGTTTTGATGACGTATGCTGTAGACAACAGTTTAAAAATAATGAAACGAGCTGTTTTTTGGCGGTGTACTATTTTGAAATTATTTCAGAAAATGTGCATTCTTTTATGTTGAAATAATGGCGTCATGAAGAAAATGTTTTGGAATATTATCAATTTAACGAAAGATGAGCCCTGATCATCTCATCAATCACCGAAGCTTAAACCCGACAAATATTTCAGTATTATTTCCTTTTCAATGGTGGGTAAGAAAAGGATAGTTGTGTCTCTTACTTCAACGCCAGACGCATATAATTTATGACGCACGTCTCATCTCTTATGAAAACGATAATACAGAGATGGATACATTTCGCAACTAGATTAACGATACGATATATCGGTATCATATCAACATAAAATAATTTTCCACCGTATCGAGACGTTGCATTAAATATAGTATCGTGCCGACAATAATGATATTATCTACCTACTTATGAATAGAATTGAATAAAAATATAAAATATGTTTTTTTAAGGATTTTTATTTATTTTCGTTAATTGAGAAGTTATCTTCATTTTTGTTGAATTATTGTTGATTTTAAAAACATTTATTAAAGATTTGAAGCAATGTTTGTAAGTTTGTGTCGCATCTGTTGTGGAAACAAGTTTGTCTTGTTTTATTTTGCTATTGATAACACTTTGTATTCTGCTATTGATAACACTTTGTATTCAGAAGACTGAATACACACCTAGTAACTGGCGCCCTCTAAGCGTCATGCGCCCAAGTTGACGTGATTTTTAACAGAATTTTGATCTTTTCCAACTTAAAAAATAAATTTTCTAACTTTTTCAATTATTAATGGGAATTTAGTATATTCTGTAATATTTCTTGGATTTTTAAGTCAAGCAAAACCTTTAATAAAAAATGTTTTTTTTTTTCGAAAAGTGAAAAATAAAAATGTTTTACTTGTACTGAACTCACAGTGTATATGTATATAAAAGAGGAAAAGACAAATCATAAAAGACCCAGGAAGCAAGAAATTGAAGATTTCAAAATTATAAGCCATTTGTAATTTTTTTCATTATAAATTGTAATATTTTTGGAATAACAAATAATAAATATCAGAATTTTTCATTATGTTATAATGAAATAACCTAACATTGCCATAAACAAAAGTATCAAAGCATGGCATGAACTTCTAGACCACATAAACCCAAGGTCACTAATACAGATGGTCAACAAAAATTCAGTGCATGCAGTAAAATTTTCAGACAACTCCGAATTTTTCTGCGAAGCGTGTCAGTATAAAAAATCACAAACAGCCACACCAAAAATCTGTCGAAAAATCGAAGTGGGTAATGTTTATACCACGCGATCAAAAATAAAACGATTCAGGGTAGACCATGGATGTTTGGAAAAAAATTATTTCAAGATGTTTCAACACAAAAAAGTTCATTGTTAAAAGTTATTTCAGAAATTGTGAAAAACTGATTCCGGCCTACTCTGACGATTTTATTTTTGATCGTGGGTACTTGTAAATGAAACAAAAAAATGCCTGTAGATTCCGTCAGTGGAGCCAGATTCTTTACAACATTCATCGACGAAGCAACTGGATTCAGGTATGTATATTTTCTACGTCATAAAATTGATGTCTTTCAGAACTTCAAGATTTTCGAGAGGATGCTTTCAAACAAATTAAATCGTACCGTAACAATTCTGCAACGAGGTGATGAAGGAGTATCTTCAATTGCACAGAATCCAACTATAAACGACAGCGCCATACTGTCCCCATTAAAATGGGAAATCGGTGCGAGAAAATCGCACAGTCGTTGAAAGCACAACATCAATGCTTAAAGCAAGAATTTATTTATTATTATTTATGGACCGAAGCAGTAAACACGGCAGTGTATACACTCGATCGCACACCCTCAAGCAAGTAACACCATATGAACTATGGATGAAGAAGAAGCCAAATCCGTCACACATGAGAACTTTCTGAGCAGACGCATATGTTCACGTACCGACTCAACTAAAAAAGAAGTTCGACTCGAAATCGAAAAAGATGATGCTGGTTGAATACCAAGGAGAATCTGAAAATTACAAACTATTCAATCCAGACACGAAATGTATTATAAAACCGA
This sequence comes from Serrognathus titanus, assembly GCA_039766575.1. Lineage (NCBI taxonomy): Eukaryota > Metazoa > Arthropoda > Insecta > Coleoptera > Lucanidae > Serrognathus > Serrognathus titanus. The sequence continues at coordinate 23,148,040 of CM077913.1, forward strand.
GAGACGTGGTCTTCGATGAAGGTGAAATAAGTTTTGATCAACAAGTGTCAACGGTGGATATTCCCAATGAGGACTACAACTACATCTGTACCAATGAAGAGCCCTGAAATCGAACTTCCAAACGGAGATGAAGTTGAAAATGATGAGTGACACTGTAGAAAACGTCAACAAAAAAAACCATTTAGAACTACGTGACAGAAGTAAATTGAAGCGGCCCATAAGGTTCGACACAGACTTCGCCGAATTCTGTGAACCAGCTTTTTACCAAGAGGCAGTCAGCGGCGCGGAAGCAACAAACTGGCTACCAGCAATAAGAGGAGAGCTGTCTGCCCACGAGAAAAGAAAAACTTGCCAATTGATGAAACAAGAACTTGGACAAAAGAGTATCCACTCAAAATGGGTTTTCAAAGTTCGATACAACTCAGCAGAAGTCTGTCGCTACAAGGCCAGACTTTGTGCAAAAGGATTTCAACAAAAATCAGTTGTAAGGTACGATTTACTACGCGTACTACTAGCACAGACAGCAGAGGAAGGCCTCGAACTGCAACAGTTTGTATAATACCACAAAACACCAACTTGAAGGAAATTTTATCCTCTGGAACATGTCCCTTAAATTTGCAAGGTGTTCTTTGAAGATTCAACAATCACATCATCCAAGTACACGAAGCAAGTTTTCCAGCTAAGTTTGATCAATATCAATTCCATAAGTCGTTCAAAAATGGCTGGGGCGCACAGACATCACTTTGAATTGCCATAAACCATTTTCTGACGTCTTTTCCTCGTCTTTGAGATCCATGCCAATTGATCAATAGCCACCTTTCAAGTCTAATGAAGAAAACCATTTTGCACCAGATAAGGTATCTATTGTGTCATCGATCCTGGGCAAGGGATAACTATGCTTTTTCGTGACATCATTTAATCGCCTATAATCCACACAGAAACGTGTGCTGCTATAATTTTTAGTTCCCAATACAACAGGAGATGGCCATAGACTTTGCGATGGTTCTACAACGCCTTGCTCCTGCATCTTCTTGATTAAATTGTCGGCTTCTTCTCTTATTGCCAGTGTTTATTCTGTGCGGTACAATGTCTGTTCGGGTTAAGTCATCATCGGTATAAGCAAAGATTCCTTTGAATCTTCGAAACAGCACTCGCATGTCTTCTGCTTCTTTGGATTTCAACAGTGTTGATGTATCTTCCAATAATTTTTCTAGTAGTGGTGGTAGAGCGTCAGACTGATGCCGAGGCGGATGCATCGTTTACTTGAATATGATTTATAGAAGCAATCGTTCCACATTTGTCCACTACTGTTCCGCGAGGTATAATAACTGGATAACTGTTGACATTCACAAGACGAACAGGAACTGCTTCTTGAATCTTCACCTGAGTTCCAATCAGTAAAATTCCTTTTTCGGCGCAATTAGTTTCAATTGGTTCGATGAATCCAGCAGAATAGTTAGCGAGATTACCTTCCATTTTGTCAAGATTAATTTGTCAGTTAAGGCTGGAATATTCACATTTTCCTTCAGCTTTATTTTCAGTACGGTAGGTAAATTTTCAAGGATATGGAGAGGTGTCTCTCCAGTTCCAAGAACGTTATCCTTTAGAGCTACAACCAAGCCGGTTTTGTTCATGAAATCCACCTCAAGTATGAAGTCATTTGCTGCTAAATTCTGTGACTAATTTTCATATTTCCAATTTTCATATCTGTTTCGGTTTTACCGCAAACGGTGATATTTGACAGTTTCCATTTTGGTAGAAGGTCTGTTGTTATAATGGACACATTCACTCCAGTATCGATCGTGAATTGGAAGGATCTCTTGCCAATTTATCCACCTACTATCAAACAATTTTCATTGTTTCCTCCCATGGAAATGGAAACAATCCGTAAAATTAGACAGCATGGGCCCCTTTTTGCTGGCAGGTTTTTGTTTAACGATTCACTGTCATCATAGTGGCGCGGTTGTTAGGGCCTACAGCTGAATTGCAGATCACCTTGTTGACCACAGTTCCAATAAGTATTACACATTTCTCTAGCTACTTCAATCAGTCCCCAAACTGTATTAGAGCATCATCAATGAATGTTTTACATCTAACGCAAATGTAGAAACTGATCATTACTTCAATGGGCGACTGTTCCGATAGTTCCAAACTAGTTACAAACTGCTCTATGAACAAAACTATAGTAGAGATCATTTCCTTCTCGATCGAACGTCGATCCATCTGGTGTTCGTGTCGAAACTCACTGGAACAATCGAGAAGCTAGATGGCGTCATCAAATCGATATAATTAAATAGATATGGGCTAGGCAATGAAGCCGGTGCAATGAAAGCAAATTACAATTTATACAAATATCGCTATTTAATATCTATTAGTAGTTAATTATTAAACTAACCTAATATAGAGTATCGTTGTTTTATTTTTCATACCACCAATATTTGAAATCCGACTTTTAACAAGAGTAATAATTAATAATCCAAATTATTTTCATTTGGCGCTTAAAATTATAATCGACAGCGTTCCTAGCGGCAGTTTTATAAACGTCGGCACGCCAAGTACCTTGTAAATGGGACTTTTATTTTTAGGTTATGTTGGTTTCAATTTTGGATCTTTGGCTACTTTCACCGTGGTTTTTCAACATTTAATTGAATGCATTATAACTAAATATGGTTCTTTGTTTAATTCCTAACGGATTTCCGAATTTATTTTGAAAATTGCATATTGCAATTGATGATAAACGATAATTTGATTAACAAAACTCTAAATGCAATACCAATAGCAACATAAGAATAAAAAAATCACAAATAGTGATTCATTACAAAGTGTTGATATCAATATTATCAACTCCTCTTTGTCTACAGCCGTCTAATACTTAACACGTCGTTGTAATTTAATATAACGTCAAGTGTCATTTTTATTTGTTTAAAGAAGAAACCAAAAAATGCTTTAAAATTTTGTGAAATATGTAATGTTAATTATTCGTAGATTATTTCAACTTTAATTTTAAATAAACTGATGCGCAGTACTTAGAAATGGAACTTAACCTCAACTTGGATGCCTTGGAGATAACTCATGACGTTTGCAAATTATCTTCGCCCAAAAAAAACGTGGTAAAAGAAAATGCACTATCTAGTACTAGACGCCGACGATCGCTCAGACCAAAGAAGAGTGTGCAAAGTAGTATAATTAACCGAAGGACTATAAACAAACCTAAGAAATTAAGTTTGTCGAATAACTTGACCGATGTTAAAGACTATTACATGTGCAGAAAAGTCAAGCGATTGCCCTCAACATTAGAAACCATTTTTGAAGAACCGAAAAAAACGAAGACTGATGTTCAATATATGAGTTTAAAAAAGTTCAAGAGAGCATTAGACTTCCCAAGTGATGACAGCAACCCTCAGAAATTAACGAAAAGAAAGAAACGCTTGCTCAAAGCAAAGAAATTGACATCGCAGCATAGAATAAACAATAAGAAGAAAATAGAACTTGATATGTTACTTAATAAATTAGCAGATTTGGATGCAGAAAATGAAAATCAAACTTAATTTTAATCAGCTATTGTTTGTAAGTTAATGTCATTTTTTTCATTATTTTATTTATTTATAGAAGCTGAATTGAATTAAACCATTGAAAAAGAAATAAGAAATGCATTATTTTACAGGACAAATAGCCATAGATCATATAATATTGTGAATGTTTAATATTTGTATACTTCTATTCAATAAAATAATATTTAGTTAATCAGAACCCTTCTAAAGATTTTGTTGTATTTTGAAAAAAAATTGAATTTGAAAAGATATTCAGATATATAGTATCCAGAAAAAAGAAAACACTGCAATTTCCAATTTTGGAATTTATGAAATAATTACAGTGGAGTGCAACAATTCTAGTTATTTGTTTATATAATTTTTGTTTAGTTTTAAGAATTATATTAAGCGTTCAGGCAACCTGAAATCAAATCAACAATTACTCGAATTTTCTATTTATTTAATACCGAGTGATTTTTTAAATTGATTTTATATCAACTCTTGCCATGACGAAATACTGTTTTACGGTAAAGCTAAGACATCCCGCACCGCTTTTTGCGCGATGTGAGTGGAAATAATTTGTTTTTTCAGGAATGTTTAAATTCAGCAAATCTCATCTTACTTGTGATATTTACTGACCTGAGAAGAATGTAAAATATTGTTAACATTTATGTCGTTACTTTTTTTTGTTAGGTTCTTTGAAAAATATGATTTTACATGCAATAAGCAATATATTAAAACAAAATTAAAGATTCCGGAAACTTTCTAGAGGTTCTATATAATTTGAATCTAATTTTCATTTAAATACGAGGGTGAAGCTGAATTTATTGAGAATAAAAAAATCTAGTAGGCCGTGGAAAACAAGACATACAGTGTTATTTAGAGCAACTCTTAATCTGTCATTTGAAGTTTAGTTGCTGAAGTTACGTTCGTTAGAACCCAAGTTACTATTTTTTTAAAGTGATATTACAAGTAAAGAAAAAATGGAATTAACCAGAGAGCATTTTCGAATCATGATTTAGTATGATTTTTAAAAAGATTTAAGCGCTTATGAGTGCAAAAAGAGTTTAAACTCGGATTTTAGTGAACAAGCATCTTCTTTGGCTACAATTTACCGATGGTATAAGGAATTTGAACGCGAAAGGAATTCTGTTCAGCATCAAAAAGGAGCAGGGCCTCCTCCTACGGCTGTTACCGACAAAACATTGCTGCTGTTAAAAAATTAATTGAAGAGGACAATAAAGCTACTTGTGCAGTAATAGAGCATCAACTCAAGATTGGATCCTCTGCTGTTAGAACAATCTTACACCATCACCTGCATTTAAAAAAAGTGGTTAGTCATTTTGTGCCGCATCACCTTTCTGACTTCCAAAAAGCAGGGCGTGTAAGAATTTGCCAGGATACTTTAAATTTCTTAAGTAATGGCGGACACCAATTTTTTTCCAAAATAGTGAGAAGTGACGAAACTTACATTCCCTTTTTCGACGTATCTACCCGCCAAGAGAGTCGTGTATGGATTCACGAAGATGAAGAAACTCCAACAATGACCAAGAAGCAGCGGGCTATGAAAAAAGTTATGTATTCGGTATTCTTCAGAAGTACGGATTTAGTAAAGGCAATTAAGTTAGATGGACAAAAGACAGTCACACACTGGCACACTGAAAAATGTTTGCCTGAAGTGCTCGATAGAGTACCAGACAAGGGATTTATGCTGCACCATGATAATGCATCGTCCTATATGGCAGCTTTAACTGTCCAGTTTTCGACTGAAAAAATGTAAAAGTATTAGAACATCCGCTGAATTCACCTGATTTAGCAATGTGCGACTTTTGGCTATTTTTGGGCTTAAAAGGAATTTACGGGGTAGAAGGTTTTCGTCAGAAGAAGAGATTGATGCCGCAGTTCACGCTTATTTTGAAGGTATTCTGAAAGATGATTGGTTGAGAGCTTTTGAACAGTAGAAACCATTCTTGTCAAGTGAATTACTTCGAGCATATTTAAAATAAAATCCTAGAATATTAACCTTGTTTTTTTATTCTCAATAAATTTAGCTTGACTCTCGTATGTGAATTAATAACTATTGTACTAAACGTGAAGTTTAACATTCCAAAGAAGTAGAAAATCAAGTTCATAGAATTTATGATATTCTTATCTATTCGTTTCTTTAAGCTAAAAAAAATGATTAAAATAGATTCTTGTCCGGTGAAATTTCGTAATAAATTATTTTAAAACGGACACAAATTGGCACTAACGCTCTACGTTTCACTATCGTTTGACGAAACTACCAAACGATAGTGAAATGTAGAGCATTAGTGCCAATTTTAGTGTCCGTTTTAAAATAATTTATTACTAAAAAAAATTGTTAAGTAAAATCTAAAAATTAGAAATCTAATGTTATGTAAGTAGTAATAAAATAGACGACGATTGATAGAAGAAATAAAAGAATACTAGAGCAGATATTAAGAGATTAAAAAAAAAACGGAAAAGGTATATTAAACAGAAATATTACAAAGGCAAAAATAAAAAAGGACTTTTGAACTATGTAAGTCAGATGTTAATGAGAAATTAATAATTTAGATTTGCGAGTGGTTGTAATATGTATAAATAAATGTATATAAATAATATTACATTTTACATAGTGCCTTTTATTTTTAAAAATACCTTTAGGATAAAATATTTCTTGTTTATGCAAATGAATATAAAATAAATTAATAAGTAAGTAGATTTCTATAACATTGTTGAAAATAACTTTGATTGAAATTCAGAAACGTATCCACAATTGTTTACTCATGAGTTTTATTTATTAAAGTCAACTTAAAAAACTTAAAGTCATTAATTTTAATTTAATATCTTAACACTTGAATAATTTTATTTAGGTAAAATAAATAAAATTCTCCAGGGAATAAATATTCAAGCGTTTAGTTTAGATTTAAAATATGTATAAAATAGAATTAGATGGTAGTGATTTATATAGATGGCACCACATGACTCATTAAGTTATCAATCCAATAGAAGATTCCAAATAATTCTAAAATTTAACACAAAAATCAACTTTTAAATATTAAGGGTTCGATTGACCATGGTCAGCTACATTAACATTTACTGACGTGTATGTATGGCTGTTTCAGTTCGTCTAAAAATCGGTTCCAAGAAAGCATGCTGTGGAGTACTCCCCTCAGCGCTCCCTGTTAAAGATACTACGAAATTACTGACAGTAACGTTTGTCATTTTAAACTTTCAAGGTTTGATTTTTTAAAACAAAAACATGCAATATCTTAGTTTTAGATATTCCAAATTCAAATATTAAATTAATATTTATGTAATTTAAATAAACCTTAGTCTACAATGACAACTGTAGTTACTTAAAAAGTCACGAGAGGTGCTTAGGGGAATACCCGTTAAAATTTCTTAAAAGTCGAACTGAGACGGCCATCATACACATTAGTGAACTGATTGTCCTTGTTATTTCTATTTTTAATATAAGTCATTTAATATGAAATTTGGCATGCTTTCAAAATTGATAAATTTCTGTTTTAGAAAATGAAAAGAAACGAGGGAAATAATGAATTATCTTTTAATATTTTTTTTGTTGATTAATAATTTTATTGCGTATTGTATCAGGGTTGCGACGATTTAAATCAACTGATTTTTTAATTTAAATCAAATCGTGTAAAGAAAACTGATAATCTAAATAAGTCAAACTTCAGAAAATTCAAATAAAAAGAACAATTTATTTAATGTTAGATTATTTACATATCTAAAACTACCTGCTTAAAAAGAATATGTAGGTAAACTAATTTTAAATTTAAAAAGAAAATAAAACATGGTTTAGGTACTTAAAAAGAGACATTTTAAGTTAATTTTTAATTATAGTGCATATAAAGAAAAACTAATTTAGCAGCTTTTTCAGTCCCTAAGCGATTTCTAATTTTAGAATGAACTAAACCAAATGTTGAAAATATCCTTTCAACGGAAGCTGAAGAAGCTGCAGCAGATAATTGTTTGATAATCGGGAATAACTTATCAATAACCTCAATATTCCATTGAGATTTCCACCATTCCAATGGATTTGTACTTTTAAGAATTTCTTCTTGAAACATTATTTCGACAAATGGCTCGGATTTAGCCAAAAATTTAATAATCAATGGTAGTAAACCAGTGTTGGGGTATAAATCGTTTGCAGCATTTAAAGCACAATTTTTTTCACTTTCTGTTACTGAATGCTCCGTTTTCTTAGGGTCCAAAAGGAAAGCTAGTAAATGGTATGGAGTGATACTCTGTTCATAGCGATGTATTTGGCTTAGAGTAAATTCAGTTTCCTCAAAATGTGATTCTAGTATTTTTAATTATTCTACGACGTCTGATAGAATTCCATTGTTTGTTTGAAGCCTATCAATTACAACAGATATCGGATTCAGTATTGTTAAGAAATCTTCAGCTGTTCTTTTCAAATAATTATTCGAAATTTTCTGCCTTACTACACTGTCGATTTCATTTTTATGTTCCTCGATAATTTTAAAAAGTTTGGACCATGCTTCAACAAACCATGTAAGCAATGGTTTCCATTTTACGTCACTAGGTAAAACAAGCTTTTCTCCTCCTTCTTTCACGTATGTAGCTGAAGCAAAATGATTGTTTCGGAAGTATTTTACAATGAACGTAACGTGTTCCTTAATTTCACTAATTTCCAGGTCCTTACATAACAAGTTTAAGATGTGTGGAGCACAACCATATGTTATAACATTTAATTCTGTTGACTGTTTGATCTGATTTCTCATTGCATTCATATTACCAGCATTATCTGTTACAAAACTGCTTACTGCACAGCGATATTCAGTCTTTAGCATTTTAATTAGGTTTATTGCAAGTTCTGTTAAATATGCAGATGTATGTGGATTTCCAGACTGTCTACCGTGTCTACTAAAAAGGAGGACCCATTTTCTATAGTGACTGTTGCACATATGATTGGTTCGTTATGGACATTGGACCATCCATCCACTGAGAGATAAACCGATTTTCCCGATAAATTTTTAAAACATTTACTTTTGTCTTCATTGTACACTCCATTTGGCAGTCGGTTAGACACATCATATTGTTACGTTGCGGGTTCGCAATGAATTAACAATTCCAAATGTTTAACAAAGTTTAATGTAATTTACTTGCCGAATACACAATATAGAATAAATCTGACAATTATTAAAACGCTATTTTTTATCACTCTAAAAAAAATCAATAATCACTTTTTTTCCAGAGCCATCTAACGATTACCAGCGCTCCCTAGATCTAGCGTAACATTACCCCCTCCTTAGTTCTGTTCGTCCCGAACAGATGCCTTTCGATACGGTGCTAGTCGGTCCACATGTATTACTTTCATTCGACCTCGAGGTGGTTTCTGTATCCGGTAGACGACATCATTTATTTTCTTGATCACATCGTAGGGCCCTTCCCATGATGCCTGTAGTTTGGGACTCAAACCACGTGACTTTTTGGGATTGTATAGCCACACTTGATTGCCTGGTTGAAATCCTAACTGATTGGCTCTTCGGTCGTATCGGGTCTTCATCTTGTCGCTCGCAAGGTTAAGGTTCCTACGCACATATTCGTGCGTGCTTTCCAAGCGACGTTCAAGGTCTTGCGAATATTCACTTAGTCCAAGTCGGGTGGTCTCCGGTTGTCCAAATTGTAGGTCACATGGCAAACGCATTTCCCTTCCAAATAGAACACTGTACGGCGTTCGTTTAGTCGTATCATGCTCTGCAGAGCGGTACGCCATCAGAAAAAGGGGAAGATGTTGATCCCAATCTCGTTGGTTTTTCGAAACGACTTTAGCCAGATGTCTCTCCAAAGTTCGATTAAAACGCTCCACCATTCCATCTGACTGTGGATGCAAGGGAGTTGTTCGCGTTTTGAAGATGCCAAGTATCTCGGTCAACTCCTGAAAGATGTGTCCTTCGAAGTTCCTGCCTTGGTCGGAATGAATTTCCATGGGTACACCAAATCTTGTTATCCAATTCTCTATCAAAGCATTCGCTACGGTGGTTGACTCCTGATTGGGCAGAGCATAACTTTCTGGCCATTTACTGAAGTAATCCGTCACTACCATGATGTATTTGTTTCCACGTTTCGTTTCAGGAAATGGTCCGGTTATGTCAATGGCAATTCTCTCGAATGGGGCACCAACGTTATAAGAGTGCATTTTTCCACGAGTCTTCTTTGCAGGTCCAGATATAGCTGCGCATGTGGTACATCTAGCGCACCAATTTTCCACATCAGTTCTACATTTTATCCAGTAGAATCTCTCTCGCACTTTCGCCAAGGTCTTATTAATGCCCAGATGTCCACCTGACGCACCTCCATGAATCTCTCTCAGAACTTCAGCGACTCTTACTTTCGGAAGTACTAGCTGGCCTTTTACCTCACTTCCATCAGCTGATTCCCATTCCCTTTTTAAGACTCCATCTTCTAATTTCAGAGAATCCCATTGTGCCCAATAACTTTTAAACACTGGACTTCTGTCAGATATCTCTGCCCAGGCTGGACGTTGATTTCTCTCTTTCCATTCGATTATACTTCCAATGTCTGGATCTCGGCGTTGCTCCGTCTTGATGGCGTCGATTTGCCATCTGTCTGCTATGACACCAGTCCTCCTAACGGGAATTATTCCATCTTTTCCTTCGTGCTTAGCACAATAATGGCAGCTCTCGATGCATGGTCTTCTAGAGAGAGCATCGGCGTTGTTATGGATACGGCCTGAGCGGTGTTCAATGGAGAAGTTATACTCCTGCAGTCTCTCGATCCATCTGGCAAGTTGACCTTCAGGATTTTTAAACTGTAGCAACCATTTCAGGGCTGCATGATCACATCGGAGATGAAATTGTTTTCCATAAAGGTACTTGTGGAAATGTTCTACTGTCTTTACCATAGCGAGAAGCTCTCTTCGTGTGACACAATAGTTCCTTTCTGGCTTGGACAGAACTTTGCTGAAGTATCCAATAACGCGTTCTTCTCCGTCCTGCAGCTGTGACAACACACCTCCAATACCATGGTTGCTGGCATCCGTATTCACAATGAACATTCCTTCTTCTCGTGGGTATGACAATATCGGAGCAGACACCAAGAGGTCCTTCAAATTCTCAAACGCTTCACGACAGTCATCATTCCAAGAGAAGTTGTTATTTGCCTCAGTCAGTTTGTGCAAAGGTTTTGCTGTCTTTGCAAAGTCTTTTACGAATCTCCTATAGTAGGTGCATAACCCAAGGAAACTTCTCAATTCATGCACATTTTTCGGCTGAGGCCAGTTCTTGACAGCTGTAATTTTGTCTGGATCTGTGGCGACTCCTGCTTCTGATATAACATGTCCCAGGTATTTTACTTCTTTTTGGAAGAATTCACATTTGGCCGGATTTAATCTCAATTTAGCTTCCTTTATCCTTTGGAAGACTTCTGTTAAATTTGCCAAATGTTCTTTGAAGGTTCTACCAACTACAATCACATCGTCCAGGTATACCAGACAAGTTTTCCAGGTCAGTCCGCGTAGCACAAGTTCCATCAGTCGCTCGAAAGTGGCTGGGGCATTGCATAAACCGAAAGGCATAACTTTGAATTGCCATAAACCAGACCCAGTAGTAAATGCTGTCTTCTCTTTGTCTTCCGGGTGCATCCCTACTTGCCAGTAGCCACTTTTCAAATCCAAGGTGGAAAACCATTTCGAACCTGATAGAGTATCTATTGTGTCGTCAATCCGGGGTAATGGATAACTGTCTTTCTTTGTGATGTCGTTCAGCCGTCTATAGTCCACACAAAAACGCGTACTTCCATCCTTTTTCGTGACAAGTACAACAGGAGATGCCCATGGACTTTGTGAAGGTTCTATTACGTCTTGATCCTGCATCTTCTTGATTAACTTGTCCGCTTCCTCTCGTTTCGCTAGTGGCAGACGTCTTGCGGGCTGACGAACTGGTCTTGCATCGCCGGTGTAAATTCTATGTTGAACAATGTCCGTCCGGGTAAAGTCATCATCGGTTACGGCGAAGATCCCTCGATATTTTAGAAACAATCCCCTTAGTAGTCCCATTTGCTTTGGTTTTAACAGTTCAGATCTCCCTTCCAGTAACTCTTCCAATGGTGTTGGCCTACTCTTCGTGGGACGCGATGTTGATGTATCACTCACTTCCAAATGGTTGATGGAGATAACTGGTTCATATTTTCCCAACACTGTTCCACCAGTTAAGGTAACTGGATAACTGTTGACATTTGCGAGTCTAATGGGAATTGTTTCTTGAATTTTCACCAAGGTTCCAGCCAATAAAATTCCTTTCTTTGCATAGTTGGTTTTAGTTGGCTCAATGATTCCAACTGAATAGCGGCTAAGATTACCAAAGAGTTTTGCCAAAACTATCTTGTCAGTCAAAGCTGGTATCGTTAAATTTTCTTCTAATTCGACCCGCATGATACTGGGCAAATTTCCAGGTACATGGAGAGGTATTTCTTCTGAATCAATTCGGAGAAGTTTGCTCTTCAAATCCACAATCAGGCCGTTCTTCTTCATGAAGTCTATTCCCAGTATGAAATCATCGACAATGTCAGCCACTAACACCTTGTGGTTGAATTTCATATTCCCAAGCTTCAAATCAATATCGGCCTCTCCACACACAGGTGCAATTTCTCCCGTCGCAGTTTGAAGGCGATACTTCCTCCTTGTCTGTGTTACTTTCCATTGTGGTAAAAGATTCCTCCTTACAATGGAAACATTTGCTCCAGTATCAATCGTGAATTGGAATGACCTTTTACCAATTCGTCCTTCAACTACCAAACTGTTTTCATTGTTGCTTATTTGTGAAACTGTGACAATCTTGGGGCTATCCAGGGAGCCAGTCAGCAGTCGCCCCTTCTTGCTGACTTGTTCTAGTTTTCCGACTTGCTAGCGTTGTCCTCGCGGGCTCGCTTGCGTCTGCAGTTAGAACGCAAATGACCCTGCTGCCCGCAGCCCCAACATGTTAGTGGTCTTTTCTTGCTGTTGGCCAACTTCTCTTTCAACTCTTTAATTTCTTTCTGCAGTGCACTGAGAACATCATCTTCTGCCACTCTCACTTCTCGCACTTTTAGCAGACTTTTTGAAGCTTGTTTGGCTGCTTCAAATTCCAGTGCGCGCGTCAAAGCTTCGGTGCATTTATTGAAATTCCCTAATCTCAGTGCCTGCTGCATGTCCTGGTCTCTAAGCCCGTCGACGAATGCCTGGATTGCCAGCCGATGGAAGATTGGTTCAGGCAAAATTTCTCCATAGGCCATCCTAGTTAGTTTTTCTATGTCCATTTCATAGTCTTGTAGGGACTCGCCATTCTTCTGGACTCTTGTTCGCAGCTGGATGGAATGCAACTGCTTCATGTGATTGTCACCGAACCGCATTTCCAACGTTTCTACCAGTTGGTCGAAGTTGTTCTGGACGTTCTCAGGAATAGTCTGCAATGCGTTAAGTGCCGTGCCACGTAAAGCCAAAACCAGAGCAGCAGATTTGTCATTGTCATTCCAACCATTCACATCCGCAGCAATTTTAAACTGTCTAATAAACGTGGACCATGGCAAGTTCCCTTCAAATTTCGGTGGTTTAAGTTTTTGACTTGATGACGAGGACGACGGAATCATCGACCGACCTAGTTCGGTTTTCTGCATTTTTATAGACAAATCTTCGATCTTCTTATCGAACTGTGTCAAAGCTTCGCCGACATAATCCTTAACATTTTCGATCTGATAGTAAATTGTGTTATCACACTGAGTTTTTGCTTCTTCCATTTTGTCCTTAAATTGAGTCTTAATGTCATCGATTTTACTGTCCATTTCTCGTCTGGAAATCTCAATTTTATGTTCTAATGTTTCCACTTGTTTTCTAGAAATTTCCATTTGATCTTTAATTTCCTGTGTCATGTTTTCGTTTGCTTTTTCCATCTTCTGTGTCATGTCTTTCAACAGGGCAGACATGACATCTGTCTCAAAATCGAATAATTCCGGGTCTTTTCCTTCCTCTTGGAGCGATTTTCTCAGCCGATCTTGCATATCGGGCTTCTTTCCAGAAGTATCTAAACCTCTTTCCTCCAGTTCCTCACGTAGCTGTTTCACTTTCAACTCGGCAAGCTTCATTTTCAGTTTTGAAAATCGCACTTCTGACACCAATTGTTACGTTGCGGGTTCGCAATGAATTAACAATTCCAAATGTTTAACAAAGTTTAATGTAATTTACTTGCCGAATACACAATATAGAATAAATCTGACAATTATTAAAACGCTATTTTTTATCACTCTAAAAAAAATCAATAATCACTTTTTTTCCAGAGCCATCTAACGATTACCAGCGCTCCCTAGATCTAGCGTAACAATATCTAGAGGGTGGTATATATCCAGGCCGTAAAAGCATCGGTTGCTCAACACATGTGAAGTTGCAATTTGTTGCATAAATAGCCCTAGCAATCTATTTCCTCTTTACTAGACTTCGTTGTACGCACGACAAAAGAAGATAAAGACCCAGAACTAGAATTAGATGCCTTTCTTTTTTTAATTGATGAAGTAGAAGCTATGAGTAATGGGGCACTTTCCAAACTGTTCTCTTCTAATGTGTTCGATTGTACATTTGCCACTATTCCTGCAGAGGTACTTCCATTATCTGTTTTTGTTTCTTTTTGTATATTACTTGAAGCACATTTTTCCCAGTGGTTTTTCATACGTTCCACAAGCCATTGCATTTCTACCTTGCATTTTTTACAACTAGCTTCACTTCCTCTTTTTCCAGCAGATTTTCACGATTTTTCAATAAAATATTGCCAAATAGGATCTTTTTTCTTACCACTTCTATGAGAAGACATATCAATATAGGTGGACTTTTATACATTATTATGAAGTATTACACACTTTATTACTCGTTATCGTTACGCAGCGCACGTTCGCGATATAGACTAGAAAATAGCGACAACTCGCGTCATCCAAGCATTATAAAGACAGTCGAATTTTCAAGTTCTGACAGGAATTTCTTTTGTTTATATGAAAGTGCAAGGTGGTGCAACCTTATTTACTGCGACGTTACACATATATATTCTGTGTGTGGTCCGGTCATGTCGCAGTAGAGATTTGCGAATTTACATTTTATGACTTAGATGCATATCGAAATGGAACGAGATGTACCCGATACTCGATAACTACCTGGATAACTACTCTATATGTAACTGAGAAGTAACTGATATTGCAAAACAAAGTTAAAGCTTCAAACATTTATTTTATGATACCTAATTTAAATTACCCGGGTACTTATCGGATAACGGGTATTCATAAAGAGGTTCAATTTAAATAAATGGGTACCCGAGATTTAGTCGTCATCCCTAGTTAGAATCTGATTCGACAAACAATTTCCAGGAAAATGGTAGCCTGCCTGGTTTCCAGACCTGAATCCTTGTGATTTTTGTTGTCCCACGTGAAACAAATGATATTTTCCGTTCCCATAAGCACTAATGTCTTAACATTGCCAAATGTTCGTGCCAATCGCGACATGCTAATGCGAAGACAATAATCACTTCTTCGCCGCGCTCGCTAGTGTCTTGCTAATGATTTCCACCACTTTCAACTCTTGTTATATTTCAAATTATTTGAAACTCATAAATTGTAAACAACCGTATTAGCTATATTAGAAAGTTTAAGGTCAAGTGTTCCATGCGCTTCAAATAATTTTAAATATTCTGTACAAGTTTATCTCACGCTGGCGTAAACTACCTTGCTAACCTCTGCGAATAAAGTAAACACGAGAGCTTCGTTTCACATACTTTTTTATGGAATAATCATTTCTTGTCTGTTTTCGCTTTTTCCTTAATTTTTATAAAAACATTCGCAAAATACATTAAAGACACAAATATGTTACAATAGAGGATAGGTCTGTAAAAAAAAACTTATGGAGAGGATACAAAGCTTGCTACAAAATAGGATATCGATAGATCTTGAGGGAGGTATCCATGCTGCAAATCGCCATCGAGCAGATGATCAATAAACTGCAGGAAAATTTCTTGTCGATATTAAATTGCTGTAAAAAAATTAAAAAAGAAGATGAACCAATAAGTTTCTTCCTAGAGAGTCCTAGCTAAATGCCAGTTTTTGTGGATGTAGAAGATCATATTTTGTTACCTTTCTAGAAATTCAGTTGAAAATAAATAGTAAATGGCAGTCTTAAGCAATATGATGAAAATAATTTTTTTAGAAGACATGTTAAAGTTTTTGTGAAACATTTTTATGCACAGGTAGTTTTTAAAAAGTACTTGTTTTGGGGTGTAAGTTCTAATTAATTAATTTTGCAAGCTGTTTCAGTTATTTATAGAGTAAACTAACCGTTTGTTAATGGGCCTGAAATCAAGTAGGTGTTTGAACAGTTAAAAAAAGAATACAAACAGGAAGGCATTATTTCGAAGAAAAAAAAACAGTCACGCTAATTAATCCCTTAAAAGCCACAAGCGCATAATGAGACATGAAGTGATGGAATGAAAATATCACCCACCCATATTTACGTCGGTTCTAATATCTGAATTACTTTTATCATTAACGCAGATACGATAAAATATTAGTAATCTGGTGATAAGTGATAATGAATTCAGTGTGAGGGCATTCCTTTGTTGAAGTGCGCGCTCGTTATTTTTCACTGATCAAACCCGCCAGGGTGATAACAAATTCTTAACTAATTTTGTTCACAACTGTACTTTATATTAATGCACCTGCATTTTTTTGAATTGAAATCTAAAGTTGAGAAATGATACTTAAAGATATTTAATTAATATCTGATTGCAAGAGAGTGTCTGGATTAGACTTTAAGTTTTTAAGATGTAAGAAAATTTTAGTTTTTTTTTTGCAAGAAATGTTAAGCTGTTTATTTACGTTTAAACGTATAATAGATTATTCAAAACTGTAGTTCTCTTCAGGAAATGAAGATTCCAGTGGTTTATTCATTAAATATTCTTTGCAATATGTATTACCTATTTTACCTAAACAAACTGAAATGTGAATTACTAGTCAAAATTATATTATTAAATATTTATTTGTGACAGTTCATTTTTACCTATGCTATCAAAATTATATCAAAAATATAAATATCATATCTTTGAATGATGTTGGAGACTAATAATATTTTATTAATGTTATTATTATTACTAAATAATACAACTTTGTGTAGTCTTTCCTTCTGCGTGGGAAGAACAAATTGCAATATTTGCAAATCTTTAGTGACTTTAATTATGGAATTAAAAATGTACGATCTTTAGAAAATTGTTCCAGTTTTAATATTTTATTAATTAAAAAAATATTGATTCAATCTAATCAATATAATTATTTTTAGTTTCACAGAAGGGACGTGTAACTGATTTCTTTTGTAATTGATGTATACTGTTTATTGCGTACTAAAAATAAAATAGATATTAAGTAAAGATCTTGTGAAATAAAAATAATAATGTTTATCTCTTTTCTTAAGGTCTCTTCAATGTAAAATTCCATATTTTTCAATTATTATCTATCAACATAAAAGTGAAACAGTGTAAATAATAATTTGTCATTTTCTTATAATTCCAATTAGATTTTAAACTGAACAAAAATTAAATAAATTCTAGTTGATTTGCTCTCATATAAATAATTTTTTCCATGCATTTTTTTTGCTAACATCTATAACTGCCTATACTTACTTTAAATAAACGCTTTTACTTTTCCACAATTACGTTTATTTTTCTAATACAACGTGATCGGCGTTGTGATGAGGTATTTAAAGATTTTTAGTTCGGTTTTGTCCACCAGAGTTCCAACTACCGCTCAAATAATTTGCCAATTTCTATAAATCTGGTTAACAGGCTTCAGGCGCAAGTTGCTTTTTTGCGACTTGGAACCTGCTACAATTAATCTTGTAGCGCAATTTTTTGAGGACCGTAGATAATATTGTGGGAAAAGCATAGCGTTTACATAAACTCTTAGTTTGCTATAAACCATCTGCCGAATATAAACTATTTTCTCCGGCGCAAATGGTTATTACCGGACTTAATTCATGTACTCTATATGGTGAGCTTGTTTGAGAGAGCCCGGTGACGATTGAATTTTTTATCTCTAAGTGCTTGACAAATACTTTGTTTTTAGTTATATACGTTTCAGATATTTAATTGTATTATTTATCTCACGATGTTAATAAAAGTTTTACGGGTGATTGACTGTTGAGTGTTACAATACATGATGAGACATTTGGACAATTTTTGCACCGGACAATTCGACTTTAAATTTTCGAAAAATGTGGTAAATCTGTGGTTTGTGGTCGCCGTCCAAATTATTCTATTGGATAATTTCGTTTTCATTCATGTAAGTAATTTCTCTTTTAATTATTTAAATGTACGCACGTTTTTCTTATCATTCTAAAATATTGCGTGGCATTTTTTTAAAAATAAAATTAATAAAATTTATTTATTTATTATTTTAGATTAGATTAAAAAGTGAGAAAAAGTTATAAATGTTATCGCCTTTCGATAAGAATTATTTTAAAAAGTTATGTATTTCCATATATTTTTTTCAAAAATCAATTGCTTACAAATTATTTTAGAAATACATAAAATAAATTGCATACGTATTTAGAAAGTTGATAAATATGTTTACTTTTGTTGAAATTTAACAAATCTTAAAAGTTTTTTCACATTCAAATAACTCTATTATATCTTAGCTTTTATTAAATGTTGAACTTTTTATTACAGTAAAATAGAGGCAATAATAAATGTGTGTGTGATCGGCACTTGACTGCGGGCACATGTGCGTGATTTGAACTTATTTTTTCCTTTTTGTTGTCGCTGTATTTTGGTTGATATTCTAAAACAGTCGGTTAAAGACTACTTGTAGCAATTTTTTTATAAGTAAATC
Source organism: Serrognathus titanus (assembly GCA_039766575.1). NCBI lineage: Eukaryota > Metazoa > Arthropoda > Insecta > Coleoptera > Lucanidae > Serrognathus > Serrognathus titanus. The sequence goes on from CM077913.1 coordinate 23,166,471, forward strand.
AATAGTAGGTATATTTTTCCAACGTAAGCCCTTTTTGAGCTTTATAAAACCTTGTAGGTAGCTCATAGAACAGTGTGCACGTGAACATTTCCTGATCACTGCATCTGGTAGACGATTTGGATGTATACTTGTTTTTTTGTATGTACTTGCGTCGTTTCAGAATTTAGTAAATTTTTTATTAAGTTTTCTTTGTTCAAAAATTACTAACAAAGTTGGAAAATGACATCAAAGTTCTTTAATCATAAGAGAATCGAAACTTTCCTGAAAAATAATTTTTTATTAATTAACAATCCCTGACTTATGTTCAAATTAATTGTATTTTCTTTGTCGTCTTTCGTCTGTTCCTCTCCTTAGTAATTTTCGATCTGCAACTTTTTGACACCTATTTCTTTCTCGCTCTTCCTCCGTAAGGATTTTTGGTTCTTAGGGACCTCAATTTTTCTTTAGCACCCAGCTTACCACTTTCTTACTCTACAGTTTGGCAAATTCTTAATTTTTCACCTGTAGGAATATATTTTTTTCTTTTAATTTAATAATCATTATTTTTTTTTTTGTTTAAATATATTCATTAATCTTTGAGAAATGTGTTTTCTTTGCTTTAACTTTTACAGCTATGTATGAAAATTTAGTAATTTTTTCGAACTTGCGGTTTTCTTTATTTAATAAACTGGTTGCAAATATGTAAGTGGTTTCTTTGATTACTACTTTCATTACGATCAAGGGGAGCAAAAATAAAATACCTTGTTTAATAAGGAAGCTTTATGTTACTGAAAGTCCCATACAATGTTTAAAATTGTTACAAAACTTAGATCCAGTTGTACAGTAGCTTAAATTTAAACTGGCATTCTATACAATAATTTATAATTAATTAAGAATTTATGTAGCTTCAGTTTAATTTAAATTCTTAAAACCTTCAGGAGTCTGCGTAATAAATTTTGTTTGAAATATGTTTGCAGTGTCTTGAAAAGAATCATGTAAGAGCAAGGCCACTAGACGTACTGAATAGTAGAGATTTTGTCCAGTTTATCATAAATTTATAAACACCTAACGTCATGTAAACATCGACAAGAACGTTTGTGAATCCACTAGTTTTTACAATGCAGTTATAAAACTTTATATTACAATTTTATAACTGTATTTATTTCGTTTATCGCTTTCTATTTGTTCGTCATTCGTTATACAATATTTCATTATCTATTTCTGGAAAACTAAAATACATAAAAATTTTCTAACATTTTTCTCATGATCTGTGATCTTTATCCTTTTTTTTTGTCGGTCTATTCAAGAATCGTGCTGTACAGTCCTTTGAACAGTCCATACAGGCTCTGAGTTGCACTATTTTAGTTTTTATTTTCCAGTTCATTTGTTTCATATCTCTTAAATCCGTATTTACCCTTTCCCTCCATATTTTCCCTTGGTTCCCCTCTTTTCTTCTTAACACCTGGTTTTATCCATGCGACTCTTAACCATCCATGTTCTTAGCATTCTCTCTCTATGCGGCCAAACCATTGCAATCTTCTTTTCACTATTTCTGCGACAATGTGCTCTTAATACAAGTCCTTCCCATTATTTGGCTTAGTATTTATCTTTCCTATCTCAATACGCAGCTTTCAGTTGATAGATATATTCCAAAATAATTATGATTACAAATAAATTGGAAGATTTTATAATTTCCGCCGCATTTTAGCGTTCATAATAATTTGCCTATTTCAAATTTTCCAGTATTCATCTATTGCTGAAATTATCCTTCCTTTTTGGCAAAGGATTTAAAAATTTACATAAAAAAATACATTTTCCCAAACAAAATATTAAATTTGACAAATATACCAAATTTCTATTTTATATGAGAGGCAAGCATTTTTTTCAAAACAAGTTTGAGAAACTTTGCTCGAGAACAGTTCCATCTGTAAACTTGCACTGTTCAATCAAAGTTTCATTCAATCGCCGAATATCGATAAAATCATTTTTATAAAAAATCTACCAACTGTCGTGTCTACTTAATTGGCAGTTAACTAGTACACTGGTATACCTGGCGACAATTTTTTGAAAACGTTTCAAAATTCCATTAATAAAAATGTCCGTATTTACAATATTATCTCTTCGTCCTTCAAGTTCAAACTTCAAAAACGTATTATTATTTCCGTTATAAAACCTGTTACACCTGGCGACAATTTTTTGAAATCGCTTCAAAATTCCATTAATAAAAATGTTTGTGTTTACAAAATCATCTTTTCGTTTTTTGCAAAGTTCAAAGTTCAAAAACGTCTTATTATTTCTGTTATAGAACCTACTAATCTAATCTTCTAAAGAAGCGTAACAATAACGCTTGTAATAAATTACAAAATTTTTCTATTTCATCATTTTTTTACGACAACCTGTAAAGAGTTACTTAACATTTTCAAACTGGATTTTTTAGTTATTCCGCTCGAGTCATTTCTTTACATCCATAAGAAACTTCTGGATTAAATTAACGTGCATGTAATTAAATGACAATGTAGGAATTTGGAGTTTGTATGAATGAGAGAAAACTATAAAAATAACTTTAACTATCCTCATAGTTGAAAATAAAAAAAATTACATTCAAGAGAAAGCAAGGTTTGAAGCCTCTTCTCACATGTGTTGCTCTCATTCGTCTTGGCAAATTACTATTCAATTTTGAATAGTTTCTTGTAATATGTTGTTTCATTTAGTGACAACGGCTTCTTCATGTTTTTTGAGGTTTCTAGGAGCAGCTATATGGCGCTTAACACAGTAAAGTGATTACACTTTACTGTGTTCCAAAGATATTCTATATGGTTTAGTCCGGGCTTCTGGATGGCCAATCCATGTCCGAAGTTTTCACCAACATAAATGGCATAATATGTTCTTTTATAATATCGACTAAAACTACATTCGTGGATATTCTAAGGGTAAAAACGAACTCTTTGTGAGCATTAAAACAAATTTCTCCCCATAGCATTATTGGTTCTCTATTCTTAAAACAAAATTGCAGCTATCATACCTTTCTTCTCACCTTCTCCCAACACTGCTCACATTCTTCGGGACGTTTTAAGCTAGTTCTTGTTTTATCTCTATTCCTTGCAAATTTTAGTTTTCCAAATCTCTGTTCACTAGTGAATAGTGATGCAATGGCCGGAATAGTAGAAATATGAAGTTGTGGTTCATTCAACTTCCTACTGATCGTTCGAGATGACACATCTCGAGCTACTTTGAGTTAATTTCTTAAGTCAAAACTTGTCCTGTTTCTTGAAACGAGTCGTGTGAGAAAATTTCGGCTCGTACGTTAGACGACGTTTTTCTCTCCTGGTTTCGTCTTTGACTCATTGAAACTCCTAATTATACGACTTATTGTGGAAAGGTTCAAATTTGTTACATATCGTTAAGATTATTTCTCGTTCGGCACTGAAATTTCTTGGTCGATTCATGATAAAGTTTTAGAATGCCTAAATGAAGATTTTTTAACAATTCTTGACAATAATGAGTTACAGAAATAAGAAACTAATATTATATTTCATCAACTTGGAACAACTATTGCTTGCAACCACTAATCTGTATAATATCAATAATCACTTGCATAAAACGGATATTATTTCACTTCACGATGCAACAGAATTACAAAAGATATTGACAATAAAATTTAAAAAAATGAAATAAAATAGTAATGCTTTAATTTTGTCCAGGAGATGCGTTAATCTCTTACTTATCTTTTAGTCAACAAATTTATAATCCATAAAAGCGAACGCATTACATGGGCCCAGAGCATGAATGACGTCCTTTATGAATGGACGTGTTTATCTATTTAATCTGATAAAGCGTAAACGTTCTGAGAAAAAAGGGGCATGTGTTTTGAGGACGGTTTTAACATTTTGTGATAAAAATGGCGAAGATTAAACAAGTCCTTGGAAAACGAGCAAAAAACGACCCTCATGTTCCTGTATTAGAGTAATTAACAGAATTTGAAAATTATTTATAAAAAAATGGTTTGTTTAGACCATACACCTTACACCTTTTAATGAAGGTAGATTCTTGCCCGGTGAAATTGTGTAATGAATTATCTCAAATGGACGCTGTGTCCGTTTGAAGTAATTCATTACACCTTTTAGTTTGTAGGTCAGAGTAATGTGATAAAGCTATTTCTGTAGGAGCCGTGCAGGTTTATTAAAATCAAAGTGCAACTTCTTTCGTGAAAAGTAAACAAAATAACATCAGCCTTAATTTGTATTAGAATATTTAGCATAATAGGTTATCAGTTTTACACATTATCCGACCCGGAGGTCGGTCGCGTGTAAAAAATGACAAACAAATGTTTAACAATTACTGTTAATTTCGAACGATAATAAATTACTCCGAATTTATTGTTATTTACTTACTGAATTTATGGAAATTTTATTATTGGATTATGGTTCAAGAAATTTCATTAAAAGAAACAAATCAAAAATAAATTATCAACACTATGAATTAATACTTACTAAAGAGAGAAATATAAGTCGCTTTTAGTTAAAATTTTCACAAATTTCATTTTAAAATCGAATCTTAAGAAAATGTATACTGAAAATGCTACATCTTAATGAAACCCAATTTGTTTCAATCTAAAATTAAAATCAGATTTATGAGTTGTATATAACTTCCTCTGCTAAGCTTCGTCACATCTTCCTCTTGCTTTCACAAACTTACTCGTTATTTAATATTTTTCACAATTTGCTTAATGCTTAAATCTAGATTAGGTCTTATTTTCTAAGTTGAACTTGTTTTCCCCTTTCACGTTAAAATTTTGTTGTCTTATATTACTAACTTAATTTTGTTCTCATTTCGCATTTTGAGTTTAATGATTTTCGTGAAACCTAATTCTTTTATTTTTTTAATTTTATAACGCATATTAACCATACAAGGGTTATTAGCGCTAGCGAATTAACTTATAACTCAGCGACCAAATTTGAAGTAAAAAATTAATAGATTTCAGAAATACGGAATTTTGTTCCATCTTGTTCAATTTTGGACACTCCCCTAAAACATGTTTGACTGAGAATATTGTCAGACACACTTCGCACATCGATTGGTTTTCTTTGGATATCAAAAAATCATGAGAAAATTTCTAGTGGCCAATTCTTAAATGATTCAGAACAACTTCCTCTTCTCTAGATTTTCTATATCATAAATGGCCTCATGGACTCTTTAATTTCATGCAGTTTTAAATTAGATTGAAACCACATTTCCTCCCTCTTATCGTTCATTAATACTTTTAAATACGATTTTATGTCCGATGAAATGACTTCCTTTATATTTATCACCTTTTGTAATAGGATGGCCTGTCTCGCAGTTTCATCAGCTTTTTCATTTCCAGTGATATCGATATGAGATGGAATCCAAAGAAATCTTTATTCTTTGTTTAGGTTTTTTATATGGTGCAGTTCTTTTTTAATTTGATTTAGAAATAGGGTTCTGTCTGTAAACTTTCAATGGCAACATGACTTTTGATATAAACAAGAGACTTGCATACAGGTCTCCAGAAAATATAGATCATGGATGACAATTAATTGGAGTAATTAATGCTGCTCCTACTCCGTTTATCGATTTCGAAGCATCAGTATATAGATGTACATATTGTTTATAAAACAGTATTCTCTCTTTGAATTTATTATAAAGCAATAGAGGATGCGTGGATGTTTTGCTGAAATACGTGAAATTCAAATCACAAACTGGAATTTTTGTTAACTTCCGGCTTTTTCGCTTTCTCTGAAAATTATGCTTTGAATATTTGTTCTCTTTTTCTATATTATAAGCTTAAAAATATTTTTATACTTATTATTGTAGGTAATTGTTACCATTTCCAAATGCTCGTAATAAAATAATTCATAAGCACATTCTAGTACTCCACGTTTCAATAAGTACTCGTGGTTGTCCAGCTTATCTTAACTTTTTATATTTGTTTGTCACAAATTGTTGATATCTATCACTTGGAAAAAGTATACGTGTGCAAACGTACCAATCTGTGCGTCAGTGCCTGAGAGAAGTTAAAATAACTACTTACTTGTACAACAATCGTATTGATTACCGGATGATCGGATTTAGCTGCTGTCGCTAGTCACTGAAAATTAACAAGATCGTTAAAGTGATACTATATTTTTGAAAGAAAAAGATACTTTTCAAATATTTACATCTAACTTATGCAACTCCAGCTATCCAATTATAGAAAAGAAATAGAATTTTCTTTTTCCATTCTACCTTACTTAATTAAGATCAAAACCGTCACTGTTTTCTCTTCTACATTTCCTCGTTACAGATTAATGAAATAATTTTCGTTATTTTTGCTTGTTTTTATTTTTTGGGAGGAAAAGAATAAACAATTTCTTCCTACATTCTTCAATATTTTCTCAAGAATCCTAATAAATATTTGCGTGACGTGAACTGACTTTACTGTTTTAATTTTAGCCTTCATTGATATATAAGCCAAGAATTTTTGTTAAAAAATGGTTTCATTAAAATTTTATTTTCGTAAATCAATTAAGTAACTTTTATTCAATGGCTCATTTTGATATTTAAATAAATGATATTTAAATAAATGATATTCTGCATCAGACAATTTTTAGATGTTATTTTTAGTTTCTGCATTTTTGTCCAAATTTCGTCACATACGTAAAACATGACACAGAACAATTTCCTGTTCCGCAGCGTGATTGCGTTACTCCTAGAAAGGAACCTACGATTTCCTCTATGATAGTTAAAAATAGTCTGACGAAATTCAAAAATATTTCGCAGAAATTCGGAACTGCGATAACTGGCATTCCGGTAAACATGCCGGAAACGAAATTAAAATAATAGTGATTAAAATATGTACCAACGCAATTTATGTATAGTAAACAACTAAAGACAGATTACCTCGGAATGAATGAATCGACGAACAGATTAAATCGACAAATCGATTCTTTAGTCCATTCTTAAATAAAATGTTTTAACTTTGTTTCACTATTTAGTATTTTTGCAACCAATTATCACAACTACAAATACCAGATGTAATTTGTGAATAAATCGAAACATATAAGTGGCACCAGTCAGTATATTCAGTATAAAATACATGTTTACTAAATCATCTCAACATCCGGTATATTCTTTAAATTACGTAAAACAACGCCAAATTTGTCCCCGTTTTAAGGAAACATTCTAATAACAATGACATAACCCGAATTTCGTAGATAATCTACACGATGGCTTAGTTTAATAAAAAAAAGTTCTTCGCGATTACTAAACGGGTGATTGCAACTTTGATATCTAATTCAACGAATATTTTTTTTTCATATTTGCGTCAAAGTCGCTTCAGACAAATTAAATTAAAAAAAGACTTATTCTTGCAATAAAAAAAAATGTATATATTTATAGCGACAGGCTTACGCTTCTGTTTAAATAAAATGAAAGATATTGCCTAAAATTATATACTTTCTTTTTAATATGGTGACACGTACGGGTAAACAAAATTTTTGTCAATATAAATCATGTGTGAGGAAATCTTTGATGTATGTGTATACAGAGTGACGATTTTCCAGAAAAAAAATTATTTGGGTTTGATTTAGGATGGAACAGTATATAAACCAAATCACTTTTATCAGCATCCGATATGAAGAAAGAAGATGTGTGTTAAACTAATATACATACGTCTGTATGTAAGTGATTCGATGAATTTCTTGCATTTCAAAATAAACATTAATTTTCTTTGACTCACATCATATTCCGTATGAAATCGAAGTAACTTCTTACCAAATTAATGTGGAAATTAGATTATACCTACGTTAGGGCACTTAAGTAATTTCCTAGATAACAGCATTTTAACTAGTTGTCTAAATTTTAAAAGCAAAAAAATGAAAGGTTGTTTAAAAGAATTCGATCAACAATCCTAACGAAGCTATTAGCCGATGGTGATACGTTGAACAATTGTACAAAAGTTTATAAAAAAATATTAATTATAATTTTTGATTTTATTTAATCATTAAATTAAATCTATTTTAAGATAATTGTACGATTACGGTTTTAAAAATTATCTTCTCTCATCTAGATTTCACTAACTCAAGATCAAACAATTATATATTTGTCTGAGAATGAAATTTGCGGGATAAAGTTTACCTATTCTGATAACTCGTCATTTATATTGGTACCTAAAATTTAAAATTCTGAGAGAAATGTTAGTGTTAAGTTTCAAAATTATCTATAAAAAGTACGCAAAAAGTTAAACAAACATCTCAAATATATTTAAAGTAATTCAACTTTTGTTTTTTATTTTAGTTTATCGATTTTTAACTAGTTTAGAAATTATTAGTTTCGTATAATAACTGAATCTCAACATTTACAAAAAAATTTAAACCAAATTTCCGTAATTAATAAAATAATCAAATAAAAAATAAACTGGAACTTTTGAAATTACAAATTTCATTCAAATTTTGAACGAATTGGAAGTGATAACCAGAGAGCGGCCAGTTTAGGGTTTTTGATATCAGTAGGAACATTTACAAAATGTTGCATGAATATGGATAACTAAATAGAAAATAAATATATAAGATTCCGTAAAAATAATTTTTATTGAATGTTTATGGTTTGAATGACCTTAGGCAAAACCTAAAGTAAGGCTCTATGGTGATAACATACAAAAAGTTACCATAACTGATCAGATTGCGACATTTTTTAATGTCATCGAACAAATGACTATTTTTAGAAAAATTCTTAACTGTAAGAACCTGATCAGTACGGGAGAAAGGGGTGGTTTATATTTTGCTCAGTCAGTCAAAACAAAACAGTTCTTAACCAGAACACGAGATTTCTAAAATAGAAATCTTTTACAGTGAAAATTAAAAGAGATTGAAAGTCTCTAATTCTGACTTCTGTGAACTCCCTTTCTAAAACTTTACCACCCTTTTAACCAAAACTTTTCCAAACCAAATCGAGACGCAAGAAGCGATTGCTTTGTTAGTAGCGTTTCCAGTTTTAGCCAAAAGTTAGCCAGCAATCGTTCCTCCCGCTCTCTTTAGACTTGATTTGAATTTTGGCCCTTTTTACCCTCAGACTTACTTATTTTGGGTTTGTTGGATCTTTCTCCTCCAACTCCTTGTTCGAATTATTATTAAAGATTCTCTAGAAAAACTACTTTAAGATTTTAAATAAAATTCGATAGTTTTAACAAATTAAATATATATTAAAATAAAATTTTACAAGAACAAAGAATTTACAACAAATTTTTAAATTAACAAATCAAAACGAGATTTTCCAATAAAATACATGAAACTACAACAAGAACAAATATCAAGAAAATTACAGAATACAAAATATCTGAAAATATTTATGACAACAAAAAAATATATATAATTCGACAAGAAGGAGAGAGGTATAATTCACACAGAAAAATGCTTTTAGTTAATTAACTTTTATGACAAGAATTACATTGAGCTTACCAGCGAAGAATCAAAAGATTTTTTCTCGTATCCAAAATTTTGGGGATACACTCTAAAGTTAGCTTTGCGAGACTTATTTCGATTACGACGAATTTAATTTAGATAAAACACTAAACTGCGCGGGAAAAGCTTCTGCTTTTCAAGACCGAAACCGATGACAAACTTTTGGAAAATTTATAACAAAAAATCAAAATCCGAACTTAGAAAAAAAAGAAATTAAAATTTCGACGAGAGATTCAACGCGGATCAAACAAAAGATAACCGGGAACTTCTATCTTTTCTCCATAGGCTACAACCAGATTCTTTGGCAAACTAATGGTTTCTTCAGAAACGTTAAGGATGCATATTGGAATTTTCGGCTTAGCCATGGAAATAGACCTTGCAACTGCTATTCCGTGGATTAAGATTTCCGTCGGTTCAACTAAAATTGTTTGATCAGGGTTGATCAGACCCTGTTCAACTTCGCTCACGTACTGACATCTCGGAGGAATTTCGATGGACTTCTTAATGCGAATTGGGTAGCGGCCAACTACTTCCTTCGCTTTACTCTTCGTCATTGACAGTGACGATGGTAACTTTGGTTCTTTCCTCAATGTCACCTTCTTTAACTTCTTATCTTTCTCTTGTTCCGGCAGAACTTTCTTATTTCCTTTATAATTAATCTCCTCCAAGTTCTCCTTTCTTTTGCCGTAGAATTTTCTTTCTTTTTCTTTAGCTTACTCCGTGTTAACCTCTACTTTCGAGCTATCTTCCAAGCTCGTGGTATCCAAATAGTAAATTAAAATTTCAATTTGTGTTCCACTGAACACCGCTTCAACAATTTTTCTCACTTTGGCCCAATTAAGTCGATCAAGTCCGCACCCTAACTTTGGCATTGCAAGTTTCTTAACCTTGTTACCTAGACAATGGTTTTTCAGCTGAATCAGCGCTTGCTTTAATGAGTTATAGGTGGGTTTTTGACAACTTTTCTCCTTGGTTACCAAATAATACACAAATCTGCGGCCATTGACAACACAGCGACATCTCTCGTCCTGATTTGTTGTCTTTTCAACTTTTCTACATGACCATAACGTCTTCGAAATTGTACTGCGATCCCGCGTCCCATCTTAAAATCTTTGGCAACGCAATGGGCCAGACAATATTCCACTGGAGCATCAAACACATCTCCACACACTTGTAACAGGTCAACGTCCTTCTTCCCATTTTGACTTTGACCTTTCGTTACTTCATAACATTTTGAGTTCTTTTTGTTCCCTTTTGTTTTCTTGGCGCGCCGTCTTTCTCTCGTTATTTTCGAAATCTCCTCCGGCTTTTCATTACAGTTTTTCTTCAAATTCCTGAATACCCCCTAATTCCATTTCTAATTTTTCATTTCGGAAGGAAATTTTCACATCACATTTGTGAAAGAAATCACGTCCCAACAGCCCATCTGTCGTAATGGCTATCGAATCTGAGCACACTACGAAGGGGACAAGAATTTCTTGCTCACCTATCCTGAGTTGTACTGAGACTTCTCCAAGGTAGGGCAATTCTTGGCCTGAAATTCCTCGCAGTGCAGTTCTTGTTCTGGGACCAATCTTAGCTCTAATCTTCTTTACAAAAGTTTCTTTTAAAATAGAAACTGAGGCACCAGTGTCCACTAATAACACGGCCTCTCGCTCATTCACTCGGGCTGCTATAACAGCATCTCCTTCCTCATCTTCAACAATTTCTTTACAGGTTAGGGGTAAGAAAACTTTAGGCAATGCCTGACATTAAACTTTGTTAAAGATAGTAATTTTCAGAAAAATATAAATAAGCAATAATAAACTCTGTACGTTGGACTTTATTAGTTTGTAATTGATATTTTTCACATTATCAAAACTTTTTGTGTTCAATTTACGCATTAAGCCGGACTCAGACGACTGTTGTACTAGGCCAGTACAACAATATTGGTATACTTTGCAAGTGTACCGGTTTATTAAGGCCATTGTTAAGCAATGGCGCTCACGTAACATGTACATTTTTTTTAATACGACAGCGAAGTTGTACAATATTGGCAGGATGGATAGAAGAGTGTTGACCATCATGGAAAGCGGTCATTAGAAAATGTCGTCGCCTGTGCAACTTTTTGGTAGTAATGAGTAATTTGAAACTAAAGAAGAAGAAAAATATATAAAAGATGATAGGTGATACCTTTGAATAGAAGTAATGACAGGTAAGTACGTTTTTAATAAACAGAAAAGTATTTGTAAAAATCATAACCTTTTCTATCCGCCTATTGATATTGAATGAAGCAGTAAAGCAATGCACAATTACATATGTTTAAGTCGTGTGAGCGCAACCACGAGTATGAACTTGTCAAGTGGTCCAATAATTGTTATCCCTTTGACTTGTGTCATTTTTATCGACAAACGATGGGAAACTGACCAGTACTCACCAGTGACAAATAATTGTATAAGTATAGGCCATTAACAAATATTGGCGAATTACACCAGTTGTCTGAGTCCGGCTTTATGTGAATTCCATCAATTGTTTCGAGCAAATGAAAAATGTACAATCTGTATTTTAAAAATTACTTTCTAAAAATAGTATGACCTTCATACATGTAATAAACAATTATGTACCTATTAATGAGCTGTTGATAAACAATTTTTATTGACCGAGTTAAATAAAAAAGATCTGGTGATAAAAATGTCGGGTTTAAAGCATTTTAGAAAAAAAGACGGGAGCAGTAAATCTTGTTTGAACACACATTAAGCATTAAGCACAATTATCAAAAAATGCGATAATTTTTTCGTTCGCAAACGAATCCCAAAACACGGGCATTGTTAACCTAGCAACGATAGCGACGAGTGAAAATTTTGCGACATATAAAATACTGATTAGCTGAAGTAGTGGGTAATATTTACACATGATAAGCGAACGTAATAAAAAAATCAATTTTGTTATCTTTTGCAAATAGTTGTATCAGCAACCGAATTCGATTTTCATTAGCGCGAAATGAGAAATAAATAACAATTATTGAGGACACAAAGGGCTTAATTAGCTACCGAGAGTTATCTTCATTAAAGCCAAATATTAATATTTATTGTAGCACTTTATTAAAAAAGCGTATTTGGTAGATATTATGCCAAGCTTATTAATTTAATAAGTGTCTTATTCATTTTTTAATGAATTCACTCAACGTCTAAAATGTTTTGATATAATTAAATTTACTGTAATTATAAACAAAGAGCGGTCAGTTTAAATTTAAAATAAATATACAAGACTCCGTTAAAATAATTTTTATTCATGTTACGGTTTGGATGACATTACGTAAACCTAAGATCGTTCGCTCTCTGATTATAAGTTGCAAATGTATATTTTAATTAAGCGTAAATTACGTTTCTACAACGTAAAAATTGCTGGTTTCTCTGGATAAACATTTAAAAGCTATCGCTAACAAGAAATTCATAATGCGATTTATTCCTGGTACACAAACAGAGAATACCGACAATGCTATTGTATTACATAAACAAATGCACCGTTTACATTTTGCTAACTGAAATTCTATCTAAATATTTTTCAGGCAGGAAATATACACAACACTAAATCAACTGAAAGTGCATTCGTCAAGGCCGAAAGATACGATAATGGTATGTTGCATTTTTTACATTTATTAATTATATTTTTAAGTATATAAATCAGAACTAGAATTATGAAAACCAACTAAATTATACGCCATCAATTTTCGTTGAGACAAATTCCTTCCAATCTTATTCTATTTTAACTTTTTTTACAAACTCTAAACGTTATGTTTAACTATAGATCGATTATTATGTCATCAGTGACATCACAATGTAGCAAGAATTTTAAATGATTAAAAATACATATATACTCCCATTACTTTAGTCAGAAAAGTAAATTGTGAATAAGATTATGTAATGTAGAACAAGAAAGCAACAAGTAAATTTATTAAATTTATTAAACTACAGCTTTAAATATTGATCTTTCAAAGTGAAATTTTGTTTATTTACAAATCAAATACTATAGGATGTATAGTTTCGTTTTCTAATAATATTAGTATATTTGAAGTACACAGTCTGCTTTTCAAGCCATTTTATTAACATGATTTGCAAGAATTATATTATTTAGAATTTTAAACTCTTTGCACTTTCAATTTTTCATGAAACAATTAAGGAAACCTTACCACATATACAGTTGTCACTAAATTGTGTGAATATGACTTAACCACCTGGGCTCAAAATAAGACGATTTAACCCAACTCTCCTGTATCCAAAAGTATTTCGTTAAGTTAGCATTCTACTTCAAAGTTCTTGAAAAGAAAGTTAATTTTTCTTGTAACAAAGGTGCACTTAAATAAATTTGAATGTTATTTGGTACGAGGACCAATAGGAAAGTAAGTCCCATTGATTTTTCATATGGTTTGAGTAATTTACATTGTCAAAAGTTATTATAAAATCTGTGTTGAGGCAACCCTGTTTTTCATACTAAAACCGTCTGCAAATATGACTTTCTTATGAGACCTCATGCGTAATATGATTCAAGCATTCTTTTGTTATAAGAAAAATTTCTTTTTTTTGAACCAGAGTACTGACTTAACAAAGCACTTTTGAATATGGATGAGTTGGGTTAACATTTCAATTTGAGCCCAAGAATGTGTGGTTAAACCATGCCCATACAATGTATCTTTTTAGCAACACCTGCATGTATAAACTGTATATGCCATTTTGTATGATTTTATGAAATATTAATGTTTGCATACATTCAGCCAATTACAAGTAAAAATGCTTACTTATTTGCAATTGTGATGATTTTTACAATAATAAGCTACCAGAGTAACGGAAGCTTCTGTGAACATTTTTATTATTCTTCATTTAAGATTACGATAAAGTACTTACACATAGTAATTATTTTAAATTGCTACGTGTAAGCTACTTAAACACAACACTTCTGATGAGCCATAATTTAATTTATTTTATAAAAAAATTGTTGATCTCGATTTAAAATAAGAGGCAGAGATTGCGACTCGTATAGAACCTTTAATGAATATTTCTATTCCTTCCTGTGTGTCACAAAAAAAGTGAAATTTCGACAACTTTGCAAGTATTTTGTTCACTGTGCATTGAAGGATACCGTTGAGCTAAATGAATTGAATTTTAAAAGATTTAAAAACATCCCTGAAGTGTCCGTTAAAACAAAAGATTATGTTATTTATTTAAATAATTACTGATTAATTAATTAACAATTGTCTAGACAAAACACCACAAGACTAAAACCTTATTACTATTATATTTAACAAAAAAAAATTATTTATTTTGTTCATAATATGAATTGAAGAAAGTCTTGAAATAGTGAAGAAGGAATATAATAAGCTAAGAAAACTAAAAGCTTCTGTAGAGGAAGCGGGCACAGACACATTAAGATGTTATACAAGTTATTGCAATCAGAAAATAAAATAATTAGAAAAAAAAAAAATGAAAACCAGGGTGGGATACGATTTTCGCACACTTCTAAATATTTGTTATAATTAGTGACTAACAATAAGTAAGGAAACTAGAATGTGAAAGAAATTATCAAGGAAAGATAAATATTTTTAGGATTAATGATACTGAATATAAAAAAAAATACTTGCAGTACTGTGTATGTATATGTATTCTTTTCTATAGATATTTATTTAATGCTCTAATAAAATGATGTTTTATGAAATCATGTTACAACATAAATACATCTAGTGTGTTGCTCTCATTTTTTCGCATGTTCACGTATATTCCTTACTTGATCCGTAGTCTAAACAGACGAGTAAGCAAACATAACTTTAAAAAGAATTGTTTTATTGATTTAATTTTACAATCGTTTTCAAAATGGAAGAAAAATCTTTACAGTTGAATCCTATTTTCGAAACGCCTAAAAATTCAATGGCGAATGGACCTATTCTATTCCTGATTGTATTGTGGAATTTCAGGAAAAATTTCCAGAAACTGTATTGTACTGTACTGTATACTTCAGTACTCTGCAGGGCTACTCAGAGAAACTGCCAGTGTAGCTAGAAAACAGATATTAGGTAGGCCTAAAGTAAGAACTGATGAGGTAGTTGAAAATGTGAGACAAATTATGCTCCTCGCACTTTCATCCGTCCCCTGTCACAAGTTGATTTTTCTGTCGGGACCTGCAGAACTATTCCAAGAAGGGACTTGCAAATGTTCCCTTATCGTTTGACTACCGTGCATGAATTGCTTCCAGTAGATTTTGAATCAAGGCGAAGATATTGTTATTGGTTTTTAAACAATATTGACAAAGACGATTTGTTGGACAAAACTTTCTTTTCCGATGAGGCCTGGATCCATTTAACAGGATACATTAATTCCCACAATATGAGGACCTGGAGAAAAGAAAACCCTCATATTTTCATTGAAGCCCCACTCCATCCACAAAAAATTGGTGTTTGGATAGGTTTAAGTTGGAGAAGATTGATGGATCCAATTTTTTTAATGGCACACTTACAGCACTTATATATCGGGAAGAGATTTTGCATCCATTTATTAATCAACTGCATGATGACGAGTTGAAATTTGGATATTTCCAGCAGGATGGTGCAACGGCTCATGGTGCTGGAGATACTTTAAATTTTCTTCAATGGTTAACAGGAACTTTACCCAAAGAATCATCGAAAAGTATGATGAAATAAACAATTCTCCTCACATTTTGCAAAATGTTATTAATGGACGTCGCAGAAGAGTTAGAAAATGCTTTGAAGAAGACGGACACCGTTTTCAACATCTGTTGTGAATTCACGTTCAACGTTATTTTCAATGTTTTATTTTGTTTGGTTTCAAATACGTAATGAATCATAATTATTGGTTATGATCTTCTGTTGACGTTATGTCAAGGTTAAATGTCAATTCGGCGTTTACTGATCAAGTAAGGAACATATGTGTACCTGCAAAAAATGAGAGCAACACATTAGATGGGAAAACTTTTTGTACACATGTTACTGTACAGGGTGGGCCAAATTCGATACTTTTAATAGGAAACACCTATTTTTAGAAGAGTTAGACAAAAACTGATCTCGTTCCCTGGAACTCGATTTTTAAGACAAAGTCAATGGTCATCATCGCATTTCGTTATCTTGTACCGCTTAGGAACTATAGGACGTTTCTCAAAATCCTACGATTTCTAAAAACCTTCATAACTTTTTTGTTTATGAAAATTTTGGATATCTGTAAAAACTTTTTCATGCAGAATTCATTGCTCCAAATTATTTTTTTCTAAACTGCTCAATATTTGAGATATTAGCGAGAACTTTGATTTTTTAAATGGAACACCCTATATATTTTTAAGTTTTTGAAAGGAGTATAAAATTTCATTCATATAAATATAAAATACTTGATATTTTATTCAAGCAGTTTGTGAAATATAGAGTTCAAAGTTTTCATCAAAAATTTAATTGTTTTTACAGCATTGAAGTAGGCTACAGATGACGATAACTAAGCGATTTAAGTTTTTGTAACTTCCTGGTAGGCCGCTATCCAAATTTGACACAATCTCTTACAGTACTTGCATTTCTCTTAAATTTTACTATCTCTACAAAGTAGACTTAGGGAGATGTAAACATGTTCGAAAAACTACGAGAAATACGACATGTTAATATTTATACCAACTCAAGACTTCATGAAGTGCTTTTAACTTGTAAGTTATATGTGTACTGAAGATGACAGCGTAGCTGCCAAAATACGTATCTACGGATACAATCTATTTTGATTTATATTTACTTTTTTGATTTGTTATATCTAAACCACTGTCTTCTTTACTAATATTAAATGTTAAAGTGCTTTATAGAAATTGGCGAAAATTCAAAAGCAGCTATTAATCTTTACCATGAATGGTATCCTGAAAGATGACAATCCTTCAGAGATATATTCTTGAGATTTAAAAACAATTTAATAAATTTTTAGTCATTTAAACTGATAAAAACTTAAAATTATGAATCTCACAATGGAAATAATGAATTAGAGATCATAGTTTTGGAAAAATTGAAAATGACCGACGCCAGTTGGAGTAAACATCTTAGCAAGAACTTCTGCAATACGAATTTTAAAGAAACAAAGATTCTGACCTAATTGAATAAGAAAAATGCATCATTATCAGTCCTTGAATTGGTGATGTCAGCTCAAACCATAATAAAACGGAATCGTTTATGTTTAGTACAAAATGGTCGACAATTTTATGTAATTTTTGCGCAACTTTGACTACATTAGTATTTATTCGTTATAACTGAATTAAATTATAAATATTTATTAAAAATAAAGTAATATTTTTTCATGGCTCATTGAATCTTTAAAAAATATTTAGCCATCATCCACAGCCTACTTGAATGCTGCAATAACCATCAAAATTTTAATTAAAACATGAAAGCTCTACAACTCAAAAATCTTTTGAATAAAATATCAAGTGTTTTATATTTTTGAAAATAGAATTTTGTGCTCTTTTCAGAAATGTAAAAATATATAGGGTGTTCCGTATAAAAAAAACAAAGTTCTAGCTAATAACTCAAATATTGAGCACTTTGGAAAAAAATAACTTGGAGCAGTGAATTCTGCATGAAAAAGTGCCTCAAAGAAGTCTTTACAGAAATCAAAAATTTTCATAAAGAAAAAAGTTATGAAGGTTTTTATAAATCGTAGAATTTTGAGAAATGCCCAGTAGCTCCTAAGCGGTACAAGATAACGAAATAAGGTTTTCACCATTAATTTTATCTTAAAAATCGAGCTCCAGGGACTGAGGTCAGCTTTTGTCTAACTCGTCTAAAAATAGGAGTTTCCTATTAAAAGTTGTCGAATTTGGCCCACCCTGTACACAAAAAAAAGTAAAAATATAGAATTGTTGTGAGGATATCACAATTCCAGTCTTATTTTCTTGTTCATAACGAGTTTATACGATTCATTTAACGTAGCCATAGTTAATTTTCAAAGTGTAATTAATTCAGGATAAATAATGCCGTAATAAATTTTGTTTTTCCAATCCAGTTTTTTACACTCCGCCGTTTATTTTTCTTTGCATCATTTATAAGAGCTTATTAAAGAAGCGCAGATGTATTTGAGTAAATCAATTTTTTTTTTGCAAATAGAAACAAAGTTGAAGTTATTGAAAGATTTATGACCTTCGAAATATTTTCGCTTTTTATTAATGACTAAAATTGTATTTATTTATTTATCAGATTTGATAGACAAATTATTCTATTTAAAATCAATTTCTTTAGTTTTAATTCATCATTCTATTATTATTCTTTTACATGAATTATTTGAACTAAATCAGGTGTATTAAATAATTGACATTTAGCTGTTTCTTCGACTCTTATTCAGAAAACCTGTATTTTTTTGCAATCATCAGCACAAATAATAATTATTATAACTGTCTAAGGTTGAAGAAATCTTCGGTTTTATTTTTGTAGAAGGCAGTGGAGTGATAGCCAGTTTGTTACAATTCTAGAATCGTTTATATCAAAACTTATCTTTTTGCAGATAATGCAGATAACAAATTATTTTCTCGTCGTAGCAAATAACATAGAGCCAATTCTAAAATTGGAAACTCTTGAGTTCATTTTGATAATATTTTACAAAGCAGTAAACAGTGAAATGATTTAATTTCTATATAATTTAGAAACTAAATTAGGAAAAGAGCCTTCAATCGGTTTAAATATTTGAATAAGAAAGATCTTCTTTCTCTTTGTGATCGTAGATTTGTATAAAAAAGTGTTTATTTTAAATTTTATGAACATTGTATTAAATTTACTCATTTAATTTATCTATAAAATTAAACCCTTCGATTGTACCTACGCAAATAAAATCTATTTATTTCGTAATGTCTAATGTATTTTTGAATCAGAATTAAACGAATAAGTAAATCACAAATAATATTTTGAACAGAGTAACTTAGTAAAATAAGATCAACTGACCTATCCAAATAAACACAATTCGCTACACTAATATAAAATAAATAAGCCCGTAATTTACATTAACAGAGCAAAAAATGTTAAATATTTGTGGAATCCACTCTCTATAAATTCGATTTGGCGCGGAAGGATTACGTAATCGAATTAAGAAAATTAACGAGAGTTTCCACCTAAACAAAATAAACTTTTTGAGCTAAAACGTCCGCTCTTTCCGGCTAATTTATTGCAGGCTACTTTAAGGCGGCTTCCTTTGAAGAAAAGCAAAAATGAGGAACTGTTTAGAAAATGTTTTTCAGATTGTTTGGCAACGAAATGCGATTGCACAGTCTTTTCGCCGAAAATTTCGAACCTACGGGCCAAACAAATTAACGAAACAACATTGGAGATTTCTTGGGAAACTGGACTGCGTAACAGAAAATTCAATAACTTGAGCGACATCATTTTTCAGTAAGAATTCCCTGTACAAAGTGTTCTTAAAATAATATTTACATTTTTAGGTTGTTGTTATTCTATTTGCTATTTTTGTTTTAGTTTGCTCAACACTAAAAAGCAGAGGACATATTTGCCAGTGCATTTAGAGCAAGAGAGTCTCAAAAACGATTTTTTAATTTTAAATATAAACGTCACCGAAGACCTTTACACCTTGGAGGCAAAATTTTTCAACAATTTCACGTGCAGTGTAGTATTAACGTCTGAATTTGGAGGTACTATTTCATTTTAAAAGGCTCTTTTTCAATCGCTTTGAATTTGTTTAATTTTTTAGCCAAACAGGCGGCATCAATTTACGAAAAGGTTGGTTTCAGTTTTAAACAATTAAATCCAATAAAATATTTATCTAAATGTTTTTATTAAAGCCACCGGATGTTAAGCACGGTCAATCTGAGGAGGAAATATTTAAAGATATAAACGAAGGTATGTCCGAAAAGTATTTGAACAATGGCATTCATTATTTGTAAACAAATCGTAACACACATTGTATTCTATTTGCGTACGCGTACACAAATAAATGTCTAATGTTTCAGAAATGAATGAAAATCTTACTATTGGCGTTTTCTGTGCTGAAGAGGAACATGAAATGAGATTTAATCTAAGTTGGAATGAAACGACAGGTAAAATTAATTGCTTTTTTACAAATATCTTAAGAAATAAATTATATGAAAAAGAAGCAGATTATTATCCTGTAAATAGCATATTTAATTACCACTGCCGTTTCGCAATCGGCTTGTTTGTCTTTTCAAAGTGAATAACATTATAACATTAACCTAATAATTTTTAAAATTTTTGTGAAGAGAATGTTAAAAAATTATATAATACAGCTTGTCAGATCAAATAACAAGTACCAATGGGACCAGGCCCGTCTTAACAGAACTATTATTGTTAGAGAAATTCTAGTAAAACCTAACCAGAGTATGTAGTGTAATTGTTGTAATTATAATTTAAATAATTACAACAATTTCCGATTATTTATTTCATTTAACGAGTTTAGAAAACTGCAAAAAGTTTCATTTAAATTTGCAAAGTTTTTTCGTTTATTAGTTGCATTATTAGACATTTTTATTTTACACATTTCGATAAATTTACATTTAAAAGTGTCACGGAAACGAACTTTGGCATTTTCAAAATAAAAAAATGATTATTTACCAACGATTATTTATTACAGATTCAATAAGTTTTTTAGGATATGAATTTTGAGGAAGAATTTCTTTAATTAAATTTATATTTTCGACTATAAATAATTTATCCGAAAGTAATACTGCACGATCAATCAAGCTAATGATAGTAGAAATTTTATGACTTTTTGGTTGATAAGAGTTATAGTTAATATATCTGTCTGACCATGAGGGTTCATTATATGTTATGAAACTACCATTTTGTCTGATAATATTTACATCTAAAACACGAATGCTATTATTATTCTCTCTTTCGACACTAAATTGTAAATAAAATGAATTGAATTGATTTAAAATATAATTAACTTTCTCTTAAGGTAACATTAAAAAATGTCGTCAACATATCTGTAATATAAAGTTATGTTAAGAGGTAAAGAATTTATGACAAAATTTTCTAATTTTTGCATAACAATTTCTGCTAAAGCAGGAGAAAGAGGGGAGCCATGGCTGTTCCAAATATTTGTTTATAAAATTTATTATCGAAAGCGAAATAAGAAGTATTAAAACATAATGTTATAATTTCTATACAATACTTTATTTGATTTGACAAGCTGTATTATTACTGATATAATGTTATTCTCTTTGAAAAAGCTGTTAGCGAAACGTCAGTGGTAATTAAATATACTATCTATTCGATAATAATATGATTGTTTTTATATAATACCTATCACGAGTAAGAACCGCACACCAAACTCATTTAAGGAATAAAAATGAAAATTGATTAAAGTATGTAAAAAGGGTACTGCTACTAAAAAATACCGATTTAATTTTTGTAGAGGATAACACAACAAATTTCTATGAAGTTACCTATAACACGGTTCCTGCTGAATCTCCAATTTGTGGCAAACCAGCAAATTTCAGTTATAAATATGAGGTAAAATAAATAGTGAAATAGAAATAGTTTGAATGTAACAATAAATTGTATATATTTTTTTAAGGGTAAGACATCGGTGACTGTTCCTCCACCTAATCAGTCATCCAACGTGCTTGGAAACTGTACTTATGGAGTTACAGTGCGTTCATACAAAAAGAAATTATTGCCTGTGCTTATGAGTATGTATACGGCTAAACTTAGAGTGCCAGGTATGTATGTTATGCTTAGATTAAAAAAATCATATTTAAAGTAAACTTATTTTAACGGACACTTAATATTCGCACTATCGCTCTACGTTTCAATATATCGATTAATAGTTTCGTCACGAGTGATAATAATATATAAAATTATATACATTTTTTTTTCACTTCTGACGAAGTTATCAATCGATAGTGAAACGTATAGCGATAGTGCGAATTTTAAGTGTCCGTTAAAATAATTTATATTAAAAAACTCGTACTACGATTCACTTCCGGTAAATTATTTCAGATTTATTGTATCTATAGTGTTATCTTGTTTATACACGGTATTACCGAAATTGAATCATTTATTTATTTTTATCACTCTCAATAGTATAAAAAAAATTTACAAAAATTGTTAGAAGATTGAAATAAAAGCTCCGCTTTATTTAGCTTTTCTGTGTTTCGCTTTTTTATTATAGGTATGGACGGGATCAACTAAGAACGTACAGGGTGCTGCTTTGATGAATGCAACATAAGAAATTCCATGTTAATTTAGACGTGTTAAATTTTGGCTTCCCTAATTATTTTCCAACAAAATTTAATTTAGATTTTTTTCAGTACTCTTCAAGATGAATCTGTCTGAGCAGTTTAAGCATTTTTCATTTACACAGTTTTAATATTTAAAATGATTCAGTAACCAAATTCAATTTATATTTAACTATTAGCACGGCCAACGGAGTGGCCACGGCAAAACATTAACGGTAGCTTCTTAGAGAAAGTCCATAGTTCGACGAGCAATATGAGGACGTGTCTTGCTAAAAAAGGACGCGTGGATGGCTATCTAGATAAGGCAGTAAAGTGAGCTGTAGGACGCCATCCAACTGTCATACTGCCTCGAATAAACAAAAAAGGTGATCGGCTACCATAGGCATAGCTCCCCAAACCATTATTCCAACAGTCCTATGTTCGTGCCTCTCAACTGCAAACCAATATCACATCGCTCTTCACGATGGTGTCTTACCCTTCTACGGCCATCATGCAGGCTAGACAGAATCGCGATTCGTCGCTGAATACGACATTACGCTATTCTGCCTCCCAATGCTGCCGTTCTCTCCATCAGTCCAAACGTTGACGATGGCGTTGCACCGTCAAAGCAAGCACTAATCGTGGACAGTACGAAACAAGTCCAAAGGCTCGAATCCGGCGATATGGGGTTCGCATACTAACTAACCTTCTTCTCCAAACCATTGCTCACCGATTTGGCGCATAGTAGCAAAACGGTCTCGTAGAATTAGTTGTCTCAAGCGCCGAACTTGACGCTCTGTAGTACGCCTCGGTTGACCAGTTGGTCTTCTTCTTGTTCCTCTACCTTCTTCTGTCCACACCCGACACACACGCATTACCGTCATTGCAGTGCTATTAACACGGCGGGCAATTTCGCGAAAGGACAAACCAACATCTCGATAGGCAACAATTCTACCCCTATCGATATCGCTAAAATGGTGATATTGTAGATGTCCTCGGGCTCTAGGAATTTTCCTACGCTTAACACAAGTAGACTGAGGCACAAGGACTTAAAATATCTGTACTAATCAGCTCTGAGAAACTATTTTCTTCTCACAAAACTAAGAGATAAAACTTTGTTGTTGCAAGAACTGTCAAAGATAAAAGTTTGACATTGTTATCATAACATGCTTTAATTATAGTCATTCTATTGCCAAAAAATTATTCCTTCTAGGTGTAACACTTCCGATGTCACTGAGTAAAAATTGAATTTATTTACTGAATCTTTTTAAAATATCTTCGAACTGAGCACATGAAAAATTCTCAAACTGCTCACACAGATTCATCTATAAAAAAAACCTAAATGGAATTTTGCTGTAAAATAATTAGGGAAGCCTGTAGAACACCTTTAAATTAACAAGGGATTTCCTATGATGCGCTCATCAATTTTAAATTTAAAAAACGATTGCATAGGGGGGCTTAGGGTATAAATAACAATTCGTTTTTTTTATTTGTAATATTTGCGCTTGCATCTTGCGTCTAAGTGGCCTTTGTTATAGTCAGTTGTAGTTTTCGATAATATATCATGCTGTATCAACCGGAAAACCGATCAAGAACCACTGATATAAGTAAATTATTTCAATGATTTCAGTTCGGTAACACCCTGTAGTTCAGATTAAGATTGAATTGATAATAAATTGTAAAAGTTAATTTTAATTTTCTGTAATTTCTTTCATAATTCCAGATAAGGAGTATTTTATGAATTTGTAATTTATTTTACACCCAATCTGAATTTTGAAATATTTCACTTTGCTTAAAATCAAACGAAATGAAAAATATTTTACTTTGTTATAGCATGTGTGGATATTTGTTGTAATTGCAACATATATAAGCCAAAATTGTCAAACCTATCAATAACGAGGATCAATCTGACGAGATATGTTATATCGTGGGAGAGCGAGAGTAGATCAGAGAACAATTTTACGAGTATCACATTTTAGTAAGTAAATGTTCGTTTAACTTTTTTTTGTTAATATGAGTTTGATATTTCAGCAGAATAGATTATTTTTCTAATATATAAGAAAGTATTTGTATCTTATTTTATTAGTAATATATTTTTACCTGTAATCAAAAAGTTACTGATATAATGAAATATACTATTAATTTTTGAATGCAGATATTAGATATTAGCCATTTTTTCTACTCAATTTGACTATGTAATTCTTTCTTATTTTAGTCTCAAGAATTCTGACATTCCGGTGATAAACAAAGGACCAGGAAGTTTTAATGAAAATTACACAATTCTCGTTTTCAATGTAACGACAGGATATTTCATATTAGTTGCGGATTATTTAAACATTTATAACTGTCCAGCAACATTGAGCGCTACATTCGGAGGTAATTAAACAATACTAATTAATACATTTATTAACTTTTCGTTCACTTCTATTTTATTACTTTAACTTTAAATCTAAACTTATTTTTAATTTCCAAAATTAATTTGATAAAACTTGTCTGTATAAGAAAGGAACAAAGTATGGAAATTAAAACACTTTTGTTCTTTCTTAAATATTAAAATTATTAAAATTCTTAGTTAGGCTATAATTAAAAAAATTAAAAATTAAAATTTGCCACAAACGAACAATGAAATGTGCAGATCAAAGAAATTAATTGCATTTACTACGTTGCTATTCGATTAAGTTAGTTATTCTAAGGTATTTACACACGATTGATTATTATTATACTGGGTATTCCAAAACAACGTTTAAATATTTACAGAGCATGTAGTACGGTCGAGAACAAGTGTACATAGGTCTATCAACAGATTCCGATTTTGAAAAATACTCTTTTTGAACTTTTGGAAGATTTATCTTTAAGTCTTTATTTGAACGAAAATGTAAATTCTGTGTGAATATGGAAGGACGTTAAACCAACAAAACAGATTATTATGCTATTGCTATTGAATTGCTATTATCTCAGAAGCAGTTGAGTTGCAGATATATGTAACATACATTAAGACTTTTTAACTTGTTTTCGACCTCACTACCTGCCTTGTAAATACTCAAACTTTGTTTTGGAACACTTTTTATAAAATCTAAATCTTCGTTATTTAACTCTAATTCTAATGAATATTTAATATTTATTAATTTTATGTTGGCGAACATATAGAAGTACCAGCTGATTACGGAGACTCTCAACAAACAAATTATGAAGAATTTCAGTTTAATTATGAAGCCTATTCCGAAACTACTACTGATAGAAACCAGAGCAGCATAGGAAAAGATTATGATTATAGCGTTATTCCAGCTGATCAAATCACATCGCTCTTTGTAGATACCTTTTGCGATCCTGAAGAGCACATAATTAAATTTAATTTAACCTGGGATAAACCAGAAGGTAAAAATACTAAAAACTCTAGTTTTCTATTTGCCAACTATTTTTCACTCCAGGAAATTCGCCACCTCACCAATACAACTTTATTTATCAAGTGATTTCTACTGAAAAACATCCATGCGCTGAAGGTCAGAAGTTTAATTACGAATACGGACATGAGGTACTTTTTCTACAGATTTTCTAAAATCAATTTTTGTAAATTTTGTTTTTCTTTTAAAGAATATGACGCAGATGATAATTCCACCCCAAAATTACATCGAGTCTGTTAGAATACAAGGAAATTGCACTTACCAAATTTCAGTAATTGCTCTCAATAAACAGTTACTTCATAACAATGAAGATATTTTCGTTACTGAAGTTGATATTCCTCGTATGTATTGCATAGCAAAAAAATTTTACAAACTAAAACGTGAATTTATTTTTCCAGCGTGCGTTGGGACTTGTTGTAATTGTGATATATTATTTCCAAATCCAGAAAATGTTACTGTTACACAGATTGATTCCAAAAAATATAAAGTGTCTTGGAACAGTAAAAATCACAAACCTAGAAATAACTTCACGAATATTACCTTTGAGTAAGTCTTATTATTTTTTATTTTGCGTTCGTACAATAACTAGCAAATTTATTTTAATTTCAGTTTAAAAAATCCTGAAATACCTTTACCTGACTTAAGTCCAGATGGTTTCGAAGAAGATTTTAAATTTGTAGCAATAAATGTTACTGCTGGAAATTACACATTAATAGCAGATTTTGTTAACAACTATACGTGTCCTAGTACTTTGTACATTCCATTTTCAGGTACGTTAAACTAATATTTTTTATTTATTATTTTTTAATAATTTTTGTATTTTTGTTTTTAGTTATTCAACACAAACCTCAGGTAAAATGTTAATTTTTAATAAATAATTGATTGGCTACAAAATACCATTAATATTTTTTAGGGAACAAAGCTGTGGATTCAACTACTCATAATTATTTCTGTGTCGATTACC
Organism: Serrognathus titanus; assembly: GCA_039766575.1. Classification (NCBI taxonomy): domain Eukaryota; kingdom Metazoa; phylum Arthropoda; class Insecta; order Coleoptera; family Lucanidae; genus Serrognathus; species Serrognathus titanus. Next base: position 23,193,452 of record CM077913.1, read on the forward strand.
ATTGTAGTTTTATTGTTTTTCTTGCTCCATAATCGTACGAATATTATTAAGGATTTGATTTTCTCTAGGTTCAGAAATGATGAAGGAAGAGACTCACGAAATCGGTATCTTTCAATTCCAACTGCAAGGTAATGTTTGTTAATTTTTTTTTTATTTCAATCACCTTATATTTTAGGATTATTTATAAAATTTATAAAAAATTAGTTTCTCTATAGTTTTTATTTTTAGCAACAGAAAAATGGAAAATTCAAACTGGCTTTACGTTGATCAGGAAATAATTGTAAGTAGAAGTAAAGTTGAAATATATTTTTTGTGAATGTTTTCGTTCAATTTTAAGGACGGAAACGTCGATAAATTTGAGTTTCCAAGTTCACGCTTAAGCTTGATAAAAGAAATTGGAAAAGGAGCATTCGGACAGGTATTTTTGGCGAAAGCCGTCAACAATGAGGGCGCTAACAAATTCGTGGCCGTAAAGACTTTGCGAGGTAAGAATCAATTTCAAGTGGACAAATAACAAATTTTTGCATTTTTACAGAGAGTGCACCTCCAGAAGAAATAGATGACTTCTTGTCAGAAATTCAAATTTTGAAAAAAATCGGCAATCACACCAACATTGTTATTATGATCGGTTGTTGCACTTTAAAAGAACCTTACATGATGATTATGGAATTTGTTCCTTGCGGTGACTTGAAGCAGTATTTGCTAGATTTAAGGGATCAGTGGCATGTTCGAAAAGGCATACTTTTAGATACTTCTGAGTAAGTTCCATATTAAAACTAGATTAAAAAAAGTGCCTTTAGCTATATTTGAACAGCATCAATATTAATCACCATTACTTTTCTCTCGTCATTTTAAAGAAAACATTGAAATTTTCGTTCCGTGTCTAACTACTTTTACTGACTATGTTTTACTATTTTTCTTTTAATTGTTATTTAAATTCAAGTATCAATACATGCTAATTGGATAATTAATTACTTAAATTTTCGTTCTAGGTCTGCTTCTTACATCGAACCAGAAAGTCCAATGTCCGCAATTACGACCAGCACTAGGCCTTCCGTGGCAAGTAAGTTTTTGTACTGAAAATTTGTGATTGTTAAGTTTTATACTTCGGCAGCACAATATACAAACTTGAGTGAAGCAAGGACTCCAAGAACTCCATCAAGTCCATCAACCGAAAGTCATTTTACGTATGAAATAGATCGCGTCTTGGACCACAACGAACTTCAGGACTTTGCATTTCAAATAGCCAAGGGCATGGCTTATTTAGAAAGTATTCCAATTACTCACAGGTAGTAATTTGTGCTTGGTATTGTGAACCTTTGACAAATTTCTGCATTTTAGAGATCTAGCGGCTAGAAATATCCTGATCAGCGAGTATAAAGTTCTGAAAATATCTGACTTTGGATTGTCCCGAACAGGTCCATACATCAACAATAAATTAAAGAAACTACCACTGAGGTGGATGTCGGTTGAAGCAATTGAAGATCACTTTTACGATAACAAGAGTGACGTTTGGGCTTTTGCTGTGGTCTTATGGGAAATAGGAACCTTAGGTAAATTTCAAAAGTTTAAAATTTCATTTTAAAAAAATTGGAGAATTTTTTTAGGTGGTTTTCCGTATGAGAATATTCCAGACAACATGCTCATTTATTACTTGAACACCGGACAGCGTTTGAGCCGACCGGAAATTTGCACGGATGATCTTTATTCATTGATGCTGAGGTGTTGGTCTCAGGACGCGAATCTTCGGCCGTCTTTCAAGGAATTGGTAGATCTTCTGGACGCCAAAAAGAGAAGAATCTACGTCGATTTCAGTCAGCTAAATCCCACGTATATGTTTCCCCCAAGTTCGAACAAGCGCAATTTTGAACGCAATATTGTACAAACGGTTCAAAGTGTACAAAATACGGACCAAAGGGCGAAATATATTGAATGCTAGGGGAATAAGGATAGGTTGGTTGGAGAAGGAATCTCAAAATGTGCCATGACAATTATGTTAATTGTAAAAAGTGTATGAGGGGTGACTAGAAAATAAGAATGCATAATTGTGTGTTTTGCATTTATTTTCAAAACACTTCCTCCTTTCTTATTATTATTTTTGTAGTTTTAAGCAGAGTTAAATGAATTTATATTAAATTTGATTTTAAGATGTCAATACTACAAATGCAATAAGGCCGACCCTTGGCTTGGGTGAATTATGTGATCAAGTACCAGAAGTTTGGAAAGTAATTAGTATAGTATTTAATGATATCAACCATTAAGAATATTTAATTAATTTCGCCCAGAGTGCCAAAAAACCAAGGGCTGGTCTTAGATGTGAAGTATACGTCAAGTTTTATTTTTATTTAATGTACAGTTCTATTAAAACCCCATACATTACAGTTAATGTAAGAAAGTAAATTTACAGTAAATATTTTTCAGTATTTATGTTTCATAAATATATTATGTAAATTAGGTAAACATAATTTTTAATCTCATCAAAGTTATATAAAGACTTTGATGACAAAAAATTCAAGTAACAAGCCTTCACAATCCGCATACAACTACAGGAATACTTACTTATCTAAGTACATTTGAAATTAAAATACTGTACAGTATATTGTCATCATTAACAGTATAGGTCAATTTTTTGGGACTCGAGCCACAGCTAATTTACGCTGTCAACATTAGCAACACCTTCATTATTGTGTGTTGAAAAACTGACTCCTCGATTTCTCCTTGGATATTTCAAACATAAAATGCCCTGCATGTATGCTATGATGGCCCTGCATAGGTTTTGTACCTGAAATAAAATTCGAAGAAAAGTCACATAATTCGATATAACTATTATTAAAATCTTACCAACAAAAATCTATCAGAAATAGCTATACTATAGGCTATTAACAGCATGGTTATTATGAAGGATATAGTTACAGACACACACGGAAGGTAAGACGAATTTCGATTGGTTACAATTAGTCTCTAAAATAAAGATATAGAGATATATCAGCTAAAAAAATATGCTTTGGACTAAGAACCGTGAGAGGGCAAAGGAATTAATTACTTTGAAATATACATATCAAAAATATAGTTTGAAGCTGACAATTTCCGTGATAGGTGGTACCGCAGGGCGATATTAATGCAGCACAATTTTAAGACGATTGCGAATACAACGCTGTACAAACGTAATTAGTTACCTTAGTTGATGGGTATGAGGGAAAAACAGGGAATGTCCCAATTTTTAAGGAATTGACACTCTTGCACTATCCAAGTAAACAAAGTAAACCTCTTTTTTCATTATGAGTATTAATAAAGTATATTTGTTTTTTGACATGAATTATTTTTTTTACAGTTGCGATGTACCGCACGTTAGTATCACTAACACTAAGTTACTAATCAAATGCAATTATTTCAAAATACAATAAAAGTGGCATTCCTTGTTTTCTTCCACGACAACACAGACCTATGACGGAAATTGGCAGTTTCATTCGAAAGACTTGCAGTTCTCAGGCACACCGCATGCCATAACTGTGAAGTAACACCGCGGTACTATTGCGAGATTTGTGATTGGGTTGACCTATTTAATCAAAAATATGACATATTTACTACAACTTACCAGATTTCTTAACGGTGATGCCATTAAAACTAGTAATGTGATTGTGATAACTATACCAAATCTATATATCACTTTTTCTTGGTTTTCTATTGCAGCATACGTGTACAAAAAGCAAATAAAAGTAATTGCATATAAGAGTGGCTCGCCAATATTTTTCCATCTATCTCGTGTAAAAATCGCATAGAACGTAATACACACGATATGTATTACCAAAGATATTGCACATATTGCGATTGAAATTTCGTCTTCGACTAACAAAGAATATTTAAAATTTAACGCGGCACTGTAATTTGGAATTTGCTGAAGTTAATCCAATGGAAAAATTGTAAAAATTCTTACACAGTAAAGCCTACGACGAATGGTGTGGAATATCCATGGGCTTGACCTTGCTTATACATGTCATAGCAAACCAAAAGACCCATGGAGTAATATATCACTGTGAACGATATGGCTAATTTGCCGATTTGGTCTCTGTACGTTTCAAGGTATGTCCACATATTTTGTACGGGAATTTAGATTGAACAGTTTTGAATTTGCCCAAAAGAAATGCCATTTTGCCGTAAGACTGACAGATTTGAAGTTTATGACAGAACAATATTGAATTACACACAGTAAAATCTTAGTAATGTTCTTCATTATAAAAGCAGGTAAAAGTACATTATTGTACTTTGCTCAAATAAAAATTTGAAAGGAAAATATAGAAGAGTCTGTTGAGCATACATATGTTCAATTGAATATATGAGAGTATTGAAATTGATAACTTCGTACTAGTAAACTGAATTTTGTATTTTGTTCGGTTTATTTCGAACAAGGTGCCAACGAGCGTGTGTACAGATTGTCCCATTCTCGATGGTATTCTACAGGTATCTCTGTTAATAATGGAAATTAAAAAAACTAAGCACGTGAGTTTGTTATGCCAAGTTGAATGGTTAAATCAAAAATTTGTTATTTCTTATTGATATCAAAAATGATAAGCACATTCTTTATTCGATTTTTAATACAGATCGTAATTATTGAATTAAATCATTTAAAACATTCATTATAGCCGAGATAGGAACCCAACTTTTGTTTTTTTTTAAGTAGAACTCATAATTGGCTTTGACTATTCAAAAGAGTATTTTTTGCACTTTTTAAAAATAAATAGTTGATCTGTATAATATTATCTTTTAAAATAATGACATTAAAGAAAGTAAATTTATTGAAATTTAGTAGGATATGATTTATATAAAAAGTTATTTACACTCGAGGTTTTGATGAATTGGACACGCTGTACAGTTGCGTGTAGAAAATTTCGGACGTCATTGTCATTCAATTGACGTAATAGTTGAACATTTCTTGTTGTAAACCTATCTTTATTATCTATCAGGCATCTATTAGCTGCTTTCTTTCGTTTGATCCAAACGCAACATAACTCGTTTAGATGCAAAGATGAATGTTCTTTTGCAAAAGGATTAATCCCCACTCTTCGTGAAACTTCAATCCTGTTAAATAATCCCCTTTCTCTTTGAATCATCCTATTTTTACGATTTGCTTATATTTAAACCAGGAAATTTAACATTATTTGTAAAGGATTTACATCCCTATGTTGCAATATGGGACCAGACTCCCCCACTCTATGACGTCCTCTAAGGATCTCGATGCGAATATTCTTATGTTAAATGCATATAATAAATATTTAAATATTAAAATTTAAATTGCGAATTTTATGTGTAATTTAATGTGTTATGTAAACTCCCCTTTTACTCAAGGGAACATTGAATTAAAATGTGATTGAGATGTATTTTTAGTGAATCCGAAAGAGATGCATAATACACGTTGCTATGACAACCTAATTTAATGTTCACTCTAGTAAAAGGAGGTGAAAAAATCGGCCCTTAGGACATTAAATAGTCTAAATATCAGGTCAAAGGTGTGCATAAAATGTCAACAAAGGTGAAAGAAGAGAACACTATACACTACTACAAAAATAAAAGTAATTATTTTTTTTTGTTAATATGTATATGTATGTAATTTTGGCTGGAAAAATGTTAGATCACATATTTAAAAGAGTATATGTGTACAATGTATCCTCGGATCGACTTGACAAGAGGAAAAACATTTTTCAATCAATTTTTCGCAAAAAAATATTCTTTGCAAAAAATCTGTTTCTCAAGAAACTTCAGAAACATTGATAAAATTCAAATTGCTTAATTTCATATGAAAGAAACGTTTTATTTTATTATTCTTTACAAAAAAAATTCTACTGTTCGATCATCTTCAGAAACCGCACACAAATTTAAGTTTGTTGACTAACGGTGTCTGAAATATTCAAATTCAAATAACCAAAGAAACTTCTTTATTGATTTTATGCAATGACATCCTGTATAAAATAATAATAATTAAAGTAGATTCTTGTCCGGTAAAAATTGTATAATAAATTATTTTAAGGACACTTCAAATTGGCACTATCGCTTTACATTTCACTATCGATTGATAGCTTCGTCAGGAGTGAAAATAAATAAACAAAGTTGTCAAAGTAAAACGGTTGTCAAGTGAATAAAGTTATCAAGGGAAAATAAGACAGTAAAACGATCATTTTTATTTTTTGTTTTTTTTTTAAATTAATATTAAAGTTGATAGATCTATATCCTGCTTAAGGAATCTAGAAAACTACAAAATATGTGATTTAAGTTAGCGAAATGTTTATTAACAGAGTTCGATGGCACGTTAGGTTGTTTTAATTTTGGTGTTTTGATTTTTAAATTTGAGAATATACTACTTAAATTATTTACAGATTTGCTAGCTAAAATTAAGTTATGTTATGATATGTATTTTTTGTTGGATGTGTGTTTTATATTAATGTAGATATTTGAATTTTGTAGATATTTAACACAATACAGAATCAATGAGATTTATTGGATAATAATTTTGAACAAGAGTTTTCGTAATTAAATTTAAATTGTCATAAGTGAAAATTTTATCTGAAAATGAAATAGTTCAATCTGTTAAGGAAATTATTGTTGTAATTTTATAATTTTTGGATGTGTACGAGTGAAAATTAATATTACAAGACCACGTGAGTTTATGAAATCAATTAGTTATTAATTTGTCATTGAGTCTGCTAATATTTACATCGAGCAAACTTAGTGAATTGTTAATTTCTTTTTTTACAGAAAATTGCAATCTTTTATGGAAAGAGTTAAATTTACTTGATCTAATTTGTCTGAAGGTAAAATCAATAAAATATCATTTATGGAACGAAAATATAAAGTTAAATTGACAGGTAAAGAGTTGATAGTTTTTTTTTAGTTCCTGCATAACAATTTCAGCTAACGCAGGAGAACCCATTGCTGTACCGAAAATCTGTGTATAAAATTTATCATTGTACGCAAAATAAGATATTTCAAAACATAAAGTAACAATTTCTAAAAAAGTATGTTTGGAAATGTCTATAAAATCTTTAATCTCTATCCATCTATCATTAATGCCTTTTAAAGTTAACTCTTTTGGAATTGTTAGTAAATAAAGAAACAACATCTAAGGAAATTATAATGCAGTTATTTGGTATGTCTATCTTTCTTAATTTTTTTACAAGTTCAAAAGAATTTTTTATAAAATATTCTGATATACTATAACTTGAGTAATAATTTTTGAAGCAAATTTTGATAAAAAATATAGAGAAAGACCAATAGTAAAAACTATTGGACGAAAAGTGAGTTTTTAGAAAACAGTATAATTTAGGAAATGTGAGATGCTGTACTTTAAGAGATTTAGCAACGTTATTACTAACTTCAACAGATTTTTATAACTTATTAATAATTTTAAGTTTTACGCTGAAAACTTTCTGTGGGATCATTGTTTAATTTTACGTATTTATTTTTATCAGATAGCTTGATTTTAACTTTTGAAAAGTAGCCATTTTTATCAATTAAAACAGTAACCTTTGCTTTTGTCTGCTGTTGTGACAATGTAGATATAGTTCTGTCAACAAAAAGACCCAGAAAATAAAAATGATCGTTTTACTGTTTTAGTTTCCCTTGATAACTTTATTCACTTGACAACCGTTTTACTTTGACAATTTTGTTTATTTATTTTCACTCCTGACGAAGCTATCAATCGATAGTGAAATGTAAAGCGATAGTGCCAATTTGAAGTGTCCTTAAAATAATTTATTATACAATTTTCACCGGACAAGAATCTACTTTAATTATTATTATTATTATTTTATACAGGATGTCATTGCATAAAATCAATAAAGAAGTTATTTTCACTCCTAACGAAGCTAACAATCGATAGTGAAACGTAGAACGATGTGCCAATTTTAAGTGTCCGTTAAAATAATTTATTATAAATAATATAAACGTTACTCTGATATCTACAACATGAAATTAAGATATTTTAATTTTATATAAAGATCAATATTAGAAAAGGAAGCATATAATACTTTACGTTCTGTATTAATTTACCACCTTCAATAGTTATTTATATACTATCGTAATCAGAGAAACCGACTACACTCTAAATTTTAGTTAATTGAAGCACATAGAGAAGAGGGAACGTAAGCAGGCTCCATGTGTCCATTAAAACACATGAAACTAGAACAAGAACAAATATAAAAAAAAAAAAAATTACAGAATCAAGGTAACACAAAATATCTGAAAATCTTTATGACAACAAGAAAAATATATAATTCGACTAGAAGGAGAGAGACATAATTCACATAGAAAAATGCTTTTAGTTAATTAACTTTTCTGACTACATTTACATTGAGCTTACCAGCGACAAATCAAAAGATTTTATCGTATCCGAAATTTTTGGGGATACACTCTAAAGTTAGATTTGCGAGACTTGTTTCGATTACGACGAATTTAATTTAAGTAAAACACTAAAACTGCACGGGAAAAGCTTCTGCTTTTCCTGACCGAAATGGATCACAAACTTTTGGAATATTTATAACAAAAAAAATTAAAACCCGAATTTAGAAAAAATTAAAAATTAAACCAAAATTTCGGCGCGAAATTTAACGCGGACCAAACAAAAGGAAACCGGGAACTGGCTTATCTCCCTCGCTTAAGCTACTTAAAGGCTCATCACCTCCTGGAAAAGTGAGGAAGGAAATTCTGCGAGATCAGCAAGAATTTGAATTCAGACGGTCCCAACAGTAGCTTCTAAGAGAAACTTTTCTCGTTACGAGAGGGCGTAAATGTCTTGTTTTTACTGAGTTTTACCCACGTCGGTCGTTCAAGGGCAGAGACACACAGTGGCATGATTTACTTTTGCTGAGTCAATGAGAAAGGAAAATTTTTATCTCGTAACCTGATATTAGTATTGATTTGAAAACGCATCCGAAGCTCATAAAAGCGATACGAACATCCGGCTTCTTTCTAAGAACAAGTAGAGCTGATAATCAAATGATTAAAATAAAATAAAAATAAATTAATTCAATAAATTCTCTCAAGCGTTTTTCCAGGTCCTTACAAAGGGTAAGGCGCTGTAGTTTATGCATCCTGCAAAGTATGCCCCACTTATTTATAGCGTTTTCGATTGGCCGCACTCAGAATATTTTCATCTCGTGCTAGTACATGAGGTTAAAAGAAGATGCAAATACACTGAATGCAGCCGGTGCAGGTGAATCGAAAACGCCATTAGATTTTGCGATACAATACAATAACTATTATATAACTGCACATAGTGATAATACTCAGACACGTAATTATACAATTATAAAAACTCAGCAGGCTACCAATAAAATGAAACCACAGGGACGATGTTAAGACGATGTTAGGACGCGGTAAGGGCGGCTTACAGCACTTTGCTTACTTCACGGAACATACGTTTGTTTAATTTCTTGGGGCTTACAAATATGGCGAACGACGGCTTCAATTTATGATCGTAAGATCCCCTCCCTATACTCCGTGTTGAAGCGTGCTTCAAAATGAACTTTTGTCATTTTGACATTATAGTTACCTTGACAAAACTAATAAAAATATCCCAATTAAATGCAATTCAGAAGGCAATAATTTTTACGCAATTGCAAGACGGAACTAGCATCTGAGCAATTGCAACTGAATTAGCTGTTAATATTACTAGTTCCAATTCTTTGGAATCGAATGAGAAGGATGAGATTTTATAGGTTGACAAACTGTCAACATTTTTGAAAATGGAAGTGTCTATTTTACTTCGCAGTAGTTGTTTTTTATGTTGCGGTGGTAACAAAATGTTGAACGAGTTTGTGAGCCAAAGCGAAACCGTGGCGAGCAAGCAAACGAGAGAGAAAATTGATTTGCATGACAGATTATTTGACGTTTAAAATTTTTATGGTGTTATATCAACAAATTTTGACGAAAAACGTGTTTAAAGATTTGTAAACCATTATTATTATAAACTGTTATTATTGTAGTATTGTAGTAATTGCAACGAACAAATAAGCTCAGCTTAAATTTAAGCGTCACTTAAATGAGACTTTACTCAATGGCGTGTAACCTAAAATTTCACATTATAAACCACTTAAATTTGAGGTCAGCATCAGTGGTAGGTGTGAATTGGCATTAGCCTTCTTGGGCAACATTTAGTTTTAGCAGTTTTAGATTCAAACAATCATTTTCAAATTCAAATTCAATATGGTTGTTATTGGCGGGCCTTCAATTTACTGCTATTAGATGTCACTGCTTGAAAAAGTGTCAAGGATTAAAAATTATTGCAAGCTAATGCAATGTTTTACAAAAATTACACAGAACAAATCCATCAAAATCTAATATAGATGATTTTCTGTTCAATCTTTTTCATTACTCTGCATTCATCACACAAAATGCTGAATTAAAAAACCGTTCATTTAAAACCAATTAAAGAATTCACCGTTGTGTCGCACACGGCCGTTTGTGGAAGGTCCGCTAGTTTTCAAACATCCGCGCTCAAAAGTAGAGCAACGAAAATCCCAAGCTGTCTCTACTGATTGGTGTCTATACTGTGGTTCAGGCTTCTAGTGTGTACACTCTCTTACTCTTAAGTTGTTATCTTTTCCTCTTTGTCTATGGGTAGTCTACTACTTAACACGTCATTGCTCGTTGATGGATATAGATAGCTTGTCAAACATCTGTCAAATGTCAAAATAGGATAAATAGTTCGTTTTGCTGGTCAACAAATTTAATAACGACAAAAGCAAAAAAATATATCACCACTGCAATGATAATTCACACTTACTGCAATTGATATACGGCCAACAAACGATAGCACTCGACCATTTTAATCAGTAACACGATTTTTAGTATACAATGTTTCATAAGACTGAAAACGCAAAATGCAGTTTCCTGGAACAGACGAAAGCAGCAAGAGAAGAAAGAGCGTTAGAAAAACGTAAAGATGTGGCGGCTACTTTATTACAGAAATATGTGAGGGGCTGGTTAGCACGTATTAAATTCTCAAACGAAATACTGTAAGTTTCTAAGTTTGTTTGTTGTTTCTTGTTTGTAAATTTTAAAATATTTCCAGCTTGGCTTTCGATGAAACCATACCTGAAGTTAGTGAAACTGAGAAACCCGTGTTTAAGTCTGCTGTGGTAATTTACCATCAGTCGTATCGTTTCTTGATAATATGGAAGAAAGAAAGAGATGCGGAGAGATTTATAAAGCTATGTAGATATTTAGTAGCCACTTTGGATTCTGATTCACCTAAATTAAGCTACGTTGGGATGGCATTAAACAAAGAATATGTCTTAAGATGGATATCACATATGAATGACATTTTATGGAAATGTTGCGAGTATTTAGACGAGTTGAAACCAGAATTTGCTGGTGATATGAAAACGATTTTACTATTTTTGCATGTGCTCGTTTCATTTACCAGCACAAACACTTGGGCCATCCTAAAGAACAAAAACATGGAGGTACTCAAACCTGGCATGAATCAATTGTGTGCAAACCTTATGGGCCAGCTTTTTCATAGAGGATTTTACTTGACAATCAAAGTTAGTTAGTATTCTAAAGTGGATTTGTACAGAGCTGAATTAGTTTCTTTTTTTTTAGAACTTACTATTGAGGGGTTTGGGGCGGTTAAATATATCATTTAAAAATGTGTCTTTATCGGCATTTTTAACTTTGGCTTTGAGGCCTCTCGTGTCAGCTAATTTTTCAGATAAATTGATGACAATGTTTTTGATTCACATATTTTCTGTTCCTGCACTCGTTCAACATCTAGAAGCTGTAACACCAGAGGTGAGACTGAATTTTTCTGCTATTTTTTTTTTGCTTTTAATTAACGTCATTAATTGTAATATTTTAGGGTATCACAACTTTAATAAATTACAAAATACTCTCTAGAAGCTTAGAACTACTGTCTAGTCAGCAGTCAATGAGAATAGTGTTTAATACTCTTGAGGGAAATTATGCTTTATGTCTTTTGGCAAATTTACTGCAGCTAGCTTATATTGAAAAGGACACAACTTTAAAGGAGCTGTGCTTTCCTACATTCACAGTAAGTGTGGTTTTCAGGATTGATTTATCCAATTTGTTTAACCTCATGATTTTTCAACAGGTTGTTGTAACTGGTTTATTGGAAAGTTGTCAAAATTATGTCGTCAGTAAACAGTCCAATTTAACACATTGGCACCCCGTGCTTGGATGGTTCGCACAACCCATGGATCCTGCGTTGCATGCTGCAATGTCACATGTAAAAACACAATTGCTTTTACTGTGGAATTCTCAGATGATTTCTATTTTATTAGGTAATGCACGAAAGATTGAGTTTGTCTTTGAAATTTATGTTCTTTAAATCTTATATTAATATTTTAAAATTTTAATTGATGTATGAAATGAAAGAGGAATCTTAGAAAAGTTGCAATTCATTTCATCCTAATATTGACAGTTTGATTAGTTTCAAATAGCAAAGTAATTGCAGTTACAGTTATGTTTGTTAAGTACATATTACATTATTATTTTTATAAACATTATTGGTAACTTAAATATAAAACAGATTTAGATGAACTCAACTGTACATGGTGTGAAGAGCTTGAATTCAGTTTACCTTTTGTTAGCACTACACATTTGATTTTTTAAAACCCATTTTAAATTACTGAAGAGTCTACATTATACAATAATTAATTTTTATCTAACTACATTTGATAAAAAAAAGAACCTAACATACAATGTTCTTATTTTTTGTCAATTGTCAAAGAGTAGCTAAGAGAAAGCAAGTGAAATTATTAAAATGAAATATTTTTTCTTGAAGGTAATTTTTTAATGGAAATGGTAAAGGGTGTAGATCCACATCAGGCTAGTTCAAGCCCAACAAACAGCCATTTTAGTGGAGCAAACTTCATAAAACGTGCGTTCGAGTCTCGCGGTAACAAAACAAATGTACAAAAAGTTTATAGGACTTTAGGCAGCCCTGAAGTTCACAGAATTGTTTTGCTGTGTTCAATGTATCACACAGCACTGAATACATTAAATCAACTCAAGTTAGACATCTTAACAGGTCAGTTACTTTGTCATTAACATTCATGGGTTATCGTGTTCGTTTTAGGTCTGTGTTATCAAGGTGAAGTTTTATATAACTTGTGGCTGTTTCTTTGTTCATTGGGCCCAAACTGTGGCTTGAAGACATTTTTGGATCACCTGGCAATCAATACAAAATGTACAGCACCCGAGTTTCAATTACTACAGCTGTTTTCTGACTGTATGACCCATTATGTTACGTAAGTTACTTGCTAGTCCAAAGTTTTTTTTTGCACAATATTTGTCTTGATTTTAGAATATTAGATGATATGGAAATGTACGAGCAGCAGCATCCATTCAGACTACATGATTTTACTGTAATGTCTAATTTTTTAAATTCATTTCTCTACAAAGGAGTATTGGGAAATTTATTTGGTAAATATTTTACTGACTACATAAATTGCTTATAGTTGTATAAATTAATTTGATGTGCAGAATGTAAACTGTTTAGAAATTTCAAGTAATCTATAAATTTAATTGTCGCACAAAATTTACAGAATGCTCAAAAGACTATGAATGTTTAATTTATTCAAAAATTAAAGAAATAACCCACCACTATGAAGTGAACTTGTTTTATTAATATTTATATTATGTATCAGATTATAATCTTTTAAATTAAATTTCAGATTTAAAAACAATACAAACAAACAACTTATTCCAATCCATGCACACTCTTCTCATGGTTTTATACAAAAGAGACTGCAGAAGAAATTACACGCCACAAGGACACTGGCTCATAAAAGATTTTAAAGTTTCTGCTTTTATGGCTGACCTTGAAAAGGGCCGTAGAGCTCCACAGTTACTTCTGCAAACCATGCCACATATCATACCACATGAAGACAGAGTTCGTTTGTTCAGGAAATACATTTCAAATGAAAAGACTGTTCTAGGGCTAACCGAATCTGCATGCGCATCACCTCAATCGACCCTTATTACTGTCCACAGGTAACTAACTCATCTTTACTAGAATAATCAAATTTTAGTCGCAATTTTCAGATCAAGAATTGTTGAAGATGGCTACCGACAATTGGCTCTCCTACCACCACAGGCTTTGAAAGGTGTGATTCGTGTAAGATTTATAAACGAACAAGGCCTAGATGAGGCAGGCATAGATCAGGATGGTGTTTTCAAGGAATTCCTCGAGGAAAGCATCAAAAAAATATTTGATCCGTCTCTCAATTTATTTAAGGCGACGAGTGAGGAACGACTGTATCCATCACCAACTTCGAACTTACAAGATAATCACCTGCAACTCTTTGACTTTGTGGGTAGGATGCTGGGAAAGGCCGTTTATGAGGGAATTGTAGTTGATGTTCCTTTTGCGTCATTCTTTTTAAGCCAAGTGTTAGGCCAGACTGCACAAGCTCTGTATAGTTGTGTTGACGAGTTACCATCTCTTGATTCTGAACTGTATAGGAGTTTGAGTTATGTAAAGCATTACAAGGGGGATGTTTCCGAGCTTGATCTTACCTTCAGTGTGGATGAAGATAGCCTGGGTAAATTGGTGACGCATGAACTGATTCCAGGTGGGAAAGCAGTGCCAGTAACAAATGAAAATAAGTAAGTCACTTACATAAATACTCGTGAAACAAACATAGTTTAATAAAGCAATATTAGTATTATTTTTTTATTATGTAAATACGAGATGATATTTTAGGATTAATTATATTCACTTGATGGCTCATTTTCGAATGCATGTACAAATAAAAGACCAAACAACTGCTTTTATAAGAGGATTCAGATCTATTATTAATCCAGAGTGGTTATTATTATTTTCAACTCCAGAGGTAAGTTTTCAAAATGGAAGTGTACTTCTCAAAATGATATAATTTTTAGTTGCAAAGATTAATATCTGGTGATAACGTTCCATTAGACTTGAGAGACCTTCGAAAACACACTCAATATTATGGAGGATTCCATGACTCACACAGAGTTGTGTGTTGGTTATGGGATATTTTAGAGAAAGATTTTTCTGAGGATGAAAAAGCAATGTTTTTAAAGGTATAAATTCCTAATTAATTGTTCTTTGTATTCTTAAATAATTTTTTTTGTCAGTTCGTGACGAGTTGCTCAAAACCTCCTTTACTTGGATTTGCGCATTTAGAACCACCATTTTCAATAAGGTGTGTAGAAGTTGGTGATGATGAAGACACGGGAGATACAATAGGTAATCTCTTAATCTTAAATATGTAATTTGATTCGCGATAGCTTTCTTTATAGGTAGTGTAATTCGAGGATTTTTCACGATAAGAAAAAAAGATCCCCTCAATCGCCTACCAACCTCGTCCACATGCTTCAATTTACTCAAACTACCGAATTACCAAAAGAAGAGCACCCTACGCGAAAAACTGCGATACGCCGTTACTTGCAACACGGGATTTGAATTGTCTTAACTTATTTTTTAAGTCGATGTATATGTGATAAATGTCGTGTAAATATCTCGATGTATTTATGTAATAAAATCATATCAGTTTTGTATGGTGATGTAAAAAAGAAAAATATATTTTGTATAACCAGAATTAAAATTTTTATGCTTAGTTCAATGTAAATTGAGTTTGCATCCAACAATTCTGAGTTGTACATGAGGAGGTATTGATAAAAAGTAAATATATAAGTAAAGTTTACTGAAGAACTTAAATTTTATTTTATTTTTAATTTAATGATATAGCTGATTTTTTATTTGAATTTATAAAATAGTATGTTTTCATCAGTATTTACTTTTTAAAGTTCAATTTTTTTAATGTGAACGATGTTAAGCTTTATATGTAGAAAATAAAAATTGGAGGAAAATTAAGTTAAGTTAAAAAAAGATTCTTTTTATCAATATTCCTTCATTAAGTGTCTTATTCTGTACCTCACTGATGTAAAGAACAATTTGTAATAGTTACATGTGTATAGATAAATCCTTGTATTTGCATTTGGTTATTGAATATTAAAATTTTATTTGTTTTTTTTTTTACTATTTCAAGAATAGATTCAAGAATTTATTGTTATACATAGGCAGTACACATTGTTTCGTATACTTTTACAAACCAGTACCTTAATAAAAAAATTTAAAAAGAAATGTTTTCTGATTGAACCCTTTCCTATACCAGTTTTCCATTTTTGTAACTAAACTAAACATTATATGTATTTAAAAATAATAAAGTGTATTTAAAATTTATATTAACGTTCTATAAAACGAATCATTAATTTAAGAAGTATCGGAATATGACGTCCCAAAGTAATTGCGATCAGCGAAACAAAAGTACGCTTACTTAAAAAGGATTTCAAGTACATAACATGATTTGTGTTATCTGTAGTAAAATAACTTTTATAATTTATGTGCCCCTTGTTTCACTGAATCTTCAAATATATACAGTCGCTTGTTGAATTCTTGGCTTCCGGTTGGAACCGCGTGTCTTAATCGTGTTAGTCGTTGAGACTGAGTAGGTAAGTCCGTTGTCGTGGTATTTATAGGAGCCGGTGGGAGCAGCGGGGTGGAACGGTGGGCGGGACGGAACGGTGTATCGGTGCGTGACGGATCGTTAATGAGATGTTTCCAAGTATTGTGAAGGTAGAAGCCATTGTCACGGTTTAGATTGTTGGGGTGTTTGAAAATTTCTATGGATTCACGGATTTTACGGTTAAAGAAATGAGATGAGCGGGCTAGGAGTTTTGTTTCTGAAAACTGGATTTGGTGGCCGGTTTCTAGTTTATGTTCAGCTAAGGCGGAACCAGTTGTTTGTAGTAGTCTGGTGCAGCGTTCATGTTCAGAAACACGAGTACTGACAGATCGTTTAGTTTCACCGATGTATACACGCCCACAGGAACACGGAATACGATATACTCCTTCGGATTGTAAGGGAATGTGGTCTTTCGTGGAGGGTAGGTAGTTTGAGAGTTTTGTCATGGGTAAATAAATGGATTTGATGTTTTGTCGTTTGAGGATTTTGCCTATTCGGTCCGTTATGGTGTGGATGTAAGGTAGGTAAGCCGTAGCAACTGGAGGTGCATCAGGTTCAGGGCGTGGTGGAATGGGGGTTCGATGACGAGTAATGGATCTTTGGATGTCGTGTTTGTTATAATTGTTGTTGAGAAGGACTTTTGTTATATGGTTTAGTTCAGTTTGGAGTGAAGAGGACTCTGATAGGGTAAAGGCACGATCAACTAGTGAGTTGATGACCGATTGTTTTTGAGAAGGATGATGGTGGGAATGTGCGTTCAGATAGCGATCAGTATGAGTTGGTTTGCGATACACAGAATGTCCTAATCTACCGTCCGGGAGGCGACTTACTAGGATATCAAGGAAAGGTAAGTGGCCGTCCTTTTCGTATTCCAAAGTGAAACGAATGTCCGGATGTTGGGAATTAAGGTGTTCAAAGAAGTTGTCCAAGGATTCCTTACCATGTGGCCAAATTGCAAAAATATCATCAACATATCTGAACCAACATTTGGGTTTGAGAGGGAAAGAAGTAAGGGCTTGTTGTTCGAAAGCCTCCATAAAGATGTTCGCTACTATTGGGGATAAAGGGGAACCCATGGCTGTTCCTGACACTTGTTCGTAGTATTGATCTCGGAACATGAAATAAGTTGAGGTTAAGCAACATTCTATCAAAGGAATTAGGTCTTCGGGTTGGTTATGGGCTCCGAACAGTTGCTGGATAATAGTAACGGTGTCGGGTATTGGCACTTTGGTGAACAGGGATTCAACATCGAAGCTGACCAGAAGGTCCTGCGGGTCTAAGGATATATCGTGAATTCTTTGGACGAAATGTTGGGAATTGAGGATAAAGGTTTCACTATTACCTGCAAATGGTTTGAGGGTGTGTGCTAGATATTTAGAGATTTTGTACGTTGGTGAGTTGATTGCGCTGACTATGGGACGTAAAGGTGTGTCGGGTTTGTGAATTTTAGGGAGTCCGTAAAGTCTGGGAATTCTAGAGTCACGAGGTATCAAAGATTTTTGTGTGTCTGGAGGGATAGAAGAAGATTTTATTAAGGTCGTTATGGTGCGTTCTATACGGGAGGTAGGGTTGCGTCTTAAAGGTTGGTAAGCTGGGTCGTCTAACAGATTATTGATTTTGTGGTCGTATTCTGCACGATCTAAAACTACAGTTGCATTCCCTTTATCTGCGGGGAGTATGACTATGTCTGGGTTGGTTTTCAAGGTTTTGAGGGCTTGAAATTCAGATTTAGTGCAGTTTGGTTTGGGGGGTTTGGCTGTTTTTAGAATTTTGGAAGTTTCGTGGCGAATAGGGTCTGCAATATGAGAAGGAAGTTTGATAAGGGCAGATTCAACACTAGTTATGATGTCATCAATGGGTATGGTTTTTGGGGTTATGGCGAAATTTGGGCCTTTGGCGAGGACGGAGATTTCATTCTCGGTTAAGGGATAGCGAGATTTGTTTACCACGGTGTGTGTTAAGGAAGTAGGTTTATGATGATGATTGGGTAGTTGTTTAGAAACCAGCTGGTTGAATTTACGGATGTGGGTATTGGTGACATGTTCGCGAGTGCGGGTGGCTTGTTCGTGGGTAAGTCTGTCTATTAGTTGCCAGTCTGTTGGTGTGAGGGTATTGGCAAGTTCTAGATGAAGATGAAAAATTGTATAAGAAAGATCGGAGAGTTGGTGTCTGGTGAACTGGATGCGTTCTCGAACTAAGGCAAAACTTGTGCGTCGAAGGATTTGGTTGGAAGTGTAGGTTTTGATGTGGTGTTTAACAGTTAGGAAAGTAGGTATAACACGCGGTTCCAACCGGAAGCCAAGAATTCAACAATGGACGACGGCCGCGGAAGCCTTCAAGTTAAATTATATACAGTCGCACTTCTATAACTCGATCTTCTACAACTCGAAATTTTCTGTAAGTCGAAATTTACTGATGCTCTTTGCACATTGTGTCTAACTGCCACCTATTTCTTTAACTCGAAGTAATTTTCTGGTCCTTTGAAACTTGAGTTATGGAGGTTCGACTGTATATAAATATAAAATGAAATCGTTCGCTTGATCACTATGCCACGTGTACTTCGCTGTTTATTCTAGACCTAAGGTTCATATAACAATCAAATTTTAAACAATAGATTAAAAAAGATATATGGATTTAATTCTGTACAATTTCTTGAAGCAGTTCCTATGAAGCCAATAATAATATTTCGAGACCTTTTGTTGACATAATTTAAATAAAAATAATTAATTTAAAACAAATATATTTTTTACGCTATAAAATGTTCTTAAGGATTTGTATACCAGCTTTATCAGCGCGCTGCACTTGAGTGGTCTCAAATATTCAGCCAGAATAATGAAATCTAAATCACTATATCTCAAGTGTACTTTGAAGTATTTTATTTCATAGAAGTATTCAAAACACTTAATAATATCAACTATTTTTGTAAATCGTCATCTTAAAGTTTATTCTATTTTAATGCGTGATTAAGGCTTTTATTAAGGTGTTTAGAAAATTTATAAATTAATTCATGTATTAACAATACATTGAAGAATATGCTCGTATTTCTTTTTTCTTCTTTTAAACGTTTTCTGAGGTTTCAAATTCGAAATTACGCTCTTATTAAATTAATACACGTACATAGTTGAATTGGCTTTCGGTTGGAACCGCGTCACGACTGTTTCTACTGCCGACGTTTCGTTCTCTATTGCAGAAGAACTTTCTCAGGGCTGCTGCTGGTGTTACTGCTACTTCTCGCTAGCCGAAGAGACTGAAGAAGTTCTTCTGCAATGGAGAACGAAACGTCGGCAGTAGAAGCAGTCGTCACGCGGTTTTAACCGGAAGCCAATTCAATTATGAACAATGGCCGCGGAAGCCTTCAAGTGAAATTAATACATGGACAGTTGTCTCAATCTAAATTTAGTTTATGTTGTCTTAGTTGGTCTTATTTCTAAGCCAATTTTGTGGTAAAAGAAGTACAGCTAATGACTTACTTTTCACCTAAGCTAAGAACATGCCGTCCAGATTTCATGGAAAGAGTTGATAAAAAATTTAAAAATTACTCGATACTTGTATTTATAGAGTCGTGATAGAGTCCCATACGTATCTAGCTCATAATCTGTTTATTTAATGTTTTTCTTTAACAAAATCCTGAAATATGTAAATTTTTAATTTTAAAAAGTGCAATTTATTCTTACACCGTTGAGTCATCATTAATTTTTTTAAGAATCAACCCTAAGGCTGTGTTGTATAAAAGGTTTAAACCAGGATTAAATTTAAGCCTAATTTAGAATGTGACATACAAAATACTGTACGTAATAATGTTTGTCACATTCTAACTTAGGTTTAAATTCAATCCTGATGTAAATTTTTTATACAACGCAGCCTTAGTTTTGATCATCCTAGTCAGTTAAATAGTGATATAAAAAAATCGTACCTTACACAAGTTGTGATAGTCAAACTGATCAGACTAAACCACATAGGTATTCAATTTTCTTAATCGCTAATCGTTCAGGTGTTTAGTCTGATCGTTGACTTGACGATTTTGTGCAATTTGACCGCTCACTTAACTCGCTATTATTAACACTGTTCATTTTGACAATGGAGAACAGAGCAGCATAAAAAGTACAGTTGCGGAACCTAAAAAAGCATATACTCAAAATGACTTGCTGTGAACTTGGTTTTACTTGAAATTAATAACTGTCAAAGTGACAGGCCAACATTAACTTGCCACATTTGAATGTTCCTCAAAAACATTAGTGAATCTGCTGAGCACCGGGAACCTGAACAGAACTTTCTACCTGGAAGCCTGATCTGGTATACGGACGGCTCCAGAACTGAGGCTGGTGCTGGGTCTGGAATATACGGGCATAGACCAAAGGAGAAGTTATGCTTCCCTCTGGGACAATTTGCCTCAGTATTCCAAACTGAAATATACGCCATACTACAATGTGCGCGGGAAAATAAAAGGAGGACTTACACAAATAAGCGGATCTTCATCCTAACCGATAGCCAGGCGGCTTTGAAGGCTTTGGTGAGCCCAAAGATCTTCTCCAAACTGGTGTGGGAATGTTTAAGTGAGCTCAATGACCTTGCGGAATACAACTGCGTTACGCTGGTGTGCGTGCCAGGTCATAGGGGAATTATCGGCAATGAACGGGCCGATGAACTAGCTAGGCAGGGTGCGGGTATGGCATATTTTGGCCTTGAACCTGTCCTAGGCATAACCAAAAACGCTATTCGAGGCTTTATCAGTGACTGGATAAGCGAGGAACATAACAGATACTGGGTAAGCAGGCCAGGACCTTCGTTAGAGGACCTTGCAAAAAGAGAGCTGCAGAACTTTTGCTTTTAAGCAGGGCGCAACTCAAGATCACCACGGGGTTGCTAACAGGACACCTGATTGTTAAGGAGCATCTGTGGAGGATCGGCAAATTCAATGGGGATCTAAATTGCAGACTCTGCAATGGAGAACCAGAGACAGCAATGCACATTCTGTGTAGATGTGATGCGCTGGCAAATCGCAGACAGCGCATATTCGGACATCTTATGATAGTTCCCGAAGATTTCAACACGCAATCAGTGAAAAACCTGTACCAGCTGGTGCAGGGGACATGCCTCACTGAATGGCTGCGGTAAAAGAACCAGGGCGAGCACAATAAGCCTAAATGGCTGCGGTGTCTCCGGTGCATTCTCTGCGGACGGGTTTTGGTAAAAAAAAAGATACGCAGTAACAAGTACCTCAACAAAAAACTGGTCAAGTGGGCTAAAGAAAAATTTCCAAACAAGGTCTATATGACTTTGATAGTTTCGTACCTTTAGCAAAGAAATAAACCTCCATAAGGTGATAAATGAGTAGAGGACTTTTCTTCAATTGAAAAAGGCATTATTTAGTATTTTGTAAAAAATAGTTTTGAAATCAACTACATATGTGCTTTTAACGTAAAATCACTTAACAATGAAATGAGAATTCAAATTTTGACTTTAAATTTGGCGGTCGAACTTAGAAATGACGTGCCTGCAATGAGCAAATTCTCGATCATAGCCAACTTGACCAGATTTCTATTTAGTCACTCGTTAGTACAGAGCGGCAAATCTAATTTACTTTTGACTAATTGGAGTAAAAATTATTACATGCATTGTATACAAAAAAAAAAATTGATTTAATTTGTTTTATGGTGTTTTCGCAAATATTATACGTGAAATCTAGACCTTAACAGAAAGAGAAAAAAGAAGATTGACAAATACAGAAGTTATATTTCTAAGAAGAATGCAAGGAAAATCAAAAAAAATATACTGGGCGTTTCATTGAAGATGCATCAAACTTGATATGCGGGTAGATGTCGGGAAAAGGAAAAAGTTTCTTTGTAAAATTTTCTCTGTAATGAATAGATTTAGAGAAAATCGAAGGGAAAGCAAAGTCGCATATTTTTAGGATGGACTTTAAACGAGAATGAATGGATTGTTACTCATTCACATACGAAATCAGTTTACTGATTAATTGCCTCTAGAATGTCGGTAAAACACTTTTAAAACATCATGGTTGTTGGCAATCAATAAAAATAATAGTCGCTTATTTTCTGTTCTCTATTTAATGCGAATTTTCTAATTGTTAGTTGAAGAATTTTAGGATTGTTCAAACATTTAGTAGTTTGCGCTTATTTAAGAATTTATTATTCACATTCACTGTGTACAGCAAGAAGGAGGCATTTTTGAACATTTTTTGTAATAATAATAATGCAATAAAAATAAATGTTTTCATTTTATTATTAAATTAAATAAGTTTAAATATCCACGCGAATTCAGATCGCCGCTGCATTCGACGTGTGGCAAAGTTGAATACACCGAGCTTTCGATCAAGGGCAAAATAAAATCTAGTCATAAATTTCTTCGCTGTTTATGCATTTATTACCCCCCTGCAGCTGTGTGCCATTCATAAATGCAATTTAGATCGCCGATTTTGTTTCACGATTCCGCGCGCTACAAAAAACATCGACTCCAAATTATGCAAATTTCAACTTGCTCCGATTAAATTTTTTTATTAAGCTATTTTGTTTGAAATAATGTCAGAAAGGTGTCCCTCAAGTTTGATGCATCTTAATACGTTAAGAAGTGAACTGAAAGGAATACTAATAGCATGACACGATACGACCAGTTGAAATAAATGCATTATAACAAAGAATTAAAAAATAATGAAAGGAAATAGCAAAAAGTATAAGAGGTAGACTTTAGAAACTTTGAAGGAAGATGTTACAAATCGAGGATATTTTACGATAACCCTAGGAATCCTATTCGCGATTGTCGCGTCCAGTATAAATTACCAAATAACTCCAGAAATTTAAACACCATCATCTCTAGTATAATTAATAGTTATTCTGATTCATGTTTCCAAATGATTCTATTAGCTAGTTTAAAAAAATCGTTTATTTGACGAACGTTCTTTCCTTGCGTCTTGCGTCTTGTTCTTGTAAAGATGTATGGGAATAATCCTAGAAAGTTATTATAAAGAATCAAGGAAAATAGTGAGATAAAGATAAATGTTCTTCCCCATATAGCGTTTTTTAGCAAAGAGAGAAAGAGAGAGCGATGAAACAAAACACAACAGAAAAGACACGTTGGGCAAGCCAACTATTGAAAAAGAAAACGCAGCGTGTTTACTATTGAACACTAATAAGTTCACGAACAAAGTAGCAAACAAAATAATTCATCACACTTAAGACGATTCCACTACTTTAGTTAACTTATACGTATTGCGTTGGTCTCTTAGCAAACAATAATTTGCGTAAAAGCTATCTGATAACTACGTCACGTAATAACGGGGTGGTGTCAATGACAGGCTGCGCTGGATGAGATAATTGTAATAATTGTAAAATTTTATTGTAGTTTTACTTCTGTATTTATAAACGTTAGGTTGTATTTCCAGGCAATGATATGATTTTATGGTAAATTTTATAGTGATTCATCTTATTTATTAATTATATTTTTTTAATTAAAGTAGATTCTTGTCCGGTGAAATTGTGTAATAAATTATTTTAAACGAACATTAAAATTGGCACTATCGCTCTACGTTTCACTATCGTTTTTTTCTTTATTCATTTTCACCCCTGATGAAGCTATCAAACGTAGAGCGACAGTGCCAATTTTAGTGTCCGTATAATTTTTTTGCATTTTTTCCGCAATTTCTGTCATTAAGTTTGTTCGTTTGTATTGCTCGGAGTTACTCCAAGAGCTATCAATCACATTCGTTTATTTCGCACTGAAAAGACATCGAATATGACTGAAAACTAACGTGACAGCTTTTAGAGTAACTCCGAACAAACTATTGATTCTTTTATTCGTTTTTTTTTGGCGAGTATTACTAGAGCCTCTATAATGTTTCCCATGGAATACTTTTTACATTGCTCGTTTGACTTGTCGAATAATAGTAATTTATATTACATTATTCCTTTTTAAGGGAACTATATAATTGGTTCTTTTTTGAAAATATGTGTATACAAATTAGCATTTTGCCGTTTGCAGCTTTAGACGCTTAGTAGTTACCATATCTTTTTCCGTTTTATTTATTGTGTACAGAATATACGGATATGTGAAAAAGTTTAAACGATAATTTATTTAGTATTAATTAATTTGATTGTTTCCGTTTTGACAATATTCTTTTCAATTTAAAATATTCCTGAATTTTGATGTTTTAATTTATATGTAAGTATGTCACATTTCATTCGTTTTACAATGAAACCTTCCCAAAGTTTCCCAAAGATAGTCCTCAAAGTAAGCAGTGAACACCTGAGTCGCATATAATTTCAATACATAGTTCGGTATAATAAAAAAAAGGGGCCGGAGAAAAATGCCTTTTTACAAGTATTCAAACCTGCATGTTTATACCTGAAACATACTATCTAAAATCTCGTGGCGAGAAAATATAAACTTAAGATATCGTCGAATACAATTATAATTCGTCGGTACTTCACATTGTCAAGGTACTGTTTAACATTTTACCTGTTTCACTTTGTATACAAGTGCTTTACCTGCAGAGAATTGTAAAGTTTCGGAACAAGCAACTGTAGAAAACTTAGAGGAGAGAACGATGTTCTTCCCCAACAAAAGTAAACCAAAATGTAAGAATGATATTTTGAAAAATCACATCTTTTAACTAATAGACAACTTATAAAAAAAAGATAATTGCTTTAAAGATATGACAAGAAAATTAACCCAACAAATAATAACGTACAGCATCAATAAAAATTGAACATTCACCCAAATACTTTTTGAATAATAAATATAGGTAAAGTCGTTATTAGTTTCCTCTGCGTGTTTTTAGCTGCAGCTAAATTTTTTTGAAAAAAGAACTTATAGGATTTTTTTTAATACGTGACAGTTTAAATATAATTGATATCAATGTCCTTATCTGATGTTTACATACATATATATTAATAATCTTTAAGTTAAGAATTAGACATTCTTCTTGATAATAAAGCGAAATCCGAAAGAGTTTTTACTATGCATATCTAAACAGCCATCGAAAATAACAGCTTATTGTTATTTTAAATAAATAACGAAAATCTAATGAGGTTATCTAAAAATTCCAAACAGATACCGACATTAGAAGCACGTTTACAATTTACTGTGTAAGATTCTATGGTGACTGTCTTGTTACTTTCTAAGTTTGCACAAGTGTTGTTGATTTTCAAAGGTACATATTATATCTGATAAGAAGGAAACCCGATAGTTATACATAAACAAATAGCATTCGTCTTGTAGAGAGAATATTTATCTCAAAAATAATGAGGTAATTGAATCTATCTGTTAATAAAACAACTAAACTAACAAAGAGAAGAAAGCAAGCACCAAAGTGAAATTTTTACATTCATTGGAGCAATGGTGCATCCAAAAATATTAAGGCCTTCTTCAAAACCTAAAAAAATACACAAAGATGTTTGTTTAACTTTCAAATTTAAGCCCAACTTTATACATTTTATTTATACATTTACGTATAAAGTAGGTAAACATCTTAGAAAATTATAGGAAAAATAAATTGATTTAATATATTGCTTTAATGATAAAATCATAATCCGATTGATTTAGGTATTAATGACTGGATTAAAGTTATTTTCATAAGCCCATAATTATTCTAATTTGAAAATTTTCTGAGAAATAATTGATTATTATGCTAATGGTTATCCGATTACTATATACCGATACTTCGTTTCAAGTAAATAAAATTAAAGCAAAATATGAATGTGAGTTTTCATTTTAAAAGCCTAATAGCATCTAATTTCTAAAACTGAAGTATGTTGACAACCTTATCATAGTAGCATTAGAAGTAATTAAACTAGTTTTAATTTAATTTAAATCGCATAGTAGTTTCTATATCAATCAATTCAACGAAACGTTGACTCAATGATTTAAGAAATGAGAGAGAAAATTTTAGTATATGCATAAGTTGTTAGATACAACAAATTATTTCTAATTTAAGTTCAATGAGATTTTGGTAGTATTGATATCAATTGTAAGTAACTTTCTTTTGGGTAAAGTTGACAATGAAGAAAATAACTGAGCAAACACTGGTTTGCACCGTCTAAAATTAACTTTTGGATTAGCTAATTCCGAATTAGTTAATTAACAGGCGTACCATTATAAAATTAATTATTAGTTTAGTTAACTAAGGAAAATGATGTATAAGTGTTGGTATTTAAAAATATAGATATTTTCAATATTTTCATTGCAACTGGCAATTATATTGAGCATACTGTGTCAATTAAAGTCATAGTTTAGGTATTAGGTATCCACTGTTATCTATACAGTGAAAGCTCTTATAAGCAGACACCGACGGTTCCAACTTTTTTGTCAGCTTATGGAAGCTGTCGTTTATAAGAAAACTTAAGCGAAGTAATACCCAAGATTTTAGTTCCAGAAAGATTGCCCATTTATGAGAGATGTCAGCTTATGAGAGCTGTCCGAATGGAGAGCTTTCACTGTACTTTGTTAAAGTTAAAATGCATGTGATCCTAACCTAAAATCATTAATAAATAATTGTAGCCTGACCACGGCCCGTTTTAAATTATAAATTATAAATTAATCGAAATGCAAATTTAACATTTTTTTGCTGAAAATAAAAATTATTTGGAAGTATGAACTTACTCAGCACCTCAGAGGTAAACTGTGTTAAGTCACAAAAACCAAATTTCTAAGGAGAGTAACTTTTCTAATATTTTATAAGTTAAATTAGTATAACTGTCCAGAAACAAACGATTTTGGCAATGGCACTTTTTATGTTATTTCCATAGGTGCATTATTCAATTTTCAAATCACAAATCAAATATTTAAGAAACGGGACTTTGATGTTACTTATGGCAGTTTTTGAAAAAAAATGTGACTTAACAAACTTTACCTCTGAGGTGCTGAAGTTTTAAATTGCGAAAATTTGTAAAATTCTAGGAAAAGCTTAAAATCTACAAAAATATTCAGGACAACTTATTCTGACAAACAAATGAAACATCGTCATTTCAAAATAATTAACTTTTTCATACACATGCGTAGGAATTTCAAACTGAATAAAGTTCAACATTTTCGCCAAGTTCTATTTCCCCGGCATATAATAGACAATTCACGTTATTAATTGCCGCTGTTTTTTCGTTTTTTGATGACAGATATGCGAAAGTAAACTTTAACGAACAAGTTAAACTGCTCTCTTAATGTACGGCTTAACAATAACTATTAATTAAGCATTTTTAATCCTTAATTATTTGACCAATGCAAAGAAATTTCTACTTTAATTAGAGTTAAATTTTAACTATAACTTAACGCCAAACGGTGCAAATGGCCGTTAATTAATCTTAGATGTGTCAATGCAATTATTACGGACAAGTTTTTGAACTTGTCGCAAAAAAAGATTATTAAATACAATTTTATATAATTGAAATTTATAAAATATAGGATGGTATAAATTAACAGTCAAGTTTCACATAGCGTTATTATTAGATAATTAAATAAATAAAGTTAAAAATGTTAAAGCAAAAATGTTGCGCAAGTCTTCGTTTGGTTGCAAAGAGTAAACGATATTAAAAACGACAAATTCAGTACTTTCATACAATAAATCAAAACATCAAATAATTGAAAAAATAAACATACAAGGCAGTGCTTAATAAATCACATGAAACGTAAAGTATAATCAAACTGTTTAAATTAAAGCAGTATTTTTAAATTTGTAAAAAAAAATGTATTAAGTTATTCATCCTATACATATTATACACAGAACATGCAACGTGAAACTGAAATACTAATTAATGCATAGCCTGTATCTGTTTCAAAAAACCCTATTCTTAAAAAAATACGTTTCAATAAATTGTTAGTGAACTAACTGATGTAAAAAACTTTAAATATTAATTTATTGATACTTTCAGACCAAACATTTCACAAATCGCTCGTACACATATCAATATACATCGATCTTTTAATTCAGGAAAAAATGATCTCTTATTTTGGTGAATAATATAGGTACAGGATGTTAAACTTAAAATAACAAAAATTGTATTTTTTTCTCTACTTTGTGATAGGTTTTTGTTTTTTTTTGTGATAATTCTAAAAGATAAAAACCCTATTTTGCATTTTCTGCTGGCTCTTAAAATACTGGGTGTTCGGTATCGTTATGTTCAAATTTGGAGAGCATAAAATAGACTCAATTCTAAAACTAAAAAACACAAATTTTGGGAGCATAAAATAGACTCAATTCTAAAACTAAAAAACACAAAAGTTGTAGGTCGATCTTTATTCGTTCTGAAGTTACAGGCATTTGAAAGTATAAATAACAAATAATCAGACTTAACGTCTAAACCAAATAAAAACTTAATGAATGACATTTTCGAATAATATTTTCAGAACGTCCTCTTCCCTGCTGAATACAAATAATCAGACTTAACTTCGTGAACCAAATAAAAACTTAATGATGATATTTTCTTCCCTGCTGAATACAAGCTTGTGCTCATATGCCAATAGATGAAGTAACATTTCTTATTTCACGAATGTTTTCTCATAACTGTTGAACAGCATGCTGCATCTTTTCTAACAATTCCTCCTTGGTGTTTGAAATGTGTGTGTACACTGGTTCCCCAGAAATAAAAATCGAGAGGCTTATAGTCAGGGGATCTAGGTGGGCATACAACAGGGCCACCACGACCAATCCACCGTGGATAATTGTTGTTCAGGAAGTTACGGACTTCAATTCCGAAATGTGCTGGTGCATCATCTATTTGCAACCACATATCTCTTCTTATGATTAAGGAAATATCCTCCAAAAGTGTTGGCAATTCTTTAGTAAGGAACTGTAGGTAACTGCCCGCATTTAATCTCATAGGAAGAACGTAAGGACCAAGTACCAAATTATCGATTACACCAGCCCAAACATTCACAGAAAATTCATGCTGAAAGTTAGACGTGCGTATTACCTTGGGATTTTCTAGTTCCCACTTGCGTAGGTTTTTTAGATTTTACAATATCACGTCTCGTAAATGAAGCTTCATCTGTCCAAAGCACTGTTTTGTAGAAATGCAAATTTAGTCGTGACTGTCTTAGGATCCACGAAGAATAAACTAATCGACAATGGTGGCCTGCTTCAAGCAAACCTTGCACTTTTTGATAATGATATGGATGAAGGCCCTCACGTTTAAGAATTCGCCAAACAGTAGTTTATGGTACTCCAAATTGCCTGCTAATTCGACGTACACTAATAGTTGGATCCCAAGTAACAGCATCTAACACTTGTTCATCTAAATCTGCTGGCAAATTCACTCCTCTGTCGAAAAGATAACCACGTTATCCGCACTCTCTAAATTATCTGTGTACTTCTATAAATGTTCTGTAATGCGGTATTGGCCTATTTGGAAACCGTTGCCGGTACTCTCTAACTGCGTGACGTGCTCTCCCGTTATAGAAACCATAAATAAAATGCATTTCGGTATACACTTCATTAGAAAACCGGTAAGGCATTTTCGATAATTGTTTTTCCACGAAAGTGACATTTAGTAAGTTTGTTTTTGTTTTTTGACAAACATCATCGTCATGTTGCATGGCCATCTAGATCCACTGACCATAATCCTCTAGATTTTTATTTCTGGGGAACCATGAAAGCTTTAGTTTACACACACGTACATTTCAAACATCAGAGAAGAATTGTTAGAAAAGATTCAGCATGTTGCTCTACAATTACGAGAAAACATTCATGAAATAAGAAATGTTACTTCATCTATTGGCATACGAGCACAAGCTTGTATTCAGCAGGGAGGAAAATATTATTTGAGAGTATCATTCATTAAGTTTTTATTTGGTTCACGAAGTTAAGTCGATTATTTGTTATTTATACTTTGAAATGATTGTATCTTCAGAACAAATAAAGATCGACCTACCACTTTTGTGTTTTTTAGTTTTAGAACTGAGTCTCTTTTATGCTCCCAAAATTTGAACGTAACGATACGGAACACCATGTATACTTCTAAGTGGGGCACATTATATAAAAAGACCCTGTACATTAGATAGATGTCATCTGCCAATTATTTAGACAACTTTATTTTATACACTAACATGGCCTACTCATTTGAAAATAATTTTTTTTTAAATTACACTAGCCAATAAATTAATTTTTTTGTCACTGGTACTGTAATAGGTGATTCTTAATATTCGAGAAATGCTAAATTTGATTCTGAATGTAAACAAATTCTATCACGTATAAAAATACTTCAATCGGTAGCTTTCTTTCATTAGGCACCAAACATATTGAAAGTAGTATTCCTTTACCTTGAAAATAAACGATAAAGTTAAGTATTAAAGAAGCAATTAACATAAATCTTTAGATGATTTATTTTGTGCGTATGATGATTTTCGTTTGTATTCTGTACCACTCTCCCTCATAATAAACCGATAGTCACCTCCCATCATTTCGATATTCCCTGTTCCTCAACAACGCTGTTTCCTTATCAAAATATCCTGATGAAAGCGTTCCCTTTGAATGATTTCCAGAGCCTCAGTTCAATCTAATTTAGTTTCACATCAAACTCCTTATCTTTGAGAATTTTCCTTATCTGAGGGCCAACAAATATACCTTCCTTCAGCTTAGCGTCACTTGATTTTGGAAAATATTTCTTTAGGTGCTTAAAAGCGTCACTTTTATATAATTTTATATATATAATTTTTTTTATTAATGCCAGTTTAATATATAACGAAGGCAACAAATCAATAAAAGACATGTGCATCATAACGTGATGCGAAAAAATAAAATTTCTCTATGTTTATGACGATTGACAATTCTGGATTCATAAATATTCTTCACCTCTAAAAAAGTACGCAGAAAAAATTACGCAAGAAAAAATAACTTTTAAGGGCATGAGTTCGATAAAGGAGAAATGGGGAAAAAGTACATTAAAGTGATGAAGGAAGAATATAGTAAAAAATACAATTGTCAAAAGAAAATGTCTTTTATTTTTGTTGTTATAAATAGGAACCAAAACTTGTTATTTTCAAGATATTTCAAAGAAGAAATTTCGTTCATTATGTTAAAATCACTGTTCTCCAGGTAAAAGGATGAAGTTAAATTATTACAAACATCTTACGTGATGTGAAGTTTTTTACATTTACATTCGCGTTCTAGACTTTCACATTAATATGTAAATATCAGAAACTTTGCAATCTCAAAATGGCTGTTGAGTAGTATTATTTGATAATTTGGCAAACAAATCTAAGAAAGCGTGATATCACCGTAAAGAGAAAGAAAATCTCTACCGAAAGAATGACCAAAATTATTGCGTTTCTATTTTGACAACTAACAAATTGTTTTCATGATTAGAAATTCAGAATAGGCATGAAAATCAAAGAATGTTTGACAATCCAACCGAATTTCTATTTCTAAAAATAAAAAAAAAATGCATTGGTATACGGTTTAGACTGAATACCAAATACAATGGGGTTAATGTTCTTTTTACAAAAGTAATCGCTACCGCATTTTTAACTCAATGAATCTCTCCATCCTTTCACGAATAAATTATTTATAGATTGAAAACAAATTCTTATTATTAAGCTATACGAGGGTAAAGCTGAATTTATTGAGAATAAGAAAGTTTAGTAGGCCGTAAAAACAAAACTTACAGTGTTATTTACAGCAACTCTTTATCTATCATTTGAAGTTTAGTTGTTGAAGTTACGTTCGTTGGAACCCAAGTTACTATTTTTTGAAAGTGATGTTACAAGTAAAAAAATGGGATTAAGCAGAGAACATTTTCGAATCGTGGTTTATTATGATCTTAAAAAATGTTTAAGCGCTTATGAGTGCAAAAAGAGTTTAGATTCTGATTTTAGTGAACAAAAATCTTCTTTGGCTACAATTTACCGATGGTATAAGGAATTTGAAAGTGAAAGGAATTCTGTCCAGCATCAAAAAGAAGCAGGGCGTCCTCCTACGGTAGCTACCGACAAAAACATTTTTGCTGTTAAAAATTTAATTGAAGAAGACAATAAAGTCACTTGTGCAGTAATAGAGCAAGATTGAATCCTCGGCTATTAGAACAATCATAGACGATCACCTGCATTTAAAAAAAAAAGTGGTAAGTCGTTTTGTGCCGCATCACCTCTCTGATTTCCAAAAAGAAGAAGAATTTGTCATGAAACTAAATTTCTTAAATATTGGGAGACACCAATTTTTTTTTCAAAGTAGTGACAGGTGACAAAATTTACATTCCCTTTTTCGATGTACAGGGTGGGCCAAATTCGACACTTTTAATGGGAAACACCTATTTTTAGAAGAGTTAAACAAAAACTGATCTCGGTCCCTGGAGCTCGATTTTTAAGACAAAATTAATGGTGAAGACCGCGTTTCGATATCTTGTACCGCTTAGGAGCTACAGGGCGTTTCTCAAAATTCTACGATTTCTAAAAACCTTCATAACTTTTTTGTTTATGAAAATTTTTGATTTCTATAAAAACTTCTTTAAGGCACTTTTTCATGCAGAATTTCATTGTTCTAAGTTATTTCTTTCTAGAGTGCTCAATATTTGAGATATTACCAAGAACTTTGATTTTTTATATGGAATACCCTATATATTTTTGCATTTTTGAAAAGATCATAAAATATAAAACACTTGATATTTTATTCAAACAATTTTTGAAATATAGAGCTTCAAAATTTCAATCAAAAATTTAATAGATTTACAGCATTGAAGTCGGCTATGGATGACGATAACTAAGCGCTTTAACTTTCTGGTGGGCCACGGTCAAAATTTGACACAATCTCTTACAGTATTTGCACTTCTTTTGAATTTTACTATCTCTATAAAGTAGACTTAGAGAGATGTAAACATGTTCGAAAAACTACGAGAAATACGACATGTTATAATATTTATACCAACTCAAGACTTCATGAAGTGCTTTTAACTTGTAAGTGTATGTGTGTACTGAAGATGACAGTGTAGCTGCCGAAATACGAATCTATGGATACAATCTATTTTGATTTAAGGATATAAACTTTTTGATTGTCTTCTTTACTAATATTAAATGTTAAAGTATTTTACAGAAATTGGCGAAAATTCAGAAGCAGCGATTAATCTTTACCATGAGTGGTATCCTGAAAGATGACAAACCTTCAGAGATATATTCTTGAGATTTAAAAACAATTTTATAAATTTTTAGTCATTTAAACTGATAAAAACTAAAAATTATGAATCTCAAAACGGAAATAAAGAATTAGAGAAGATCATAGTTTTGGGAGAAATTGAAAATGACCAACGCCAGTTGAAGCAAACATCTTATCAAGAACTTCTGCAATACGAATTTTAAGGAAACAAAGTTTCTGACCTTATTGAATAAGAAAAATGCATCACTACCAGTCCTTGAATTGGTGATGTCAGCTCAAACCATAACAAAAGGGAATCGTTTATATTTAATACAAAATGGCCGACAATTTGATACTTTATGTAATTTTTGGGCAATTTCGATTACATTAGTATTTATTCGTTATAACTTCGTTAAATATATTAAAAATAAAGTAATATTTTTTATGGCTCATTGAATCTTCAAAAAATATTTAGCTATCATCATCCACAGCCTATTTGAATGCTGCAATAACCATCAAAATTTTAATTAAAACATGAAAGCTCTACAACCCAAAAATCTTTTGATAAAATATCAAGTGTTTTATATCTTTGTAAGTAGAATTTTATGCTCTTTTCAGAAATGTAAAAATATATAGGGTGTTTCATATAAAAAATCAAAGTTCTAGCTAATATCTCAAATATTGAGCACAAAAATTTTCATAAACAAAAAAGTTATGAAGGTTTTTAAAAATCGTAGAATTTTGAAAAACGCCCTGTAGCTCCTAAACGGTACAAGATATCGAAACGCGGTCTTCACCATTAATTTTGTCTTAAAAATCAAGCTCCAGGGACCGAGGTCAGTTTATGTCTAACTGGTCTAAAAATAGGAGTGTCGAATTTGGCCTACCCTGTACCTACCCACCAAGAGAGTCATGTATGGATTTACGAAGATGAGGAAACTCCAGCAATGACTAAGAAACAGCGAGCTATGAAAAAAGTTATGTATGCGGTATTCTTCAGAAATATGAATGTAGTAAAGGCAATTACGCTAGATGGACAAAAGACATTTACAGCTATGGTACACTGAAAAATGTTTGCCTGAAGTGTTCGGTAGAGTTCCAGACAAGGGATTTATGCTGCACCATGATAATGCATCGTTCCATACGTCAGGCTTAACTCTCCAGTTTTGACTGAAGACAATGTAAAAGTAATAGAACATCCGCTGAATTCACCTGATTTAGCAATGTGCGATTTTTGGGCTTAAAAGGAATTTACGGGGCAGAAAGTTTTCGTCGCCGCAGTTCACACTTATTTTGAAGTTATTCTGAAAGATGATTGGTTGGGAGCTTTTGAACAGTGGAAAGAAAGAATGGTCAAATGAATCATTGCTGAAGGGAATTACTTCGAGCATATTTAAAATAAAATCCTAGACAATATTAACTGTGTTTTTTATTTTCAATAAATTCAGCTTGATCCTTGTATGTGCCTAATTTGGAATTTAAACGCACTTGAAGAATGAATTGCTTATTATAACTTAGCTTGAAAAAAAAATCATAATTCTAACCAGCATCATGTAAATCATTGACTTTTTCCCGCATCCAACCCAAAGGAAGTACCATCAGCAAAGATCTTTGTTCGTCAATTGCATGGCAGTAGTAGTAGTTCTGTAATCAGCTGTTATGGGCGTGCGCATGCGGGCAGCAGCTTCAGCTTGCTAGACCCCACTCGCACTCGGTTATTTTCGCGATCAGTCATACACTAACTGTGGGAGAGGTTGTACTGCGCCAGGGTTCTCAACAACCTTACCCTTTTTATTTCACCTTTTCTCCTTTGTAACGACAAATAAGTAATTCAGCAACAGTTCAAAATCGTCTGGGAAAACCCGCGTACAGAAAGTGCAATTGCCGCGACCAAACCAGTTAGATTTGTGATAATACAAGAAAAATCGAGCGCGGCGTGGACTGACTGCCTTTAAAATCCAAAATCATCATTCTCTTTATTCCCAACAGTGTTTTTAAACGTAACAGTTCTTTTAGTGTGCCACAGATCTGTGTTAGTGGCAGAAGAGAGTTTGTTGTTCCGTGTCCTTAATTCGATGTGCACCTCCAATTAACGTGCGAACTGGAAGACCGAAATAATAATAATAATACATAAGGGTCTATGTTATTGCAGGCACTTATGTATACGTATATCCAAGCGGCACATAAGCCGGTAATGAATATGGTGAATATTTAATGTTTCGATTTCTATAACCACACATTTACGACTACCGTACGTGACGTCTGGTACGGTGCGACTAGGGCTAGTTGATTGCGTTACAGTGCGTTTACATTGCGCTCTGTGGTCTTAAGGACAAAAGACAAAAGGTGCAGCAGCAGGCAGCAGCAACAGCGGTTGGACTGGCTTGGCTATGTATTGTGAGTTAATCTAGCGAACTGGTGCATTTGATGGCTGTGGTCGGCCCGAGCCGCCACTCTAGAGTGTCGATGTCCGTGTCCATGTCCTTGATGCAGGGTGCTGCGGGCCCGACAGCGGGCGGACAGCAAGGGGGTTTGCACGCCGCTCAACCCTATTACCACCCTCAACATGCTGCTGCCCCGGCACATACGCAAGAGCAAGTCCAACCAGACAGGCCTATTGGATACGGAGCTTTTGGTGTCGTCTGGTGAGTATCGAATTACCGAGATTAATGTTATCCAGTTTTTCTAACAAACTGAAATGTGAGGACCTTCCTTTGTGCAAGTCATCCCAATCACCAAAGAAAAATCATCCTTCATAAATTTGATAACTTTCTGAACCCCTCGTCGGAAATAAATCATTTCCAAATGTTTTCCTTAATCCTAGTCAAAAAGCCGCAGGACTCAAGGTCCATAATCTTCGACATTATGCTGCTTTACCAATGGATACAAAATTGCCGAAAAGTTAGCATGATTCAGAATTCCTGTTTAAATATACTTTTATTGTTTTTTTATGTTAATTTATTTCCAAAACTGTTTACGTTTCCGACATAAGCTTTTCTTCATTAACAGCAAATCATTTGGTAATTATTGGAGAATCTCATTTATAACTTATAAGATCTCTACATCCAAATTTCTTTGGACTATTCTTATTTTACGGTGAAGGTTCTTTATTAACCCATGGCACGTATACACTTTGATTGGGAGAGTCAAGTGTGTTCAAAAACGCCCACGTTTGGAATTGGCCATGACTTGAGAGAGCAAGAAACATGGCATGTCTTTACTTATTACGGACATATGAATAAAAATTAACAGCAAAGAAATTGAGGTTAATTGCTGTTAAACGATAGGAGTATATAAGTGGGCATCTTTTTGTAAAATTGTATGACAAGTCCCCATAAAGAGCTTTACTTGTTACAGTAGGTGCGGGGCTCATTCTGTATTGTTTCATTTTCTTTCGCAATGGCTTCATCACCTGTACAATTTTTTATCCTCTCCAAAAATACAGTTTTTTAAACGAATTATACAAGAATTCAAACATATGCTTTCTGGATATGAAATAATTTAATGTTTGTTACAGAATTAATATAACTAGCTAGATATAACGTGCATGTTGGAGATACCACAATTGATGACATTTCAAAATGACATTTGTAAGTTCTGTCAGATTTAAGTTTTCATTATTCTCTCACATTTCAACGGTTTGGCTTTCCCTGAACACAAAAATGCTGCATGTTAGAAATATATTTAAGAAACAGTGATATAATGGATGTTTTGTGAATTTATTTAAATATAATGGCATTTTAGATTTAGTAGTTCCAACATTCAAACTTTATATTCAGACATACGTAATTTTGTCCGTGGCACTCTTTGATGAAAGTTTTATTGAATCACATATTACAAATATCTTACAGTATCGCCAATCTGCGCGAAACTAATTAAAAAAGAGTTAATTTGGTCACCCGGTTATAAATCACAGCAAAAGAGTGCAACTCGATCTACAGCTAAAAAAGCTAAAAACGCACCTGAAGCAAACAACATTCATGGCAGTAAATATTTAGCTTTAATAATTAAAGGTCATGTAATTGGAAAAACGCAGTGATACATTTTAAATAATTTTTAAAAATATTTTTGATTTTGAATTCCTGGAATATTTTTTGTAGAGCAACTTAAAAAATTCTAAACACATATTTTAATTGTAAGAGTTCAGGAAATTTGAAAATCCAATGTTATTTAATATCATGCGTTTAAAAAAAAAAACTCCCACGCTTGAAATTGGCCTTGATTTGAAAAAGCAAGAATGTATGAATAAAAATAAACATAATAAAGTAAATTGGAGTTATGAACTGAAAGCTTTATATCTTACCTTTACCATTAAATTATTAACTAATTTTAAAAGACGATTAAAATACCTTTCAATGTTTTTTAAAATTCTATCAATGAATTAATTGTTGGAACCTTAAACGTCAAATTAAATTAAATCAACTGTTTATGACCAAAGATCGACATGTATTTAGCGAACCAAAGCCAACTCCAAACGTGGGAGTTCTTGAACGCACAATAGTTCAAAAATAAAGAGTTTTCTTCACGACCTATTAGATTTTAAGACAGCGTGCCTTTATCTGACCTGCGCAATTAGTAGTTCAAGTGTTTCTCTGCTGGCGCCAATTACCCAAAAAATCGGAAGTTAATTACATCCGGAACGTCCTTTTTAATTAATGTTAAGTCAATATCGAAGCATTTTTGCATTCTTCGCATAATTCCTGTATTAACATTTGCTAACGTTTGAGGATTATTGTTAATTCAATTCGCTTAGGTTATTTATCCGTTGTTGTAAATAGAGTTTTTTTTAAAATGGGGCCACAAAAGAAATCACGAAATGAAGTCACACGATCTGGAGGGATAAGATATATGGGTAGTCCGTCAAAAAATTCATATTTCAGGTGTCGTGTAATGTGTGCAGGTCATATCGCCTTGTTGAAAATACGTGTCTACAATTTCATCGTCACGAAGCTGTTCAAAAAATTCCTGTCGATATCTTGCAGCAGTCAAGGTTCCTTAAATTAAATTCATGGTTAATTTATTTAGAAAGACAATTTCTATGGTACCCATACCGTAAAAAAATAGCGCAAAACTCCTGCGTCTTGAAATAGCTATCCACACTCCTAACTTTAGGGGATATAATTAAACCTCTTCTGAACTCTACAACCGTATCTTTTGAGTGTTCACATAATTATCTATATGAAGACTCATCCGTGAAGAAACTTAGATCTAACAAAGTTCGAAGTGTTTAGAAACGAATCACAGTATTCGACACGTACAGGATAATCGGCTTCAAGGAGCTGCTGCACTGCTTGCAGACGATAGGGATATAAATGAATGTCCTTTTTAATATACAGTGGCAAGTGTTGTGGTTGACAATTGAACTTGTGATAGTCGACGCACAAAAGTTCGTGGTGCTTCCTCCATAATTTGTCTCATGTTTTTAATTACCTCCTCTATTCTCTCTTTAGGATAACCACTACCTTTTTTACGATCAACTGATGCAGTCTCACGAAAGAGTTAAATGCAGTGGATAATTGTGATGGAAAGTATTATATGGCAACACTGCATTGGGAAATTATTGACTGAATTTTTCCAAAAAACTTTGAACTGAATATTGCCACTTGCCATTAACTTGGTGGCGGTTATGAAAATGTGGAATTGACAGGTGACAGATGTTTCAAAAATTGCGATGCGTTCACAGCTTGCCACCGCCAATTTCGACATCAAATTAAAAAAAAGAAAACATCGGATATATTGGGAAAGGCTTTTCAAATAAACAGGTAAAAAATTGCAAAAAAAACTGTGACCATTTTATGATTTATAACATAATTTGCATTAATAAGATATTTCGTATGATATTGCCATGAAAATTTATTATATTGAGATTACTCTTTCAAAATAATGTATAACTGAAGTGGTTGGTTTATATTTAGGTTTTCGAAAAAGAAATTGATGTTAAGACAGTAAGTTGAAATCGTTTTAGACCCATAATTTTCAATACTATATCATAAAATAACCAGATTATGAATGTTTGCAGAAAGAAATACAAAATTGATTTCTTAAGTTTCATTAAACAAATTGTAGTTGCACACAACTAAAATTTTTATTATTTTTAGTATGAAATGCGTAGAATTCTTATCACCTTTAATTTCCCATTCTTTATAACTTCTTGTATTTATTACATTTTATTGTTTAAAAGTCTTAAAAGCTTCGACATTGTTTATTTAAAAAATGTGGTCTTTTTGCAAAGTGAAAGAGAATTCAAGAATAATAAGAAATACATCACCATGTTTAGAAATGATTATGAAACTTGAAGATTCTTATCAGAACATGTAGTCGTAACGTGAATTTGATTTGAATACCTTAAAACGTTTGCTACTTATATAAACAAGCAGAAATTTTAATTTTCTGACATTCACAGTAACATTTTTACTCAAGTGTAAATAATAATAAATAATAAATTCAAAAAAATAAGTCTCGGTATGAAATAATAAGTAAACAATTAGACTTCATTATTTATTGCACGTGTTTAAAATGTAAAATATTTTTTCCTAAAATTGAATATGTGTAGGTATAAAAGAATTTTACAAGTTGAAGTAAATATTATATAAAATTAATTCTAATGATATTGTAATTAGCGAAACCTAATCGAGGCATATGAGTCATTATTGTAATATTACGAAAATAAAGAATTGCGAGACAGATAAAATTAGAAAAACGTTTCCTGCTCTAGAAGGACGAGATCTTGCAAAATATTATTGAATAAGACTATGACAACTTTAAATACAATGCGTGCATCGATATAGTGTAATTCATCAACAAAAAGGATGTCATTCTTTACATACAATATAGTCGAATTTCCAAAACTCAAATCTCAAGGGACAGGAAAATTACTTCGAGTTATAGAAATTTCGAGTTAAAGAAAGAGATATCACTATACACATTGAGGGATATCAATTTCGACTTGTGGAGGTTCGAATTATAAAGGTCTGACTGCAATTAAAAGTAATAGAATATATAATTATGCAATGAGTGTTACAAGAGGCTGTATTTAAAGGGTTTTCCTTTGGGGATGACGCATTTTGTTTGTAAAATAAAACACAGATATCGTGAGAAATTTAAGATCATTTTTAGCTCGGTGTAAAGTACAGTTAATACCGTTATTGATGGAACACAACATCATTCAAATGTCCTCCACGGAAGCGCTGACAGGAACGAATCCGTTTAACTCAATTTTGATGAATCGACTTTTTCCAAAAATGGACCAGTCATTATCCTCCTCGTTCGTGCGACCCTTAGACTTCTTTCTGTTAAGTCCTTAATTTACGCCAACAAACCAGCAACATTACAACTTGCAGATTAATATTGAACGTGTTATTGCTGACATTTGATACAATTTATGTGAAAAAGTTATGGAAACTTGGATAAAACAGATTCGTTCCTGTCAGGATTTCCATGGAGGACATTTGAATGATGTTGAGTTCCATCAATAATGGTATTAATTGTAACACAGAGCTAAAAATGATCTTAAATTTCTTACAATATCTGTGTTTTATGTTGCATTTTCCCTAATGGAAAACCCTTTAAATACTAAATGTTACCCTGTTAATCAGCCACACTAACCAAAACACACAGTGAATTTCACATGTTTCAATTCATAATTCAGTAATAAATGCTTTGAACGGGAAATATCAGCTTTTAAATTCTTGTTAATTCGA
This sequence comes from Serrognathus titanus, assembly GCA_039766575.1. Classification (NCBI taxonomy): domain Eukaryota; kingdom Metazoa; phylum Arthropoda; class Insecta; order Coleoptera; family Lucanidae; genus Serrognathus; species Serrognathus titanus. The sequence goes on from CM077913.1 coordinate 23,234,725, forward strand.
TAAAATCCCCAGAAATTTTCCTAATGAATTATGAAACACCTGCATAATTTTAAGTGATAAAAATATTAATCAACTTTCTTTTGTAACTAGGACAATTTTTGAATGTTATCTTAATGAAACGCCGATGAGGCCATTTTAATTTGTTCAATTGTTGTAGTATACTGCTTTCCAAATGCATTCTAGAGCACTTCATCTTTAGAATTATTTCAATTAGGTTCATTTTCGTCCTGTTTTATTGCGAATTGGACGAATTTATTTGGAAAGGAGTGTGCATAGTTTTAATATCTGCCATTTACTGTTTTTCACTTTTTCAAATATCAACACCAACGACTTTGTCCGTGATTCTATTGTCTTTGAATGTCGTTTATTATTAATATATGACGGTGTATAAAAATTTCATCAGCAATTATGAATCAGCGCATCCAATTTGTATATCAATATTTTTTGTTATTGCACGGATTTAATTGCGTAGAAGTTTATTTAATAATCAAGATTAGCATTATGACGTTCATTATTTTTGAGTACACATTTCTCGTGATTATGCTTATGTTGGCCTAAACTATTTACTTACTCAACATACTATGTAGATTCTTTCCGATTTTCAAGACTAACAAAATTATAGTGGCATTAGTCATAACTGGCGATACTTTTGTGAGCAGAAACGATTCCTTAGTTTATGTTAATACGTTTGTGTACCTTCATTGGATACACTAGATATCCATGTTTATACGGTTAAATTGATATTGCCAGTATATTTGTTCGCCACTTAACATGTGAAATGTAAATATCAGCTTATTTAATGTGGCTAGGCATGCGTTGATTCGTGCGTGCGATTTCTAAAATGTTCTTTCTCATAAAGAAAAGAATTGGGTTTCTATATTTAAAAACGTTTAAAGTACTCTTTTAAATATGACGATTGTTAATGATCTTATGCCGTTGTGTTTGCGTCAGAGTATTTAATTAGCAGCATTTATTCTAGCACTGTAACTTTCTCCATGTATCTATTACTTGCTATACTTACTATACCCTGTGATTAAATAGAATTATATTGTAATTCGCACATTTTTACATTTTTAACGACAAATATGTTTCTATGCCTACATTACATTGTATTACAGTAAAGATATTTTTATGAAGTGCTTGAAGACATTTTGTTGGAATGGCAGATAAGATACTCGATGAAATTATTTATACTTCCTTAAAGGATGGGTGGGAAAGATATACTCATTTTTTTTAATTGTAAAAATGCGAAAATAGGGACAAATATGACTGCATAACAAAATCAAAATAAAACATAAGCTTGAGGGACTTATTTATGGCATGAGTTTCCAAATAAAAATGAAACTTGGTACGCGAACAAGAGTATTAACATAGTCCTGAAATTTTTTTTAAATAAAACAACTGACAACTTAAGGCAAAATTGTATTAATTTTATCTTCCTTGTGATGTGGCGCTGGAAAGATCCCTTTTACCCTTGCTGAAATTCACCATTATTACTGAAAAAAAAAACCATTAATCGAGGATGATTTTTTTAAACATTTTTAAGTAGTAGGAAGGTTGTAAACGAAAACAAAATTTGAAAAGAAATTCACTCGCATTCCCTTTTGTCTTTCATTGAACATTCTTCGAATATTATATCTTAAAACCCCTTACCATTACACGACTAATCAATCGCGCTGTATTTTATACGTTTATGGTATTTTTATAATGACACGTTTATTTCATAATTAAGTGAGTGTCGTGCTGTTTTACGTTACGTGTTATCTCTACGTAGTGTATCTATGAGGTGAATCGCCCGCATGCGTTTAATTTTCCTGCCAAGTATTGAACCGCCGTTGGCCATCGACGTGAAGAAAATGTTTAAAAATATAATCATAACATGAACTTCCAGAGATGACGATTTTAGAAACGACGACAAAGGATAACGCTATTCTCGGAAATTTAAATCCCTCCGCGTTTAGCCGGGTCGTTGTCCCTTCTTTCTGCCGACTTCTTTCTCTTGGACAATATTATTAAGTTTATGAGCTGTAACTCGTTCCGTACCTGAAATTCGTCGTGATTTTTGTTTTGCAGTCTGGTAGATGTTGCTTGAGAGAGGTTCTCCGGGATTTTATGTCGGGATAGCTTTGAGCAGTAACTTATTTTTAACGAATAAATACAAAAAAAATTACAGACAATGACTTACACTTGTGAACCAGTTAAGGTCGTCGTACAGAAAGAAAATTAAGATTGGTTGTGATAAATTAAAGCAAGTTTTTGATCACACGTTATTTTTTTCTAGAAACAATTTAATCTTCACTTCTAAAATTAGCAATAAATTTGCCTACCTAGAGTATTTACATTAGGGTCATTACTTACGAGAATGGGTGTGTAGAAATGCTTTAGTTGCTGATTGATAACGTTTTTTTTGCCCATGTGGGCTGGCTGTTTCGTACGTTGTTTCACGCTATCGAGCATTCATGGAGATTACAGGTGCGTAAAGTTGATTAAGCAGCACAGGTGGCGTTATGGAGGGACTATGACCCTTTGTAAAAAAACGTAATGGCCAATCGCATTTTGCGTTTCGGATTTTATTAATAATGGGTTTGGCGCGGATTTTTAATACGTACTATGTGTGAGTGACCTTTTGAAAACATTTTCAATAAATTATTATTGAATGTAGTGTGTAATTAAGAATTTTTTAAATATACCTTTTTTGAAGTTCAACAAATGTGTCTAAATGACTTCATTGACATATATAAATATATGACGTCGCGATAATAAACGAAAATTATCTCGTGTCGCTGCTTTTTGTAGAAGTGTGACGATAATTACCTGCAACACCAAGAAGTCTAATCTAGCACGACCTTTAGAATTTCCAGTAATTTACATCTTTTTACAATTTACGGCTCATTTTAATCGTTTTCCCGAAAATGTTCATTTACCCTGTACCTCTACAGGGTGTAAAGAAATGTGGAACAAAAAGTATAGAGCGCTAATCTTTTGGTTGCATACAAGTGTAATCTGTCAGAGATATTTGTTGCGTTTTATTGTGCACCACCGGTAGCAAAAGTATACGCCAGTAGATGCGTTACGATTTCGTCCATCATTTTCTTTGCAAAATGTGGTTCCAACACTTTCTTTCTTATCAAGTTATAATGTTTCAAGCTGGACATTAGGTATAACCTTAACACGTTTAGAGGTCGTCATTCGAACCGAAATGACATATCTCCATCCTCTCTATCGTGTTCTGCCGTTTCGAACGATGGTAGAGAAAGTTGCCACCAGTAGACATCACCAGTAGCACAATAAAACGACATTTTACTTCTACCGGCTGACGAAATAAAACGCACCTATTATCTGCTGCTTTGAACAGGAAGCAATCTAAGAATTTTAAATCGAAAACATTATAAGTAATTAATGACAGTACCGTTAAATGTTGCATCAAATCTCAAATATTGAATACTTACTTTCTACTTTTGCTTTTTATTAAAATTATATCATAATTTTATTTTATTGAGTTATAAAAGAGTCAGAGTTGGAGTCGGGGTAAGGTTTTGGCCGGAGTTGGAGTCGAATGTTTTATGTGCCGTGCTTTATACTATGACAGGGAGCACTGGTATTGACATATTTTATTTATTTTATATAAAAATAAAGCAACTTGTAAAACGTTCAAGAGATGCATTAAAAAGAAACTTGCTGTGTCAAACGAAAGATCAGGATTACCTAATAAATGTATTCTCACAGGGTCAATTTTCTTCTAGCGAAAATTTATAATCCTTTGGTGCTTGAAGACGAGGATTTTTGTCGCACTAAACAAAATGTTGACTTGTCAAATATTTTTCTTTCAGGCAATTTTCAACTGCATACATAATAAAAAAGACCCATATGTTATTACCAACAAATTTTCAAGTACCTTGGAGTTCGTTATAACCGAGCACTACTATAAAAGTTGTATTGGATTCTAGATCATTCAGCTTTAAAGCGATTTATTTTATCTGTGCAAAAATTGTACTTTATCTGCGCTTCATTACAAATAATGGCTTTTATTGTGGTAGTCCTATTAGTATAAATATGCACGAGTATGTGCGCGTATTATCGTCTATTTATCGTTTATAAACGTACGTATAAATAAAACAAACGCCATCGAGAGGTCATGAACGTCAAACAGACTTCTCGCGTGATATGAATGATAAAACACCTAACGTTCGTCGTCGCAACTGCATTATCGTGACGTACGAAATTCTTCATCCTCGACGTTCTTCGATTATAATCCGATTCAACATTAACGGGTGGGTATGCACGAAAAACAAATGAAAGCGGCCTTAAAGCGGTCCATCGTAAATGGAACTAGTCTTTGAATCCGGCCCGGATGGACGGCAGATGTGAAACCACCTGCCCCAAAGTAACAGCTGGCGATGGCGGTGTGCGCCCTCGACGTTCATTTTTTTTTATGTTCGTGGATCGGTTTTTTAAAACGTGTCTGTTCGGACATGCCAGTTATTATTTACGAGACATTGTAATACTTAGTGTATGTCGTCGGGTTTTGACTGTAACTTTTTTGTAACGCTTTCTACGTCTGACTAATGAGCATGTTGGAACTCGCCATACTACAATTAAGATTTGAAAAGGAAGGCGGATAACCAGGTTCGAACTGAATAGGAATTGGATTGTACATACACACCTATTCAAAGTGTCTGCGAAGAATTGTTGCAGAAGAGGTTTGGTACCTACAGAAATTCCTCCAGAATTCTACTTTCCTGAATATCGAAATACGTTCGCTTATTTTTTTACAAAATAAAATTTTATTGTTGCTGTAAGTCCAGAGATAATGGAAAATCGCCTGAAATGAGTTTAGAGGAAGTTTCATCAAATCTCGGATCTGTTTGAATACAACTCTTCAATTCAAGGTTGACTTACATTTAAAATAAGAAAGTACCAGCAACATTTTTTAACGACTTTACTTATAATTATTTATTTATTTAATTGAACACACGTACAAAAAAGGATCAGTATCACCAGTTCCCTCTTGGGAATGCATTACCCCAAATTTTAAATAAGAATGGAGAAAAAGGAGTTTCTTATTAATTCCCGGGAAATCATCGTATCGTTATTTTGCATGACAAACTAAAGAAACCAGATCAATGAAATTGAAATTAAAGTGCATGATTTCATTATACCTATTTATGATGAATTAAGAAGTCGGCTTCTATTATTTATTATCGTGAAGAAGTTGTCAATTGTAGACTTTTGAACTGTCTGATTATTTACATTTGCTTAGATATTTGTGATAATTAAAAAAAAATATTTAGCTGTCTTCGTTATTTTCAGGGTTGATAAAAATCAGTTTGGATAGTGCCCCATTGCTCATAGCTTCTACTTCATCAACTAAAAAAAAAGAAAGGCATCTAATTCTAGTTCTGGGTCTTTATCTTCTTTTGTCGTGCGTACAACGAAGTCTAGTAAAGAGGAAATAGATCAACAAATTGGTAGGGCTATTTATGCAACAAATAGCAACTTCACATGTGTTGAGCAACCGGAAGTAAAATTTTTGCGCTTTTATGGGCTGGATATATACCACCCTCTAGATATGATGTGTCGAACCGACTGCTAAATAAAGTGTACAATGAAGAAAAAAGTAAATGTTTTAAAAATTCATTCCTTTTTAGTAAACACAGTAGACACGTTTGGAAATCCACATACATCTGCATATTTAACAGATCTTATAATAAACCTAATTAAAATGCTAAATACTGAATATCGCTGTGCAGTAAGCAGTTTTGTAACAGATAATACTGCTAATATGAATACAATGAGAAATCAGATTAAACAGTCAACAAAATTAAATCTTATTGCATATGGTTGTGCTCTACACATCTTAAACTTGTTATGTAAAGACCTGAAAATTAGTGAAATTAAGGAACATGTTACGAAACAATCATTTTGCTTCAGTGACATACGCGAAAGAAGGAGGAAAAAAGCTTATTTTACCTAGTGACGTAAAATCACTTGTTGACTGCTTACATGGTTTTGTTGAAGCACGGCCCAACTGTATAAGATTAGCGAGCAACATAAAAATGAAATCGACAGTATAGTAAGACAGAAAATTTCGAATATTTATTTATTTGTAAAGAACAGCTGAAGATTTCTTAACAATACTGAATCCGATATCTGTTGCAATTAATAGGCTTCAAAGAAACGATGCAATTCTATCAGACGTCGTAGAACAATTAAAAATACTAGAATCACATTTTGAGGAAACTGAATTTACTCTAAGCCAAATGCAAAAATTTAGACATCGCTATGAACAGAGTATCACTCCATACCATTTGCTAGCTTTCCTTCTGCACCCTACGAAAACGGAGCATACATTAACAAAAAGTGAAAAAAATTGTGCTTTAAATGCTGCAAATGATTTATTCCCCAACACTGGTTTACTACCATTGATTATTAAACTTCTAACTAAATCCGAGCCATTTGTCGAAATAATGTTTCACGAAGAAATTCTTAAAAGCACAAATCCATTGGAATGGTTGAAATCTCAACGGAATATTGAGGTTATTGGTAATTATTCCCGATTATCAAACAATTATTATCTGCTGCAGCTTCTTCAGCCTCCGTGGAAAGGATATTTTCAACATTTGGTTTAGTTCATTCTAAAATTAGAAATCGCTGAGGGACTCAGATAGCTGCTAAATTAGCTTTTCTTTATAAACACTATTATTAAAAAATTAACTTAAAATGTCTCTTTTTAAGTACCTGAACCATGTTTTATTTTCTTTTTAAAATTATGTTTAGTTTACCTACATATTCTTTTTAAGCAGGTAGTTTTAGATATGTAGATAATGTAACATTAAATAAATTGTTCTTTTTATTTGAATTTTCTGAAGTTTGATTTATTTAGATTATCAGTTGTTTTACACGATTTGATTTAAATTAAAACAAAATCAGTTGATTTAAATCAACTGATTTAAATCGTTGCAACCCTGGCTATTTTTATTTTTTTTAAATAACGGGTTCCAAGAGTCATTTTTTAGTGATTAATAATTTAATGATTTTCAAAGAAATTTAGCAATTTCTAGTAAAATATGAAGGAAATTATATTTTCAATAATAAAATATGATTTATGCATATATAAGTGTAAGGAATACGCAATTAAGAATTTTTATTTTAAATACAAATTTACTAGGTATTTAAAAACATATTTTAACTTTGTCGTTTACAGTAGGAATATAATTTCATTACCGTCACTTTGCTGAAAATAAGATACTTTTACATGCTCGCAACTCAGAAACGTTGACATTGAAAAAATATTGCGTGCGGTGGTATGCTTTGTGCTTTTGTGCTTTAAATTGCCCATTAATATTTTCAAAACGCACCGTAAACAATTCCATGAATTCCACACAATGCATCCAATCCAAGAAACGAACGAAGTTGGCTGAATTTTATTGATTTCGTTGGAAGGTGTCAGTCACAGAGCCCTTCCTATCCTTCTTTATGCAGACGTGGTGTTCTTTTTAAAATCTGCTTTATTCGCGAAGTTATTGTTTGGAAAGTTGTAATAGATGCGGTAGGATTGAAGTGAGTTATTGTCGACCATGTTACATTAGGGGTGAGTTTACGGACCGCTAGTTTCCCTGTGGGGAAGGAGAGCGTGTAAAAAAAGTCACCATCGCGGAATAACCTTGATCGATCACTTTGCAAATCGAACGTTAACCGGTGTTTTTGATCAGGCATTGGTTGGCGCGTGGGAAAAATAAAACAGGAGGAGACAAAGTGGAAAATCCGTTGTTCGAGAAAAGCTCATTATCGGAAAAATTGTGACGCAAAATGTTATGTGGAGTTAAACTTTTAGTGAAAGTAATTATTTAACTTCGGCGAATATTATGAATTTATACTTCATAACTTTTATACAACAAATACATATTATTTTTTTCAATGTAACTTACCTACTTGAATTTGTTCTCTTCTCTTAAAAGTTCTAATAGATCTGCTCCACCAACTATCCAATATGGGCGTCGATCAGCTGTTGGATGGATGGATAAACAGCCAATTGTATCACATGCAATTTAATACTGTTTCGAGTTGGCCATTTTGTTAAGATAGAATTAATAGAATTAATTAAATGTTAATGCTTCCAATATATGGAACGTCAATTAAAAGTTCTTATAAAAGTATTTGAAAAATAATTTCATTGTTCCCGACATAAATTTTCTATTAGCATATATTATTTCATGTGTTCCCTCTTTTTTACGTTTCCATAATAAATTATTTTAAGGGACACTATAGCTCTTCGTTTCACTATCGATTGATAGTTTCTCGACGACAATTTTCACCGGACAAGAATCTACGAAAGGGTCTCTTTCTTTTCAGTTTTCTAATTTTTACGCCACAAACGACACTACATGAAATTAAACTTCACTGAAAATAAGAGACCTAGGCATTACGAAGCGGTGCGACGGTCAGAGCAAATTTCAACTTCTGCTAACTGGAGCGTTCACAATTTCTTCTGAATGTGGAGCTCCGCGGTGCGATATAGGAGTAATAGCTTTTTATCCGAGTACTTGTTTTATTAAATTTGAAAATAGAACGAAAGAAATCGCCATTGGTCGCCGGCTTATAAAGACGACGATACTGGTGGAACAAGTGTGATACATGCATGTCGCGGGCTTGAAATTGGTTTTCCCTGAGTGTGTCCTGCTTCTTCTTGCTCATAGTTTCTTGTCTAGTTTTACAGCAGCGTCGTGCAGTTTTCCATGGAGGACGATTTTAAATTGTTAATAGCAATCTGGTGTCGTTACCATAAAATAAAGTGAATTACGAACGAGAGGTGGACTTTAACAGTACTTGCAGGCGTGTTTTTGTTAGATTAATTCTGCTAGGTTGATCGACATGGGCGGAATTCCGTGTTTCGATATTAATTCTATAAATAGTCAGTTTCGCATTATTGCACTGAGTTTATTATGTAACGATCCTTGTAGACTGGAAGATGTTTTTCCTTTTACAGCTTCAGGCAGGTGTTGTTTAGGTTTTGTTACTTTCCAATTTAAGATGTAGGGAAAAATCGGTTTATGATATAATAATCGACTAACTGAATAAATTGATTAATCGATTCATGTATTTATCGATTACCATATTTAGGACTGGTTTATTCATCACAACTTAACTTTAGCTATAATTATTTGTATAATTGTTACTTTGACAATAAACAGAAAGTTAAAACTAACTTATTATAAACAGGGCCTTAATGAACCCATTAATGAATGAATTATGATAATTTAAATAAGTAAGCGTTAGGGGATTATCAATATTGATGGGATTTTCTTTTTGTTTGAAACATGAACATGTATTTGTTGGTGCTTCTTAGATCAGAATTTTTTTGGTATCTTTATTTTTGGAATTGTATATTTACTTATGTGCATTTGAGCGCGGAGATACAGCATAAATAAAAGGAAGGATGGCGGAATATAAAAAAATCAGGTTTTTCTCCGCGCTTTGTTGGAAACATTGAAATTTTACATAGTTGTAATGTTTTGAAGATTTTCGAATTAACTGGAGCGAGCATCAAGGTCCTGTGGCCTTGTCAACTTATAAATTGAAATATCTAGATTTTGTAGAAGGCACGAAGGGAGCTCTTTATCTAAACATTTCCTGGAAGAGTTGGTATTCTACAAGTTTGGGGTAGGTCACAATTTTTAGTAATAATCGCAGGGCGGTTTTTGGAACGTGAATGGTGGGGTTAAGAGGTGTTTCGCATTGAAATTAAGTTTTTTGATATCTACTACAGCTTTTTTTTTCAAACACTGATTTCGCTTTGTTTATATAAAAAAAGTTTTAGCCGTTGTCATAGCCAAAAACGATTTCCATGGTACTGTGCGACAAACCGACGCCGGCATTATGACGTCATCTAAACGTCGGGGTGGCGCAGGATCGATGCCTAGCTTCGGCTGGAGGGAGGGGCGCATAATCATTGTGTTTATAATTCAATATGTGATCTATAGATAATGATTTTGGGTGATTACTTTTCATTTGGAACGGTGGCTTCGTGTGTACCTAAGATAACGAACTTGAAGAAGCTGAAAGTTGTCAGTTTAGTTTTGATCCATATGGAAAGGCTTTTGAGAATGCTTTATATAGTTTCGGCATTTATATAATTCTGATTACGTTAATGTAAGCGTAATGTACGTAAACAAAAATATTAGGTGATTACTTACGTAAGTGTGAGCAATTTTTATTAGTTTGGCTTGTTATTCAATGTTATTAAGACACTTGAGAATTTGATAGGCTTTTCTTTGTGGCTAATAACGTCTGAGTGGTCACTGATGTGATGACATTGTGTAACACAGAGAGGAAAGGTTGATTTATTTTCAGTCTACCATCACAAGCCACTAATTTAATCCACATAGAAAATACATCAGTATAGAAATTTATTTTAAGAAATATCATCTATTAAAATCATTAAGTTTAATTTTGTAATTACTCTCAGTTGAATATTAAATTACGCACTGTAATTATTTGTCTTGTTCAGTTGCAATAATTAATAGGGACTCCAAAGGACGGTAGGTAGCTTATACATAGCTCTTTCGAACGGAACGTATTGACGTTTGTTATTATTGCTCAATTGCACAATTACCCCGGCGCCGTCGTCTCTTTTATAAAATAATATTTGTCCTGGTCGGTACTGTTGGAACGAGCGTGTGTAAGCGTAATGGTATTGTTGCTATGACAATCGAACATGATTAGAATGAAAACAGGACAAAAAAACTTGAAATTTGCGTTGACCTAAAATATTCAACAAAGTATTTCAATTTTTCACAATATGAGAAATACCATGAGATGAAATGTATTCAGAAAAAATAAAGAACAGAGAAGTATATATGCATGTACTTTGTGGCAATCGCAGATATTTGAATTGTATGAATAGAAGAAGCAAGAAAAGGTAAATGAGAAAAAAAAACTCGCATACGAATTGTGACTGTGAGTTTTTATAGAATAAAAATGCGCCGTTCTAAATAAAAGTTAAAACAAAATTTTTAAAAATACGTAAAAGAAAAATAAGTAGAATCGTTGCACCTTCAATCTTCTTAGAGGTAGTAGTGATCTTATTTAAAACTAAAACAACAATATCATAGAAACTTGATATGTTAATGTTATAAATTTTAAGTTCAAAATAAATCGCTGTTAATTAAATTAAAATAATTGTTTGCTATCGCGCATTAAAACAATCGACAAAGGATCTACAGTACTATATTACACATTAATCCTGTAAATATTCAAATATTTCAGTTCTCCATTCGCTGCTTTCGCACAAACTCGTCTCTTAATTTGTTCTTTTAGCTGAAATGTTTGAGAACCGATTAGGAATTTACAAGAGCACACGCAACTTTACTACAATATGCCAAAATTTAACAGAAACATTTCGACTGATAGAATACCTGTTATTTTTATATTTTATATCTTTCTCTCATTGTAATTATTTTAAATTTATATTAGCATAGCTCATACATTCTTGTAAATTAATTGGTTTCAGCGTATTTTATCTATTCTTGTAAATTGAGTTTAAGTCACTCACAAATGGGCAACTGAAACGCATTTGGAAATTCCTTGTAAATTTTATCAGGGTTTCACTTTCTGCTAATTTGTCGATCGCCGGTCCGAACTACCCGGTAAATCTTAATCGCCTACAATGAACGAATCGTTCACACGACTACTATATTTTCCTGTCATGTTTTCATCTCTTTTTAAATCGCCGAAACCCTATTCACATCTATATTGCAAATTAACTGGTTTACCGAACTTTAAATAAAAGTGATTATACGGCCTTACAACCCGTGAAGTTTCAAGCAACCAACGCCAACAATACCGATAGACATTATAAATATCGATTTTGCGTTTTTGCGTAAATTACAAATACACAAATTGATTTGAAAATGCCTTTAAATCGCAAAAAGATATTAACAATCAATCTAAACCGTTTATGTGTCTTGATGGAGTAATTAGAATAATGTAGAGAACGATACACCCCTACAAAACAACGAAACCATTTACAACATTTAATATAAGATTTAATAAAAAAATGTACTTTTTCAATTATTCAAGAACCATTCAATAAAATACTTATTTTTTTAAGGTGAAAATACATTTGGTTGAACAGTGAATTTTTGCCAGTGAACGAAATATTAAAATTAAATTTCTTCACTGACAAAAAATTGAATGAACCAAAGTATTCAACCTTTTTCATTGGCGTATTTGAAATTTTAAATTTGGGGTAGATGGAGACGAGGGGTGTATCGTTCTTTACATTATTCTGGTTCTCCATCAAGCCACCTAAACAGCTTTGAATTTGAATTTTTTTCAAAAATGTAATTAAACGAAGAAAGAATACGTACATTCGAAATAAAGAAAGTTGTTAAAGAGTTTAACTAAGGGATAGTTTAAGAGCATTTGTGTTTTTATGAACTACATCCTAAGAAGTGCCAGAGAAAGGACATGTAATTGATGTCGTATCTAAAAATGCTGTCCCAATTCAAAAGGTTGCAGTCTAATGTAATTATAGATAGATATAACAGCATGCAGAAATTAACACAAAGTTGGATAAGGGAAATACATAATATTAAAGTGGAAGTAAATGTGAAGAAAAATAAAGTGATGGTAATATTGACGAAAATGGAAGGGATAACTTCGATAGAAAATAACATACTACGATATTACGATTACACTTTTGAGAAATTTGAGTGCAAACGCACCGACAATAGAAAATTAAATTTGGAAATAGAAGAACAGGGGAGGCAAACAAATAACTTTCTAGGAATAAATCAGTATGGTTCAAAAGATATAAATGTGAAAACCATACAATCCATCATAGTTTCTAAGTATATTGCAAATGACAAAGAGGTTGTAGACATATAAGAAAATAAATTAATAATTATAATATGAAAGTTTCACGAAAAATAGTCAAGACCAAATTTGATCGTATTAAAAAAAAAGAGGTATCGGACAAAAATTCATAATTGGGTAGTTAGATGGAATGAAACAGCTGGTGTGAGTAAATATATGATCACAATAAATTACCGAAGAAAGTAGCGGAAAGTAATGGAATTACAAAATTCGATGTAACTTAGAAAACTGAAAAAAAAGAAAACAATAAATTATGACCACTGTTTCGCTACGAAACCAATATTCAATTTTATATCTTTCTCGCTATGTAATTATTTTAAATTCATGTGTAGGTAGTGCATACATTCTTGTAAATTAATTTGTTTCAGCGTAATTTATTTATTCTTGTAAATTTAGTCTAAGTCAGTCACAAATGCGCAGCTGAAAGGCATTTAAAAATTTCTTATAAATTTTGTCAGGTGTTTCGTTTTCTGATAATTCACCGATCGCCGGATCCAACTACCCGGTACTTCTTAATAACCCACTTCGAACGGATAGTTCTCACACGTGTTAATATCTTCCTTTCATGTTTTTATCCGTTCTTAAAAAGCCTAAATCCCTGTTGACTAAATTAGTTTCACAGAAAATTTTTAAGTCCCGATAGACGGTTTTTTCTTATTCTAAAATTCGATGAAACATAATGCTAAAGTGTTCTCAAACTCACCCCACATTACCACCACTCGGACAACCAATCACTACTTTAATTATTAATAAAAGTCAATCACATGTTTTTCATCCCCACAATTTACAGCTAATTATTGTGGTTTTAAGTGCTTCTACACGAGAATATTTGAAACAGTTACAAGTCAAATAGAATAAGACGGTTACAATAACAAACAGTATAGACAGTACATTACAAAATTACACGCAAATATTCACACGGAGATTTACTTAAGTTCTGATACCACGAATACCTTGGTATAGTTTGTGTATGTCGCAATATAAGGTTTAAGTGATTAAATTAAGTATTAAAATAACGTATTTTTATTCACACCTACAGTACTGGCCAAAAGTATGGAAACTTTAATAAAATGTTTATTAAATCTATTCAACTATGAACATTTACAAAAAACTATTATAATCGTATTAACAATATTTATCATAAACAAAAATACATTAAGAAAATCAACACTTTAAATAACTATAAGAAATAATAATATTATTTGCGGACAAACGTATGGAAACCATGGAAACTTAATTTGTATGATTGAGAAACATCAGCTAGTTAATATTTTGTTGGAAATCCTTTTGACTGTAATACAGTTCTGCATCGGTTTGTCATGGAATCAACTAACTTGGAACAAAAATCCACCGGAACTCTTTGCCATTCACGCTCAAGAGCTTGCCATAGATCCTTCTTATTTGAAAAATTGATTGTTTTAATTTTCAATCCAATATAATGCCAAAGGTGCTCAATTGGATTGAGGTCTGGTGACTGAGACGGCCATTCCAGCAAATCGATATGATTCTCCATAAACAAATCCTTTACCAACCTTGAAGAATGTTTGGGATCGTTGTCTTGTTGAAATATCCATCGCAATGACATTTCTTCTTCCGCATATGGCAGCATATAATTTATTTATTATAATACCCTCTATTCTTACAATTGGACCAGGACCAGAACGCGAGAAACATCCCCACACCATTACATTGCCTCCACCAAATTTTACAGTAGGAACTTGATATTTGGGATTGAATCTTTCGCACTTTGGTCGCCTTACATAACGTGTGTCGTCAGAGTTAAATAGACAAAATTTGCTTTCATCGCTCCATAAAACTGTATTCCACTTTTCTGGTGACCAGTTAATATGATTACGTGCAAACTGGATTCTGACTGTTTTGTTATGTTTTGATATTAGCGGTTTTTTAGCAGGAGATCTGCCAAATAAATTTAATTGATCCAGACGACGCCGTACAGTTCTGCATGACACATCAGCCAAATCTGTTATTTCGTTTTTGATTTCTCTCGCTGTTTTTTGAGGATCTTGTATACAGACAAATTCTTGATTTTTCTATCGATTCTAAGTGTTGTCTTACGTGGTCTTCCAGTTTTAACTCCGCATTCCACACTATTTCTCTCCTTAAAATGTCTAATTATCTTCGAAACTGTTCCTTTAAAGATAGACAACTGTTTCGATATATCACACTATCGCTTCCCTTCTTTATACAGCTGGATTATTTTATTTTTTAAATCTAACTTAACTTTAGGTATTTTAAACACAATTTGAAAAGATTACAATGAAGCTTCCACTGACAGCGACATTCAATAAATTAAATGACACTTACAGGTCTCACATTGTTTTCCATGGCTAGGGGCCATATGTTTAATATGTAAAACTCAGGTTTCCATACTTTTGTCCACCGGATAATCATTATATTTCATATAATTATAGCAAGTAAAGTTTTTTTAAATTAATTTTTGTTGAGAATAAATATTACAACTAAGATCAATTTAATTTCATTAAACTTTTTATATTATTTATTATTAAACATTTCTTAACTTGTTTACCGAACTTTAAATAAAAGTGTCTATACGGCCTTACAACTCGTGGACGGTGAAGTTTCAAGCAACCAACAACAACAACAACCACAGTTTCAGAAAAAAAGTGTACCACAAGGAAGCGGTTTTGGACCACTTGTATTTTTAATTTGTGTTCATGATTTATTAATAAACGATATGTCATTTACAGAGTATATGCGGATAGCAAATTAATAATTATCTAAAGAAATGTCAAAATTAATATTGTAAAACTTTATTCCAAATCGACTAGAATTTATTGATTCCATTAAAATAGTATTGGAAAGCTGATTGTTTATTTTACGTTGATGGTTTGAGTAGTATAGTACTATTGGGCACGAAGTATTTATAGGTAACAACAATTCTTGTTTAATATTCTGAAAACGTCAGACTGTATTAAAACAAGTTTAAAAACATAATTATTTTTTAAATAGAATTAGTAAAGAATAACGTCTAAGGCCAGCTCGATTACAAATTACCTCACTTTATGTATTATGTAGCAATATTATAGTCTGTAAATAGAATAAAAATAGAAGAAATATAGTTAACACAATAAATGCCTGAAAACTCTATTAAATTATATCTCATTCCCAAAGTAAAATATTCCAAAATGTAATAATTGAAATTTCCAAACCCAATTTTATTTAAAAAAATATGTAATAGCGCTTTTTTATCGATTTGATTAATTTGTCGAACTTATTTGGAATCGACTCTCTGCAAGAATTTAAAAATTAGTTTAATTTAGCCTCTTCTGAATTAGTAAGACGTTCTAAGAAACGACGTGTGTGCATTTGCACATTATAGTCTAGGATGATTCATTCTCTTACTTGCGCGGGGCTTTCTTAAACTATGGTCGACCAAATTAAGCAAATCATCATTGACGTCTGGACAATTCTTCAGTAAAACGATGATTCGCCGGCATAAAAAACAAGAATTTATAATTTACCTGTTGTTCAATTTTGTCTGAGAAAATATTCAATCAAATCGTGACACGTGGAATAAAAGTTCGTTACAAATTATTCTAAAAATAAAATGTTTTATTACAATAAAAATATTCTTGGACTCGTGATAAAAACAAATATTTGATTCAGTATTAGCTCAAAATTAGTATTGTACTTTGAACCATGAAATTATGAACATAATGTACGTTAATACTGAAAAAAAAATTAATCCAATGTTAAAATAATAATAATAATTTATCATGACTGTAGATAAGCAACAAAGTCGAAATAAAACATGAACGTATCTTGTTGATAGAAAAGAACTTTCACTCTAATAATAGTGATTTTAAAAACGGCGATCCCATTGCCCTATCCGCTTCTTAATAATAATAACTTAAATAATTAAAATATTATTTGCAAATAATTAATTTTTCTTCTTAAAACAGCTGTCAATCTTCATAGAGAAATGTCGATTAAGAAATGACATTGGGTGTTCTTTTAAATTTGGCGTCGAAACTGACCGTGACAAGGTGCTTACTGTGAACATACTACAATTTCGATAATATGTTGTAAATCTTATTTTCTTATCTTTTTTCCTTTGTTACAATAGATCTCATTTTTTGTGTCTTTTTTGGTTTATTACAATAGATTACATTCTTGTGACGTCTTATCGTACTGTTGAGTTCGAAACCTCGAAAGCAAGGTTAGGAATGGCAAGTTCAAATGTCAAATTGACAACTGTCATGATGATGATGGTTCGCTATTAAATTTTCATGGCCAACTTCGGCGCCAGATTTAAAAAACTTTACTAATGTTGATCCAAAAAATAACACTATTTTCCTGCATAAAAAATCGCAAATATTTGTTGCTTTCGTTGAATTTTTTAAGTATATTTTTTATGTTTTATTCGAATTTTCAAATTATTTCCATTTTCCATGTATTTTGTTTTAGACTTTAATTGTTTTCGTCGTTAAGAAGTATCAATTTCTATAGATGTCAACTCGGTTTACAAAGTTTTAGTTAAAGGACATTCAGAGTTCTTTTTATTAACGACTGTTTTAATGAGAAAAGTTATAATTTTCCCAATAAACTCAAGTTGGCTTAGTTTAATCAATAAGTTCGTGAGTTTAATTTTTCTTTTACACATCGGAAACTTTGATATTCATAAATAATTTTAAGTGTACGCACGTTTTATTTTATCTTTTGCTTTTTCTTTAAGAAAGCATAAGTGTACTACACTCTTTCTAATGCTTAAATTAAAATGTTTCAACTCACATTTTTGTTTTTAAGGTAAATCCGTATTTCGACAGCTAGATCATCATCCTCAGTATACAAATAAACACATGGATGAATATTTGGTTGGTATAACCGGATATTCTCTTTACTAAATCTCCACTTCCATTGGATATTTGTGGATTTAAACATTTAATCGTGTACCCAAAATTGAAAAGTTTTTGACGGGTTTCTTTCATTATTCTTCCCTATTTTTGACTTTCGCATAAATCTTTTATTTTATTTTTTTGAAAAACTGGTTTTCTAATCATTTAAGTTGATAATTTCTTCATTTACTTTATGTATTTTTGCTTCTATGAATTTATTTGTATTTTATTTTTGTTTGTTCTTATATTTTTTTCTCAAGTTTATTGATATATTGGTTGCATCAAACATTCAACACAGATATACGTAAGCAATGCTAACAATAAGAATAATTTCAGGTTCCTCTCATTTCCCTTAATACTCTAATGAGGTTGGATTCCTCTGTTTCGTTTTGGACTTTCATCATCACCTATCTCGTCCCTCCAGATTTACAGTTTCAAATGTCGATATTATAATCTGCTCATCATTCATCATACTTTTTAATTAATTAATAACAAAGTGAAATGTCTAATTCTAAACCCATCATTTGTTTTTTACAGTTTCAGAGTAATTGAGTTTTTTCATTTACAAAATGAATAACTTTATTTGTGTGTATGGGTTATGTTACTTACATTCGATAACTCTTCACAGTGTATTTTACTGATAACTCTTGTTTCAAATATTTGCAGAGTTTGCACCGTTGTTATTGAAACATAGTTATAATAAAGTGAAACTTCGATAAAAACAGGAAACAAAACTTTGAATTTCAACATAAAAGGTTCGGTTAATTTCTGCTGAATTTAGTGCTTTCTTGGTTGTTCCTTAAAATATTTATTCATATGGTTATCTAACTTTTAACATATAAATCATTTTCACGACTTGGATTTTGACATTAAACTTATAATCAAGAAATATGAAATTGTTAATACCGAGGAATAGTCTTCTGTTACGATTAAAATATTTTGTGCCTTGTGTGTATCACAAAACCTTGTGGAACACAAGGCGAAACAAGAAATTACGAATTATCAGACTCTAATGAAAAATTTTAAGAAGTAACGATGAAAATGTATATAAAATCATAATTAGTTTTACTGTTGTACATATCAAAGAAATGTTATTGACTTAGGCCCACCTCTTAATAAAGTTCCCGATAACAAATAATAAATAACTTGATTTTTGTGAATGGTTTCCATGGTGATTCGTGAAGTTATTCGCCGAAGAAATTTATCAGGAGGTGGAAAGATCGGGCCTTAGTTAATTTTTGTGTTTTGAATTGAGATACAGTTAACTGTAATCACGATTTCCGCGAAATGCGTATTTCCTCTTGCCGTGCTGTGTTCCACTGAAGACATTGTTCGAACAATACGCCGATTCATTCCTAAAATAAAAGCAGTTTGAAGCACAAAACACTTTTAACTCTGTGGTACAACGACCTTTTAAAAGAAAATGGCTCGTTTAGATAACGATTAAGACGTTCGGCTAATACCATAATCGCACTTATGATCGCCTTTACACTGAGCAACTTATTCATTACCTGCTCGTTACAGCTTCTGGCTAACGTAACCTACTGGTTAATTGCAATTTAATTTTGTTCTTCGCTCCTCTTTATACGACAGGCCGACGAAGAAGTGAACTTTGAGACTTTCTAACTCCCACCATGAGACACTATCATTACAGAACGAAGATAGAAACAGAGCTGAATCAGATTGAACCTCTTCAAGATGAAATTATTTTAGACCTTGTGTGAAAGTTAACTCGGTCGATTGACATACGATTAAATCCGTCGGAGTGAATTCGGGCGTGCTAAATTCGCCTTAAATACAAAGGACTGCGAAACTGCATAGCAGGGAAGACGTAGCAGCACTGCACTAAGAACATTCCGTGCATTCTAACTAAACGAGCAGTCCTATTCATCAATTCTCGTCCGTCAGGGGGGCTGGCAGCCCACCGTTTATATTCTTCCCAGGACCGGATTCCAACAAATATCTCGAAACCTGATTGTTGTTAACCAATGGTTCGATCTAAAATATCTAGCTGAGATTTCTTGTTCAAACTTGGATGGACTGTGAAGACGACAATTAAAAACAAAACCAACAAATATTTTGTAGGGACTTTGAGGACTTGTCTGCGTCAATTTTTATTCGTGAAACTACTTATTGTGGGCGTTGATTTATGTATTTAATGCTTAATACAAACTTCTATCATTTTTATTTTTATGAATTCTTTGTATTTGTACAATATCGTACATAACTTATCATCGAAATGATTATATTTATCATAAAATATTTTTGGCCAACTTTTTATTTCAAATACTCCATCTGTCCGTTAAATGCCTGCTATTTTTTATTTTATTTTCTAAAATTTATTTCATTTTGAGGCCTTTAATTTCATTAGAATCGCAATTTCCTTTTTGTATGTTTTTTTTGGGGATTAGGGATTATTGGCCTATCTGTTTTTGTCTAAATCTAATCGAGTTTTTCCTAGTATAGCCATGTCTGTATTCCACTAATCTACTCTACTATTTTAAAGTTAATTCCTAATAATGGAACAAAGTATCTTTAGGTAGATTGCTATAAAGGGGGATGATACATACCATTTTGCTATTTTACTATCTTAACTCAACTCTCTTTACATGAGTGGAGTAGCAAGGTAGGGCTTAGTATAGTAATAAATTTCAGAGTGAGAACAGTTTCCGAGTTAAGCCTAGTTTTTATAACATCCGATGTCCGATATCCGTAACACGTTCCTATTGGCTCATTCTTTTTGAAATATTTTGGCGCCCTGTCCGAAAATTCTCAACTTCTGTCCGACGTCGGAAAAAATTATGGAACGCGTTGTAATCTCAGAAGTGTTGTTTTTACATGTTTGTTGAAAAAGGAATATGAATTAAGACAAAATTACAATTGCTCTTAAAGAAAGTTTTTATTAAATATGAATTTAATGCTAATTATGTTGTTAATTAAAAATGAAAACGAAAAGAAATCACGAAAATATTGGATTCTTGACATTTATTAAGAATGGATGGCAGAATTTTCTACAGAAAATGAGACTTTCAGATAAGGAGTACAATTTTAAACGAAATTCCGACATATGTGAACAAACAGTTTTTTACGTCTGATTGAGATACCCGATTCGTACATCGGGTGTCGGATATCGCTTGTAATGAGAACTAGGCTTTACTATCCAATTGTGCTGTCCCAGTGAACTTCAGGTTTGCTACATACCGTTTTTTTTTACAAAAAGATGAACCATTAGAAAGTAACCAGTGTCTAAATTGCTGGTATGTCGTCAGTTCTATCTAGTATAATAACAAAACCACTTTTTTATTAAGTTTTTATTCATACTACGAATTGCTTTTGGTTTATAGTGTTTATTCTGTATTTTGCCAAAAATAACTTTTTCGATAGGATTAGAATAAAAGATAAAGGATAATAAAACAATATGAGTATGGAAGATAATAGTCAATTGTACTTTTGAATCCGACTACTAGCTTCTCCCGTTCTACTAACTACTACTGTCATTTATTTTCATCTGCAATGAAAAGAATTTATGGTGCGGCTGATTAAGGACAAGCGTCTATAAATTCAAAATATACATTTCTAATCAACTGGTTTTCCATTACGAAACCAATTTTTTCGTAGCCACCGAGGTTCACCTTGATGCTTGCGTAATGTACGGAAAATGAAAATTTTCAGCCGAACGTGAGCTGGGTTTCGCAATGACCGAAGTGAACCTTCAGACGGACCGCGAAGACCTTGTTTTGTCTTCCTTTTGCTGCTAATCCAGTGTCACAGTGATGGTCGGTGGCGGGTCATTCGAATACGTGCAAATTTTATTCAGCGGTTTATCGCGAATAAATTTGCATGTTGAATGCGACTTGCGTTGTGTATTAGGTGTTGCTGTTCACAACGCTAAATTAAGAAGACAGACTAAGGTTGTGAAACAAAAGTGATGCGCTAATTAAATATTTATTGCGTTGGTGATCGTTAATAAGTGATTGTTAATATGTGATTACTAATTTGACGGATTCATTCAACCTTCTATCATATAAAGACAAATATATTAATAATAAAGAAAAACCCACTCGCCGACCTTACTCATGCATTATACAAAGTTCAACTAATTTTAAGAAAAATATATTTTTCGCATGTCATACAATAATGTATCATATTAATATCCTCGCAATTGTGCAGTAATGAGTTACTTTACAGCATAGCAACTATTAGAACATAATAACGTATTAACTACAATTTTTTATTTTCAATGAACATCAGTTGTGACAGTGACTAATGTCACTTCTATTAATTTTTTTCCCCATACATTTTCCCTATGCTCGTGGAGCTTGTCTGGGAGGGGTATTTGGCGGCTGCGACCGACTTTTATGTTATTATTTCTCCTTCGGCATTCGCCTTACAAACTGGGGAAACGCAGAAAACGCGGAAAACGCATTTTAAAGAAGACGGTATGAATCCTAACACAAACCGATACATTGAAGCTCTATCTCTTATGCAGGGATCACACATGCGGCATTGTGTGAATACCGAATGTTTGCCATTTGCCAAACTTTTTGTTCAAATGTCCGTCAAGTGGATATTTAATTGCCAAGATCGTTCGTAGTGGGAGAACAGCGAATGTTTGTCCTAGGATATAATCAATTCCAGCAATCATTATTAATTATTATTATACAGTAATAGTAAAGCTTCACTTTTCTAAACTCGTTGCGTAATATATTATAATAATGTAATCAAGCAGTAATCTTAAAAATCAAAAATGAAATTGAGAGCTGAGAAGATAAAGTAATAGAAAAATAAGTTTTGTGGATTAACCAAAGACTATTCCATTTTAATAATTAATAGTAAAACAAAATTGTGTCTGTAATATAAAAAAAGGTAGAATTTTAGTGCAAAAAGTTCACATGCAATCTTATTTTCCTGGCGTATACCGTTTCATGACGAAACAAGATACTGTAAATTTATCGTTGCCAGGCAGGTAGGTAATTAAATATTGAGTCCAACATACGTACAGATTTATTAACAACGGATCCGGATTATCGAGGGTGCTCGTCGCAATCAACCGCCTCGCCCGCGGCCTTTGTTCTTTCTGGGAATTTTAATGTGGTACAGGTAAAGCCTTCCATTTTTTATTTCGTCCCGAATATTTCATCTCGGGAAATGGCACGTTAAAAGCTTCGTCTGTATTTCAGAGCGCAGATAAAACAGAGACGATTCGGTACGCCAACCAGTTAGTAGGTAATTCATCTTCAGTAAAATATACCACAGAAGAGTAAATTCTAATTGCACATTGTCACATTTTCTTTCTCATTGGAATACAAAATGTAAAATCATCTAGAAGCAATTTAAGTAGAAGGAAGTCATCGATACAGAGGCGATTTTTTAAAAAAAAACCTTATCACTGAGAAGAGATGTTAACTATTTACACTATAAACTTTTGAGAATCTCATTACGGGTTTTATGGAATTCAATTTACTGTATTTTTTCGCCTTAGATATCAAGAGTTGAAGCTAATAAAAGGTTTTTGTGCCAAAGAAAAACTGCTAGAGGAAAATTAATATTTATTTAAAGAAATCATAAATATTTATTTAAAGAAATCACGTGGATGTACTATTGGGGGTCTTCAAGGCCAAGCTCGCGAAATGAGTCTATTTCAAGAAATAGTCTGAGGGAAACGCTTTGAGTTATAGAAGTCTTTATTACTAATTATACGAGGAGAGTTTGGAAAGTTTCTAGAACGAACCAGAAGATGGCACTATGTGCGCATCCTGTTCACTGGTTTTGAAAGCGCCATTGTCAAATTTTCAGAGAGATCGTGCATAAACTAAAGTCGTTACTGTCGATAAAAGTAAACAATTCATGCATTTTCTAAATCGTGATTAAAAAACAGCTTGGTTTGAAGGCTTCCGCGGCCGTTGTCCAACATAATCTTGGTTTCCGAGTTGGGAACTAAGATTGTGAATAAAAAAGAGTTCCATACAGTGATAAAGCATTTCTTTTTGAAAAGCTTAATGTTAAAGTAATAAAAACGGAATTAGACGATGTTCATGGTGAGTCTTCTCCTTCATATGCAACGGTTGCAAACTGGGTTGTTGAATTTAAACGCGATCGAACAAGCATAGAGGATGCACCGCGCTCTGGCAGGCCAAAAACGGCTACCGATGAACAAATGATTGGAAAAGTTCAAAAAGTTGTGATAAATGATCGACGAGTAAAGTTGAGAGAGATAGCAGAGGCAGTAGGCATTTCATGCAACCGCATACATTGCATTTTATATCAACATTTGGACATGAAAAAGCTTACTGTTAGATAGGTGCCGTGTATGCTAACAATCGCTCAAAAGCGAATTCGAATGACCATTTCTCATCAATGTCTAGCATGTTCCAAAAGATTTTTTGCGACGTTTTATAACAGTCGATGAAACGTGGATTCATCACTACACTCCGGAGACCAAAGAGCAATCAAAGCAGTGGACAGCACGTGGTGAACCAACTCCAAAGAAGACCAAGACGATTCCGTCTGCTGGAAAAGTCATGGCTACTGCCTTGGAATTCCCGAGGAATAATTTTTATCGATTACCAGTAACACGGGAGAACAAGAACAGGCGAATACTATGCGTAGTTATTGGAGATTGAACGAAGAAATCAAATTTAAGAGGTCTCATTTCGCAAAGAAAAAAGTTCTGTATTACCAGGACAATGCCCCGAGCCACAGGTCTGCTATTGCGATGAGGAAACTACACACCAATTACGATTCCATCGAAGCTTAAATGGATATTTCCAAGGCTTAGATGGTTGCTATTTTCTGAAGGGTTGAAAGGTCTTGAAAAGCGTTGAACGAAATGTGTAGGGCTAAAAAGATACTGCATAGGAAAATAAGTACGATTTTCCCCAAAAAGTTGTTTTCTTCCGTCTTGTTCTAGACACTTTCCGATCTATCCTCATATTAATGCTGGGGTTGATATATTTACGTCACAGTTTGTAACTAATTTGGAACCGTCATAACCAGTCGCCCATCAAAGTAATGATCAATTTCGACAGTTACGTTAGATGTAAAACGTTCATTGGTGCATATTTCCAACGATCCCAAACCAGTCAGAATTGCTCTAAGAACAGAACTTTTGTCTTTAACATGTTTACTCCAATATACTTCATTCTTTGTTTGGCCGTTTTGCAATTGGGTGTTTCATAAATCCCTTTACAGATAGCACCATAAAAAATGTAATGCGGATTGTAAGGCATTTTTAATTTGTTTATGTCAATTGGAGTAAAATTTTATTTAACCAAAAATTTACTCCATGAACGAGTAGTATGAAAAAAGTCACATGAAATCATATGCTAGATTAAATAAATTAAATAATTAATCGAGACAAATCAATTATACTAAAAAAGTTAAATTTTTTATAGTCGATTGATATGGAAAAAAAACAATGCATTATTTAAACATAACAAGCAAAAATAGATATTTGCCTTCCTAATGATGTTTTTTTTGTTGGCCGAAACTAGTTGAGCTAGTAATAGATAAAAGGACTTCACGGTTTCTAAAAGAGTTTACTTTTAAATTGATTCACTGAAAATAATCGATTGTGTTATTTAAGGTGCGTAATATAATTTTTTTAATACTTGAAATAAAGTTTATTTACTTTTATGAACTATCTGGGCGAGTATTTATTATTTTATGAAGTTTTCGTAACACTAGATGTCTGGGGACTAAAGAGCATTGCTCTTGAAGGATGCCGTTATTAAATCGCACAAATATTTTCTCTTTCCTGTTTTCGCGTCGCAGGACGCAGACGCGGCTCCAATCCATCCGCCAGGTAGAGACGTTAATTGCTAATTAGCGTCCAAGTGGTAGCAAATTGATATTCCATTTTTCCGGGTCGCTCGAACTTAACGGCGATTTCCGTCTGCGAGGCGTTCGGAAACGTTACTCAAAAGGTTTCTGCTTTACTTTTTAATTCAGCTGCTTCAGTTCCCGTCGCACACTTGCTTGCATTGCAGGCAGCTTCACATCTAATTAGTCCATTTATAGAAACAGGATGTCATATGGGGAAATTCATTTTTCATTCTGCACTTCGCGAACATACATAAGCGGATGTGTTAGGCAATTTCGCATTATGTAAATTACGTTTAGTGATATTAAAATCTGCGAGTTATGGAAAGTAGAACGCGCCTAAAAATTAAAACCGTAAAAAACTTTTTTGCATTGTCTTAAAAGACTTAATGCCGAGCTGTTCACTTTAATTGCGGTTAACGATCTCTTCAAGAACAAATCCAGTCACAAAGCTGATTCTTGCACGCTTTTTTTTTTTTGGAAATAATTCTTCATAATGACGTATGCAAATTCGGGTGTTTCATTATGCATGCGACGGTAATTTTAAATACACGGTGACACAATGGCCTGAATTTTGCTTTTGTGTTTTTCCTCATTTGTTCTACAAATATCAAATTTGCGTTTCGCAGACTCCTCGAATCTGGACAGGGATTATTTCGATCTCTAGCAAAGCTCATTGTGCAAATTATGGTTTTAACGAACAATTTTTTCAGAATGAATATTACCAATATTGTTTCATATCTGGACAACTATAATTTGTAGTAACACGTAATGTAATCGATTCTGTTTTGATTGATCTTGTAGGCTGTCGATTACTTTCAATAAAAGGCTTATTAGTTCATAGAAGGAGACTTCTATTTTACGTTTACATTTATATAATAATAATAGTAGCTAAACTAACTCCGTTTTTAATCATTATCCTTTATGAATTAAAAATTACAATATTTGAAATTTGACTGATAATGATAAAAAAATTTCCTCTGCAAGATCAAGACTACCGATGACAGTCGTTCACATTCATCTCACAATAGAATTTGCTTTTCATTTTTAGACCACTTGGAATTCCCATCAAAATACATGTCATCACCAAACTTGCTTTGCAGTTTGATTGATTTAGATTGAGCGGCTTCGTCAGTTCGCCGAGATACTTTTCACAAAGTTGTAGTTGGGAAATATTAATCACCAAGTTCGAAGCTTGAGTAAATTTTTATGTGGGGGTTGTTTAACCGGCATAAGTTAGTCGATAGGGTAAATATTTACGATTCCGAGCGAACGTGTGACCCATTTCTGGGTTTCATGTCATATTCCTTTGATCAGGCTTTATCAGGATTGAATTAGCTCGGAGACTGATTGAAAAATATTTACCGTGGCGCTGCACCTTTTCTTTAATAAGCGCACACATTGCAAGGAAACAACTTGACGACGAATAAATATTGATCAAGGAAATTTGTTACTGACGTCAGTGAGATTTATTGATGCAAATTAATATTTTCTTATATGCACTGCGGATTTTGCAAGTTATTTTTCGTCCTTTTGGTGAGATCAGATCAAAAACAAAGTCACCGCCGGTAATTGCACTAATTCGTTGGGTTGTCAATACTTGAAACCTCAACAAAGCAAGTTGTTGCACTTGACCTTGCGGAAACAAGAATATGCAAGTGCATCATTACTGGAACGAGCAAGATAATTGTAGCTTACTACATTTTTTTTTCTGGGTAGTACAATGTATATGCATATCTTTATCGGCACAAAGTACTCGAGTGTGTTCGCGGTTTGAGATGTCAAGGAACTTCTTGTTAACATTAATCAGAAGTTCACTTATTAGATTCCTTTACGTATAAAAAGTTTTATCAGTAGTTATCCTTTATATTTATGAGATTCATATTCAAGCTCTAAGAACTAATAATACACATCCATTATGATATGAACATAGAAAACAAGTTTAGAGAAATCAAACTCTTAAGCATTAAACAATTTTAATTGATGTAAGGCACTTCAAATTAATTAATTGATTTTTAAAGTCTTAGTTTTCAATGGCAAGATTTCATCACATTCATCTTGCTTCTTAGAAATATTACGTGTCGTAAATTGTAAAGAAATGCAGGCGTCTTGCATGCAAGGAATGGAATTTCGAGTAATTAATTTAATTTGTTCGTTATGTGACACGTTCGCAGCTGTCGCGAAAACTGAAACCTTATTTAGTATTAACGTTATTTCGGTTTTCCTAATTGTTTTCCTAGTTGTTAATTGTTTTATTTTCTTTTCAGGTAAGTTTTCTACACTCGTTCATGGAAAACAAATATGAGTGACCATGCAAATTACTGAGGTATGAGAATTGCAAATATTTATTTAAAAATAATTTAATAGACAAGGTGTCCCAGAACTGAATAAATAACATAAAATATTTCTTTCTACGTTCCATAAGGGTCCAAAAATTGCAAAAATTAATTTTCTAAGTTTGAGGCAAAAAAAAATTGTTAAACTTGGTAATAACAAAGACCGATTAA
The DNA here is from genome assembly GCA_039766575.1 of Serrognathus titanus. Lineage (NCBI taxonomy): Eukaryota > Metazoa > Arthropoda > Insecta > Coleoptera > Lucanidae > Serrognathus > Serrognathus titanus. Next base: position 23,262,806 of record CM077913.1, read on the forward strand.
TTTCTCCTTTTTTGGCTCTTCTAGTTCAGTTCAGGTTGCTTCATCACTAGTTATAAAACACATCTCCTTAGTGAAATTACAATTTCATTACAAGTATAAAACAGTTAGTTTCTATTTTGCGTTAGTAACAGAGCTATTAACGCACCCAAACGAGTTCTTTAATACAAGATTTGAGTGCTTTAATAGCGTTGGTGTAATTAATTTATTTAATGTTGGTAGTACTAATTCCAAGTAAGAAATAAACATCGAATGTGAGAGCAAGACTTACCGGGAAGTAATTTGGCCACCGTATTTTCTGCAATTTCCCGTAACTCGGGGGGAGTACACTTAAATGATGATAATTAAATGTTACCAACAACCTAAATTTTAAAATATCGATTTTTTCCTTAAAGGAGGTCATTAAAGGCCCAAAGTAAAAAAAATAGTGTAAAGTACTCGTTACAGAAGGCTAAGGCTTCATGATGGAATTCCGGACTCGTGCATGAAAGACTATTATGCAATGTGTGTTAAATAAGTGCGAAGATTTTTTGAAAGACGAGATGCAATAAACTTTTATTTGAATTTTTTTCAACTACAGCACAATTTAAAGCTAAATTTGCTATATGACATTACAGAACTAAATAAAATCATATAGCATTAAAAGAACGTCCTAAATGTAGTCATCATATAACAAATTCGAAAAATCAGATGTCAGTAAATAACAAAAACAGAATTAAAATTATTCATTCATACGCTTTCTCGTCTTCTAATTTTATAAATAGATATCTGCAGTTACAGATCATCTAAAGAGATATTTCCCCGGAGACATTTAAAATGAGGCTGTCGACCATCTCGTATCTACGGGATTATCTAGTATTATATATATATCAGTTTCAGAGGAATGGAAAAGAGCAAACTTTGACAAGATGACAGATGTTGTCTATCTTTTTGTAATTGGAATGAAAGAAGTATGATCAAATTTATAACTTGATTATAGAAAATATACGTAGCTCTTATGGAAATAGAAAGCATCATTACTATCGTCATGTGTATCTATACCACAAACTAAGGCTGCTCTCACACTGAAACCAAAAGATTTTCTAACGAAACTTTTGTTGAGAAATAACATTTTCGTTTCACATTAAAACCAAAAAAGTAACAACTACAACTGTTTAGCTTTCTTTAAAATGATCATTTACTTAAAATAAGTAAAATGCAGCAAAAAGTAGAAACTAATAATTGGTATAGTGGAGTATATAAACAACTTAAAGATAATTTTATGGAGCATCTAACGACATAAAAATAATATCGTTCCTTAAAAAAAAAACAAGTTATTGCCTTTGTTGTTGTATAATACTAACTAATCACTCAAATTAAAGAAAAAATACTGCTTAATTAATTTTATTAAAAAGAAATTGTTACCAACCATCAAGAGATCATAAGCTTTCTTTTATCAGAAGTGCCGTATGTTGAATGGTTTGCAGCTTCAAACAACGTATTATTTCAAGAGTGATACGACACAGTTGAATACGTAGCACTTGCAATTTGTTTGCGTAGTATCTGTCAAGTTTTCTTCCAACAGTATTAAAATTAGTGAAAATATGAATACACTGCCTGAAACTGCAGCTCAAGCTGTTGCTGTGCTTCAAGCTGTAACAGTCAGCGATCTGTAGCCAGCAATTGAACATGACACGTTCTACTGTTCAAAATGTTTTTAGAAGGTTTTTAGAAACTGGTCGGTACGTGGCCAGAGCGAAAACAGGCAGACCAAGAGCAACTTCAGTACGGGATTACCACTTTATTAGAACGATCTCCTTGCGGAATCGCATGTTAAATGCTGTCCAGCTTAAACAAGAACTTCGGGACGTCAGAGGAGTAACAGTAAGTCGCTGGACTGTTAGAAGAAGACTTCTTGAAAATAGGCAAAGGTGCCGGAAACCTGCAACGGGGCCAAAATTGACGGTAGCGCATCATGCAGAGGCCTACGTTTTGCTCGTGAGCACATAAACTGGATGTTGGAGCAATGGAATTTTGTGCTCTTTTCAGACGAGACTAAGATTTGTCTATATGGTAGCGATAGAAGAGCTAGGATCTACCGTCGTCAAGGAGAACGATTTTCACTGTGCTGCATAGTGCAGCAAGTCGCTTTTGGAGGAGGTTCATGCATGTTTTGGGGAGGCATTTCTCTTCGTGCAAAAACCGAACTGGCCTATATCCACAGGTAACCTAGGTGGTTTAACTGAACGCTATATTCATGAAGTCTTAGCTGAGCATGTTGTCCCCATATGCTGGCTTCCCTGGCGACAATTTCTTGCTTATGCAGGGTAATGCAAGGCCTCTTACAGCTGAGATTGTTCGAAATTACCTGAACGAAGTTGGTGTACGAGTCATGAGGTGGTCATCCAAAAGTCCGGATATAAATCCGATTGAGCACATGTGGGATGAACTCAAGAAAAGAATTCGATCACGTATTCCAGCTCCAACAACGCTTCAGAAACTGACAAGGGCTGCTCAAGAAGAGTGGAATAATATCCCTCGGAGTGTTGTTGAACGGCTGATCAGATCCATGCCAAACCGTATGCAATCTGTTATACGAGCAAGAGGGGGTCATACAAAGTATTGAGTAAACAACATTTGTTCAAACTTGTTTTTGTTTCTTTTATTAATAAACAAATTTAAATTTTTTTCCTCTTATTCTGATTATAACAAAAAATTTGTTAACACGATAGACAAGAGCTAACCAGAGATTAATTTAGTATCATTTGAGAAAGCAATAGTCGGGCTTCGAAACGATACCAAAGCGCTATTTCTCAAATGTAAGGAAGCATGCTATTTATTCTTTTACTATTAAGGTTGTTAGGTGGCCGAATACTTTTGCTCTCAAGTTGTAGTTTTACTAGAACTGTGTTTTGTGAAATGGTTATTTAGGCAACTAGTGTATAAAGTAAATCTTTTTAGTCGAATTGTATACAATATTTTTTGTCTACGACTACTCAATAATCTGTCACTTGTTCATGTGTTTGGTCAAGGATAAGCTATTCATAATTCACTACCAGGAATGAATAATTATTATTCATGATGTCATGGTAACCATCATTGTTTACGGTGTATAACGAAGTAAATTCTAGTAAAATTCTAGCAGAACTTAAAATCGAAAATTTTTATAGTCCTACTACTTCGTGTAACATATCGTCTTACCACATGGTTTTAGCGTTATTTATATTTTAATTAAGAATTCTTAGTATTTGTCTACTACTCAGTCCTCGACGACAAATACTAAGTGAGTAGCGATAATTAATAATTCGGCAACTAAAAAAAAAAATGTTTCCTTTGTCATATAATAAACAAAATTTGAAATTTGTTGGGATGTAGTATAGTATATTGTATACTATAAATGAATGCTATTATTACCGAGGATATTGATAACACGAGCGAATATAGCAAGCGAGTTTTGCAATTATTATTATGAATATTATATAATTATTATGGCATTCATTTATAGTGTCGTATGTAATATACTATTCTACAACCCAACAGATTTCAAATTTTCTTTATTATATAACAAAGGAAACATTTTTTTATTACTAGCCTAATTATTAATTATCGTTATTCCCTTTGACAGAGTGAACAGTCTCTAAACGTCAGTAAGTAATTTAAATATAATATTAAAGACTAATCTGTTTTCTGTTTGTTTATGTTAGTAATTGCATTCCTTCTGCTTTTTTACTTTATTTTAATCTAGATTTATGTTATAAAAATGCTTTGAATTAATGAAATCCATTTTATCTTTTACTTTTTACACCTTAATGCGTAAAAAGAACTTGGTTTTTAGAAAGTGACACTTTGCAAACTAAAATTAACTTTTAAAGTAACTACTTTAGATACGGCTGTAAAAAAAAATGAATTTGTTCTGACGAACATGATTTTAGACTTTCGTTCTAACTAGTTTCGACTTTAGAAGACTTTCTGAGACGAGACTGAGTTGAAACGAAAATCTAAATTCATGTTTGATAAAACAAGTAAATTATAACATAGCTCAACGAAATAAGGCAACAAAACCATGTAAGAAATTAAAATAGATGTTGCAATTTTTGCTAAACCGAAAGCAAAAAAAAAGTTAGAAAGGAATACCATATGCAATTAGATATTTTATTTTTTCATAATTATAAGTTATATAATTGCACTATCATAACAAACCATTCTGCATACGGTTGTGCCCATCATTGCGTTAAATACTTTTGCAAAAGCCAATTTTACACTCAAACCGGTTCGTTACATGAAACAAGTGGCCGAGTAGATCTTGCCGACAGTAAAATTGTTTTACTATTAGACTTCGTTTCTTAGAGCATTCCCATAAAATATCACGAAGTACGTGTGTATTCACTTTTAATTTTAGTCATGACATTCCAGGATAATGCTCTGCATATGTATAAATGTGATAATTATATTTCATTTCATATCGGAGTCACTAAATATAATTAAAAAGAGATATAGTAGTATTGCATTCTGTAATTCGTATGATAAAATTCCCATGGGATCTGATTTTCTTTTTTCGTTGCTTTCCTTTGGTTTCTTGTTTTTAATTAAATTTATTTCTTATTCAATTGCAACAATTTAGTAAAATGCGAACGTACGGCGGCGATAAAGTACATTCGTGTAACATGTGTAGAATGTGAAAGGGGGGGGGCGCCTTTGCTTCCCATATACCATTAAAGAAGATGCGTGACCTACTAACACTGTTCGACTTATGTCACCCGTCGATTTTTTTAACGCTACGCGAACGAACGTTCGTTCCACGTTAAATTTAGAGTTGATAAAGCACTTCGCGTGAGAATTCCGGTTGCAAACCAGGCGTCTGTTCTGCACGGAAACAATGATGAAAAATTTAACACTAACAACAATCGCCACGACTTGACGAGGGCCTTTCCTGAATGAGCTGCTAATTAAAAATAAGTGTTCCACGAAAGCTAGGCAGATGTTAGCAAGTTGAAGTCGGTTAAATTCATGATTGTTGATGAACCGTGGACATTGTTTTATAAAATTAATTTGGAAACTTTCAGTAGTTAATAAAGGTAATTCTAGTTCTAAAAATATTTTAAAATCATTATTTTTTAACAAATTGTAGTATTTTTGTAGTAAAATAAGAGCAGACTTAGAAATTGTTTAAAAAATAAGAGCAAGATATTGGAAATATCTCGGTGATTTAAAATCTTTAAGTGTTATAAGGGTGGTTCTAATTTTACAATGAAAATGTAATCTTTTTTTAACTATGTATATAAATAGAAGCATTAATGGACTTACACTGTATGCATATCAACTTTATATTTTTCTTTTGTATATTGTATCAGCTGCTTCGAAAGGAGTATACATAAAAACGGACCGGATTGCTTAAATATCGCTCGATATTTTGATCGTCCGGCATTTTTTTTCGTAAGCAATTTCCAGGCTATCAGATGGCGACAATCAGATTGTCCAAATGTCGCCACATCGGTGTGCTCTTTACTACTGGTTAGAGAAAACAATTTGATATTTGATTTACATTTGACAAAAACTTATAATTGGAGCAAATTATAATTGGAGAGCTCCATACGCCCTAGATGTGTTCGTTGTTATGTTTCAAGAATCATAAAATGTAGCTTTCTATATGAACTTTAAAGTAAAAAGAGATATACAACGTTCGAGAGGTTTAATGTTTCCTTCTTAATTGAAAGTTTGTTTTCAATGGAAAAAAGAAACTAAAGGAAAAAATTCTAAAATTTTCACCCTTCAGAGCGTGTGTGTGACCTTCAATAATAAATAATTAGATAAAAAATTTCCTAACAAATCGCGTTACTGTTCGGGATACTACAAATTCATTTTAAAAACAAAATTTAAGTGAAGCGTTACATTAGGAAATTTATTTATTTGTTTAGTTTAAGATCCCGATAATCTTACAATAGTTCTTTTTTAATGAGGTTCATGGTATGTATTTTCGAAGGCATTCTATTACTGCTCTAGCACCAAACTGGCATTCAATGAAGCCAATCGGAACCAATAATTTATATGGAATGAAAAACATTGATGAAAAAAATACATTCCTCCCATAAATATTATAATTTGATAACATCTGCGGTATCTATAATTTAATAATTAAAAAAAGTTTAAGGATCGTCCGTACACCATATGTTCGCTTAATGTTCAAAATCGTCAGTCAGTGTCTTTTTTTGTGTTCGCTATTTAAATATCACGAATGTAAAAAAGTGTGGATTGAAACGACTTTCGTTGCACAACATGGAGTTTTCATTGTAATTGCTGCTCGCGTGAAGCGCTTTATACGCGACACATTTGAAAGTCGTCTGTTGCAAGAAGATTACTTCGCAAAACATTGAGAAATCCTATTATACATGTAGGTATAGCGTAAGTATAACAATAATTCAATGCAAATTAAAACAATTCGTAAGCTTGATGTTTGCTTATTAATGAAAAATGTGGAAAATTATAATTGGGAGGAAATTATACAATTCGTGGACCATATGGATCGTTATTCAAAACTTAAACACTATGTATAATTACAAAATTTACTTGCAAGTATGCCAGTAGTTACCACTGGCTAAATGTAGTGTGACATCCCTTGATCTGTCAAATTTTATTGTTCTATCCACGATCAGAGGGCAAGTTCAACGTTGAGAGTGATGTTATCAACCACGGAATTTGAGATGTGGTATCACAAGTGCTAACGTGTTATCAGTTATTTCAGTGAAGTTTTGTCCAAAACTCAGAGGAACTATTGTGCAACCAGAAAGGAGGCGTTGTGAAAACAGTAGAACATTTTCATAAATATTTTTATGGATCAGACCATGTAGCATTGAGATAATTGCTTCAGTTCAAAAATATAGAAGGCCAACTCGCCAGATGAGTGAAAATATTACAGGGTCTTGTCCATAATAATTCAGATGCATTCTTTAGAAGACCATGTCCTGATGATTGTCACCACTGCTTGAAAGATGATGTAATTCCCATCAAAAGAACACGTGTCACAAGGAACTAATGGCAACCAGAGATTATAAAGCAAGAACAACACCAAGAGAAAGACATAGTGAACATCTTGGACATCTCTTGAAAAGAAAAAGGATAACTCCCACTTCGGCTGAAATACCAGACAAAAGCCCAATTTTCAAAAGCTAGTGGGTTTTAGGGGCAGGCAACGGAATTCTTAAAAGAGAATGGGAGTCATCCAATGGGAGTGAAATTAAACAGCCAAAAAGTCAGACTTTGCCGCATCATGTTGATTTTAATTCTTCACATGAGTAATTCTTTAATATTTTATTAGCAAATTTAATAAAAAGATATTTGTTCTGTAATTGTTCTATCTGAAAGGCCCGTTAAAATGAAATTGCAAACAGATTTAGTTCACGCGTCGTGTGTATGTATAATATGGTTTAATAAGCATCGTTATAATACATTGAACATAGAATAACTAATTAGGCTAAAGTTGTTTAATATTGTAATATAGCGTAACTCTAAATATTTGTATCAGCTGAGTTGCTGATTTTTTTCAGCGTATGTGTGTCACGATTTTGCAAAGCGATTCGTTTCCGAGTTGAACCTTACCCGTAACATTCGAGCGAGTTGACCCAAATACGTTTTTGTAAATAAAAGTGCACGTGTAGGTATTACTCCTGCGGTCTCGAAACGTGCATTCTTTATGATACAGACTCAAAATTAGGTTTTTATTCATGCGTTGATTGCACAATGGAATTTCCTCCTTTGCATGTATGCTTACTTTATTTGTGCAGTTTCAATCTAGGTTTATTTTTTTTTAAACAAACGTACCTACGTTCTCGTGTCCACAAATGCGATTTTGATTGTAATTTATAATAATGTTATTCGAGTTCCAATTTCAGTTTTATACGGGTAACTAGTTCGCTTTCTTTCTGGTATTTTTATCCGCCTGATTTATTGCCCAAGTCGCATGTTTACTATTTTTGTGACTAATTTTGTCAGCGTGTAATTACCATTCGTTCCAGAATTCATTCACCGGTGCAGATTACATAAGTGTTGGTATCTCCACTAATTTATTTAAATAACAAGGAAGTCGGAACCACTCTTTTGGTGTAGTAGTGAGTCAGCTTCATTCAACTTTTAGACCTTTAAATCGTTGAGGTCCCCAGTTTCTCAACCTCTTTAAGAAAAAAATTTCTTTTGAAAATTGGGTATTTTATACCGAAAAGAACAACTCTTTTTATCCTATTTTCTCTTTGTTTTTAAGTAAGAGATAACCGTCAACTGAAGAACATCTACAAATCTAAAAATAATAACCGTACGACTATCTCATGACATGAACGCACAATATTCTGCTAATGTGAATAATGGGTTTCTGAAAGTTACGACCTGTCTGTGCGGACGCTAGGAATTTCGCCGTCTTGTTTATTGCAATGCTTATGAAGACGCGCTTGCAGAATTTTCCCGAGTTTAACGGTTTAACTTCTATATTTAAATTTGAGTATGCAATTGCATTCAAAGTTTTACAGTTGATTGTTCTCAAACATAATTAGTATTCATTGAAACACAAGAAACAATAAATCGATTTATTATGACTTTATTTACTTGTTAACAAAGACAATTTTCATGTCTTTTTTTAATGGCCAGGGTTAGTCTTTAATTATTCAAGGTTTTAGCTTTTGTATTGTTGGTTCAACAATATTTATACCAATGATCTTTTACGATTTACTTTCATTAACGACGTACGAAACTGAAATGACGTTCCATTGTTTTTCAAATTTATTAGGACAATTGGGTATAACAGCATATACATTTGAAAATTATAAGAATTAATTGTAAGTAATTGGAATATAAGTTTTTAGAAACATCACAGCATACGCAGTTTATACTTTTCATAAAGTTATCTCTCAATAACTATGTCGATCACAAATTTGTTTCCAGAAATTGGACGTCAATTAATATGACGTAAAATGAAATGCTTGATTACATCTATCTCTTATGTAGGGTGATTTTTAGATGAAATTTTTAGAAAACAGTTATCTATATTTCTGATTATACTCATGATGCATGAGTGCACATAAGACTATGATGAGCATGTTCATATTGTCAGAGAAAAATATTTATTGAAACTACTTAGGTAATGGTTTCCGTGAATCAACCTTGATTGATTTGTTTATAAAAATAGCTCGCTTTAGCTCCCCAATAACGGAAACTTTATTTTATGTTATGTTAATTTTGTTTTCTTCGCAACTTTTGAATAACTTGTTTGAGTATGGGTTATCTCTTAAAGCAAAACTAATGCTTTTCCTTCTTTTCCTTACGCACAGGCTGAAAAAGACAACCGCAAATAATAATTATATATAATGGAATTTGTTGAACGAAATTATAAAGGAAAAAACTTTCTGGACGAGAAAATGCCAGCATGTCTTAATGGTATTATCTATATCACATATAACGTGCCTTTTTTTAAAATTAAAATCAACATATTCATATTGTTACATCCTATGATGCGGCAAATTCTGACTTTTTGGCTGTTTAATTTCACTCCCATCGAGTGACTCCCATTCTCTTTTAAGAATTTCGTTGCTTACCCCTAAAACCCACTAGCTTTTGAAAATTGGGCTTTTGTCTGGTATGTCTACTATGTCTTTCTCTTGATGTTGTTCTTGCTTTAAATCTCTGGTTGCCGTTAGATACTTGTGACACGTGTTCTTTTGATGGTAATTACATCATCTTTCAAGCAGTGGTGACAATCATCAGGACATGGTCTTCTAAAGAATGCATCTGAATTATTATGGACAAGGCCTGGGCCTTGTGGGATTGTTGGATCCGGTAATATTTTCACCCATCTGGCGAGTTGGCCTTCTATATTTTTAAACTGAAGCAATTACCTCAATGCTACATAGTCTGATCCATAAAGATACTTGTGAAAATGTACTATTGTTTTCACAATGCCTCCTTTCTGGTTGCACAATAATTCCTCTGAGCTTTGGACTTTACTGAAATATGCACAGGCTGAAAAAGACAACTGCAACTAATAATTGTATATAATGGAATTTGTTGAACGAAATTATAAAGAAAAAAACTTTATGGACGAGAAAATGACAGCATGTCTTAATAGTATTATCTATATCACATATAACATGCCTTTTTTTTTAAATTTTCTTCGTAGTTGGCTAAGAATTCTTAGTTGTGAACTAGCCTCAATCTGTCTTAATGAAAATGGTGGACACTTTGATCACCTACTATGATTTTCTTTGAATTTTGAATAAAATTTGTCGATAAAACTGCTTGAACTTTATGATACTTCTCCTTATGGTTATGGTTTACCTTAATTTATTAAGTTTCAAGTAAGGCTGGTTCACAACTAATAATTCACGGCCAACTGCGAGGAGAAATTTTAAACTAGGTACGTTATTACAGTAGTGAAAACTGTTATTTGCGGCAAATATTTTGATAACTTTAAAATGTACAACATATTTAGAATTTATAAAAAAACTCTGACATAATCGTGAAGAGTTTAGATTTTTTGATGAAAAAAGAAGGCATGTCTTTCTAAATCAATTAACGTTTGATGGATGATGGTTGTCAAAGTATTTGGTTGGTGTGACTTCATTTCTTGAATTAAATTCCCCTTTCAGTGAGATTGTTATAAATTAGCCGTGTTTAGGGTTAAACAGAACATCATTTTTTGTTTAAGGACGACTTTCGCTGTGAATACTTTTTTAATCAAAAATTATTTATGAAAATTAACTAAAATTGTGTAACTGGCAATATATAGAAAGTGTTAGGAAAGAGTTTATACTAGTATGTCGGCCTTATTGGGCCTCATCAGAACTCTGTAAATTTGGTTTATTGCAAAATTTAGAAAAACTTACCCCTTTCGTGATTTTATTAGAGAATGCAATCGCTTCCTTGTATATTTTCCAAAAGTTTTTCATACTTTTAGCATTAATTCCTGTTCTTGTTTTTTGGGATTTTAGAAATTCAAAAAAGGGGAAGTTTTTCTAAATTTTTCATAAACCATTTTTTTTTAAGGTACAGAGTTCCGATGAGGTCCAATAAGGCCGAAATACACTTTCTATATTGCCAGTTACACAATTTTAATTAATTTTCATCATTTTCATCTGGCAAGGAAACTTCATTTTATTTGTAAAAATTATTTAGTTCACAATGTTACGAAAACTTCAAAGGCGCCTTCATGAACTTTTCAATTGAACGCTTGATATTTCCATTTTGACAACAATTGGAGTGTAATAACTTTTGTTTTATTTAATGAAACGGTTTTATTTTTATGTCATCGGAGATGCTTCATAAAATTACCTTTTAGTCGTCTGCACACTTCCTTATACCGATTATTAGAGATATTTAATATTATTTCATAATTTCTAGTTTTTAACATATTAATTAAAATCAGAAGTGACTATTTGCTGAAACATTTTACTTGTTTTAAGTAAAAGGTCAATTTAAAGTACGCTGAAACGGTTGCAGTTGTTTGGTTTTAACGTGAAACAGAAATGTGGTTTCTCAACAACAATTTCGTTTCAGTGTGAAAGCAGCCTTAGTTTGTGGTGATGCTGATGATGGTAATGATGCTTTAAATTTTTATAACAGCTACGACTATTTTCTATAATCAAGTTATAAATTTGTTCATACTTGTTTCGTTCCAATTATAAAAAGATAGACATCTGTCATCTTGTCAAAGTTTTCTCTTCACCATACCTTTGAAACTGATATATGTAATACGAGATAATCCCATGGATACGAGATGGTCGGCAGTCTCATTTTAAATGCCTCCGGGGAAATATCTCTTTAGATGAGCTGTAACTGCAGTTACCATCAATTTACAAAATTAGAAGACGAGAAAGCGTATGCATGAATGATATTAAGTCTGTTTTTGTCATTTACTGACATTCGATTTTCCGAATTTATTATATAGTGGGGCGTTCTTTTAATGCTACATAACTTTATTTGATTCTGTAAAGTCATATAGCAAAATTTACATTAGATTACGCTATAGTTAAAATAAATTCAAATAATAATTATCTCATTTTTTTTGGAGATGTATTTTTATAAAACTCACCTCATTGTGATTCGTTTCATACATAGAATTTTTATCTCACGTCTGAAACTTAAACGGAGTACAAATTTGAAGCGGAGTTGGCAGTATTTTGCGCAGGGTTTTTGCACTTCAACATCAGGCCGTACTAAGCACCCTTCTTCTGAGTCTGACGACCCCTCAAACAGATTATGCCCTTGCACGTCCTGCCGCAGTCGCGCTAAATCCCAACACGCGGTGACGGGGAAACCAGTTCCATCAGTTTTGCATCCCCGACGTCGAGTCTGCAACCCCCGCTGTTCTTTTATTAAATGCAATAGGAGCTGGAGGCTATTACGGTATGATGACGGTCGAAAATCGAAACCTCCGCGACAGTGGACCTCATTTCCATAAATTAACTAATGCACGCGCGTTAATGTCATCGGTTGTTATGCCGCGGTAATTGCCATTGTGGTTATAAATTTCCCGTTTTACGATTCGACCGCAGAAAGGAGATCGAAACAAAAAGTTATGGCGGAAAGTTATCGGCCGTAAAAATCGATACAGACGCGATAATTCACTTTGTCTCCGTGGATAATTTTACTTTTCTCTTCGGTGGAAGGCGAACTTGCTCATGCCTGGCGTATATTTTACCATGAAAATTGAATCGTTTGTGGAAATTTTACTAACAAAGGTTTAGTTATGATTTCTGCATTTTTATACAGATTAATTAATTCACATACCGTAAAATTAAGGAACAAATCTCATGGTTTTTCATTTGAATGCTCACAGCTCTTACGTAAATTCCTTTAAGTTTGATAAGGTTCACAAGACAGTAAAAGTAACAGCTTAATTAAAAACTCGCTTTTCAATTTAATTCATCATTGTCTATATGTAGTTTTCAATCTGTCAGCCAAACGTCTCAGATATCAGAAATATCAGATTTTATTTTCTGAACAGTTTCGAATATTTCATCAAAAAAGGGAAAATGCTGTTTCTTGCCCTGATGTTATACAATTGCACTGATTTTATACGTGATTAATAAGAAATACTGCACTACGTTTAAACGAATTAGGTATTAGATTTCATTAGAAAAGAACAAAGAAATAGCAAACCAAAAAATTTAAGTTTTCGTTTTGAATAATAATTTTGATTGTATATCAATAAATAATGAATGAACAGCTAATTTCATAAAATCGTTTTTTGCCACGTTTTCAAAATTATTGACGTTTCCGATTGACTGTTTTAGACTCTAGACCACTTTCAGGATATCTCCATCCCCTGTTATTACAAAAGGTTAAAAATAAGATGAAAATACTCTGAGATTGCTCTAGAGCAGTCAATCGAAAACGATATAAGATTTGCTACTCTCGCTTCGGCTAGACTTACAAATGAACTCCTTTTATGTTTAACTATGAGCGATATTGTTCAGTTTTATAATTTGAGTTTAAATTTGTTCTAAAATTTAATGACTTGATGGGTTTCTTTGTATTGTTTCATTGTCTCTTACATGAATGTGTATTGAAAAGGACGAGAAATGTTAAGGTATCTGTTATAATATATTCGTGTTTTTTTAAGAATATTAACAGATTAACTGTCGCTGGTATAATATTTTGTGTTAAGAGTGTATTTAATAACTTTTTATATTGGAATATTAGAAATTCGTCAAAACTTTTTCATATTTATTTGACTTATCTCTTTGGACATATTTAATATTTTTTTACTTTAACATATCACATATCATATTACGGTTTTTCTTCTTTGACATTTTATAGAATTACTTAAAAGAAATTAACTTTATTTTATTGAATTTATTTGCGTTCCATTTTCATTTCTTTTTTTAGGAAGTAAGGTTTATTTTTTTATTTATTTTATTTTCTAAATTTTGTACTTGTTTATCCTTTATTAATGAGGGGGACGAATTGAGCTTGTGCTTCACTTATTCAATTCTTTCCCTATTTGTTATGTTTTGATGGTCGATGGTCTGCATTTTTCTATAAACCTTTCCTCTCTCTAATGTTTTTGTTTTTCTCCCTATTTTTGACATACCTGGTAATCTGTTTTGTTTTATTCTCAATGTGTGTCACTAGTATTGTGGTTATGTTAATTTTCTTTCTCCCATCTTGTTTTCGTTTCACTATGTAAAATATCCATTTCAATGTTTTACTTTATCCTATAGGTTTCAGCTGCGTATAATTTTGTCAGAAGTGTAATCATGTGCTTAATAATTAACGTTATTCAAAAATAATGATACCGTTAGCTTATCACTCAAATAAACGATAAAAAATTAGTGTGCAGTGAATTTTTGTCTTTTCATGCGGAAAGATTCTGCAAGTTGATCAGTTAAACTATAGGGTTTAGATTTACTTATGTAGGTGTGTCGTAGTGAATTACAATCAGAAAGTGGTCAGTTTTATGGTGCATATTCACCAAAACTTGTGTTCCGAACTAGCTCGGAGTTAGTTCAGAACTAACGAATTCAAAGCAGGTTAACTTTTCGACCTGTACACACCAAAATCTGTTGGAGTTCGGAAGAAATTCAGAATGAAAGCTCTGATTCGCTTTTTTTTAGTTGTTTACCATAATGAGCAATACACGTTCACACTGGAAATAAGTTCAGAGCTTGCTCGCAACTTGTCCGAACTCCGAACCCTTTCATCTTACCGTTTTATTTACTTCACGGATGAGAAGCGTCCTCTTTTGTCGAGCTAGCTTCGAGCAGCTCTGATCATGTTCAGAGCTTTGGTGAATACTTGGTTTTAGGTTTTATTATCGGAAGTACCCATTTTTAAAATGACTTCTAGCGAACGCCTTTTTGAAATGGTATATTTAGTGTTAACCAATGCAATGTTGAATAGAACCGAAAGTTTTATTGTCCTTCACCCATGCTTTTTATTGTTGTAAATAAATCGTTTGCAAAATTGGGTGAGTAGAACGTAATGTGTGACATATACATATTTATTTGCACCTACGTAGATACTGGTTATTACTTGGTCGTCAACCAACCACTTTCTAGTTAACACAGACCCAGTAACGAAAATGTATTACCCTAATATTTGTTATATTTAATTTAAGGCATGTGTTTACACTTGTATGTACGCCACTGGTATGATGATAGTGAAATATGTGATTCCGATCTCTAGTTATGCTTTTTGAATTTGCGAAACTTTAAATATCTTTTGGTATTTGGCCATATGCAAGTATTGTAGACGATTTTCTGCTTCAATATTTTCAGTCAATTTGTTTATATATTTAGTTTTGTTTATTTGGATTTCTTTCCTGTGTTTTTAAAAACAAGTAATCTAATAATAACACGAAAAGATTTAACTTTTTATTATTATAAAAAAAATCTCTTGCAAAATGTGAAACGCAAATATGTTGAGCAATTGACCCGCTTCGAGCGTACAAAACCGGAATAAAGAACAACGATATTTTCAGCGGAGCAAAACTAACTTTTCATAGCATCAAACAAAGAACACAATAAATCGCAAAATAGGCTCGTTTTGTACCCCGTTTATTGCTTGCTTCCGAGCTTTCGGATGATCTCAATGTGCATACCCTTTATTATGTTAAACAGCGGAATATTTTTGCCTAAATTTGAAATATTCACAATTAAACTTCCTTCCCGTTCGATGACGTCACCGCTTCAAATCCCGCTCGATTTAAATCGGTGGATTAAATTATACTAGGAGGGTTAAGTTTGGTTTGATTAAAACTGCTTTATGTTTTCTGCCGATCAGAACCTGAGCACATGTGGGGGCCTTTTGTTCTGAAAATTTAATAAGCAACAAATCTCTCGGTGATCAATAAAACAATTGCCATAAATTATTTTTAGATTAGAATTACAAATGTTGTTTACATTATTTAGTTTTTACGTAACGAAAATATCAGATAATTTCATTATTGATGAGTAATATGTTCAGCATTAAGTTGTAAAATTCAGAGGTAATAATAGTAAATGTATTAAACATAATGATGTGATGGGTGAAAGGTGGATATATAAAAATAAAAATGAAAAAGAGTATGTTACCACTTGCATCCGCCTGCATGTATAGGGAACAGAGTTCCTGCTTCTAAGGGAGAAAACTGGTTTTGGCTTGTGGAGTGGGACCATATCAGGAGGGTCTAGATCAGATAAAAATTCGACGGTACATATTTGAATTCGTTTTAGTTAAGTATCACTAAACAAGCGAAATTCGCCTCGTTGGATATTATTTATTATTAAATTAGACCACTGCATTATTATTACTATATTATTTAAGTGATGTTTGTTTTTTTTCAAGAAATTTTGTGCTGTAGAAGTCATACAAAAGTCATGCATTTAATGGTATGATCTTCTAACTGAGTATCAAAATATTTGCGCTTCGCTTTCGACATAAACGAATATCTTTATGATGTGAAATAATTTTCAGTTTTTGTGCTTTGTAGGTGTTGTAATAAACTCTTGTGAATATAAATAATTTTAGTTTCAACATGCATAAATGTGAGTCCGGGCAAACGGCACAAGTACTTAGTTAATTATGTAAGTCATGGGCGTAACACACATTCAGTTATTACCGCGCTTATCGGTTTCGAAAAATCCGCGGAAAAGTTCACCCACACTCCGCAGCCTTTCTAAAGCGATTTTGCGAAAGATATCCTATTTAATTAGTCAACTAACACGCCTATAAAGTAAACACTTCCGAAGGCTGCCAATTACATGAAATTATGGGCCTCTTGCGTTGATTGTCAAAAATGGTAGGTGGGTGATTTACCGTTCATATTGTAACATCGTTACACTTCGTAACTCCGTTCCCAGAAGATATGAAAGAAATTGTTTGCAATACTAATAGTTCGGCGTGTTATATCTCTTGTATGTAGTCTCTAGAGTTGATATATTATTTTAGTCTTACGAAGCTGACATATTAGATAAGTGATAAGTCATAATGTGGCCATTAATTACGTATTTGCTATTTGAATTTCTTGACTTTCATATGCTTCAGTGAATATTTTTTTTTGTAATACTGTGATATAAATTGACTAGTTAATGACTTATACAATACATATCGATTTTCCGTCAAATTTTAATTTATTTGATTTGTATTTTTAAGTTATGCAAAATTGTTTCACAAACAACGAATGTAAATATAACACGATGCCATTTAGAAACATTATAATTAATGTTCTTTACATACCCATACCCTTTACTAATGTCTCTCTTAGACTTTCATTTAATGCTTTTGTCTATAAATCTAGTAAACACTGCATTTTATTTTGTGTATTTGATATGTCTTCTGCATGCAGTCAACTTTCCACTGTTTCTAAATTCTTGTGGCTGATTATTGTTTCTAGCCCCATTTCTTTTTCCATTACGCTTTTAAATAATATATTATTTATTTATTATGTATTGTATAATAAATTTTCTGTTCATCATTTATTATAAAAGGGAGGGACCTCAAACTGTCTCCTTGTTTAATTCATTTATTCATCTTCCATTGAACAAACCTTTTCTTTAATTATTTTATACCCTCTTTTTATTACGCCAATGAGATGTTTCGATACTCCTAATTTTTCTAGATTTCCATATGAAACTTATCAAATTTAGACTAGAAAATCAGAAAAACTAAGAATAGATTGAAATTGTTAAACATGCAGAAGCTTTTAGTTCTGTTTTACATTAGCTACGTGCAATTGTAAGATTCAACTTTAAGCAAACAAATCGATTTGGAGTTTCAATGAGAAATTATTAACACCATTTATTGAACTGCCACGAAATTTTCTTTACTTTAGATAATGTTTTCATTTGCGTATATTTGTTGCTGAAATTGATATTCTCGGAAGTTGATTACAAGTAGTGACGCAAATTCTTTATTATGTTAACAAAAACTTGCTTAATGAAGTTATTTTAAACGTTAAATTAAATTATGGAACCTGAATTTTATAAATAGGACGGAACTAAATCAGAAAATTTCTCGAATTTGAGTTATTTTATGAATCTTGAACGTTTTAATGAATGGCCAGGTGTGATGTTCGACTTCGATATTAACGAAAAGTCCTCTTTTTTCTGCAGGCCAACGAAGAAACTTCAGGAAAATCAGTAGTAGTCAAAATTAAGGTTATGGCACGGGTTTGGTTGAGAGAACACGCGCAGCACCGCTTAGGCTTGGGTCGGTGAACGAGATGTTCCTCTCATGGCCGGTTTATAGGAATAATTACACCATTTTACATCTGTGCGTCTGGCCTAGGGACTTAAGTGATTTTATTGTCCGATACGAATAATAAAGTAAAGAACAACCTTTTTTATTTTTTTTTCATTGCCTTCTAATAAAGCAAATTCGTTTGACTTCCTGAAAAGATCTTAATGGGGTTTTTGCGTCACTGAAAGAATTTAATTCGCCACGTACTGCAAATTGGTGTTAATTGTATTAGTGTTTATTTCGACGCTTTCATTTCATTTAAATTAAATTATTATTCGTGTTAGCGCGCTGGAAATATTTTCCTGAGTATTTTTAGTCGCATTGAAGCAGAAATTCTCACTTTTTAATATTTTGTAAAAACTGGCACTTCTTACACCAACAAATATTACATTGTCGTTTAAAAACATCGATAGTTCAACGAAAACTTTGAAAGAAACATTTTTATATAACAACAACTTTACATTTTGTTTGTCGGTTGTTACTGTTGTTTACAGTAAATTTTCTTTTTGACTGAAAAATTGAATAGGAATATTTTTGAAGTGAAAGAACTTTCTTTGCTGAATTTCTAAGTACACTACTCAAAATAATTAATGCATATTGTGAATACGGCCGTACATACGGATAATCAATCTAAATTAGACGTTTAAATTTGACAAGTTTTATTATTTCTTCTTATTTTGATTCGTTCGAGTGGTAAAACCATTTCTTGTAGTTTTTTCCTTGTTATGAAAAAACTTCATTTTATCTCAAAGCAGCTAAAATTTAGTTTTTGATGAATTTAATAATAGCAAATAATGACAGGCATGCTTCGCGAAATTTGGAAGAAGTTGAAGCGCGATTAGTCTTTCGGCTCATAGAAGAAGGCCATACACAAAGTTGGGTTGCTGAAATCCTGGGTGTGAAGCAATCAATAGTTAGCAGATGTTACCACAGATATCTAGAGGAAGACCGATTTAGTAGACGTCGAGGACAAGGTCGATCAAGAATTACAACAGCAGTACAGGACCGTTTTATTAGAATTTCAGCGCTACGGTGTCGTACTGTTACTGCGAGAGGATTGCAAAATGACATTCAACGAGTCCATAACATTAGGGTATCTGATCAGACCATTAGAAATCGCTTCCACGAACATCATTTAAGGGCAAGGCGTCCTGCTACAGGCCCTCGTTTGACCATGGAACATCGTATAAGACGTCTTGCATTCGCAAGGGAACACATTGCCTGGCCCCCGGAAGATTGGAGCGTTGTTCTCTTTACAGATGAGTCTCGTTTTACCCTAAGCACTAATGATCGCAGGGCAAGAGTATGGAGTACCCCATGCACCCGTTTTGCAATTGGATGCATTCGGCGGAGGTGGTGTAATGGTATGGGGTGGCATTAACTTTCATGGTTGTACCGATTTGAATGTGTTAGCTAACAGGACTCTAATTGCAGATCGGTACATAAGGGACATCCTACAAGAGTATGATATGCCTTTTGCCCCATTTATTGGTGATGCATTCCAGTTAGTGCATGATAACACTCGTCCCTAGACTGCGAGAATAGTACAGGAGTACCTAAATGATGTTGGTATCAACTAAATCGGCTGGTCAACGAGGTCTCAGGATCTGAATTGTATAGAACACATTTAGGACATGTTAGGGCAAAGAGTCAGAATGAGGGAAAATCCACCACAGACACTTCAGGAGCTTTCTGAAGCACTTGTTGAGGAATGGCAGAATATACCCCAGGAAATTGTTCGGAATTTAATTTTGAGTGTGCCAAATCGGTCTAGAGTTATACGAGCAAGGGGAGGCAATACGAATTATGAAAACCTTTCTTTTTTCTAAAAAATCTTCATTAATTCAATTTGTTTTTAGTATTAATTTGTTTTGCAATGTTTAGTTTCAATTTTTTCATGAATTTATTGTTTATTTCACGTTAAATTAAAATTTTGTCAATAAAAGATTAATATCAAACTGTATTACTTCATATCTATCCTTTAAATCTTCTAAAGTCTTGTCTTTTGCGAAATATGTGTTAATTATTTTGAGTAGTGTATATTGAAAACACAAAACTATATGGAAAAAGTCTGTTTGCTGAAGAAATATTTCTCTTATTTTTTTGTGATATTCTTTAGAACAAGACTACTTCACCAATTCAAATCAAAGGAAATAAATCAGAATTTCCGTACTTCCAGATATGAAAAATAAAATAAATGATTCGATTTCAAGTATCATCAAAGAATAATTTTAAACATTTAGTAAATATAAAAAGAAAATGTAATCTGTTTTAAATGTTACGAGATTTCAAGATGAATAGAACATAAAAAAACAAGGTCACCCTTTTTTCTTCCAAAAGTGAATGATAGATAAGGGAGTTAGTTATGAGTCCTGAATGAAGGGTGAAATAGTAGATTATACATCCAGGGAGTGAAGTACATGATATTTACCCGAGGTGCAGTTTGTAGCCCGAGGGCTCTACAAAGCACTGAGGGGAAAAAGTTTTCACTCCCGAGGTGTATATACTATTTTTTGCGCGATCCAACGATTTTAATTAAAAAACGTTGAAAGTTTTCAAACTATTTTTAACTGTCAACATGACATTCTTACTTTACGAACACAAAAATCATATCGGTTCTGACTGATAAAACTCGTAGGTTGAATTGGCTATGCTTTTTTAACTAAGGGAGTAAAAGAGCCACTTTACTCTCTCCAATTAGGGAGTAAAATAGCACAAAAAAGGTTCTCTTGTTGCATTTCGATAAACCGAACCATTTTCGAGTAATCGAGATTTAAAAGTTCATTCCTTTGTTGCATTTTATTACTATAAAATACCGAAAGTCACCCCATCAAACTACTCCTTAAAAAGGAGAGAGGATCTAAAAAATACGTTGCAGCTGCCCAGCTAGGTGGCTAATACATGAGTTTCAAATAAGTTGATAACTTGAAGGATTCAGAAGACATTGCGAAATAACTACGTTTCACCACTTTCTCAGGGGATTATAAATCCCTTTTTAACTTTTTGAAAAAGACCTTATTTTTTATGATCTATTCACCCTGAAAATATCGGAAGACAATTTTGAATTATCCCGTACCATCATATAATTGCCAAAATTGTAAGGTTCAAGAAGATATTGACGAAAATATTAAAAACTTAGGATAAATAGGAAAAACTAAATCTTCCAAAGAAGAAATTAATTAATAAGCTTTTACAAATAATAGTAATGCCTAGTAGTAGCAGTAGAATTTTAAAATAATAATTTAGGGAAAAATTCGTTTTTGTTTTCTAGGAACTTTTCTGTTGTAAAAATATTTACAAGTTTTTCTAAAATAACTGATATTTGTCTGCTGGAAATGATCACAAAATGAAGACGTTTCGTCATGTATTGACATCTTCACAGCTTATAAATTGATTTTACAAAATGTTATAATAGTTTTGTGGTAAATATTAATAGTTTTTAAACAACGTTATTAGCAATTCTTACTATAAATGAAGTAGAAGTAGTGGACGTATTTTTAGCGGCAAGAGAAGGGTGTGCACGAATAGCAACAATTCAGCCTGTAACATAGTATATACCTAAAGTGTTATTTTACAGACTTTTAAATTTTAGAAAACCAATAAACAAATAAGTCGAATAAACAAATAGAAGTTCTCGAAAATATAAACAACACAAGTCGAAAGAACAGGGTTTTTCTAAATGTGCAAAAGAATATGAGATTTTTTATCGTAAATATACGGAATGATATACATATAACATTCAATTATTTCGTATTTCAATCAAAGTATGCATTAACACATTAATAACTGAAAAAAGAATTAAAATTGATTTAAAATAAGTACTATCCATGAAGAAAATAAATTAATTTAATTAAACTTGCATAAATCAAGAAAGAAAACAGCATTAAAGCAGTCGGAATGTATTTTATTTTATTTTTTTTATCGAATGGTTTATAAATTAATAGCTACTTCAACATTTCCTGTTCGTTATTTTTTTAGTAGTTAATATTCATCATTTATTTTACAATCAAAGTGAAACTCATTTATAATAGAACATGCCTGATTTTTATTAATCTTCACAAATTTATTAAAAATAACAGAAAAAAAATGCACAAATCTGGATTAAAGTGCATTAAATATAACAATAGAAAAACAGTAAAATGTTTATATTTCATAATGTATCATTAAATATGTATAATTAAATTATTGAACCTATAAAGGAAGTTTTTTAAGAAAGTTGTCCTGAAATGTAATATTTTACAGAGAACTCTACGCTCTTTCTGGCTAAACAATTTCAAGGAATAGGTATAAATAAAGTCAAGTTTGGTTTCTCAGACACTTGAAAACTTTTTTACTATTTTGCACAGATTTAAATTGTTTAGAAACTTATTCTAATAAATGCGTTCTTAAATTTTCTCAAATACAATTTTTTTTTTACTTTTGATTTTGAACCTGTACATTTTTCAATTTAGACCAAAATAATTAAAGGATATTTTTGTATGTATTTTATATTTGTGTACCATGAGTACTTGGCTATGTTCTGTGAAACAACTTCGCCTACGTTACGTAAATGCCAAACGGAATTTCTTACACATCTCGTGTTTAATGTGCCTTTCGCAGTAAGAATTTCACACTACGGCCTCGATTCGTAAGTAAGAAATCTCAAGATAAACATCTTACGTCTAAGAAACACACTGTTACACCCAGTTGGACATGAACTTAGCTCGTCGCAAGCAGCTTGAAACACATCCACCTCAGAAAGCAAGAGTAACCAACAACCAACAGCTTTTCCCTTGATTGCAACCGCGTAGAACAAGTTAGTCATCCAGACTGTACCTGCTCAGTTTTTATTCGAGATTTGTGCTTTTTGTTTCACCTCTTCTGGATCTAATTAATTAAACAAAGTACCTGCGAGAAAAAGAAAAACAAATGCAGGAAAGTCGATGACCACAGCCCTCTACGTTGTCTGCCGCAGCTGCATCGACGTAACACTTCATCGAGCAAGCTGCAAATTATTTTTAATAACGCCGAGTTGCAGCAAGAATTGCGTTTAATTTACGGCCGTGTTTGTTTTTCGCTGGCTTTGGTAGAAAGCTATTAAAATCCAAGTATGCAAAATTAACTGGTTTCTTCTTACACCAGAGGCTTCTAATTAGAAGCAGATGGGCGTTTTGTTTAAATTTACGTCTTCATTATATCGACTTGTGCGCACGTGTGAAATGCCATTGAAAATTAAAGATTGACAGCGCAAAAATTCTTATAACAATGAGATCAGTAGGATTTTGATAGAAAATTTTGTACTGCCCCAATTACAATTCCAACATTAATAAATGTAAATGAGGCATACGTGATAAACAAGAAACTAGACTAATAAAAAAGTTCGAATGGGCAATTGATTTTCGGTTGTACAATTAAATGAGCTTTCCACCAATTCCAGTTTTGTGTTTTGTGAATTCTTCATCTGTTATGTACTCGATCTTGCATCATATTGTAAAGAAAATTCTGTGAAAAATAACAATTGATATAAAAAAAAATCATTTGGACAATGAGAACATGACTTGCGCAATCTTTGTAGCACGCTAAAAGCAGAATGTACTTCACACCGCTTAATATGTAGGCCAAATTAGATAAGAATGTAGAATGTAGTTCAAGTTTGCAGAAAGCGAATAGCAAACACCGCTAGTTTATTGTTAATTAGCGAATGTGTTCCGTTTAGAGCTTAATCGCTGTTTGCGCAAATGATACCGGCAAAGATGTGTGTCGTAACGCGAATGTTTGCTGAATTTTAAACGGATTCGTTTTCGCGTTCGAGCTTTACTTCGCCGTTTCGCAGATACAACACAAATCCATAAAACAGATTAACTCGGAACGCTGTAAATAATTTCCGAGGTCGTTGTAACCGATTTACCGTTTTATTTATTAGGAAGTGATGCTATTTTTGTGTAACAGAAGGAACACTCCTAGCCGAGGGTTGAATAGGCAGGGAGTGTCAGTTATTTTCTAAATACACCCTGAAACATGGGAACGTCTGTTTGATGACAGTGTTGCCAACAACACTGTTTGGACTGGATTTTCTTATCAGCTACGTGCATGTGTAGGATAGATACACTTAACGAATTTCTGATAAGATTCGATCTGATACAAAAGCATTGCCAAGGCTTTGTGCCTGTCGACTCTATTTGCTTAATGTGCAACCGCTTATTCTCTCGATTTGAATTTTAGTTATTGATTTTTGCAATTCAAGTGTGAGGTCCTTTCAAGGTAAATCAATCGAATCGTTTGAAATAATTTTTTAATTCAAAATTTTTTTAATCATTACGTCAATGGAAAATAAATCATTTAGTAAATTATTTAATTCAAATTGGTGGATTTTTTCGTAATGCATAACATTTAATTTTGTTTGAAAATGGAACGAAACCAACATAAATTGCATTATGTAGTGCGGGATTAAACCCCCGTAGTTTTGTGAAGGTGATGTGGTTTTGTTTGCTTTATCATTTTATTGCTTCATCTCTCACCATTCTACTTTTCCTAAATGAGAACTATTTTCTCTGCTGGGTTGTGGTCAAGGCCGTTTTCATAGTAAATTGTATCAAAAATTAAGTAGAATAAAAAAACTATCTGAAAAGTTTAAACGTGTTCTACCTCCAAACCATATCTGCAGCCTAAAAGTTTCTCGTTCCAAACGTTCATCGTAGAAATTGAACCAAATCTTGTATAATTAAGATAGGCCTTCAGACATAAGAAATGATGCATTGTAACAATTAAATACAATAAGGTTTAAGTGATAATTATATTTTGAAGTTCCTCCTGTACACTTAGAAGCGAAAATAAAAAAATAATTTCACCTTTTTTTTTCACCTGTTATTCCTTTTCACCGTAAACGTCTCGGCAATAATAAGCAAGAACTCCATTATATTATATTATAGTTTTAATTTTTGTTAAGATTTGGATTAGTTTTCTTCCATTTCCTCATTTATATTTTTCTAAATAACGAGAAATATTTTGATTACACAATTTTCTTTGAAGATAATTTGAGATTTTTAACTGGATGTAAATATAGTAATGTCTTAGGTTTTAAATTATTTGATGCTTTTCAGAAAAACCTTGAATGTTTACTTAACCTGTTTTTCCCTCTATTTCTCACTATTACGTTTTAATATCAACTTTGCGTCAGATGTTGATAAAATTCATATTTCAAAAACTTTTGATATACTCTTCTCGAATATTCTTATTGAATTTATTAGCATTTGAATGAGACTTGCCCATTTTTTGTTTTAAACTGTTGGCAATCAAGTTGAGTTTAAACAAAACTGAACAGATATTGAAATTCAAATGAGAAAAGAAATATATTTCTTCATGTTGCAATACAAAGTTTTTTTTCTTTCTTTTCTCAATGCCTGGCTGGCTATAAACATAATGGAGTTCTTGCTTAGTATTACCGAGACGTTTACGGTGAAAAGAAACAACAGGTTAACAAAAAAGTTCGAATAATGAAAAGTCAAAACGAAAACCAGTGTGGCTAAACTGCTAATGCAATAAAACCAAACATAACAAACCCCTAAGATATCATATTGTAGGAAAAACAAATCAGAAATGGGAATGCCACACTATATTAAAAAAAAATGGCACAAGATTAAAAACCGAAAACACAGAGAAATTAACATGTAGTTAGAGCTGCAAGAGGCGCACGAATAAAGGGAAAACATGATAAGAATATTTATCAAATAATGCAAAAAAATGGAATTTCTAGTTTGAAAGGCACACCAGAAACAGGACGAAGTAAGAAAAGGGAAGATGTGAATGGCAAAAAAAGGAACATGAAAAAGAAGAGAATGCAGAAGTTAAAGAAAAAAACACAGCAAGTGCATTGTTGAAAAGGGATGTGGGAAAAGAAATTGTGAGAAAGGGAAAGTGAAATTGAATGTATAAGAAGAACAAAAGAAAGCAAAGACAATGTATATACAGTGACCGCCAAAAAGTTCGCACCATATGAGGAAATCTTTTATTTTTGATTTTTTTCAAAAACTTTTTACGCCAAAAATTTGTGCACGTTCGACAGTCTAAAATAAGCAAAACAGATCTGGTGAGCAGTTTTTATTGTGGCCAAAAATGGCGCCTATTGAAAACACGAAATCTGAAAAATTGTTATAATTTTGAATTGCTGCATATGCGAGAGGAATTTTTAGTAGGGCCTTATGGGCTTTTTCAAAACAACATTTCCAACACCATAATATTTTGAAAAATAGAAGATTTTCCATTTTTTAAGTTTCCTTCGAGATTTGAAACTGTGAATGAGCGTTCGGATATTTAATCCCTACGAATAGTCAGCTTATTCATTTTTTATCATAAAAATTATTTAAAAGAATCTAATTTGTTGTAGGGTTCTAAAGTGTAGCACGAATAAGAAAATATGAGACGGTTTTTCACGTTTTTGTTGCAATGTCTTTTTCGCACGAAATTTTCTGTTATCCTTTTTTATTTCGACATGGTACATTTCTAATAAATCCAATTTAACATAAATACACCAAAAATTACAAAGAATTACACGAAATATTTGCTGTGACTTCATTTAAAACGGTTAATACAAAATCGACATTTTTATGCCGTTCTTGAGGTGGTCATGAGATATTTACTGTCACAAATTAAAAAAAAACAATTGCAGAGTTCTTAATAATTATCAAGTTTTGTTTACTCTGAGACATCCTCGCTTATAAAATATGCCTCCCTCATTAACAACTCAAGAAAAAATTGAAATTATTTTGATAGTCGGCGATAATTACAAATTGTAAAGAGAAGCAGCTGAAATTTTTAATCAAGCACATCTTAACAAACATATTTCGCATACTACAGTTGGAAGAATTTTAACAAAGTTTAAAGATTCAGGATCTGTTGAAAATTCTTTTAAAAAGCCACACAGCAACTGGATTACTAATGAAGACACACAGATTGAAGTCATACAAAACGTTATTGAAACTCTCAGAACTTCTGTATCGAATATAGCACGCAACTGTAACGTTTCAAAGACGTCTACAAGAAGAATTTTAAAGAAAAACAAATTCAAACCGTATAAACCAAAATTTATTTACACGTTGAAGAAACGAGACTTGAATGCACGTTTTTTCTTTAGTTTTTGATTTCAAGATCAATTAGAAGAGCAAAAATCCTTCGCCAAACATGTACTTTTTAGTGGCGAATCCACTTTTTCTTCTAATGGTGTTGTAAGCTCACAAAATTGTCGGTGGTGGTCAGATGAAAATCCGCATTTTACAGTGCAAGCACAAGACCAATGTTTGGTGCGGCATTTTGAATAATCAGGTCATTGGAATATTTTTTTATAGAAAACCTTAACTCTGAGAGATTTTTAAATTTTTTGGAAAATAAATTTTTTTATGAGATTGAAAATTTACCGTTAAGAGTAGGAAGGAATATGTTCTTTCAATTGGATGGTGCCCCTACTCATGGCACACTTGATGTTCGGAACTTCTTAGATCAATTGTTTCCTGACAGATGGATAGAAAGATTTTCAAATATTCCATGGCCACCACGTTCACCGGATTTGACACCGTGTGATTTTTTCCTTTGGAGATATTTGAAAAATGAAGTATATAAGCATCATCCATTTAAGAACATTGATCAGCTGGAAGAAACCATAAGAAGATGTGCAAGACAAATTTCACCAATTTTTTTGAGAAATGTAGCCCGGGAGTTGTATGATAGAACTGTCTTCTGCATAGAATGGGAAGGCGGTTTTGTTGAATTGTAATGTTTTTTTTTTTTTTATAATCGAACTTTATTCACAGTAGTCACTATTGTCGACTGTTAAAATAATTTAAATCTTTTTTTGAGTTGTTAATTTCAAATTCATTTGCTTAATGTATTTGTAGCCCAGTTTAATAAATGTAAGAAGTAAACAACGTTGTAACATAACTTCAGTTTTTTTTAATTTACTGACAGTAAATATTTCAAGGCCACCTCAAAAAACGGCATAAAAATGTCGATTTTGTATTAACCGTTTTAAATGAAGTCACAGCAAATATTTCGTGTAATTCTTGTAATTTTTGGTGTATTTATGTTAAATTGGGTTTATTAGAAATGTATGTAAAAAAGGATAACAGAAAATTTCGTGCGAAAAAGGCATTGCAACAAAAACGTGAAAAACCGTCTCATTCGTGCTACACTTTAGAACCCTACAACAAATTATCTAAAAATGATAAAATAAAATGATAAAAAATGAATAAGCTGACTATTCGTAGGGGTTAAATATCCGAATGCTCATTCACAGTTTCAAATCTCGAAGAAAACTTAAAAAATGGAAAATCTTCTATTTTTCAAAATATTATGGTGTTGGAAATGTTGTTTGAATACTGAACGATACATTTTGAAAAAGCCCAACAGGCCCTACTAAAAATTCCTTTCACATATGCAGTAATTCAAAATTATAACAATTTTTCAGATTTCGTGTTTTCAATAGGCGCCATTTTTGGCCACAATAAAAACTGCTCACCAGATTTGTTTTGCTTATTTTAGAATGACGAACGTGCACAAATTTTTGGCGTAAAAAGTTTTTGAAAAAAATCAAAAATAAAAAATTTCTCCATATGGTGCGAACTTTTTGGCGGTCACTGTATAAATATACAAACACTAAAAATTATTATTATTGATTATAATAATCATGTACTTAACAGAGTTTTTAAATTTTTTAATTTTCTCTTAAGGACTGGAGGAGATTTCTCAAGAACGTTTAACTTAGATAAACTCTCATTCCATTTTCTCATCAATAGCAAGGCGAGCTGAAATGTAGTCTAAGAATGCGCATGCATAAAATTAATAATTTTCCCATTCAATTTACTGCATGCCCCTTAATGCATAAGCCCAATTTAATTCGCACTTAAAATCGGAAAAATATAAACTAAAAGATTGCATTACGCTCTTTACTCTGTGCTTGAATTAAATGTAGTTAAGTAAATCAGCAGAAAGAGATTTTCCAATAAATGAAAAAAAAAGCATTTTGAATTGTCTGGAAGTTGAAGTCTGATCGTTGGTTTTAAATTTGGAAATTCTTAATCAAATATACTTCTTACTCATCAACTAAATTAATCTATAATTAGTTTGAAACAAAGCATATCATTTTAAACAAAGAGTAGTTACAACAAAGATTTCATCCAATTGAAACCTCAATTTAACTTTCACTATAAACAAGAATGCAATTATTATTTTTAATGTTTTAATGAAAGACGACATAATTAACTGTTTTCATATTCTGTATTTCTTTTTGATATTAGAAGTAAAAAGAAATCAGAATTTAAATCATGTTTCTCACTGTTAGTACAAATATTCAGTTGATGTTGCACAAAACGGTAAATGGCAGCAAAAGTCAATAAATTGCAACTTTGAAACTTTGGTATTCAATCTTTGTTCATATTATTAATTTGAGACTGCTTAAATTAGTAGAGGGTGCAAAATTGTAATAGTAAAAGACAGGCTGACCGCTAAGCCACTCGGCGACCCAGGATACAGCCTTATTGTATCCTTTTTACTGGTCATGTTTAGCCAACTTGGTCACCTAACCAAGTTGCATTCAATATGATTTTGTCGGTCATACCACTGCTGAGCTACTAACTGACGGTCATTTTATTTACAATCCCTATCAGAGTAAATTCTTCGAGAAAGAAATTATTTATTGAATTTGTTCGTTACGTTTTCCAAAATCGTGTAGTTGCTTTTGATATTTAACATTGTATACCTGTAATGATTAACGATGTAAGATAGTAAAATTAGAATACTCGCGTAATATCTATTATTTGATTTTCGTTTTTGAAGCACTAAAAATTCTCCTAGGTCGTTTAACTCTTGCCTGACGTCAGACACGAGCAAATAGGTTTAAAGTGCCGCATACCGACGAAAGACTTAGCGCGTTTGAAGCAGTCCACCAAATGCAAAATCGATGCTTTGAAAACATCTCTAGACGTTAATGTGTAAAATACACACGGTCATAATGCCCGGCTCGAAATGATTCACGATCCCGTGCTAATACGTGCGTAACCGCCGTCCTTTGTACGGCGATCCGCCGTCAGCAGCACATAAGGACTTAGTTACAAAAGTGCGTTTATCGAGCAGCACAGCTCTAGGTTCAATTTGGTGAATGGTTCCCCGGTATATTTAGGGAACGACGAGGGCGCAGTCCTCGCTCGATATAGCGAACCCCGGCTATCGAACCCTGCTGCTGCGCACCCTTCACACTGAATCTACAGAGTAATTGGACCCTTGCTGTATTACACTTTGTAAATGGAAGAGACAGACGGGAAATCCTAGCTGGCTAATGGAAAAAACTTTTGCATTATTAGAAAAATGTATACAACGACATATTTTTACTCTTTTGTATCTACGTGAAACCCAAGCATATTGAATAAACTAATAGACAAAGAATTAAGTTTCAAATGCATTGTTTAACATGTCTGCCTTTCCATTGTGATGGAACTCGAAGAGTCAATTTGGATAAACAATGGATTGGTTTTACAAACATGTATGCAAGGTTGCATTAATTCATAGTGTGGTATATAACGTGGTTGAAAAGAATTCTGTTGAAGATTGGCTTTGAAGAAAATGTTGCATTTAATAAGCTTACTTTGTTAACTCTTGATATCTCAAATAATTATGAAAGCTAAACAAACTTTGGGTTAGATTTTTGAAATTAAATATGTGATTCGAAAACGTAACCGATTTCTTGTTTCAGAATAAATAACGTAGATAATTTTTTCTACAAGCATCCATATTTGATAATTCATTAACTTATAATTCTAAATTAAATTACGACTATTAATGACTGTTCACGGTCAACCTTGGTAGAAATTTATGAATCTAACTATGAAACAGCTGATGTTAATATCGATAACTAATGAATGTTTGTCACATAATTAGGAATTAGAATCTTCTTCTTTTTAGATATTTGTATTGTCGCGAGCATTAAATTTTGGTCGTAACTGTCAATCAAACGTCAGTTTTAATTCCAGAAATTAAAAAATTCAAATAAATAGTCTTTTACCAAAAATGTGGCGAAAACAATCACCTTTTTATTTAATAAAATTAAATTAGGTACAAATCTTTGATAATCAATGACGACCAAAATTTGTTGCTCGCGACTATACAGGGCTAGTTTTATTAATATTGACCCCCGTTCATTATTTTAATTATTAATCGATTCAAAAAGTTTAAAAATCTATCTTATACTATCAGTTTTGCGATAGGGTTTTATATATACTGAGTGGACAAAATAATATCTTTTTTTTTAAATGGAACCCCTGAATATTTTCGCAAATTTCGAATCCGTGAGTCACTCTGATAAGAAACATATATAGAGTGTTTTTTTTTAAATCTGACATCGAAGTTGGCGATGAAAATTTCATTGTGAACCATCGTCACCACGATAGTGGTTCATTTGACATTTGAACTTGCCATTCCTAATCTTGCTTTAGAGGTTTCCAACTCAACAGTACGATAAGACGACACAAGAATGTGATCTATTGTAATAAACGAAAAAAGATGATCAGAAAATAAAATTTACAATAATAATCAAAATTGTGGTCTGTTCACAGTAAGCACCTTGTCACAGCCAACTTCGACGCCAAATTTAAAAGAACACCCGATATAAATATCGTGTAATTGGTTCACTAGTTTTTGTGTTATTCGTTAATTATTAAAAACAACTTCGTCTTTTTTTTAATACTTTGCATCCTACTTAGAAATTTTATCTTAAAAGATAGAGAAAAACGTTTTGTAATTAATATCTTTTAGATACAAAAACGCATTGCAAAAGGAGAAAAATTTATATTTTTGTTTTTTTTAATGGAACACCCTAAATATTGTTCAAAATGAAAGATCATTGTTTGTTGATTTCAAGAACATATAATTTGTTAATAATCAATATACGTTTTAACATATAAACGTTCAAGGAAAAAATGATTAAAAAATGTCTAAATCACTATAAATTCGAAACTTGAAACGAAACAAAATGAATTAACAATAATAATATTGTGTTTTTAAATATTATTTTATTGATATTTTATAATCAAATACTTCACAAGTCGCTAATCCAAATATCAGAGTATTATATATTTTTGAAATCAGGAAAAAACGGTTTTCATTTTAGTGACAATATACAGAGGATTCCACTAAAAAAAAAACAAAAATTGTATTTTTTTCTCAATTTTGCGATACACTTGTTTTTTTTGTGAGATCTTTAAAAGATATTATACACAGTACCCTACAGCTTTTGTATTTCAAGTCTTTTTATATCTCTTAAAATAAACACCGTTAGAGTGTAAAATATTTAAGAAAACCAGAGTTATGCTTATAATTGAAGGGTCTAATGGAAGAAATGGACATGACTAAACAAATATCCATTTATTGCAAATAAATAAGTGATAGACAACCAACATGAAACCAACATTATTGATGTTAGAAGTCTAGGTTCTTACACAGGACGAAGTATAATTGTTCCAATAACGTGACTATATCATTAACTGATTTTGCCAAACAAGTGGATATGTCCACTTTTTGCATTGGACCCCTTCAATCACCGTTAATTTTAGCAAATTTCGTATATAAATATTCTCGTCGGTTTTCGACGAAACAGAAGGAACATGCGGAATTCAAACAATTTTTATTCGGAAACATGAGTAAACTAAACTAAAACAATTATTGTTGCTCGTTTGTTGATCGTTATATTGCGCTGGGCGATGTAAATAATTAAATTATTTTGATTAATTGAGAGTGATTATTTTGAACCTGAATTTGTAACGTACTACAACATCAAACATTTCATGGATGTGTGAGGCGATTACATATTATTTTTAGGTGCTTAAATCCGTGCTTTGTTACTCCGTGTCAATATTTCTATTATCATCTAATTATTTTACTATAATGAATGCAGAAATAAATTAATTTTACAGGCCGATATAAATTAATTTTACAAAAATTCGTTAGTACCCCATTTTTCTGTGAAACCCGTGTTATATTCTAAAATTGAAAAATTACAGTCAAAGTTTCTTGTTAAGCACTGTAGTTCGATGAAAATATTATAGATAACGTCTTTAGTTTCTCACGAACTTTTTAGAAATTTAGTGTAGTTTAAAAGAAATCTAAACATCGTCAGATTAGAAAGTGGCGATGCAAAATACTTTTGTTTGTAAGATGTTAAAATATAATTAAGGAAATGCCTCCGTACCGGTACCGGCTTCCAAATAATACGTATATTTTAACCGGCGCCGGTTTCTTCTGGACATTTGTAATGTTACCGGCAGTTATGAAAAGTGCAGCCTTGACTTGATAACCTTGATAACCTGATTAATTGCGATGTTTATTGTTACACTTTACCCTTATTAACAATATTTTCCACGAATCTTATTCTTTTTAAAGTTTTGTTCCGCCAACATTCTCATCAGTATTATAGATAATGAAGGCCTGGTTCTAGTCGCACAGTCAGTTTTTTAAGTTTTAGGTTCGTTTTAAGCTATATAATAGATTTGTTCCTACTTAGTTCTAAATCAGTTCGGAACTGTATTGCTCGTGCGCTCTTTTTTTTGACAGGTAAAATATTAAAAGCGCATGAGTAGTACAGTTCTGGATTGATTTAGAACTATGTAGGAATAGAGCTAATGTAACTTTCGGACACGGTGAAATTATTGTATATATCGATTATTTTTCATGCTTCAGTGTAAATCTACCGATTTATATTTTCTTGAATTTCTATTGGACCGGCCCTCATCGAGATGCATTCGTAGGTTTGATGGAACGCACTTTACTTTCACACAGATTAGTTCTACTTTAATAGCAACGGTCAAAACTAGTGCCCGGAACTCATATTTTTGCATCTTAAGTAACTTCGCCAGTTGTATGTTAAAAACGTAACTTATCTTGCATTCCGCGGACAAATTAAACCTAAGTTTGTTGATCAATCATAATTTCAGGATTTGAACAGATATATTACTAGTGTAATTAAATTTATTAGTATAATTAAATAGTATGATAATTTTTCGCGGACTTTCATTTTCCTTTCCGGTACATAAATTCAGTGACTTATAGTGAAGACAAATTATTGTGCTATTGACCGAGATTTACAACCTCCGAGGCGCATAATTCGTCCAGGCCCGTTTTCGTTTGGGAAGGGCTTTCAAACAAGGAAGCCCCCAATACTATTAATTTGATACATATTATCACATCAATTTATCTTTACATATATTTACTTTTATTTACAAAATCTAAATC
Source organism: Serrognathus titanus (assembly GCA_039766575.1). Taxonomy (NCBI): domain Eukaryota; kingdom Metazoa; phylum Arthropoda; class Insecta; order Coleoptera; family Lucanidae; genus Serrognathus; species Serrognathus titanus. Next base: position 23,297,225 of record CM077913.1, read on the forward strand.
TCAAGAACAGCACTTTCTGTTTTAAAAGTTAACTTCCATTTTAGTCGAAATTTGTTGAAAATGTTTCAAATAAATAAACTAATGATAAATTTAATTAATCTCGGAGAAACTTGTAAAAATGTAACTTCTGACAAAAATACTTGTTGCCACTTAGTTATGGAGTTACGTATAGTCACTGGCACTGCAAAACTATAAACTCGTTGTAAAATGAACCTTAATTACTACCTACTTAGAAGTGGCTATATAATTAAATAAAAGACACAAAACAAAAACCTTTTGCTTCTTGGCTAAGTCTCACCTGACCCGTTTATTTTCAAGGTAGAAAGGAAGGGTATTGAAGGGTTTAAAGTTTTACCAACATTGTAAGCAGAGTTGAAATTTAAGTCGTGTTTAGTACATGATATTTTATCAACGAAATGTCAGTGGTAAACCATTGGTGGCGATAAGGTCCCCGCAGACCTCCCGCATGGCCAGGTTTCAGAGGGCTTAATTGTCTAATAAAATTCAAACTTGATATATAAAAAAACGGTTTTGCAATTTCTTTATCCAAAGTAACATTTCAACTCAAAATAACATTTCAAGTCAATGTAAAAACAGTAATCTGTGTTCTTTAAAATTAAATATAAATATTATTTAAATAAACAAAAACTATTGATTTACATTTTTTCTATTACATTCTAACATAATTTTTATTTTATAACATTATCCTAACAGAAAAGATGAGTACCTACTCTACCTATTTAGTAGTAGTCAGTAGTAACAAGACCAGTGCCGGAAACAATACTTCAAACCGGCGCCGGCAAAAATACTCCTAACCTGTACGGGCAACAAAACTCGTAACTTCCTTAATTAATACAATAATATTAATACCAATAGGTATATAAAAATCAATTTGATGAAAATATTTAAAAAAAATGAAGTAGAAGCATAAATATTGTGCTACGATTTTTTTTCTATTGTTTCTGTTATTTATGTTATTATAACTTCTAAATATTAAAACTACTTTAGTGTAAATAGTATGTTTTTACGATACTTGGAAATTCACGTTACTCCACTGAGATAATTGTACTTACGTAATCAATTTTGTGACTATTTCAAAAATCATAGTAATAGTTTCCAAATTATTATTTTAACGTGTAACTATAACATATGGTACAGTATAAGTAGCAGACAAAATTATATGTATATAAACTTGAACACATGTTGCTAAAAGTAATTCGTTCTTCTGAAAAACGATTTCCTCTCTCGTTTTTCGTCGAGATTTATTTAGCCCGCTTGCTGAATTGTTTTCAAAACAAGTAAGTAATTTTCCATCCACTCGTTCTGCTAAAGTCTGAATTTTCTCCCTAAATAAACGAAACCTCATCTCTACAAAAAGCACTTCTTGTGAAAAAAAAAAATTGTTTGGTATCTCGTAGAAAAACAAGTAATCCCCAAATAATTATAACGCGAGGGACTTGAACCATATCGAAAGACGTAAAAGAAATGTCGTCGCAAGGCACGTGTCGCCCGCAAAAATTTTATTCCGTGTTGTCGTGTATCAAGTTTTATTTTTACACATTGTGAACTGAAATAAGCCATATCGCAAGGGAGAGTCCACTCCGCTAGATTAATCGTCCGCCGTGAGACGGATAAATCGTTATTTGCGGATGGAAATTAACATCGGTTCATTGTTTTATTTAATTATATCCGTCATATTGTTCGATAATGACCGAACGAAATGTACACATGTGCAGGCATGTTCGTCGAGTAGGGTTTAAAGTGGAAAGTGCTGTACATTTTGGATCCACGTGTGTGTTTTATGGGCGCAATTTCAATTAACTTTGTTTTGATTTTTCTCACAATTTAAATTTTCGTTTTCACTCTACGACAATTTGTTTCATGTTAACGAAATCTCACAATTATAAAATTCTCGCAAATCAAGTTTTTTAAAAAATATTTATTGGATATGAAATATGGTAACTAATTTAATATGTAATTATCAAGAAGGTAAATGATTCTTTGACTTAACTTTAAAAAAATTGCAGAACGTGAAACCTGCTGCTTTTTCGGTTCTGTCGAAATCTTCACAAATAAGAAAATACATATTTCGATTAATTAGTTATTAAATTCATTGTCAAGCGCATTTAAATAAAGAAGCTTCGGAAATTAAAAAAAATTATGTAGTCAATGAATGAAAATGTTGAATTTTTCTTGTCATTAAGATTGGGTTGCAGAAACGATTTAAGTGGGGATTAAATTAATACCAAGTTAGAATGTGACATAATATGCTGTACCCATGTCATAATTTACGTCACATTCTAACTAATCGACCCATTAAATTCGTTTCCATACAGTAGACCTTAAACTATCCAACAGATTTTAATGAAGTGTTGTTAAAAGCTCTGCAATAGATGGCGTTTTAATCGTTTTGTTGGATTCAGGTAAAAATAAGTAAAAATAATTGTTTGAATGACATGACCGACAAAAAAATATATTTCTTGAGATTTATTTTTTTATATTTTTTGATTTTTGTTAATTTTATCTGTTCATCTGTTTTTTTTAAATTATTGTTCGTTTTTTTTTAGCTTTTCTGTGTTTAAAAAAATACAATGAATTAAATGTAGGATAAGTAAAAACTATTCGAAGGTTGTAAAATTCTTTGAAATTTTCTTTGAGTTCAATATTTTTTGGTTCGATTACGCCTTATATTTCAACTTAAAACAGCAAATCGAAATAAAAAAAGTGCATAGAGTACTGCAGAATGTTTTATGTTTATCAAAATGACTTTCAATGCGGTAGTGTTTTATGAGGTAATGAATAAATGTAGAAGACGAAGAATGTCCCAAATCTGGAAGACAAAAATAAAACAAAAAAGAAACGAAGAATCTTATTTTACTTTAAATTAACCTCTTTTAAAGTAAGAGTAGTTTTTTAGTTTTTTTATTTCCTCTTTCCTCATTATTTAAAAGAAATAATATTTAGTGAAGTAAATAGCAAATAAAATAACGAATAAAAGTAATAATTTTTTCTTGTTAAAAATTCCAGTCACAGAAAATTATTCATAATTGTAACTGCAACGTTTACGTAAAGTTTTTTGTTTCAATAATGATTTTAGCAATTACGTATAACAGGTCCAGAACTAGTATTACCGCCGTACTGCTATTTTTCTGATCGTATGCACGTTACTTCCGCGAAGACTTTTTTTAAATTAAATATCTCAACATCCTTTCTGGTCAGTGCCGGCCGTCGTACTAGTATTTATCATCGATTTGAACCGGAAAGCAAAAAGTAAACGCATGGTTAGTTAGACTTGCGGACTAAGAGGTATTATCTTGTTGGAAACTAAGAAGCCTCACGATTAATTTTAATGTAAAAAATTATATAAGACAATTTAAAAGTATAAGTATATTGGAAAGTATAAAATAAGTTAAAATTTTTGCTGCATCAAATGTCATGTTGTATGCAAGCATAAGAACAAAGAATTTTTCAATTATTCTTAAATTAATAAATTTCTTGTTGCGATACTTTCATATTTAATTGAGTAAATATTCAGAATGACTTGCATAAAATCTGCAGCGCACTTGATTTAATTTAAAAAATCAAATATTTCAAAGTACACCCCTAAAATTGCAAAGAAGTATCTTTTATAGGAACTGTGAAAAAGGTACAAATTCAGGTAGATAAGCCTCAGGTGTCAGTGACCCCCTCAACTAAATTCAAACTAATCCCCCCCCTTCCTATAAATTAATAAAATTACTTGATGTATATGAGAAAAAAAAAATAAGTACTCACCGCACTGCATCCCTCCTGTAACCTGAAGTGGAACTAAAAAAAAAAAAAAATTGACTTAAAAAAATTGTAATTTAATTATATTTTCCGGGCAAATTTTATAACGCCTAGAATTGACAATTAATAGTTTTTTTTTAATACACAGCGAATTCCATAAAAAACTGTCCAGAAAATTTGCTCGGAAGATTCAACAAAAAAACTTAATCAAACAAAAAAAAAATTGATACGTACCCTACCTTGATTTGCAGCGTACAAATCTATTTCTTAAAGCCACCCTGCTACAATAATCAAGGGAGAAATCACTAACCACTTTCACCAAGGTACATCACTGAAAGAAAAATTATTTTTTTAATAAAAACTCATATCATTCTTTGGTCGACTCAAAAGTGTTGATCTGTAAGGCGTCATCAAAATATTAAATACACTTACCTAATTATTTAATTAATTGTGCAAATATTCACTTTAAAACACAAAAATTAATTGCGTTGTAACACCTCGCACTTAAAACAGAAACTGGCCCAATAAATGCGATAACGCAGGGCGAAGCTTACCGATTGTTTTTTGCTGGGAGCCAAGACCAATTAGCTTTTGTATTTTTCAGCGTAAAAAACGTAAGGGGCATATCAAGGATGAGTTTTTGTCAAGCACATAGCACAAAGAATACGTGCACAAAAAAGTTTCCATGACAATTACCTTTGTAAGCGTAGATTCGAAGTAAACAAAATATGTATTTCATTTAATTCTCCTCTTAGATGACAGGAAAAATATTGAAACGAGTTTTGAGTTAAAATAAAGTCATTATGTATATAAAATAAAAAAAGTTTGATTTGTACGAATAATATTTTCATTTAAACCACAGAATTACCTAAAAATTTTTGTCAAAATTGTTGGAGTTAAAATGTACAGGGTTAATTTTATTAATGCAAACCCCCTTTTTTATTATTTTATTTATTAATCAATACAAAAGATTAAAAATTGGTTTTATGTAGATTTCACTTATGCTAACAGTTATTTTGCTATAACGTTTTATATATACCGGGTGAACAAAAAAAAAATAGATTGTTTTTAATGCAGTGCCATATATATTTTTACAAATTTCGATTCTTTGAGAAGTTATTCTGATTATAGAACATGTATGCAAGCAATTTGAAAATATTAAGAGATTCAAAGTCGGTTAAATTAGGGTAGTTTTTGAATTTATTTATTTTTACTTTTTTCTGAACTTATTATTGTACGGAGCTGTTTACGATGACATTAGATTTAAAAAAAATTGTTGCAAATCGTTTTTGATTGCAGTGAATCCACCGAGCATTGTCTGTACAGCTGTTTCGGCCCTATTTGAGGCGTCGTCACCAGAAGCGCAATTGCGATGTAATATTATTCGCAAATGCGATGTAATAATAATCAATAGTTTGAATCGCGACATATTGCGATCACTTTTTGACACAACTTTGTACAGGAAATGACAAATTGCAGCTAGTCTGCACTTAATAAGTCCTCCCATACAAAGCGGCTAATCGTGCTGTCAAAGCATATTGAAAGATTTAAAAAATTTTGTTGTAAATCGGTTTTGATTGCAGTGATCGCAGGATGTTGCGATTCAACAAACTATTGATTATTATTACATCGCATTTGCGAATAACAGGTCGGTTTGGTTTGCAGTGGAAGTCTCGAGCTACGCTTCTGCTGACGAGGCCCCAAATGGGACCGAACCAGCTGTACAAAGGATGCTCGAGGGATTCACTGCAATTTGTCATTTCCTGTACAAAGTGGTGTCAAAAAGTGATTGCAGGATGTCGCGATTCAAACTATTTACATCATTAGAATTTACTTAAAACGTTTGTGTATAGCCGTCACATACCATTAAATAGATCTATTTTTTCTGATATTTTTCCATACATCATATATAGGGCATAGCAAAATATGGTGTGCTGTGAACAGCCCCGACGCGAGACCCTGTGATCCCATATATAGGATCCCGTATAGAGAGTATCCGCAATTTTGAAATTTCTATGAATTTATTGCTTATTAAATATATAAATTTATTGCTTATTAAATATATATGTTATACGATACCTTAGGATCACAGTATTTTTATCAAAATCATATGTTTCAAAGATTCTTAACAAGAAAAAGTGATCACAAACTTTGAATATTAACAATTTTAAATAAACAGAAAAATTTGAATAATTTTGTCAAATTTAAGAAAAGAGAAAATTGATGCAACATATTTTCAACAGATGAGTTCATAATTAAAGAAAAGAATTTGTAAAGTTGTTTCGACCAAAAAATGTAAAAAAATTAAGTAATAGCATCAATTTTACATGCATGAAATAACAAGGATACAGTTCATTTAATTTAAGGATTCCTGAATGTTTAAATACGAGTATAATTCTCAGGTTAAATAGAAACTACATAAACAAATAACTAGAATTGTTTTCCTTTACAGTACTTGTTTCTTTCATAAATTCAACACTACCGTGTTTTTTTCTTTTTTCCGAATACTTTCTAGACGGACTATAGTATGTAAAAAGGTATTTATAAAAAATAATTTATTTAGAAGTGTTTGTGAACCCGGCCCTGCGAAAGTTTACACCGGCCCTGGTTGTGAAGACAAAAAAAAAAAAACTTGATCTACACGTAATTTTTTTATTATATGCCAATCAATCGAATGATAATTTGAAGAACTTTTATATAGCAATTTCCCCTTCAGCTTTCGCGAAATAGTTGTGCCTCGCGCAGTGTTGCAAACTTAAGGGATGTCCTCATAAATTTAGGGGATTTTAAGTGTCAAATGAGAAATCTAGGGGATACATTTTTAGGAGATTTTTCAGTTTTTTTAACACTAAAGTAAAAATTAGACGTTTTGCGTTGACTTTCAAATACTACACGATCCTATTGGCTCAAATTAAAAGCTGCGGCTAATTTTACGTTAACGCTTGAAACTGAACCAAAAGAAATTGTACAGAATTTTAAAGCCAACACAAAACAATAAATTTCGCTTTACACTAAAAAATAATTAAATTTAAATAATACACTAACTAAATTTAATTATTCGATGGACGACTACAAAAAGAAACAGATGGTAAACGTAATAGATATACTTTCAGATTTGTAAATAAAAATAAAGTTTAGGGGAATATGCCTTTCATTTGGGGGATGTGGGAAATTGTTGTCAATGTGTTGGGAATTCTGGTCTCGCGCAGTCGAAGGTATTCTTAACTCAGATTGATTTGATCGGCATATAATAAAAAAAACGACGTTTACCTTCGAAATTTTATTTTGTATATCACAAAAACAAATTTTAATAAAACTTTTACTTATAACATTGTGTTAGAAATCCAAGAAAAATGTAAATTTAAAAATTTATTGAATTAACGACAATTTATATCAATAATATTCAGAAAGACGACGATAAAACAATAGTTAATTAGATTTGTAATTAAAGTATACATTTTTATTATTAAAGTATCAGAGGTTTTATTTATAAAATACCAAAGATCGAATCTTTTTTAGAAACATCGTGATTTTTAGCCATCTGTAACCGAAGTTTCTATTTTTGCCCCTGATAACCCGGAATAAGTTTATCTGCTTTTGTACCTACCAAGTCGACTTCTTTTATGACATTATAGGTTGTCTGGAGTATTATAATATTAGGAATCAATATGCAATACTGATTAAAAATGAAAACACTCAGTTTGGTTACACCATTTTTCTGAGGATAGATGTTGCTTTCGAAAATGAACAAAAATTAAAAGTATGTAAAATTAACATAATCTATATATTAATTTTCGAAATTTAACGTTTTTAATAGCCCATAACGATTGAAAATTGTTATGAATCGTAAGCATCTGTTTTAAATATTTTTATTCGCCGGTGATGTTACTTGGTGTACTTTTTTGAAAGCTCTAACTTGGATTTTGTTAAATTCTCACAATGACCGAAAGTCATCAACTAAAAAAAAAAGAAACGCCGTGACTTATAAACATAAGGTCGTAAACTTGCTGCTTTCTAAACGTCGGGTAAGGGAACTTTGAAGGCACAAGTTCGTTACACCTCCTCCGCCTCTAACAAAAACTAGCTCATTATTATTGATTCCGGCGGCACGCACGCCACTGGCAGGGCAGGTTGGGTGGGTCTTTGTTTCCTCAAGGCGACCAGCTTGCGTCTAGACCAGTCGGGTGGCTCATCACCGGACCATCGCTCTTCCAACCTTGCACTCACCCGTAGAACCCGGGTGTCACTCACGGATAACCGGGTCTAAAACTGCAAAAAGCGCAGCTTCAAGATGCAGTCCGTGCTTGCTGAGGCTATGCGCCGCGCTTGTGAATAATAATAATTTGATGCTACCGTGGCGATTAAATCAGAGATACTTTGTCCCTGTGAAACTGCTCCCATTACTTCTGGTACACAAAAAGAGGTGATTGGTTGGTTTAACAAAAGTCAGTATTTCAAAAATTGCTAATACAAAAAAGGAATTAAAATTGAGTAATACTCAAGTAACATGGTTATTTGTAAAAGAATAATTTCCAAGTTGTATAAAACGGAACAAACGGAAAGTTTTATAGAAAATCACTTGGGGGCAAAGTATATTTTTTACATCGCGTCGTAGCAAAGTTTAAATCAGAGATAAATATCTGCGAATACCGTTTTTGTGACGATTAATCTTCATCGTTATTTATCTTTCCTGTGAACTTTGCTAAAATATACAAAAAATTATCTTTGGACCGTGTTGACCATTTAGTTCTAATTATTCCGACATGTGTCTGTTGACGATCACATGTCATATTCAAAATATGTTTTGATAAATTCCTGGCCTGGCAAAACAAAATAATTTATTCTACATAGTCTCAACGCCGCCCGGTACAACATTTCGAAACCTTTTAAATACAATAGTTTTTTCCTGGAGTGCAAACCACTTATTTGCGGCATCTATCATTTCATCTTTTCAGATTCCTATCTTTTTTTTAACGAAAAAAATAATCGGATGGGGCTAGATCAGACAAATAAGGAGAGGGGGCGGGGTGGCCTATCAATTCAAACTCCAACTCATCAGTTTTCTGCAACGCAATTAACGTCTTGTGGAATACAAAAAAACACAACCTCCTGATTTCCTTTTTGCACATTTTAGGTAATCGGCGAAAGTGATACCATCCTTTTTCCAAAAGAAGGACGCAATTAGTACTTCTTTGGACTCAAGATTTCCTCGGACGTTTCCATTCTTTGCTCTGTTCTTTGGTCTCTGAATTGTAGTCGTGAATATAAGTTTGTTTGATTGTCTCGGTTTAAAATTTTTCTCAAAATGACCTACAATTTAAGACTCTGACGATTCTGATCTACATTGAAGATTTCGGAAAACACTTGGCTGTTAGATTTTCTATGTCTAAATCTAAAGTAAAAGCAATTGTTTCAATCCAATTCTTCTAGATTGTGGTATCAAGTCATGAACAGCAATGATATTTTCTGGAGTAGTCACAGAATTAAGGTGCGGTGTTCATCTTTAACATCAGTTCTTCCCATTTTAAATTCTGCAACCCAATTCTTCACAGTAGAATATGAAAGGTATTTTTCCCTCAATGTAGTTTAATATCCTTGTAAATTTCTTTTCCCTATAATCCTCTCATAAATAAATATTTTATCACAGACCGATACTCAATTTTGTTAAAACTCAAGTTCTTCTCGGACATGTTCTGTTATAGATCGTAAATCAGCAAACTTACTTTTGGCAATCTTGGTGAAATTTCATGGTAACAGCAAACGTTTTTGTCAAAGGAAAATAAGTTAGGCTTACTATTTATCAAAACCCCCTAGTACTTTTTTAATTCAGTCAACCATTTTTATACATTACTCATTAACTAGTTTACTTTTAATTTAAGTATTGTTTTGCGATAGCAATACCAAATGGATCGTTCAAGCAAACAAAAACTAATTAACTGACTATAATTTTCTGAATTAATTCAAAATTTATTATTTTCTTACTAAAAAGTGATAAGTAGTGATAAGGATTATGTCCTTTTCATATTTGCCAATTTTTAATTCTAACTTGAGATTAGATCATTTGTGGCTAAATTTCTCTGAGGTTACCGCTTGATAAATTCGCAAATTGGAATTTCCCGGTAACACCAACTTGACAAGGAAACTGATATGTTACATAAATATAAATATGTAGAAATAAGAAAGTTTTATCTAAGATAACAAAGAAATAGCGAAACAAATTGCAGTAACGGTGCGACATGATTAAAAAATCCTAACTAAAGTTCCATACAATTAATTGATTTTTGATTTGGGGAATTATAGTACATACATATTTGTTGCAAGGCCTTTGAATTTTGTGTAAAGCATAGACATGGTGCAAAGTATCAAAATGAAAATAGCATTTTTCGACTTTATTAGGGTCAGTGGTGTACGTTCAGATGTAGATAATTGTTTCTTATTCAAACATATCGTGTTGGGATTATTCATTTTCGTTAGTCCTTCTGTGTATGTTATATGTTGAAGACTGGATATAATTAGTCGAAGCAATCTCAAAAAAAATAACATATTTACATATAAGGAAATGATACGGGGATAAAAGAAATAGTAAAAGTGACGTTTTCATCATTACTATTTAAACATTTTTAATAATGCAAACAATAAATTTATTACATTAAGGATGAAAATCTGAACCAAGAAAGAAATGTCATGGTTTAATCTGTTTAAAAATACCATAAACTCAATTTTAAGAAAATCGTTAAACCTTCTTTTTTATAAGGATTTATTCCGCGAAATATCTGCTAAATTTATTTAATTAATAATAATTAAATTTTTACAGTTTTTTTTATGTAAATTATGTAACAAAAAAAGTGATTAAGTATTCCGTTGAAAACTAAACCACATGTGTGTGCTCAATGTTAATTATTAGTTTACACTAATAAGAGCTTCGCAGAAGCCGGTAAATTTTTATTTTCGCAAAGTTCGATTTTACAAGTAAAAGAAACCAACAATGTATACCTATATTTTCTTCCATTATATGAATATTTCTTAATATACAATGTGACAATGTTAAAAGCTGCCATCGGCTCTATCTAAAAAAACGCAAAAAGATATTAATAATCACTCAAAACCATTTAGGTGGCTTGAAGGAGGAACTAGAATAATATGCAGAACGATACTCCGACCTACCCCTTTGGTTTCAGCTACCCTAAATTTGAAATTTCAAATGACACCTCTAAACTTGAGATATATCAATGGAATGGTCTTGAAACAAGCTTTCCAACGATACTAAAAAAAAACAAAAAAAGGAATTCAATAATTTTTAAATTCATAGATTTTTTATTAAATCTTTTATTAAATGTTTCTGTTACTTTGTCGGGGTGTATCGTTGTCTACATTATTCTAGTTCCCCCATGAAACCACCTAAACGGTTTTGAGTGATTATTATATAGCCGACGACATCTTTTAAAACTGTCACAATAACTTGCTTCCGAAAAAAAAACAAGCACATAATTAACTTGTTATATTCTTCGGCATTGATGCTAATACATTCTTAGACAAAAGGAACAATGCAAGCTTCTTATGTCAATAATTTCTTGTACAGTGGTGAACTTTATTGCGACTATAGTTTCCTGAATTCCAGCGTTTTCCCTCTCAATGCATTTAATAACATTTTGGTTCGATATAGTCTCTTGTCAGACTTGTTTAGTTACTTACTCTCCAAGATGATTCTAATTCTTCTAGTTCGGATATCATCATCCAATATTGTTTCTTCTTCTACCTCTCCTTGAATTCTTAACGAGCAGCTAATCTAACTCAAGACCATAACGTACGTCTACTTTCTGGACAAGTTCATTTATTCATTCCAGAAGAATGAATCCAATGATACTTTCAATCCTTTATTAATATAGAGATTTGGAAGTTGCTTGCCTAAGTCTACGTCTGTAATATGAATGTTCTTGGCTTTCGCACCCATCCTGCTTTCGTATCCCAGAAGATCGATCTCACATCAAGCACATTTATTCGTTCCAGAAGAATGAATCCAATGCCTTTGACAATCTTTAAATATTCAGATTTGGAAATGTTTGTCAAATTTCAAGTTTGGGGCATCTTGAAGGGTCTTAGCTTCTGCGCCTATTGCACTGCCTAAGATGACTTTGTTTAAATCCAATGTGCGGTCCGCAATTTTACTTTCCACGAAACTTAATCTTCCATAAGAATAAACTAAGAACTACTTACTGCACCATAGAAGCGCTTTTAGCTAAGCCATTTGAAATTAAAATTAATTTACTAAATAGTAAATTAATCTTGCACCTAAGGAAATTCACCATATTACCATATTGTCACGACCCTTAAAAGTTAGACGGTCGCTGAGGGTTCCTCAAAAGGAGCACTTGCTAATTAATAGCGAAAATACCTTAAGGGCGAAAAAGTAAATAAGAAACACAAATACCTATACCCTTTATTAGCCATAAACTATTGAGCCTTCTCAGCAGGCAGGACAGTTGTTGAGTAACAAAGAGTACATTATATATATTCCTTATTCGCAATAAGTTTTGTGTTTTTCCAACAGTCTACAAACTTTAAGGGTCGTCTCTAGTAAACATTGTTATACAGCAAAACAATTATATAAAAGGATTTAACAACTTTATTATAATGAGAAAAGAGTGACAAAACAAAATAAAGCGACTGAACGAAATTATTTGTTGTACATTCGTTAATTAGTAATTAGTAAATTATTTTCTTAAGATGTTACGAAATGAAGGTTCCAAGTTTTACGGCAAATTTTTTATGTTTTTCATCACTATTCTTTCACACATATATTTGAAAAGTAAAATGTCCTGCATGTATGTCTTAATTTGCCATAACACTTGTCACTTTTTTACAAATATTTCTTTGCTTTAAAAGATATACATCAGCAGCTAACTATTACTTTGCGCTTTACTGTATTATAATGAAGTACGCCTTTCTACCTCCAGCCATCCATTAAACACGCTCCTTTCCAATTTTTACCGCAACGAAAACGTTTCTTTACGGTAATCCTCAGCACAGGCAAAATACGTCGGTATCGTTTTGTTATTAAATTCTTGACCGCTGCGTCAAATCATTATCATCGAATAAAATTCCAGCAAGTCAGCAGCGGCCTGCTAGTTTTTCGCATACTTACCAGACAGATGCATGGCATAATAATTTTCGTAATTATTGTCGTTTGAAGGTGCAAAAAAAGTTACTGTGAACGGAACCGAGCAGGATACGAATCTGCAGTTATCAGAGAGCCCCAGCATAAATAACATGTCACGCCTACCTACCAGTGTTTGAGAAAAAAATGCGGTCGCAGGGGTGTAAAATTAAGGGTGAGGCGAAGTTCAGGTCATGTGAAACGCAGCAGAAGCCTGTTACTTTGAATCTGGCGGGTACAAAAACGACGAAATATTTTTTTTACAAATCGTTATTGAAAGATATTGTGAAATAACCGAAAATCAAAGATCGATCTGGTTATAAATACTAAGAAGAATTCCTTGTTTATCTCTTTCAAGTGCAGCCTTTAATTTAAATTTATTTTGTCTTAGTTATTGCAATATTCACCACGAAATGATTCATGTCCCAATTAATTTCAGTATAGCTGGGCCGGTACTCGCTTGCACTTTGTCGGAATTTAATCATTTTACATGCAAATTAAGGGTGTATGTATATCTATGCCCGGGACGTTCGCGGCTGTGTATTTAAACAAACGCGTTGAATAACTTAATAAGAGCTTTTCTTTATGTGGAATAGTTAACAAGTATTTCACTGGGCGCTTTTGATATAATAGTTCGTATGTAATTTATAATTAACGTAATGTAATTTGAATGAATAGCAATTTACGTGCACAAAAAACAATTTGAATATTTTTTTATAAACATGAGCCTAAGGCAAACAACTTTTTACTTTATTAATAAAATTTTAAACTCTTTTTATAATATCTACATTATTTGTTATTTGTTCGAAGATAAAGATAAAGATTGGAGACTAATTTCGCATTAAACGTGTATAACAAAAGTTTTCGGAAAAATGTTCTCGAGCAATATCGAAATATCGAGTTTATTCTAATCAATTATTTAGCAACTTATTCTTTAATTTACAAACAGCAGAAAACAATTTAAATAAAACTTAGAGGTTCCTTGTCTTCAATGCTACGTAGTTTTTGCTTGATGTTATGCAACATATGCTGGATGGTGAGACACTAATAAACATGTTTCTTTTTAATTTAAAACCATAAACGAAGCATTTTTATAAGTTTCGATGCATGCATTTTTTTTCCTAAAACGTAAAACAAAAACGTTATTCGTCTATTGTAGAAAATCCGTGGACAAAGTATACACTTTTTCGAATATCCAGTTTGTAAGTAGTTGCGATAACACCACACAACAGCATTTCTGTTGCATCCTATATTATTCATGATTTTTAATAAAGTATTGGCTCTCATTGAAGAACTACAATCAGTTTTATTGCAGCAGCTCTAGTTTTTGAAATATCGAGCAAAGATGAAATGAAAATGAAAGATTTTGAAATTTAACATTTTAAATTTAAAGAGATAAAAACTTTCTTTTATAAGATTGGCGAGCGTAAACAGTCTTTTGAGAACTCCTTTGAAGATTCCAACAATAGTCAGCCATCATAAGAATATCCAACGGCTTTGATAACGTCCTTCCATAGTCCGAATCCTGATGGAACCTTTTTCCCTGTTCCTCGCTTAAATCACCTAAATTTTCAGGAAAGCGGCCTAGATGATTATGGAGGAAGTGAACCTTGATACTCATATTGCAACCAAGCTGCTGGTAACATATCTTTAACCAGCTGGGAATAGTTTTCTGCCTTATTATTTCCGAGAAAGTTATTGATCACTGAAGCAAAGGAATTTCAAGCGTTTTTCTCAACATTGTTCATAGAAATTGTAAAATTCGAATGTTTTAAAAACTTCCTGATCCGTGGACCATCAAAAATACCAGCTTTCAACTTCTCAAAACTTAAACTTGGGAATTTCCTTGAAATATATTTTAAACATTCCCCATTTTTATTCAAAGCCTTGACATATTGTTTCGTTAATCCTAGCTTGATATGGAGGGGAGGCATTATACTGCGATCTCTTGCTACTAACGAAGCATTAACAATATTATGCTTAAGAGGAATCAAAGCTTCTCTTACAGGCCAGTCTTTCCTAGTCCAATGTTCATTATTAGCCCTACTATCCCATAAGCAGATACTTTCTGTACCAGCTTTGTTAATCCAAAAGTAAATTGACCATTTTCAAGTCAACACATATCAACCATATATGTTCATCGTATTTAATTTTGTTCAGGACTAAGGAAATAGTAGGATATTGTTCCTTCACTTTTGTGGAATGCGCAATGGGCAAATAACCAAGCTTATTACCCTTACTTAGAAGAGCACATTTAAAACTGCGCTTGGAAGAATCTATAAAAAGGCGCCAGTCGCTAGGATCGTACTCTTCTAAACCCATTGCAGTCATTAGACCTCGAATATCACTGCAAAATACGAAATCATCCTTTTCAGAATAAAAAAGGAAGTAAATCTTTTTCTCTAGTGCGGTAATATGAAACTTTTGTGTCACTTGTCAAGAGATTTTTCTGTTTCAATCGTGAATCTAGTAATTTTGACAGATTAAGGTCTCTTAAATCACTAAGCTCGTTTTAGTTGGATGGTTTTGGTAAATTTAGGGAATCTTCCGGATCTTCATTTTCAAAAGTCTCTATGTCTTGATTACAATCTTCGTCTTTCAGTCTTTTGGGAGTTGATGGTAGAGGTACGGAATTTTTATTTATATTTACATTTCTTCTTCTTCAATTTCAAGAATCTCTACGTCTTGACTACAATCTTCGTCTTTCAGTCTCTTAGGAGTTGAAGGTAGAGGTACGGAATTTTGATTTATATTTACACCAGCGTCTTGATACTAATGGCACGTTAATGGATAGGTCCACTGTGAATGATTTTTCCGATTAATATCACTAACATTCGCAACACAAAAATAGCAATCGTCATGGTGGTTAGACGGTTCACGCCATGCCATTGGCGTAAGGAATTTAAAATAGCTCATTTTTTTAGTTGCCCATAAGCGCAAAGATTCAACATACATTTTACATACACTAAGTCTTGTTTTGTGTCTCTTGGGGAAATCCAAAGTACTCCAAACAAGTTTAGACGGTTTTCTTTAAACATGTATTCACCACAAATGAACGAAACATATTCACACACCTTCTCCGAGTCGACGCCAAATCGGTAGAGTGTCAGAAACTCACTAATTGAAATGTAGTTGATAGAAATATTAAAATAGCTTCCAAAAAAGTTTTATTTCGATGTCTCATTAATTCGAGCTGACTGAGGATGTTTTTGGATGCAGCACCTTCTGTTTATTCAAAATCAACATAAGCAGCTCGTCCAACGTTGAAACGATCAATTTTGTTGTACGGTGTAATAGTTGTTTGACAAGCACGGCATGATAAATAAGAATGTAGACAATATTAAATATTTGTTTCCAATGGCAAATGGATGATATAATTTAGTATTAAATTACAAAGAAATTTTTTTTGTTACAGACGTTATTGATGGGGAAGGGATTTCTGTTATATTTTATGGTTATGAAAAATGAAATGGACGAAATTGGACCAAGTAAAATTTAACTAAAAATAAATTTAGTCTTATTATAACAAATGTTTTTAAAAATATTTTAATATGTTTATTTAATTGTCAATTAATATGTGTATTTCACAATTTTGTTCATAGTAGAAATTAGAGTATGAAAGTGCGTACATGTTTGTGGTGATTCTTGAATAGCTCGACAAAAAAATATTGACGAAAGAAGAGACTTCCTAGAACATGGGAGACATGTTGTGTTTCATTTGAAGAACGCTAGACACAAAACAAATAAAAGTATTAAAATCCGTCGTCCAACTGAATACATACCATTAATCAATTTGAAAAAATTAGGGGTGCACTATAAAAAAGTTTTATATTAACTTCAGTTTAAATCAAATCCTTATTAAATCCATTTTCAGTATTCTCAACAGTAACGCACATACTAATTCTTGAAAGCGGCAAGAGCAAGACCACTAGGCTGTTTGAAAGGTGGAGATCTTACCCGGTATATCATAAGATTTATAAACGCCTTAAGTAAACATTCGTTTTCACAATACAATTATAAAACTTGATAATACACTATTATAACTATATTTACAGTAAACTTCGGAACCGAAAAATGTGTTGTAACCAGTAGTATGTAAAAAAAAACATATTAGCTATGAAAACGTTTATCTAAGGGTTCCAATAAATAAAAATATTTAAAAAAAACCTCCTTATAAGAAGGAAAATAAGTTTTTTTTTTTTATAGCGAACGTTAAAGTGTGCTTTGTCCAACTCAAAATGGTCGATAAAACGAAATTTTAACAGCAAGGGTAGATAAAGTAAAACTTTAACAGCAAGGGTAGATAAAGTACTTTAATTTTGTTATTTGAATTAATAAATATTACAACTTAACCATAGCAACAACCCGCACTGGTTACTGGGATCATGATCATACAACGCGATTTTGACATATGATTGCTCTTTTTATTTTTCTGCCAAATTGTTTAAATTTTATCTTTAACGTTCGCTATAAAAAAAGTAGAATGTTACATACGACGGTAAAATTTAATTATCGACTCGTGAAAATTAATTCACTCGTGAATTAAACGTTTTCACTCATCGATAAAAATCAATTTTACTGTCTTGTATAACAAATAACTATTAACATAAAATAGTTAATTTTCAAAAAACTTAATACATCAGTATGATTTAAAAAAGCTAAGGTAGCTTGTGTACTCAAAATGTTTTTCCATAAATAAAAAGGCGTTTAAAATGTCGTCATTTACGTTATGTCTACATTGAAAATACTGAACAACAATTTTAATTGTACTCAGAGCTTGTTGACAAATTGACACTTATGTTACGTTATAACCAGAGTGAATATTTCTTCGTCGGGGATCGAAGATTTGACCGCTATAACCGGAGCATACGTTAAAAGAGAGTGCGTTATATAAGAGAGTGCGTTACCATTGAGGTAAATGCGATTTGACCGGTGATACGCAAACGTGTACGTTAAAGCCCTGGTTCGCTATAACCGGAGTCTACTGTATTTCGTTTACCGCCTATTATTTATTCCCCATGGAAATATCGTTGTTGGGATACAATATTTCATTAATTATTTCTGGATAATGCATAAAAATTTTCCGTTATTTTTTCCAAGTTCTGGAACGTCTCTTCTTTCGTCAGTATCTTTTTGTCAATATATTCAAGAATTATCACCTTTCCGATCATAATCACAAATTAATTTTAAATTTTCAAATACTTTTTGTATTGGTTTTTACTTTCGCCTTTTAATATCATTTTTTTAACATTATGTGAATATTTTATTTCCAAGTTGTTCTTTTTCGAAACAATAGTTTTTCTTTTACTTTTTTTACAAGCCGAAAAAATTCCGAGAAATTGTAATACCTTAACTAACATCCAGTTTCTTGACACGACTATTGCTTAAGGATGCGTTACAGAGAGGAAGTCGTTAATTCGCTTCCTCCTTCTTACGTTTATTTTGAAGCAAAATAATCAGAATTACATTCAGTTTGAAGTTGCAGAGGTACAGGAGGGCACATGCGTCCTTGAGATAAAGTGGAAAAAACAAATAAAATTTACAGCACACGCACCTAAATAAATACATATCACTGAAAAGTAGAGGCTGCCCAGAAATTAAGAGACTGCACTTCAAGAGCAATTTTTTGTTGATATTCATTTCCGAAAATTCATACAATTTTGCTTTGCTAAAATGTTATGAGCGAGTTTATGATATGACATTATCAATTTTTTATGAATGAATGATTCATGTAATAAGCTAATCCAGTATGACAAGGGGGCGGTTTATGATGACAAATATGAACATTTTGCAAAAAGTGTAGGGTCTTGGTATAACTGAAGAATTTTTAATGTTAATCGTATTATTTATATTAGTAGTGTACGGGTTATATAACGAAGATTATATTGTTGAATCAAAAAAAAATTAATGTTGTTCCCACAACCTGCGTACGTTCTTCTTTGCATACAGATCCGCTTATAACAGTAGTGCCACAACGCACGCATGCACACACACACGCACAAAACTACCGCATTGGCAAACTAATTTCGTCCGCATCGGAATTGCGTTGACAATGTGACAGGTGACCCGCGACACGTGTGAAAGTCCACATAATTCGCTTTCAAGGCCGCTTCGTTCGCTTCAATCAGTGTCGCCAGTGTTCGGGTGCCTACCTCTCTTAGCCCTAATCTTCTTCGTCTTAGATTCTCCCCTTGTCTATGGAATCTCGTCTTCCAAAGAAAAAATGCAATTCGTATGTGTACAAAAATGGTCGACCCTGAAATCTCTGTGACGAGAGAACTGTTGATGACAATGATGAACAGGTAGATGTTTATTGTGCGTGAGGCCTGTATGGAACGGCCAGGTATCCAACGAACTATGGCCAAGTAGAACACCTGAAATACCGGTTCACCGCTTTCACCTGAAAATCACATAAAGCACTTGGAATTTCTTTCGTGTGCTTGGTACGTGAAGAAGAACAGAATTACTTTTTTTCTCTTAAATAGGAACTGCTTGGTACGATTTGACACATTTGTTTATCTTTCAATTCCATCGCGAATCGCATTTCTAGTAGTTTATATTAAAACAGAGAGACGTATGCCTAATGTTAAAACGCCCTCCTTAAAATAATAAAATTAACATTCCGGATGCAACAAATAAATTGTATACTTCTTTATGTATGTAAGTAATAAGTATGTATGTAAAAGTTTGGTTATAATATGTGAGAAATTCTATTCCTTTATCATATACCGTCTATTGTCGGTAAGTAGAACATCGACATAAAAATTAAAAACAAAATTGGACTAAAATTGGTATTAGTAGAACTCCTAAATTCACTAAAAATTATTGTTGCCTCTTGCTGAGTTTTTTTTCTGATAAGACTCATGATAAAACATTACTTCCATTTTATTCTGTTATCAATATACAACCTATTTATTGTAGGTTGTCAATATTACTGACATATTTTTTAAAATTTGTATTTACATTTTAATTTAACATTATTAATGAAACATCAAAATACTCTTTGGTGATTGAAGTTTTACGTTTAAAAATCGTTTTTTTAAAGGTTGGTTAATTTTATTTAATTTTTTTTTTATATCTCATTATGATTTTTATTTTATTTTATTTGTTTCATTAATTAAAGTTTCTTATTTCTCAGAAATTCTGAAATTAATAATAGATTTGATGATATATTAATTAGAAATACAATTAATCCTAAACAGCTTTTGAGTTAAATTGTAAATATTTTTGATAAAGCATGCGACAATTCAAATACGTAACTATGTAGTTCAAAAAGTAAAACGCATTTCCTTGTGAATCATGTTTGTTTTGTTTACATCCACATTGTTTTCAAAGGCCAATTTGTTTTTAAAGACCAAATAAGGAAAGGCAAAATTTTTCGTAGTGACTTTCAAAATGTATTAATAAACTCAGATTTCGAGAATAACTCGTGTCTGCTGTCCGATTTTTATTTAAATTTATGAATCGAGAATCCAAATGTACTCGGAGTATAAGTGGCCGAACGCCAATGAGTTCAAAAGACTGACTCTATATTTAGCCCTCACAGACTCTATTTCAGCAAATATACACAAATTGTATGTCGTGTTTTACAATCTCAGCAGACAAAGACTGTTTGTAGCCGCCGTCGCTGCGTATTTGTTTGCAAATTACGTCGTCCTGAGTTTTAAGCAAGACGAATTTACTTCGCAGGACTTTGGCTTTATTCTGAATTGGTTCGTAGTATAAAAAGAAAGAAAATTCCAAAAATTCGAGAGTGCTGACTAAAGCCACGTGTTTCACTTTATCAAGGATGGATGTATAAATTTAGATCGCTCGCAGTTAATATGCGGAATACAATGGGGACGGAAATAAGTTTGGATACGTAGGTAATGTTAAATTTAAAATGTGCGTATTTTCATTGTTTTTCCGACGTGTATGTGTGTTTTGAAATTCAACGAGCCTGAACAGACAGAATAATCTACACGTGCAGAGAAGCGTATTCATTCCTAATCAATACATGAAAATACATAAATAATGTATTTTATTTTATGATGTAAATCTCTTTAGAATTTATTTTAATCCAAAGAAAAATTATTCATTTGATTTAATTAAATATAAGAATTTTTGTTTAAATACTTTAAAATACGCACATAAAATAGTATTCATATCTAAGCGTTTTATAAATGTGCATATCTTTAAAAATAAAATTTAGAAGGCAACAGGAATTTCCCAGAGATGAAGGTGCTTTTAGAATTTTTGAACTTAAAGAAAGTGGTATTCCTTGGGAACCCTTCTTAATTATTTCTACGCGTGTTACGAAATTCAAAAGCTTCTCAAGAAACTTCAGAAACAATGCTTAAATTTCAAATTTGAACTACAGTGTGTTTATAAAGTTCAAATTTCGTAATTCCATGTTGCAGGAAATTTCACATTTTTGAATTTAATTTGTAGAAAACAAAGCAAGCATATTTTGAGACATTCTGAATTTCGTGACTCCAATTTGAGTATGGTTTCTGAGATTTTCAAGAAGGAAGGGCTAGGGTTAGGAGTAAATGACTGAAGCTGAATTTATGGAGAATAGAAAACACGGTTAATATTTTCTAGAATTTTATTTTAGATATGCTCGAAGTAATTCCCTTCAGCAATCATACATTTAACCATCCTTTCTTTGCACTGTTCAAAAGCCCCCAACCAATCATCTTTCAGAATACCTTCGAAATAAGCGTGAACTGCGGCATCAATCTCTTCTTCTGACGAAAATCATCTACCCTTCAAATTTTTTTTAAGTCCAAAAGTAGCCAAAAGTCGCACACTGCTAAATTAGGTGAATACAGCGGATATTCAGCCAAAAACTGGAGAGTTAAGGCTGCCGTATGGGACGATGCGTTATCATGGTGCAGCATATTTCGCTTGTCTGGCACTCTATTAAACATGTCAGGCAAACATTTTTGTGTATCATTTAGCTGTAACTGTCTTTTATCCATCTAGCTTAATTGCTTTTACTAGGCCCGTACGTCTGGAGAATACCGCCTACGTAACTTTTTTCATAGCTCGCTGCTTCTTGGTCATTGTTGGAGTTTCCGCACTTTCGTGAACCCATACACGACTCTCTTGGCGGGTAGGTACGTCGAAAAAGGAAATGTAAATTTCGTCACCGGTCACTATTTTGGAAAAGTTTGATGTCCACCATAATTTAAGAAGTCAGAAAGGTGACGCGGCACAAAAAGACCACTTTTTTTAAATGCAGGTGATCGTGTATGATTGTTCTAACAGCTGAGGATCCAATCTTGAGTTGTTGCTCTATTACTGCCTAAGTGGCTTTATTGTCCCCTTCAATTAATTTTTTAACAGCAGCAATTTTTTTTGTCAGTAACTAGCCGTAAGAGGACGTCCTGGTCCTTTTTGATGTTGAACAGAATTTCTTTCGTGTTCAAATTCCATATACCATCGGTTGATTATTGATTTCATTTTTTTACTTGTAATATCACTTTAAACAATTAGTAATTTGGGTTCTAACAAACGTAACTTGAACAACTAAACTTCAATGACAGATAAAGAGTGGCTCTAAATAACACTGTATGTTTTGTTTTCACGGCTTACTAGATTTTCTTATTCTCAATAAATTCTGCTTTACCCTCTTATTCCCGTGAAGATGTAAGGAAATAAATTAGTTTTTGTTATTTTCTGAGAAAAGAAAGAGATAAGAGAAATAAATATTGAGGATAAAAAGGCAACAATACATCAATATCTAGATAGATAGAACACATTCTATTTTTTTCAGATAACTGATTCTGATCGATTTAAATTATTTAAGAAGTTTAACCAAATCTACAAGAAATAGCGAAAGTCTAAAGCAGACATAAACCTTAGACACTTTTATAAAAAGAATCATCTTCCTATCTTCCCCTTCTTTGAATGAGGGAAACCCAATCATATATTATTCGCTCGTAATGAAATTTCTTCAGATTGGGGATTTGTATGAATACAATGATTTTTGGAATTTGTAAATCAAATATTATGTGATTTATATTCAGTTCAAAATAATCAATATTTGAAATTTTATGTTCCTTAAAAGTCATCGCTAATTCCAAATATAAATACATTATATTAAGAATAATTAAAAAAATTGTTATGAATTTTAGAACGTAAGGCATTTAATTCAACTATTCGGTGACAGAACCAGTCAGAGAATGAAAGTTTGATATATCCTGAACTTTCAAAACTTATTGATTTTTTTTCTATTTAAAATTCTCCTTTTTTGAATTTTTCCAAATTTTCAACTGGCACATGCATTTATCGCCTGATACTAATATTAATTTTTGTTTGTCATTATGAAACCAGCACGTTACATCATCGAAAATTGTAATATCTTTAATGAAGAGTGTTTATATCTGATGATTACTTACAATTAGTATCAAATGGTGAAATGCCAATTTTTATTAAGTTTTGACAACCTTAACTCACTTGTTCTGTTTATTCCTTTCTTAAGGAGTAACAGTTAAGCAATTTAAGGCAATCAGATTCTTCAGTAGTCAATGCGGACGCGAATTTTATTGGGAGATGAAGAAACTATAACCGACTACATTGATATCTGACACATCCTGCATCTCATTAGTATTTTAAGTCTCAATTATCGTAATGATTACAATAACAAATGAAGGTTAATTAAAATGCTCTGATTACAGTATCTGAAAGTCAATTGTAGTGATGTAGTCAATTGTAGTGATTGTAGTCAATTGTACAATGATGAATGCAAATGTTACTTAAAACGTTGATGAGATGGCTCTGATTGGAGGACTGAGAAACAGTCAGTCAAATTTAAACAACTAACGAATGTTAATGAAACCCAATCAAGCTGAAGTACTTCTTTAGAGGAATCTAAAAACTAATTTGTTTATTGGTAACTGAAGTGAAAAATTATTTAGTCGATTTATGTATTTAGTGAACACTTAATATTACAAATTTTATTTTATTAGTTTACACAAATAACAAATTCGGCATGATGTAACTGTAAAAATAAAAAGGATTTTTAACAATCCGTTTTAATCAGAGTCCGTCTCATTCGGTGTTAACCTAATTCTACATACGTCAGTTACTCGAACATATATCATGATCTCCAGCTGTCCGTTAAATTGATACTAACATAAACGAATATTATTGTGTAGTTTTAGAACATGACATTCGACGACAGATACGGGCAGTTGTTACATTTATGTAGGTAATTACTAACTACGTCTACATACTAGCTAAAGATGCCTTGTCGAGCCTACCACTATTTTTAACGCCTTTTATTTAAAGAATCGTAAACCGAAATGTCCTATAAAGATAATTTCATTTACAATGAGAGCAAGTCGACACGGATGTACGGGGAAATCTGGGCTAATAAAAAACTTACTTAATCCGTGCGCTCTTTGTTTTCAATGGTGGCTTTTTAGTAGTCAAATCGTTGCCTCCTTCTCCGTCCTGCATTTCCGCTGGGTCTGGTTCGACGTTCTTCCACCGCCTGACACACGAGAGCTTCCGTTCCAGCTGCTTTACTTGTTTCAAGAAAACACGTTTTTATTTATACACTCTTTCAAACAAAACCAACCACACACAAAGATTACAAAACCGGACTGTCCTCTGATGATATTATTTTATCGTTTAGAATTATTGGCATTAAATAAATTTCCAATTTTTTTTGCCAGTCATCAGCGGCGAGAAATATTACTCTTGTTTCTTCCTTCTTACATGTATAGTCAGAACTAAAAGCAGTGACAATTATAAAAGTGTAGTCTTATCTATTTTGATAACCATAACACACAGGTGGCCAAGCAAACATTATAGTGGTCAGAAGTGATTTATTAAGAAGACATTACTTTTAATTTTGACTGTATTTAGTGTTGCTGAATTTCATATAAATACGTAAACAGGTAAAGTAGAGCTGTTCCAAACAAATATGATTATTTTCATTAAAAGTTTTCTTTCAGCTTTTAGTTAATTTGAATTAAAAGTGCGATAAATTGAATACTGAAAACCAATTTGTCAGAGATAATCGTATAAACATTTATTAAATACGGGTTAATACTGAAACAATTAATGTCAAAGAACAAAACAAAAATTATTAACTACTTCCAAATTTTTGTTTATTTTTGTTCCAATAACTTAGTAATTTGTTTATAAATTACTAAATCCAAAGTCCAAAGATTTTTTAGTTTATAAAAGAAAATACGAAAGTACATGATTAAGATAAAAAGAAATGCAAAGAAAAAATGCCTGTAACTGTCCTCAGAAATATTTAAAGCTCTCAAGTGAGAAAATTTTAAAATAATGTTGATCATACTAAAACAAAAATAATTTTTTTAAATCATTAAAAAAGCATTAAAAAAAGAAGAATTGTTGCAACACATTAGTTGAATAAATTTTATTGAATTTTTATTAATTCAGATCTACTGATTAAAGGATAAATTAATTAAATTAATAATATCTATAATAAAAGTATAACGACTATGATAGAACGTAGCAGGTTTTTCTTAAGTGTATTAAAATGTATACTCCCTGTTTAATAAGAAGGTAAAATAGTAGATATGATTTTCTTTACAGGATATTAATTACTAGCTTCTTACAAAAGCCTTAATTCAATGTTACAGATTTATAAATAGCACTGTATATGCAACAGTATTTAAGCCATGTTTACTGAAGAGAAAATTTAAATAAGACATAATAGTCATAAAAATAAGAGTATTGGAAACAAAAAGGAGTACTGAGAAAAACAGAAAGAGTTCCAACAAGCCGGAGAAGAATTGTAAAGGTCAGAAAAGAAAGCAATTGGTGGAAGAGATTTTTAGTGAAAGCAGAAAAGTTTTTCTTATTTCTTCCAATGTCATTTGCACAACCTAAATGACATTGGAAGAAATAAGAAAAAGACGAAAAAATATGAGTTCGAGAATAGACTAAGAACAAGAAGAAGAAAGAAGAGAAGTCTTGCAAAACAAAAAAGATACCTCGACACCTATGTTGATATTTACGTGATTTTACTACTTTCTTACTGCATTCTAAATAATAAAGCCAAACGAATCTTGGCTTTTTAGATTTTAACGACTTGTCCATTTTATGACTATGCTATATGCAGCACATCTATACCTATTACTTATTAAAATTTTAATTGAAGGCAGTAATTTAATTTTATAGTAATCTTATATCGCCTAATCTAAAATTTATGCGAGATACTCGTTAGTGCAGGAAAACCTATCGACGGCTTTCCGCTGACCTTACAACATAAAACTAACAAATCGTAATATTATGCGGTCACCAAACGGAAACGGCATACATCACTGGAAAGCTAGTCAGCTTTAGAGTCCGTTCAAAAAAAAAAATTCTAGCGGAACAAAGAAATCATCGCCGGCCTTGAACCTACCTTGTCCAGTTCCACCTTGGATCCGTACCAAGTTCAACATCCTGGACAACGTCGACTCCTAAAAATAAATCTATTGAAGCACTTACTTGCGATTATTCAGGAAAGCATCACGTGCATTATTAATACACACATTTTCGATCGTTTGGACTTGTATACAGTGCAATTTACAGTTTTTTTTTAATGGGACGGCCTTGAGAAAATGGTCTATTCAAAAACGGATTCATTATGTGTGTTACCTTGCCTTACCTTGCTGGTTAAACATAATTCATAATTTTTTGTTTTGGCCTTTGCCTAACTGTCTGTAAAACGTGTCGCAAATTGTTATCTAATTATTGTTATTGTTGCTACGAAAACTAAAAAAGAATGATGATAAGTAAGGACAAATTTAATCATAATTGTATATCAACTCATTATTGTGAACAGAAAGGAGACGTGTGGTTGTACATTTTGTGGTCATTAAAATAATGAGACATCTATTTGAAATTCAGTTGTGAGAATTTCATAGGCAGCTGTCACTAGTTAACGTACTTTCACTGTTTTTTTAATGAATTCTAATAATCGTACATCGATGATTTTAACTGCTGCCTATCCGTCATACGTATGCATATCTTTAACCTTCACAGAAAATCATTTCGTTATTTTAGTTATTCCACAGATATCTGGTAAAGTTATGAAATATTTTTGCCGTCAATAAATTACTCATTATTTTGTATTTCTGTCTTTTAAGTGTACCCTGAGTTGTTTGAAGTTAGTTTTCATTTATCCGTTTGTATTGATTGCGATAAACTGATTAATGAAAAGCGACTATTAAGAATGTGTTCTGTAATTTTCGAAACAAGAAATATACAAATTCTGTGGTATTATGTCCATGGTATATACATGATGTCTCACAAAAAAACTGTTCCTAACTTTCATAAGTAGTAGAGGGCATGTAATTAAGCAACTTTTACTAATAATGTTGTGTCCGAAGATGTTTCCATGGCAAGTTGTAACAAAATAAAGAAAATGAGGACTAGAAATAATCTCGATGTAAGAAGTAACTTTTCTACTTATTTGTAATAGCAACAAAATTTTGATTAATTTCAATTTATTAAGAAAATTTCAAAAAATAGAAGAAATGTTCAAAATTAAGGCTACTATTTTAGATGGATAAGTTTTAATGACGAATTCTTCGAGATATCTGAGGGCGATACCAAATGCTAAACTGGTGTTATTAGAACACAATGCAAAATTTTCTGATAAAGCCTTGAACCAGAAATGTGAAAAATGGTCTTCAATATTCTTGTGTATGCAACAGTTAAGAGCACATTTGATAATTTGATTTTTTAATATTTTTTATGGTTTTAAATGACTAACTAACTACTCGCAAGACTTAAATACCAAACGCCCATTTACCGCTTCACATCTTGAACAAACTTAAGAAAATGAAAATTCTTTTTTTCGAAGTATTATGCTCCAGAAAATTTTGTTTGAGTGCCAACAGACATATTCTGTAAAAACTTAACGGATCCCACTAAAATTTTATTTAATATGTCCAACAATTCCAATTCCAATTTATAACATTTTTTAATTTTCGTATGTTAAATACTTACCATTTTTAACCATACTAAGAATTGCCCACCGGATCTGCCCTGCTTATAACATGTGTACAAAAAGTTTTCCCATCTAGTGTTGCTCTCATTTTTTCGCATGTTCACGTATCTTCCTTACTTGATCCTTACCCTAAACAGACAAGTAAGCAAACAACTTGTAAAAAATTGTTTTATTGATTTGATTTTACAATGGTTTTCACATTGGAAGAAAAATCTTTTACGGTTGAATCCTACTTTCGAAACACCCAAAAAATCAATGACGAATGGACCTATTCTATTCCTGATTGTATTGCAGAATTTCCAGAAACTATATTTCTGTACCACAAATTTGTTAATCAATTTCAGTAGTGTGTAGGACTATTCAGAGAAACTGGCAGTGTGCCTAGAAAACAGGTATCAGGTAGGCCTAAAATTAGAAATGATGAGGTAGTTGAAAATGTAGGATAAATTTTGACTGATGCTCCTCGCACATCCATCCGTCACCTGTCACAACAAGTTGATCTTTCTGTCTGGATCTGCAAAACTATTCTAAGAAAGGACTTGCAAATGTTATCTTATCGTTTGACTGCTGTGCATGAATTGCTTCCAGTAGATTTTAAACCAAGGCGAAAATACTGTTACTGGTTTTTAAACAATATTGAGAATGTCGATTTGTTGGACAAAACTTTCTTTTCCGATGAGATCTGATTCTATTTAACAGGATACATTATTTCCCAAAATATGAGAATCTATGGTACCGAAAACCCTCATATTTCCAATAAAGCCCCACTCGATCCACAAAAAATAGGTTTAAGTCGGAGAAGATTGATAGATCCAATATTTTTTAGTGGCACACTAACAGCATTTAGATATCGGGAAGAGATTTTGCATCCATTTATTAATCAACTGCATAATGACGAGTTGCAATTTAGATATTTCCAGCAGGATGGTGCAATGGCCCATGCTCGCGATCTTGCGAACTCCTTTGGATTTCCTTGTTTGGCCCTACTTGAAAAATTCCATATTTAAAACGTCTGTTAATGATTTACATAAACTTATCCAAAGAATCATCGAAACGTGTGATGAAATAAACAATTCTCCCCACATTTTGCAAAATGTTATTAATGGATGTCGCAGAAGAGTTAGAAAATGCCTCGAAGAAGACGAAGGCCATTTTCAACATCTGTTGTGAATTCACGTTCAACGTTATTTTCAATGTTTTATTTTGTTTGGTTTCAAATACGTAATAAATCGTAATTGTTGGTTATGACCTTATGTCAGGGTTAAATGTCACTTTGGCGTTTACTGATCAAGTAAGGAACATACGTGAACATGCGAAAAAATAAAAGTATGGATGGAAAAACTTTTTGTACTCATGTTATTTGATTATCGAACATGCACAAACTATTGGCGCAAAAAGTTTAAAAAAAATCAATGATCAGTACGGTGCGAACTTTATGACGGTCAGTGTATAGTACGTAAGCTAAGAGCTACTGCAGATGCGACCTTAGTGAAGATATATATTAATAACAGTGTTCATATCTAGTCACTAACTAAAATTTGATCTTTTATAGAACTTTTAGTTATGTTTTTATCTGTCTTTTGATCTAATATTCGGTATTTACATTTACATCCAACCAGGAGAATAATTTTTAATTTTTTTCTGTGTAATTTTAATTACGATTGTTTACAATTACTCCATGTATTTTTCTACATCTCTCATTGCGCAATATTCTCTTTCTTTTTGTCATTCAGATTCCTATAACCATTGCTATTTACTGATATGTTCATTATTTCGTCACAAAATTTAGCTTTCCTAGCTACTCTCTCAACTTCATTTGGTGAGCATAAAAAATGCAAATATCAAGCTCTTCCTTATACTCCAATTTAAACTGACCTTCAAAATTCTTTCTTTAACATAATCCCGTTCAGATATTTTTTCTCTCGTTTTGTGTAAAGCAGCCAAATCTGGCATGTACCCACACCTTCTGAGAGGAATCTTACGATCTTTGTTTAAGCCAAACAGTTCAAAGTCTTCTTTACCCGTAGCTTGTTTGTATTTTGACTGGATACTTTCGGCATTTTATCTATTTTTTTAACAGCTATTTACCTGACAGATATCATTTGTGGCAATTGCTGGAACTACGGGAAGAAAGTTGCATTCAAAATAAATTTATTACGGAACTTTAGAAGAAAAGTTTGCGTGAAATTCTGTATGTGCAATAATAAACGATTGTACGTTAATTTTGTTTTCTAAGAAACACAACTATGTATGATATTGTCAGTATTGTTTATTGTATTTCTATTGTTTTAACCCAATTTTTTCTATTGTTTCAGGGCAGTCACAGATCCGCGGGATGGTAGAAGAGTGGCGCTAAAAAAATTACCAAATGTGTTCCTGTCCCTAGTTTCCTCCAAGAGGGTGTTTAGAGAATTGAAAATGCTTTGTTTCTTCAAACACGAAAACGTGAGTATTCTAACTCCACGATCGATAAATTAATCCCGATAATTGCGGACGGAATGTTGCAAGTTTACTGGTGGCAAATTAATAGAGGTCGTAATTTGAACTACCTCTTACTCTCATACTTATTAAGAAACCATAAGATATTATACAAGCCATAAAAGTTACCTATTTCGCTCGCGTTTAAGAAAAAAACTTTTGAAAATATTTTCTATTAATAGAAGCCGCAAGTCGAATTACTTTGTATTCTCGCCTTTCGTAATAAATTGCAAAGAAATGATGAAAGCCTTTCAAATTGTAAGTTTTACAGAAGTTCAAAGAGATCTCTGTTCTATGTGGTGTTATTTTTGCGGCATTAATTTTTAAAATATCGTTTACTGTTTCAGGTATTGTCAGCTCTAGACATTCTTCAACCACCTCATCTAGATTTCTTCCAAGAAATGTATCCTTTATATTTTTATTAAATTAAAAAATGTAGGTTTTGCAACCGCGTAAGTACATATCTGTTCTTGAATTTGCATTTACATCTGCGTTTTTAATTTTTTTGTATAAAGTCAGAATATTTAAATCTATGTATACAAAAACAACTTTTTTCATTATTTTTGCACATTTTAATCACGTTCTCCATTGTTAGTAAGCGCGCTGACTCACGGGAAAAGATCCAATGAACGGTAAAAAATATTTAATCTGAATTATAATTGTAATAAATGAGAATCGAGCGAGTATAAAAACCTCTGATTTTATTGAAAAGAATTCCGGTCATAACCCATTCGCTTCACAAAGCCTTAATGACTGACTTGTCAAGAATACCGTTGATATTAAAAGTGCTGCACTCAGATCCGCACTTAAAAAAAAAGAATCATAATAATAAATTCTTCAAGTGTTCACATAAACTCAAAAGAAATTCGTTTCTACTTCCCTCTCAAACTCGTTCCTGTTGGCCGTAGCCCCGACACTATTCTCATCGCTCTTCATCACTCATAAGAATTTCCGGTGAGGTGAACCCGGAGTCAGCAGACGTTAAAAATAAATTCTTTCTTCGATCGTTAGTGCGAATGCATCATCGAAACGATAGCCGACCGACTATTCATATTTAATGTTAACTAACCCTTATTTGGAGAGTTAACCTCCGGGGTTAAAAGCGCGAGTTTCGTAATTTACAACTTCCGTTAGGATTTAATTGGCTGTTATTAAGTCGAATAGGACTTGCAGTTCGTTCACTTCGTACTACATAAGTTAGGTGTAAACAAACAAAGCGACCGATTTGCATAATGCAAATTCATTCCCTTTAATTGCAAATGTAAGATGAAAATTTTCTTTTTTTTTATTAGATTCGAATCTTTATTCTTACGTTTTCGTTTCTCTTTGTGCTTCAATTTTTTTTGTGCCACTTCCATCTTTCGTGAGTGAAAGTTAATGGCATGACTCATTCAAAAAAGAAATGCTTCATTCTTAAAAAAAGATTTTTCTTATAAGGGTTTCTTATTAGGCAATGATTCTTTCAATTATTATAACTATATTTCATTTTAGAAAATAGATGATCTTCGAGAATTTATTATTGAAGTAGAATTCACAGAGACTACTTTTTAATATTGTTGATCAATGAAATATGTATTAAAGGCATGTCGTTGCTTTTTCTGAATGTATCAGATCCGTTGAGAATTATCACTTATTAATTTTAAATTTAATTTCAAATTAATAATCTTATGACTTGTGTATCTTTTATATTATCGTTAAGTCAAAAACAAATTGCGTCATAATCAAGGAATTCGTTAAATAAATTTATTTGTAAGCTTTTGTTTCACTGTCTTGCCATCAATTTTAATTGAGTAACATCTATCATTTTCTTATATTTCAGCGTATTTCTTTTTTTTAATATTACTTTAAAATATTAATTATTATTAATCAATTAATTAATTATCATTTTGTTTGTATCTATCTTTCCAACGTGGAATTCGTAAGTTAATATATTTTGTGAACCGTGGTTTGATATAAACTAAAAAAAAATATTAAATTCATTAACAAATAGTTTAGGTGTTAATATAACTACCCTGAGACAGACATTATGTCTGCAGGTGGCAAAATCCTTTAAAACTTTTCTTCCCTATTTTGTTCAAACTTCTCTAGTTTGTTCTAAAAATTTTGTTGCAAGTCGCTTTTGATTGTAGTGGATTCCTCCAGCATCCTCCGTACAGCTGTTTCGGCCCTATTTGAGTCCTCGTCAGCAGAAGCAAAGCTCGAGAATTCTACTGCAAACCATACCGACCTGATCTAGTTATTCGCAAATGCGATGTAATAGCAATGAAAAGTGCATAACTTTCATTTTGCTTTGACAATACGCATGTCTTGTATGGGATGACTTATTAAGTAGCAAGCTGGCAGCAATTTGTCAATCCTAATGCAATATTAGATCAAAAAGCGATCGCAGGATGTCACAATCTAAACTTTTCATTTCTACTTTGTTCATTATTGTCTGCTACACAAAAATCAATTTGATATGGAACCTATAAAAGTGTAAAATCAATTTAGCTCATTGTTTTTGAACAACGCAAATCAAACAAAACAAAAACTTGAGCCGATGTCTTTAAGGTAAAAATATGTATAACGTGTTTCCCTTTCTTTTTCGTATTTTCCAACATCCACGAGGATTTATTTCGAAGCACACTGTTTACACACGTAAGTTATTTCCGTCGTTCCAAATAATTTCGGGATGGCGTTCGCAGTTCAAAATCGCGCTTCGGTGCTTTACCGGATTTGTTTTCGCCTTTCCGGAAAAGAATTCGCCCGAATAATTACTTGGACGTCTAAATTTAATTCGTCCTCTCGTTCTCGGAGTAAACAGAACGCCCGTCCGAGTTCACTACACCTATCGCTACATTTCGTCGACTTTTATTAGGTACAATATTTGCTTTGATGTGGGCACGGAAAAGATTTATCGCTTTCTTTCATGAAACGTGGAAAGGAAAAGCATATTTCGAGGAAATAGATACCTCGCTTAAACATACCGCACCACAAACTATCAGATATCATATCATATTATCGCTGGTATTAATGTTTTATTATCTTCCTGGCTGTAATTAAGTTTGTTCGAATTTGTGTAACGTTCAGAAATAAAATGAGCAGGAAACCACGCCGACATTCAATTACATGCGTTCGCATTACAATTGTGCTTGACCTTGAAATGATGTAACCATAAAACAGTACTTATCCCGCGATACATATGTAGATGTGTTGCTCAATTCCTTGAAATGCACAATTAAGCAAATCTATCCTCTGCGAGTGAATGTGTTTATTGTTAATCTTGTATTTACGTTGTATTACATCATTTTGATCGTCAGAGTGTAAAATATCTTCCCGTTCATGTATTCTTTTATAAAATTTAAAAAATCATCAGCAAAATCAGTTTGTCGTCCAGATGGTGTATTCAGTGTATGTGGGAAAATGTGATTTATGTATCCAATTTTTGTACTTATTCATTAACAAATCCAATTGTTGCCTAGAAGACATGATGACTATTTTGAAGTGCGAACACAATATTTTCAACAAACAAATATTTCGTCCCTAATTGCAACCTCATCAGTAGAAGAGTGGCTCGAGACCCCATCGCAATCCGAACGATAAGACTTTCTTACTTTCAATCGATAGCCTTTTATTATATTATATATATTTATTTTGTCTTTATTGCTCCAAAAATGTTATCAATTTATTATTCACACTGATTCTGAGTATTTGCCTTTCTCTACTAAACAAGAGAGCATTCTATTTTTTTTGTTTTATTTGTATTTCTAACTATTCTGTCATGTCATGGCTTTTTCACTAATTCCCTTATTTTTAAATTCTTAAGGCCTTCACCTTTCAGAGAACTATTTTTTTATTATTAAATTAATTACCTGCACCACAGAATGCTAATGAAAAAGACTAATTGCAAATTTAAACATTATTTAATTACCCGAATCCCACATGTATTGCAAAATTCCGCAAATATGATAAGTATACCGGCTTTCGTGACTCGTATCCAACATGTTGTGCAGACTCACAGCTGTTTGATAGGTTTGCTGAACCTCCTCCATATGGTAAGGGTGCTGCTCTTATAAGGAGGGAAGGGAGATTGTAGTAACTAGGGTGTTACGTTAATGCACACGTGTCCTCAAAACTAAAAAAATGCGATTAGGTACAACGATATTTAAACAGATGAGTAATCTATTTTTAATGATTATATACAGCTTAAAAATAATTTAGCCAAATTCGATTCTTTATGACGAAATGTTTAACTTTGGATTAGTTATGCAAACACGACGCTCAAACAGTTTTCAACTTTTGACTTAAACCCGTCTGAATAAACAAATTTAGTTTGTCGCAGTAAAATTTGAAGCTCGGCGATTTAATAGCCTTAGGTTTAATCCACACAGGATAGGAAATTTTATGGCGGAAGACTTTGCCTAGGCAATCTCATCCGTTCGTTACGAGAGAGTGATTTAAGCAAAAGCAAAAAAAAGAAACGTGAAACGGAAGGACGCGAGTGGGTCGAATTAAGGCTCGTTCCCGTTCATATCGTTATTAATTACGTTTACGTACGTATTCTACTCCAAACGAAGTTACAAAAGCGCACTTTCTCACACACACGCAAGGCTCACACCCACCTGGAAGGAAGGTGGAAGTTGCTAAATTTTAATACACCTCGTTTATATTTAATTTGAATTTAAGAGAGATTTTTTTTAACGTTAAAAGTTAATAATCCTACGCTCGTCGGTATCTTCTCTTTGGTTTTATTTTATTTTAACATCATCGGAGTTTGTTTAAATAATCAAGTTTAGTGAAACATCAGCCATATACAAATGCTCTTTTAGAATTATCGTTCTTGCATATGTTCCTTTTTGATAATGTGGTTGACAAGAAGAACAAGAAGAACAAGAACAATTATTTGCAAATATTCACTTCAGTGCTTCGTTGCACAATCTTGTACGAATTAATTTATCTTAAAGACCTTATATGTATGAACAGTCTAGAATAAATTTATAGATGCACGCCCATCCGCCCCAATTGATTTATTGTTGCTTAACAGCGTCAAATTGGCAGTAATTCACAGGCGTTAAACATTAATGATTATTGTTAATTACAAAGGACGAAATCAATTAGTCGCTACGTGTAACTGGATTTTAATTGTTTTATCGGAGATTTACGGTCCGTATCAAGAGGTGACTTATTTCATTAACGAAACGTTTCAATTGTCTACTATTTTATTCACTTTTCTTAGAGTTCAGCAGTAGTATTAGATATATTACGAATTTAGGGTTCGACGAAACAATCGAGTACTAAATTAATAATATTTTATTTTAATTGTCCACAATCGCTTAACACATTAAAAATACTAAATAACGAGTTAAAGCACCTTTTTGTCAAATAGCATTTCTGTTATTTATCGTTTTACGAATTGCACACGTCGCTTGTTGGATAAAAACTAATTAATTCATTTAATGAATTCTCGAACATTCTCACATAAGAAATGCGTATCTTCTGATATAAAATAATTTCTAAAACTGTCTACTATGCTCAGTAAATTTTTATTTGATTTCAATTTTTCTGGCAATTTTATTAAGAAGTTCTGCTAAGTATGTACACTAATGTTCGCTTATTACAAACTCGTTTAAAACGAACCAATTCGAAAAGTACGAACTAAAGCAAGGTGACCATAATGATTCATCACTTATAACGGAACTTCGCTTTTATCGAACATGTTTTGGCAATCCCTTGAGGTTCGTTATAAACGGACATGACTCTATTTTAATAATTTTTCTTTTTAAATTTAAATTACTTACTATATTGCTCATTTATGTACGTACGCCAGATGATAAATGCTACAAATATGTTCATTTTATTGAAGACTAGAATCCAAGAAATACGACCTCCTTGATGTGTCCTGCCTTTTAAGGATATCCAAGCACAAAATATTATTCTGTGGTCTGACCCATTTTATTCTGCTGATTGATTCGAAAT
Organism: Serrognathus titanus; assembly: GCA_039766575.1. Classification (NCBI taxonomy): domain Eukaryota; kingdom Metazoa; phylum Arthropoda; class Insecta; order Coleoptera; family Lucanidae; genus Serrognathus; species Serrognathus titanus. Next base: position 23,333,548 of record CM077913.1, read on the forward strand.
AAATTAAATGTTTATATCTTTACAAAAGATATCAAGATACTACTAGTTATCATTTTTCATATTATTGCTTTTAAAAATATGTGAATAACAAGAGCAAAGAAAGCCTTCATTAAAATTTTGAACCAGATTTCGAACCAAATTGCAAATGGTTCCTCGTTTGTTATTTCTTTTTATAAGCGATATACTGTGTGCATTAATGCACCGTTAATTTCGGTCATTTCATTTACTTAAGTTGGAGAACTCGTTCTGTTTCAAAAGATTTTTCAATAGAAACCTTTGCAATATCAAGCAAGCATTGTACAGTTGATCGTGAATTGGCTGGTCATAGTTTGAACATCACATTAACCATTACGTCACAGAGACTCATTGAATATCATTTAAATATCTTAAGTTACGGGAAGATATAGACTAAGTAAACATTGGTCAATAAGAATTGAAGAATACGTTGGGCACTTTGATGTCTCCGAACCGTTGGTCAACTTTTGGACAGATTTACCCTCAACAGGTTCACCAACAATGCTAGCTTAGTCTATACCCACATTACTGCAGTTTTTAACATTGGAAACAGGGTTGGTTTTTATCTACATTCATATCATGCAGAAATAAGAATTTTCAATAAAACTTTTTCATCATTTTAAGATTACACTAAAATAACTAACATTGGCATTGGCAAGACCCGGATCCAGTTGGTTAAGTTTGCTATATTTAATACGAAAAAAAGTAGCATTCTGTTTTCACAAAATCAAAATGTTAAAGCACTATGAATACATTTTCCAAATGAAATTTCCACGAACTTAAAATAACCCGCCACAAGCACTTCTACGAATTGATCGTAGTCAAACAAATAAAACTACCTTACAATTTCCTAATAACTCTATCGGTACTCGTTCGCCACCTCACCAGCGCGTTTCAATTTCCCGATTTCTTCCCCAAAAATACATTCATTTCCATTTTAATTTATTCCGACAGACGTCGAGCGGCGGCGTAACTTATTTGAAAATTCATATCTCGACCGCTGACGTAAGAACCGTTCACTAATTTATTTAGAACACTAAAAATTTCTCATCTCGTGTTTCTAATGACGTAACAGCGTCTCCGCCGTCCCAACGCAATAAAGGGGATGCCCGAAGCCCCTCTTCCTCCACCCGGCTCGCCTGCAGAATAAAGAGAGGGTTGCTATAGTACTGAGCCGCCTCATCCACGGCTCGATACCAACGCCAACTTAGTTTGAATTACACGTTTGCAGTGATACATGCTTGGTTAACAAACTGTAATTTTGCGACATGTAATCTCATACAGCGAGACAGAAGTTATTAATTATCAGAATAAATGTGGAACGTCACCCTAGTTACGAGCGAATTCATCAAAAGACACAGGCTTTAAAAATAAAGCCTTCAAATCAAAGAACTGCAACATCTACTCTTAGAGAAATAAATAAAATAGGAGTAGTGAGGAGAAATATAACGATCTTATTTATCCTGAGCATTTAACTTGGAGCACCTATTATAAGTATCTTTGTTTGAAAACTTCTTGGGTCTTAGGTCAATTTGTGCTCTATATGCATAGAATTAAGACGATAAAATAAGAATGGTTAAATGAGGTTGTCTTTGTAAAACTGAAGTGCAAATTCTGATTTTATGAAGAAGACATACTGGTAACGTAAAATCAGGACTTGTGTGCGCATGAGTGCGAATGAAATGCACTGCGATATTCTAGATGTAGAACACAGATGGATATAAAATTGTTGTTTTTAAAACTCGATGTATGCGATCGACACTCTGCAAGCGGCGCAGGATCTGCTACAACATCTCTGTTATATCCAACTCTATTCTACATCTAAAAAATCAGTCATTTTACTCGCACTCGTTAAAACTCGCACACAAGTCCTGATATTACGTTACCAGTATGTATCAAATTAAGTGTTAACACGTCCTGGGTCCAATCAATTTTTTTAACCGCTTTAAACTCGTCGGAGAAAATTTATTATCTGTGGTAGATGCCACCAACTTAGTTGTTATTACTCTTTCGGTGTTTGTCTTTTAAACTGGGAAAACTCCAGTTCGAAGGATTCGCTGTGCATCCCAAGACATAAAAATTAGTCTTCCACTTTGAACTCACGTGTACTCTAACGGGATTCAATTCAAACCTGTAATTATCCCAATAAGCATCAAATTCGTTGCCAAGAGGCTTAAACACCAAACAATTCGACTGTGCAACTTAAAGTTCTTAGATAATAAAAGTAACGCCATTCATTAAGCCTGTGTAACGGCACCAAAATGGCGCATTAAAATTTAGAAAAGTCAAAGTGACAGAATTAACATAATAAAACGCCAAGTTATGCGATCCCAAATTGCGGTCTTTCTGAGAAAGATTGCATACAATTTTTAAGTCCCTAGAAGTGAGACTCGGAAACTAATTTAGTTGTAGTTTCACTAAGATGGATTAATTTGGTTGAGGCAATAGAATGTTTGAGTATCAAAGTTGAAATTTGCGGAAAATTATTTCGGCTTCCTAAGTTACCTTCAATGAAATGGCAATTTTTAAATTTGCCGCCAACTTGGTGACAAGATGCAGGTTAATTTGCGTTATTTTAATATCTAGGGACTTTAATGCAACTGGCACTGATATTTTTAAATTTTGAAGAAATTCTTACATATGAAAACCCAGCAAATTTAAATCGAATTTTCTCTTTCCAAATAAACTAAAATATCGTTTTGACATTTTGAAGCTCTCTTTTCAATACTTTATTTACTTAACCTTTCAGTGATAACAATCGGTCTCACAGACCGACCATTTTATAATTTATCGATATATTTGAAACTTTAAGGCTGGGTTGCATAAAACTTTTAAGTAAGGATTAAATTTAAGTCTAAGTTAGAATATGACATACAAATGACGTACAGCATATTATGTGTCACATTCTAATTTAGGCTTCAATTTAATCCTCACTTAAAACTTTTATGCAACCCAACCTAAGAGTTAAGGGTGGGAGGTATTCAAATGAAGTGCTTCAGTTTGCAGTGGTAAGTTGGTACGTTCAGTCTTTCACATTTTATGCATTATTTCGGTCCGACAGACCGACGTTATTACTCGCGTTTCTATTTTTTTTTTGTCTAGATTAGCAGGTACATATGTTGATTTTGAAACGTTTTGCGATAAACTTTATGAGTTACGAAGCTGAACAGCAAAGACTTATTTGATTACAGAAACAGATGTATATGTATCAGAATATAACGACGATGAAGATATTTTGGAAAGAGGACATTGTTGAAGAAAGAGAAACAGACAGTGATACAGAACAAGAACTGCTGTCGGAAACGGAAGAAATAAATTCTGCTTCTAAACCTTTGCGTATATTTAGAGAACCTGTATTTACTGGTGGAAGAAGCATGTTCCTCAAAAAAATTTTAAAACTGGATCTGAAAATCTTATTATTCATTTGCTAGGAGTAAAAGGACCCATTAAAAGACCATCGTCGGAAATAGATATTTGGAATTGTTTTGTGGAAAACGATATGCTAAGTATCATAGTAGAAAGTACAAACAAGGCCATCGTTGCATTGTTGGTGCACATTATGATGTTTCCAATAGAAGCGCTCACTTGACTGACTTAGGAGAAATTAAAGCTTTGCTGGGACTGCTATATTTGTCAGATGTCAGAAAAACTAACCACCTGAATGCAGCAGATTTGTGGAAAACAAATGGAACTGCAATTGAAATGTTTAGACTAACTATGTCTTTGCAAAGGTTTCGTCTATTATTGCAACATTTGAGGTTTGACGACAAAGAGACACGTTTGAACAGATTCGGAATAGATAAAGTGGCACCAATTCGAGAATTGTTTGAAAAGTTTAATTCTAACTGCCAGAAGCATTATTCTTTATCTGAATACGTCACAAGTGACGAGAAACCGGAAGCATTTAGGGGACGCTGTGGCTTTCGCCAATATATATCCAGCAAGCCCAACAAGTATGGGATAAAAATTTTTGCACTGGCAGATGCTAAATTGTTTTATACTGCAAAGCTAGAGGTATATGTTGGCAAACGGCCTAATCAGGTTGAAAATACCGGCTCAGCAGTTGTTCAACGTCTCTGTGAACCAATTTCAAAACCTAATTTGACCGTCGATAATTGGTTCACTAGCAAGAATTTGGCGGACAAATTACTACATGACCATAAGCTAACTATGGTAGGAACCCTAAAAAAAAACAAACCCCAAATACCTAAGGAATTTGTCGAAGGGAAATTTCGACCGATTTCATCAAGCATGTTTGCATTTCAAGAGCATTGTACACTAGTGTCTTATGTACCAAAAAAGAATAAGAATGTATTATTGCTATCTACGATGCACCATGATGACGCGATTGATCCCCAAACAGGAAAGCCCGAAATTGTCATGCTGTACAATTCTACCAAAAGTGACGTAGATATGGTAGACAAACTATGTGCCTCATACAATACAGCAGGAGCTACTAGAAGATGGCCTATGGTCATCTTCTACAGTGGCAGCAATGCAGGAAGTAGAATAACGCGTAGTCAATTTTTGGAAAAACTGTCTATGACTTTATTAGACGAAAGATTCGAGCAAGACCCTCAAACAAACCAGTACATACCTAGATCACTGCGACTGAGAATTCAGGAAATTTTAAGAACTCCTCTCGATAAAGCTGGTGCAAGAAATAACATTCCTGGTCGGTGCTTTTTTTTTGTGATTTAAAAAAGAACCGAAAAACAAGATTTTCGTGCATTAAATGCAATAAACACGTCTGTTTAGTACATGCTCTGGTAATGTGTGGTAATTGCAATGTATAAAGTCTGTTATGTATTTCAACCAAGTTTTTTGGCTATCATAAGGTTAAAGAATACTACAGTTACAAATTTGCCGTCATTTTATTCTTTTGCCACGATTAAAACGCCTTTATTTTTACTTCTATTATATCCTTACATGTTAAGAACTTTGATTTGAAATTGATTTAATCAATCAACTAAATCTAATGGCCAGCAAAGTTTCTACTTGATTTTATTAGTTTTATTTCATAGGAAGTCAACAAAGAATAATGACACTATTGAAATCATTTGGAGTAGGCCATGACTTGAGAAACACACGTATCTCTATACTTATTTCTTCGTTACTTTCAAATTTTGTTGTCACTTCAAAAGGTATAGTAAGTTTAGGAATGCCATCATCAAGACATGGCTTACCGCAAATGGACTTATTGGCATTTTTGTATACAGTACGCGTACGACTGCTGAGGTCATACCTATGCTTCATTCTGTGGACAGCTTATACGCCACAGTCATACTTACTGGCCACTTTATTCGCATTTTCGTGGATCGCCCGCGTCCATAACATTTCGTAATAAAATTATTCGTATGCTGTCGGCTAATCGGTTACTGACCTTATGAAGCATCCCCAGTCCTGTTTACAAGATATGGGCAAAAATTGCAGTGTATAATCATTTTCCTTCATCGGTGTTATTGATTAGTCGCTTCAAAGTAATCCCCAGCGGACATAATGCACTTATGTAAACCCTTTTTGCAATCTCCAATATATTTCTGAAAAAAAAACGGGTGTGCGTGTTTAGTGATTTTCGCTTGATATTACCAAAACGTTGCCCTTTTGTGATTTTTTTTTAATCTTAAGAACCTCACAAATCTTACGAGTACAAATGAAGAACACATTCTCATAAATTAGAGCACTTTACTCCTTCTTTGACAAACAATCTCATGCAAATTCATTCGTTTTTTCCTCCACAGAATCAATCAATATATTTAAAGCACTTCAAACAATTTGTAATTATTTTGACGGACAGTTTTTAAAATTAGTTTAATATCGATGTTTCCGTATTGAATAAATACGAGCACAAATAAATGGTTAATGTTTACTGCCTTCTAAATACTAAACACCTTAAAACCACGGACATTAAAGGGACACAAAAGTCATGTTATTTTTAAACTACATTGATCCATATATCTGTGGTTACAGACAATGATCCAAACATTCTACTGGCGGTTTTCAATGAATGAAAGACTGCTACCCCTAAATTTCAATATTATAATAATAAATTTGAGTAAGAATAGATTGTAACTTAAAAAAAATTGAGTTTCATAATTCTTGGGAATGTTTATTTTTTCTTTTATGTGAATGAACCTAAACTTCTTTATTGTGCCTCTGAATTTAATTTCAGCAAAGGACTTCGTTTTATCTCCCATTATAGAGTTATCAGTTAAAATTAATACATTTTATATGTATAATACGCTTTACGTCATGCGTCTGGAGCCTTTTACGCCAGAATAATTTTCTCACGCGTTTGCGAGTGCATCGGAGAAAGTCTAATGTGATCCGGCGATAGTCCGCATGATTTATCGATTTTATGGAGCGCATTTTACGTTTCGGAATTCCAGCGAGCTTTAGAAAACATCGAAGGCAAAGGTGATTCGCTGGCAAACAATTAGAGCAGAGCCCATTTCGCTTGCGAAATTTTTGATGAAATGTGATCGTTTTCGCTCACTTCGTCGCATTTAATGCCCGCTGTTGGGTAACAAGAGGGAGACTTTATAAACTTTTAAGGTTTCGTATTGATCGGAAACGTTCACCGCTCTTAATTGGATGTATTTCCTGTAACGAACATTTTATGGTGATTATCAATCGTAATTAAAATTAAAGGAAAAAGTTGAGTTTATTTGAAATTTACCTTGTAAACAAAATTTGCATGTGCTCTCAAAACACCCAACGAAAAATTAAAGGTCACAAACAAAGAAAATTGAAGCCTGTTTTCCAACAAAATTTGCATTGATTATCTTTTTCCATAGAACATCAAAATACAAAAACAAAGAAGTTTATTTGAAATTTAGCCTACGTTTCGAAATAAAATTTGCATAGATCCCTTCGCTTTTAATTCTATTCGTGGTAGGGCGATGCCATCCATTGTGTAGAACTAATTTTGACGTCTAGGAAACAGGAGATGAAGTTTAATATATTTCAGTCGGGAGTTCTATCTTTGATACTTTTAAAAATAGCTTCTCTTTGTTTATGTGCGGCGCGTTCTAATGCCTAACAAAGAAAATTTAGGGCGCAATTTATTATTATTACTCTTAGCCGTGTGCGTCCGTTTCGAACAAAGGAGTAAAGCGCGCTGAAATTCCTCCGTTTTTTTTTTATTTGATGGAATTTTGTTATTCTCGCCTTCAACCGCTAGCTAAATCGAGGTTTCAGGCTTCGCATGATGTACGCGCACGTTTAATTTGTTTAATTAGTGCTTTTTAAAAATAACACTCCGCCAGCGTTCACCGGAATATAGAGATAAAAAATGTGTGTCAAGTATAAGCACGTTTTATTTTTAAATTTGCGAACGCTTTTTCATTCAAGCCCATCTTAAATTAGATGAAAAATGTGTTATAAAGGGATCATACACGTGTTTAGTGGTTCGATACTACTTTTAAGATTTATTTGATGATGATAATTAAGTTTTTCTAGTAATACATATATCCTTTAGCCCCAATTCCCTTTCAATTAATTTGACGATTTTTACTTTCATGACATGAAACGTTAAAAGAAATAAATAAGAACATCAAGGCATATACTGAAATATTAGAAGATGGAGAATATAAAACTCCAGAAGCAATAAAATTTACACGATAAAAAGTACGAAATTATAATTTTTTATTATTATTTTTTTACTAAACAAAAGTAAACAAATTATTTATTAAGATAAACAAGTAACAACCAATCCATTCTTTTCAATTTGTAATTACTATAGAATAAAATAAGATTGAATAATGTAGAAGAACAAATATTGAATAAGAAATAATAGAAAGAATCGAGTGTTATAAATGTTTCAAGTTGAGTAACATATTATAAATTCTACATGCTCATAGTTTTTTAAATATTATTTATTTTTTTATTTATTCAGACATGAAAAGATAGAATTTTCGAATATTTTAAGAAAAGAGGGTATTATAAAACAGAACTGCTGACGTAGATCTACCTCCATGTAATGCAATCTGACGTTGGTTAAAGTATTTTTAAGACTAGAAGTTTCCGATTGGAAAATTACAGGCCATCGACGTTTCATCAATAATTTGGAATTACCTGGTACACGCTAAAAGTGATTATTTAATTGGTGGATATTGTGTAATCCATGATCTAATTTATTCACATAAATACAATTATTTAAAAATAATTAACAAATACTCAACTGAGCATTTACTTAGAATTCGACGGATTACTATTGGATGGGTATAAGCAACAAAAGCGACAGACCAAACTCGCACAAAACTAATAACTATACCGTCGTTGTTGATCGAACTGCCCATCCAGCAGAAAAACGACGGTTCGAATAAACACTAGGCCAATAATAGGGACGAAAGGTAACATAATAATAAATGTGTGTTTTCACAGAACTAACTACAATTATATGTTGTCAGTCACTGTTGATAAAACTGTCAGTCAAGCAAAAAAAAAAAACATTGAATTCTGAATAAATATTTGAGCAACACTTCAGGCTAAAGCGAACATAATAGAAGAGTAAAGGGCAGATAGGGGCTCAAAAATAATATAATTTCAATTTAAACTTATTTTTGGACAAAAAATATTTAGTCAATATCTAATAGTAAATGGTTTATATCTGTATTTAGTTTGATTAATGAGACCAGAGCGTTGCATTCCGACCAATTTCATTGAATTACTTTGTGACATTGTTTAAGCACGATTTATTATATCTGTCTGCAAAGTTTTTTTTTTGTGTGTGAAGGTACCCATTTTCAAATCCATCTCATAGTACATACCCAAAACAATTGTTTTCATTATTAATAATGACAAACAGAAATAGATGCGGAATCAATTGAGCTTCTTATAATGATGAATTACCACACCACCGATGGCTGTCACTTACAAATAACGTTTGCATTAACCATCCCTAGCCATTAGAATGCGTAATCGAAGAAAACAAAGATATTAGAATAGGCGTGATAATAATTTTAGCAGGTTGGTATTATTGTTTCTGACGTCAACGGGGATGTTTGAAAGTAATAGTTACGAGCAAGTGAAAAAGTTAATATTACCAATCTACTTTCTTTGTTTGCAAATGAAAATACATATTGCTATGTTATTCGTTATTGACAAATGCAGTTGGTTATACACATCTTTGTCCTATAAACATGAGATTTCTTAAGGTTCAAGGCGTAATACTTTTCTTTTATTTTAAATAAAATTAATATAAATCTATGAACGCTTTTGAGTCCTTTGCATGTTCACAGAAAATTATTTATGTTACAAATAATGCTGCTCAAATTAAAATTCTTTATTAACAATTATGCAACAAAAATGACTGTTGGTTTAAATGAATTTGATATAAATTAGGTTCCTCTAGATGGCCATTCGTTTACACGCAAATCACAAAACAGTTTGAAACAATAGAAGTTATAATAATTATTGTTGTTTAAAAATAAGTTCTAAATTGTTTATTTACAATAAAATTAATAATCTGTTCAATTTCTTACGATTTTGCATACACCAAACTAATGTTTACGAACACTCACTTGTGTAATTAAATTTATTCGCAAACTTTGTACATGAATTAATTAATGTCGCTTAGATATATTCGAATGAGTATATTTTCCACCCAATTTTACGTTGCTTATATAGGATGTTCTTCATCTTGATGCAAAAAAATTAATGGCGTATGTGGTAAGAGATTTTCTCACGAATGTATCAAAATTAAAAGAAAAAAATTCATACCGACATCCGGCAATTCCCTGTGAAGTGTTTAGAACTGGTGGACGTTACGGACGGTGACCTTCACTCACAATAAGTGTTCGTAGTTCGCCCCCTACGCGAGACGTAAACATAGGTCGGCTCGACGAAGCTGGGATTCACATGCGTTACGGAATTGATTCTGTTGTCGGATATTTTCCACTGCGTGCGTTGAGTTCGTCTAGTGTATTTACTACTTCGGCGTATGCTAGATTTTTTAAATATCCCCACATATAAAAATTTAATGGATTAAGGTCTAATATTTTCTAATTTTTAAATTAACATCCTCTAGGAGTTCCGGCAAATTAGTTTGCAAGAAACGTAAATACACCACTTCGTCCAAGCGATAGGTAAAACAAATAGACCGATTAAAGTGCCGTTTAACATATCTGCAGACAGATTGACCGAAAAGCTTTGTTGAAAACTACGGCGCCGCATTGCATGAGGATTTTTTTCTGCCCACACTGCATCCCTTGTAAACACTGATTCGTCGTAACGCTGTGCATACAAACGTCATGTAGCAAACGCATTTTGATCACATTCGCCGTAAATTAAAATCATGTCCACAAGAACAGTAATGGAAAATTCGGCTATGTTTTCAACGTGACAAAGTGCAGCTGACAACTAACCCACTTATACAGCCGATGCTGACATCAACAAATTTCTCCGAGTACGTACGTCATAAAAATAAACCAGGGACTATCAAACTGTTTCATCGTTCGCCAAAAACATTTATTATCTCTAATATTTATTAATCAATTGTTATACAAAAACTGCTTCATTCTATCACTTTTAATGTAAACTTTCTCTGGTTTCATTTTTTTGTATGAAGTTAAGAAACACCCAGTATTTATAAGCCTCAAAAAACTTGAAACGCGTCATACAAAGATGAAATGGAAAAACCATTTTTTGTGACAACGCGAATTTAAATCTAATGTAAAAAATAACTTTCTATTCTTTGTCTCTCGCATTCGTGCTTGATCTTAAATGAATCCCCATGTAATTCTGATTTTAGTTGTCAAACAAATAAAATCGTACGTGTTATTAAACGATTAAAATGGACTTTCCTGGTCTAAGAAGTTTGTCTTCGAAGATGCCTTCCTTCAAATGAATGTATAAGAATTGAATTCGGCAATGAACATCAGTTATCTGTTAGAGTATTTTTTTTAATTCTAAAAGCCCTGCTTACTTGACAGTTTGAAAACGATAAACGAATCATTGTCGTCTAAACTCACAACAATAAGAATCTTGAAATAAAAAGAAACAATACATCTTAAAATAAACGGGTTGAATTATAGGTAGAAATTAATAAAGGAAAAAGAGTTAATGCACGGTGAAATTACCTATCTACTCTTTTGCCTTGAAAATCAAAAGATGCATAACTCGTAAGAGAATATCTTCATTCATTTATTTTTAAGTTAATGTGAATCCGCGGCTCAAACATTTTCTGAATACCGCGTGGTATTTTAGTCATTTTAGTATCATATAAAAAGACTTGCACAGATTTATGAAATGTTTAATGACAAGCTTGACAACATGATAATTATTTTATCAGCTAACACGTGCATTCGCTCATGTAATTCAATCAAACAGCGATGCTTAGTCACATTATTATTTATTATGTTATATTTTTATGAGCTGTGAAGCAGGAGTTCTGGTAGAAAAATGGACAAGTAAATGTTTCGGAAAAATAAAAGTATTTAAAGGAATTTTACAATCACTAAAATCTTATATGACGAGTGAAGTATAACCATAGTTACAGATAGCAATAACTTAAAAAAGATCCTACTCTTTGGTATTTATCAGAATCCAAAGTTTAACACGTAGTCAAAATCCTTAATGACAGGATTGAGGAGATTCGCCTTTATCTGAAAATTATTTTTATATAAAAAAAATTAATTAAGGTAGATTCTTGTCCGGTGAAATTGTGTAATGAATTATCTCAAACGGACACTGAAAATGGCACTAATGCTCAACGTTTCACTATCACTTGATAGCTTCGTCAGGAGTGAAAATAAATAAACAAAATAAATAAATAAATAAATAATAGAAAACATTTACTGTCACCAACGTGACTATTCTATCTTATCTAAAGTTATTACCAGGGATGCAAATTCAGACCACTAACTTGGGCCATATACTTCTAACGTGACTGTACTCGACTGTCTTACTTTGTTTAATGCAGTAATGGATGATCGTATTTTACGGATATTTATATAATTTAAATGAATAATTTGATCAGTTATAGTCACCAACGACTCCTTGTATATCTTCCATACTTTTCGATTTATTTCGTAACCAGGAACAATCTGTATCGGTGATCTGTACACTCTGAATAGTAATTTTTTCATTTTGTATGCAAGCGGTGGTCTAAATTCGTATCCCTGGTTATTACTAATTAAGTAAATGCAGAGCAAATAATAATAAATAAGCTTAGATAAAGTGCAAAATATATATTTTATTTAATATAATAAATATTTCTAAGATTATTTTAGCATAGATGTATATCTATTTACAACTGCATGGGAATATAATTTTAATTTTTCTGAACATTTATTTCTATTGCACAAATCTTAAAGAAAATATTATCGAAGGTGAAGAGAAGTCTTCATTTATAACTGCAAAGGTGGGTATAGTGGGTATGCAGAACAAGGAAGGACGCAAATATTGGGGTATGATTTTTTTGCCTTGTCTTTGGGTTCCCCATAATAAACTACCCATTTTAATATTTGAATAAAAAATTTACGACTTAACAAAATAAACATTTTATTATACTAAATAAAGGCTAACTCTCTGGGATTTGTTATAATTTATGAATATTTAGTTATTTGAAACCTAAGTTTTAAAAATCACGTCTTTTAAGTGACCACCATTAATTTCAACACATTTCTCAACATTAGACAAATAATGGCGCATCGCAAAACGAATCAAATCTTTGCTCGATTTCTTCCATTCGAATTTTGAGCTCCTCTGAGCGACTTGCAAAAACTTTGGCCTTTAGATATTCCCATAGAAAAAAATCGGATACCGTTAAGTCGGGGGACTTTGAGGGCTTTTGATACAAATTTCTACACAAAAAACATGTTGCTGAACGAATAATGGACGTTACAATAATGTCACAAAGTTTGAAATTTTATGATATCAGCAAAATTTCGTAAAAAATGACGTTCCACGAAATACTAATTTAAATCTGACTTGTGATAGGGGTCTAGTCGACTAATTTACGTAAACTTAAATCTTAAAGAATAGAAAATATACAGGTAAGACGTAATTTTATTCAGTTATCTAGTATAGAATTTATTTAAATATGAAAAATGGGTAGCTTATTTTGGGGAACCCTGTATTAACCCAAATATCAAAGTAAAAAGTATTCGTTAAAATAAACTATACATAAAAGATACAGAACAAAACAAATACGGATAAAAAAAACAACGTTAATATTATAAAAATTGAACGCAAACTTTTTCGGCTAAGCTTTGCTTTAAGTTTGAAATAAAGAAAGCCAATTGTTTTCCTGTCACAAAAAGAAATCTTTGTTTTCGCTAGTTTTTAAGATGGATTTATCAAATTTGTAGCTAATACACGTTGCTTAAATTAAATTTTAAAGCAAGATTACTTATAAATAACGCGAAATTATGTTTCCTTAAACACAAACAAAAATCTTTCACGCTATCAGGTATCAGACTTAGTTTATATTTCACTAAATAAAATAAGCTATAATTAATTTCATATTGAAAAGGTTGTTTAAATTATTGTTATAAATATTCAGCAACAGCCTAATTTACAGAGAGAAACTATAAATCCTCATTAATAATTGCGTTAGGGTGTACTCGTATTTAATTTATGACTTCCTGAAGATGCAAATCATCAAAAGAAACTGTAAACATATCGAACTGACCCAGATAATTATATCAGGAGTAAAGTTGAGGGAGTTTTATTTCGGGACGCATTGTTTCCGTTATGTTTGCGATGCAATCGAGAAAAACCGCAACTTCTACAACACGAATAATATTAACATTTGTTCAAATATGGAAAGTTAATAACAAAAGTCAGCTTAAGCAAGGATAATAATTGATGGAAGTTGTCAGTGTACTCGTCTTGATATGAACGTAGCAGAGTATTTTTCACATTCTCGGTTCTTAAACATAGCTCGAATGCTTCAGGATAATGCATGTAGAATCGGCGATTTTTATTGCAACGAACTAGAAATCGGTATACTGCATCTAGATGGTCATTAGTACTACTACCTGCAGATCAGGTCAGGTGTTTAGGGTCGATCTGGGTACAAAGGCCCGGCGGCCTTGGAGAAGCCGATGACCAGACTTCTTCTCTTTTCCTACCTGACTGGTCCGATTTACGAACGTTCCCACGTTATTGATACGGTTACGTTTCACAAAATCGCACTGGAAATCGCGCGTTGCAACTTCGAAACGCTTTTCGCTCCGCGCCATTACAGTCCTACATAAATATAAAAGTAGGGGAGGTAAAGCGTATTTACGTCAGCGGATCTATTGAAAGGTTAAAGTGTGCTTTACGTTCATTGAGTACATTCTCTGCTCGAATTATTAGGTTTCTGGCGGAACCATTCTACTAGCTTTTCACATCAAAAGATTATTTATTGTATATTCCAAAGGTGTGTAGAGGATTGTACCCTGTCGATTCCTTATTCGAAGTTGAAGCACTTTTATATTCGTACTTTTATTATAATTTCAAACCAGTTTGAGAATAATTTAACATGAAAGTTCATAACTTCATAGCTTTAATTAGATTCTTGTCCGGTGAAAATTATAATCTTTTTTACGGACACTATCGTTCTACGTTTCACTATCGATTGATAGCTTCGTCAGGAATGAAAATAAATATAACAAAATTGTTTAGTGAAACGTTGAGCGATAGTGCCAATTTTAAGTGTCCGTTAAAATAATTTAATATATAAATATTTTAAATTGTACCATACGAAGAAAATTGTGATAAAGATATGGAAAGTACTTAAAGTACTTAACATAAACCATCTAAATAATTGTACACACAAACACTCTTGCTAATTGCAATGTACTGAGAGTATTTTCACCGGGGTTAGTTAAAAAAGAGGAGAAAGTGTTTTCCCAAACAGATATAAACGAAAAGATAATACCTACTGTTGTAATTTAAGAAAAAGCGAAAATAACATTTTGTATGATACGCAAAGGATCAGTTTACTGTCGGTCACCTCAATTAAGAGTGTGTGTTTGCTTTCTTTCACATACTTTTGTAAACATGTTTGTGATACTAAAATAATCTTAAGAAAAAGGTTTATAAGAAAAAATGCTTATCTGCTGTAATTGGTCACGTAAAAGTAACGGTTTACTTCAGAAGTCGATTAGCAAAGAATAGTTGTTTATACATGAAAACAAATAAATATATATAGATCGACATATGGAACATCTTGTTTTCTTTTGAACGTATTTGTCATTTTTATTTTTATGGAAAAGTATATTTGCCTGATTATGATCATAAGAGCTTTCATACTCCTACTCAAACTACTTCTTTCATCATGTTGAAGACTCAACTGTAAAATTGTAATCAAAATAACATAAATTGAACTCGCTTTGCAATTTATATTTAAAGTGGAGTATGATGAAAGTATTCCCGCTTTTACCATGGAGTAGTTGTGGCTTTATTATATAAAATATCTATCGCATCTATCTTATGCAGTTAGTGATATGGCTTTGTGGTTTGTTGTGATGTTGCACTTTGCAATACTTATGTATTTAATTTTAATAAATGGATCGATTCTACTCAAATCTGTAAGGATCGTAACGTCTGTAACTGTAATATTAAAGAATGGAATTCCAAGTTCTCAGTAAGACATGATTTCTTGTAAGTCTCTAAGATTTTGCGAGCAATTCCAGAGATCCAGGAGAGATTATAACTTATTTATCTTGAAAAACGTACGTTATGATGATCAATAGCATCGAGAAAAGCAAAATGTTTATTTATTTGTATAAAAAGCTGATAAATTGATTAAAAGAAAAATAAATTAACATTACAAGTTTTTCTTATTGATCTCCGTCCATTGGGTTTAAGCAAGTTGGAAAAATGATTTTATTTTTCATAAAATAATTAGTGTTGTGTACTTTTTAACATGCAGATCGTCTTTAATTTTGCAACTTGTTGTATTAATTAAAGTTTGCGATTTTGAAAGCGTCCCCGAAAAGTAATTACGATATGTTAATCATATTTTCATAGGATAAGAATCTTGTTTAATTAAAAAATTTATGTTTCACTGCAACCTTTTACATATATCTCGAAAATATGTAAGTATTCAATTAGTGGACCTTTCAGAGAAGTATTTCCTTAACATTCCGGCAGATATGTCATCACGGAACTACTGCAGAGTGATTTGCATAAAATTATAGTATCTCATCAGCCTCTCTCATCGGATCACATAAAAGTTTTCCTGTATCAAATACTTAGAGGTAAGTACGACGTTTGCGGTAGTACTGATAGCTTTCAAGTTAGATTAATGGCTTTACTGATAGGCGCGGGCGTTTATTTATGTGCGACCGATTTGTTACGTAAAGTACATTAATTATTTTTACTTTGAAGTGTTTTAATGTTAGATTGACGTAGCGGTTTCTATTTTCTATGTGAAACTTAATAATTAATTTTTGGAATCGACAAAATCTCCCGATCATTTCAGTACTGATAGTACCAACTTGAAAGCTATCGATTTTTTTTTAATTTGATCAGAAATCAGTGATATTTGAAATTGGATGGATGATACATTTAATAAATTCTAAAAATAATAACATTATGTAACAAGGAGCTGAACACAGTTTTTCGAGTTAAGGTTTGCTTGTATGCCTTTTGCTCTGTTTTTATTTGCTTCTCATTTCTTACAGAAATTCTTAATTTTTTCCGTCAATGGTATAATGTTATGCCCTTTACTTTCCACTCTCTTGCAATCTCAACTAAGTCTTGATGAATTGCTCAGGTTTTTCTTCTTCCAGATTTTCTTACATTTAACCTTACTTTATTACCACATTAAATATTTACTATAATTTGGTAATGAGAAGGTCATGTCTGTTCTTGTTGATTTTTCAACATTTACGCTTTTGGAGGTTCTATTGCTGCTTCTGTTCTAAAGGTTTTTCTTTCTCGAGGCTTCTGGTGGAATTGCGTACTATGTTATTCTTCTGACATAGCGTTTCTTGAAAGTGGAGAAGAACAAAAGCGATACAGCAAAAAAAAAACAGTAGCCCTGAAGAAATTCTCTAATGAAGAATGAAACGTCGGCAGAAGAACATAGTACGCGGTTCCTTCGCAGCCATGGAGAAAACAGACAACGTTCACGGAAGTCTTCAAGACTATCTAAATCGTTCGTTCTTATTTAGTCTTTGATTCAGTTTCAATTTTAGATTCAGATTGCTCCCCTTCCTTAACTGAATAGTCAAAAACTGACGATTTGTTTAATACTAGAAATTCTCCTTATGCTTGTATTTATGAAGATGCGTCCTGGTATTCACTTTTGCTATCCTTATCCACACGGAAGAATACTTTTGACATTGTAAATAAAAATCCCCAATTTTGTTCCACTTGCAGCACATCTTATTCAATGAGTGTATCCTCAAATTTTTCACAATTTCTCACAGAATTTTCTAAAAAGGTGAATTTCTCCGCTTGCTCCACGTCTTGATTATTACCTTAGTTTCACTATTCTTTGCATTTTATGCCCATAATTTTATTAATTAATAAAAGCTTAGAATTATTCTTTCTCTAAATCTTTCCCATTATAGCAATAAAACTACAACTAGAAATAGTGTCGCTTGTCCTCCTTTGTCTTCGGTTATCCATCTCAACATATTCGATATTACAAACACCATAAGCAGTTATTATTATTTTTTTAAATCCGATAGTGGAAGCATCAAAACGGCAAGTGAGTCAAAGTTAATGAATCTTATTTCATTTCTAGGACTAAAATATTTACATTCTGCGAGAATACTGCATCGTGATATCAAACCTGGAAACCTTCTCGTAAATAGCAACTGTGTTCTCAAGGTAACCCTAAAAATTTACGACAAAATTCGGACTCTAATATTTTCATGCCGTAGATCTGTGATTTTGGTTTAGCCCGCGTAGAAGAACCCGACTCAAGCAAACACATGACCCAGGAGGTGGTGACGCAGTATTACAGAGCCCCGGAGATCCTGATGGGAGCGAGGCACTATACGGCGGCGGTCGACGTTTGGTCGGTGGGATGCATTTTCGGAGAACTTTTGGGCAGACGAATCCTGTTCCAAGCTCAAAACCCTGTACAGCAACTAGAATTAATTACCGAGTTATTAGGGACACCGTCATTGGACGACATGAGGTACGCGTGCGAAGGGGCCAAATCACACATGCTGAGGAGAGCGCCGAAACCTCCATCGCTTACGGCTTTATACACCTTGTCTTCGCAGGCCACGCACGAAGTTGTTCACCTTTTGTGTCAAATGCTTGTTTTTGATCCAGTAAGTACTAATTTGGTATTCAGACTTTTCTCCTCCATTTTTTAACACCTCTTACGATTCCTTAAATAAATTAACCGATTATTTTTTCTGTTTACATCACTTTATTTGCGAAAGTTATTTCATATTTTAATTTTTAATAATTTAGGACACTCGTTGAAGTATGCAAGCAGACAAGTTAAGCTGTAGAAGATATTAGTTGCATTATTTTAGACATTTTCCGTTCATTCAAAGGATTTGTTAATTTTGGAGGCCCATCTAACATGAGATAGTTTAGAAATCAGATTTTCAATTTTAATAGACTTTAGCTCACACATGTCAAAAGATATTTTAAGAACTAAGTTAATTGTTTCATGCCATGAATTACTTGGATACAGGTTTATATATATTTTTTATTGACTTTCAACTATTCACCGTATAATTTCTATTACGAAATGAGCTTTGGCTTTGAACTTTCTCCGTGTTATTTAATAGCAGAAGTTTTCCGATGAGTTTACTTAACGTTCATGATTTAATGGTTGTTAGTTCTGCAGTGATCATCGTCAAGATTTACCATCAAAATAGTTTTATGTTTCAATCTCATAAATTTAGTTTAAAAAAGAATAAT
The DNA here is from genome assembly GCA_039766575.1 of Serrognathus titanus. NCBI lineage: Eukaryota > Metazoa > Arthropoda > Insecta > Coleoptera > Lucanidae > Serrognathus > Serrognathus titanus. Next base: position 23,352,397 of record CM077913.1, read on the forward strand.
ACTTGTGCAATAATACGTACCTAAAGTAAAGTTTTTATATTGTTCTAATTTTGTTTGTTTTGAGAAATCTAAAAGGATTCTATCGAGTCTTTCTGTAGAACGTCCTGCTCTATTTTAAATTGGGGCCATTGTATTTCCGCAGAAAGATTTTTTCCTACAACGAAGGTCAGCACGTTCGATAAAAGCTCTTGGTTGTCAAGATAATTGTAAGCCGCCTTTTTGATGATCAAATGTATTAACTTTTCTTTCTCTATCGTTACATTTACAATTTCAGGGTTTCTTTCAAAGAACATGAAGTATTGAGCTCGTATTAAAGAAAATATGAAATTAAAATTTCTTAGGTTGAAAGCACTCTGGAAATTCAACTAATTATAAATTGTGTAATTTTATATAGCGCACAAACTAAAAATACAAGGCAACGGAATTAATCCTGAAAAAAATTAACATTTTAACTTAACTTTTATAAATCCTATTCCAGAGATTATTTCGTAACAAATACATTGTGTTAATTGAATTTACAGTAATTAAAAAAATATAAGTAGGTAGATAAAAATTTATTAGCCATTTAACTGAGTATGGAACGTAATGTGCAAGGTTGCGCAGTCAAGTTAGTCAGATCCTTGGCAATGGCTTGACGAGTTAGTTCGATTCCTTCCTGGTCTATGCGAAATATTTGAAAATTCAAATCAGTTATTTGAACCAGATATTCTGCGTTTTCCTGGTTCCAACTTAAAAATATCAAAGAAGATGAAAACATTGATAAGAGGGTCGCAGCTATAGTGAGAAATATACTAATAACTATGAGACGACAAACTGTTTTATATACAACAGTTTTTTTTTTATTATGCAAGAAGCCCTTTTCACACAAGACTAAAGACCTATTGTAGTGCTTTTAGAAATTAATAATGTAAAAGAACATTAGACAAAGATGCAGATCGAATTATTTGTTATTTTCCAGGATAAGCGCATATCTGTAGTAGATGCCTTAGCCCATCCATACCTAGACGAAGGTAGATTAAGATACCACTCCTGTATGTGCAAATGTTGTTATACGACCGCCAGCGGAATGCGACAATACACCACCGAGTTTGAAATTACAGCGCCGCAGCCCTTCGACGACCATTGGGAAAGGAAACTCACGTCAGTTCAGCAAGTTAAGGGTATGAGCTTTACTTAATTTAATTAAAAATCCCCCGCCGTGAGGGAATCGTGTCTTCTTTGTTGCAAGTATACGGTTTTGAAATGCAACTATGATTTTATTTACACACATTTATTTTTATACGAGAAGATATTAGTCAACTATTTAATTAGTAATTTACATTTGTCTTCCTACATATAAGTTGTATCTTTGTAACCATAAATTTCAAAATTTAAATTATACAGGGTGTAAATGAAATGTTACACCAAAAGTATAAGGCGCTAATCTTAGGGGGGTATATGTTACGGTAAATGACGTTAACAGGATGATCACCATAATGACCGGATGGTATCGTTATTGACCGATTCTTATGGTAATTAACGTTAAATCCAGATTTTAAAGTCAATTCCCAATAATCAAGGACAATATTGTTAATTAGTTTAATTTGAAAACATATTAAACGTCAACGCCCGGGTATTGTCGTTATTTGACCATTTGTTATTGGACAATGTTGAAATCTAAAAAGAAACATATTGGTTTACTTATTAATTAGCTTTATTTTCGCAAGATAAGCTCGCATGGCATTTGGAATTGCATAATTTTCCAGCTGACCTGCCAATGCATTATTATTACTTATTACTATATTATTACTAAACGAAAACCCACAAAGATAAGGTTTGTCGAAATGGTTTATGCATTAGCAATTAGAATTTTCTTTTTCTTTACATTTTTGAGGACAAATAGAAGATTCTAGCAACCACCCAAGTGATGGTGCGGTCCTTTTGAATCATACCTTTTTTTACCGCACCATCACTTGGGTATTTATTAGAACCTTTTATTTGTCCTCAAAAATCTAAAGAAAATTTTTCTACAGAACTACACAGGCGCCGACACCTGACACACATCATCCCATTGTCACCATCTCCACCCTGTTAGTAACGATAATATCCGAACTGTGTTTATATTAACGTCATTCGCCATTATACGAGGTTATTAACGATATTTGCCGGTAAATGACGTTAACAACCATCACAGTAGGTCATTAACGTTTTTACCCGGACTTTACGTTATTGTCCGGTTTATCATCACTCTCCGTAACATATATATTTTGAATTTCTACTTAAAAATATTTTTTCTGCATCTTCGTTTTTAATTCTTTTAAATCTGGCAACCCTGTCAGCATTGAAAACGTGAAAGGTTGCAGGCAAAATCTGCATCACATAAAAATAATTCGTTTCTAAGGTAACGTTCTTAAATCTACCGTAATGTATATTTATGAAACAATAAAAAAACAGCGTCTTCTGCTTGTAAAGTTTAATTTAAAAAAAAAAAGAACTATGTAGGTCTATTTTGTACCTCATAAAAATTAGAATGGTATTGTTAATAATATTATTGATCAGGAAGGTTACTTAAAATCGTTATATTTTGCAGTAACGGGTGCTAACTTTAACAGTAACTAATTTTTTCGAGTTTGGCATTTTCATGGACAGGCGGTCAGTGTTGTAAACTTTCGGTGCCATATTTCATTTGACCCTCTACACGCACGTGGTCAGAATTCATTATGATTTGGTACTTAAAATTAAAAGTTAGATTTAAAATAATTCTCTACAATAAAATAAAAAGTTGAATGTTAAAAATTAATTAATATACTTTAGCTCATTTTACTGTCTTTTATGCTTATTAAGAAAAGTGCAATTTTCAAATAAACGCACAACTGCAGCGACAGTCATTTAATTAATTAAAAATATAATTTAGTATCAATACCAAAAAAATAATTAATTATACTGCATATTGTGTTCCTTTTCTACTTTAGCTATTGATTACACTGGGTGTTTCATTGAAGATGCATCAAACTTGGTATGCGGGTAGATGTCGGGAAAAGAAAGAAAAGTTTCTTTGTAAAATTTTCTAGGTAATGAATAAATTTAGAGAAAAAAGAAGGGAAAGCAAAGTCGCATATTTTTAGGATGGACTTTAAATGAGAATGAATGGATTGTTACTCATTCACATACGAAATCGGTTTATTGGTTAATTGCATATAGAATTTGTAATGTGCGACAACATACATACTAAATGCATACTTTTGCATAGCCCCACATTTGTAATTTATTATTAAATTACATAAGTTTAAATATCCGCGCGATTTCACATCGCTGCTGCATTCGACGTGTGGCAAAGTTGAATTCACCGATCTTTCGGTCAAGGGCAAAATAAAATCTAGTCATAAATTTCTTCGCTGTTTATGGATTTATTACCCCCTGCAGTTGTGTGCCATTCATAAATACTATTTAGATCGCCGGTTTTGTTTCACGATTCCGCGCGCTAGAGTATTTCAAAAAACATCAACTCCAAATTATGCAAATTTCAACTTGCTCCGATTAAAATTTTTTATTAAGATATTTTGTTTGAAATAATGTCAGAAACGTGTCCCTCAAGTTTGATGCATTTTCAATGAAACACGCTGTATAGGCTTGAAATAAGGATATTTAATATAAAAGACGTTATATTATATTATCGCCGTCTGTCTTAACTTATAGAAGTAATATTTGCTGCATTAGTTCTACATTTTATGGCTAGTCAATATAAAAAAAATATTTTTTTCTTATAGTGCGTCTCTTCGTTTCAGTTTACAACAAAAATTGTTTTCGATGAAGGGAAGATAGTAACATTAGTCAACAATAGTTTGATAACAACTTTAAAAATAAAAATATCACGCACCATTTTCGTAATATCATATCTTTATTATATTTATTCCAAACGAGTGCTAAAGGTTTCCTCTATAAATTTAAAAAAAATACTTGCTTCTGTTGAATAATTTTTTAACAAACTAATGTAATTTGGATTGCAAAATGTTATTGTAGATACATTGTTTTCAAACATTGATTTTTGGAGTGCTTCTAAAGTTGCATCTTCCATCTCCCATAGTACCACTCTTCTAGTTTTTCAACCTTTATCTTCCGAACTTCCAAAATTTTGATGAAATATCTTGCCTTGATCGTCGCTTAACACCATTTGTTTTAGAAAAGAAATCTATATGTGAAAGTTAAACTATTGTAGTTTCTCATTCACCTTCTTAGATGTCCCATCTGGATCCCATTTTTATCAGAAGAACCTCGAAAGTCGAAGTTCTAATGTCCCCATTAAAGTTTTTCAGCGAATAACATGATTTTTCTGAATGGTTGATTGATTTTTATGAATTGTTTTCATGGTACTTATTCATCTATGGATGAAAAGTCCGGCCCTTTCTAAGAGAACTTTGGTTACTGATTGGAATAATAGAGAGTAAGCATGTAAACTAGATTTACCTGAAATATTTTTTATTTGATGTATAAGAAACTAGAAATTGGTAGTAATTTTATTTCATATAATTTGTTTAATAAAGGATTTTTTCGTTAAAATTTTTTAATAAATTATTTTAAAATTAATTATTAAAATTTTTGTATAATCAGGACGTAAATACGAAAGGAATGCTATTGTTTGTGACGTCAGTTGATATGTTTTGGTTTGTGACCATATAAGAATATAGCTTCCCAAAATTTGTAAAAAGTACCCAATATTTCAAAAAAATGTAAAAGATTGTTGATTAAAATACACTGTGATCAACAGGATCAACAGTGACTGAAGTTTTATCTGTATGGAGGTTCGTCTTGACATCTTAGTACTAAACGCCATTGCAAACTAAAAATTTGTTAACATATTTAAAACATTTCAGATCCTGCAGCCATTGTTGATCATATAATCAGATAAAATTGAAAAATACGCAAGTTTTCATAGTTTGTATCCATTTTGCAAGTAAATGCCCAAATTAGGGTGGACAATGTAGAAAACACTAATGTGGACTACTAGTTTGTTACTATTAAAAAATAAATTCTTTTGTATAGAATTATTTATGTACATATTAACGTTGTAATTTTTTTCTATTTTTTCTAGAATCCATAAATGATGAATCCTTCTCTCATAAATTTGTATATGTTGACACATATTTCTTATAACACAAATTACTGGAAGAATAAATATTGTATGTATTGAAATATTAAACACTATTATTTATCAGCAATCTCGCATAACCAAATACAGAAATATAATTAGAAGCAGAACCAAGTACACTCAAACACTTTCACTGTGTGGGAGGCTTTTGTAATTTGCACGAATAGACACTGTAAAATTTATAGTTAGATAATTTGCTGTTTATATAAGTTAGGATACACTCTCTGGCCGTTTGGTATTTATTAAGGAAAACATTTATATTATTAAATATTTTGCTTATTCTTATCCGAGTCAGGCATACCTTTTTCAAAGTCATTGCATTAAGCGACATCTACTTTACAGGTAATTGTTGGAAAGTGAGAACATAGGCAATGTAACAGCCAGAAAGGAAGCCTTTGTACCTTCTAGCCCCTTTCGGAGGCATGGCGTTTCACTATTTAGAACACGATCCTCTCTTCTTCGCACTTTATAAATTTGAACCTTCAATTTTCTGCGTTATTTGTTCTCATTGAATTGCTATGATCTCAGTTTCAGTTAACTACCGGTATGTATATGTCTCTCTTTTAGAAAAATAATATGAATTCGTTAGTAATTAATAAAATTTTCCTTTAAAACAAGAAATATAAATTTAGCTTAGTTACACACGTGAATTTTTGTTGTTAACGCGTACTGAGGTCAAAATTAAATCGAAACATATATGCTGCCTATATTCACTGTCTATTAAATTTCTGTTTTTTTCAGAGGAGATGCATAAATTTATTGCGGAGCAACTGAACACAAGTAGGGTCCCATTGTGCATAAATCCGCAATCGGCGGCATTCAAGAGTTTCGCCAGGTAAGACGGCAGCCGACGCCGAAGAGCAACGCAGCGCCATTGCATAGGTGACCGCACACTTTCCATTTGGTGTACGTTGTTACGCACTCTATGTATTTATTCTTTTACTATTGTTCTACTCGCCAGTCTCTCGTAATTGTTTCATGCGCTTTTAACATCATTTTTATGCACAGTTCTTAACGCTTCATCGTTGGACATAGTCCTAGTTATTTTATTCGGGGGTTCTTGTCACTTTTTGAATTTAATGCGCTTTCCAGAATATCAATATCTAGAAACTTCAAGTACAACAACATTTTTTTTAATATCATGGTCTTGGCCTCATGACATTACTTTATCGTTCTAGTTGGACGATCCGTTTTTAAAACGGGGACAATAAAAGATAATTATTTCTTCCTGTTACATTATCATTGGTTATGGCTGTACACACAATGCAAAAGTCACTTATTTGCTTGATGTTCATTTTATTTTGCCTGCAAAATATTTATATATAAAAGTAAAATCTGCATTTTTCAATTAAAATTGAAGTTTAACTGTTCAATGGAAAAATAGAAACCAAATTTAAATACGTCTGCCCTTAGTATACGTTTTGAATTTCATATCGACATTTTCAATTGTAAATTTATGTGGAAATGTACATTGTCAAGCGTTATATCACGTATGAAATAAGTGATTGTTCAGGCTACTAAAAAGAACGTAAGTAACGAAACAGTATCCCATTTATTATGTATGTGAAGAAAAAGATATGGGAAACATGACGTAACTCTCCCTAGAAACATTAAATCTGTTAATTGCTTTGAAAAGTATTAATTACAAAATATTAGATTCCTAAGGAAAAAGTTAATTATTCAGTACAGTCTAGCCAAACTGCAATTGAAATTTTTTTTTGAATATGTAATACATTTTCGAAATATTTTGCAATATTTGTATTATGAAAGTATGTCCTGCTAAAGTAAATCGATTAAAAAAAGTTCTTAATTAAAAATTATGCCAGTCTCTCGAACAAGTTAAATATTTAAATATTAAATCGAAGCTGGAAAGAACAACAAAAGAAGGAGGTAGAGACTTCACGTTTCGTTAATTTAAAATTTGGTGCCTGAAATGGTCATGGAAAAACATTGAAAAAATTCTTACAGTAAAAACGTTTAAAAACAAGTCAGTGCGTTAAAAAAGAGAAATACTACGTTAATTTATTTAATAGTCATGTTTTCATTAGTCAGAATAACTACAAATTTATTGAACGTCTAACAAAATTAATAGCCAACTTTTAAGTATATTTAAAGGTACAAATGAATTAGATACGTAGTATGGATGGAAAGTTTTCGGTCTAATCAAAATGCAACACGAATTCAAACGTATTAATTCAACACCAACTCACATCCCCAATTTCAGGTCAAAGTTTGATACTTCTACCTTCAATAGGTTTGTACTAGCACTTGGTGAAAAATTTATGATTCTATTATTGCCAGAGAATGGCCAGTTTTAGGTTTCTGATTTCAAAAGTAGACAATGTGCCTTGAATAAGTCATTTATAAGTACAATATTCTATAAATATAATTTTGATTTAATGGTCATGGTTTGGATGATCTTAGGCAAAACCTAAGGATATCCACTCTCTGATTATTCTCATTGACGATTTAAAAACCAACTTTTTGTCCTTACTACGTATGTTCATTTTTCTTAATACATATTGCTTTTTTAAACGATTTTAATATGATTATATTTTTATTTAAAATTATTTAGAATTATAAACAGCAAAGTATAAACAAAACTCAAATTTCACGCGCTGGAATTAACGATTACAAACAAATTGTTGCTGGTACCGACCTTCAATATTATCTGAATTTAGAGGTGCTTTATATATAGTATATGACATAATAAAATGTTCCGTTAATTGTTATGCGATAATCTATTTACAGTTTTTCAGTTTTTTTTTTTTTCTAAAAGAAAATTTGATTTACTCTGAATTACGTGATCGTGGCTATAAAAAAATATAACTAAAAGGAAAGCTCTAATATAAATAAAAATTTATTTGTGGAAAGTTTATTAACGCGTAATTCAAGTCCAACGTGTTTTAATTTTATTAAATTTATATTTAATCAAAGAATTTTGGTAATTAAAACTTTTATGCCTTATAAGCCCTTCTTTATGTTGTCACTTTTCTGATATAAATAAAATTAATTACGCGCACATGGTATACATTTGCAAAAAAGACCCATGTCATGCATAAATAATTGAAATTATCTGATTAAATAAACAAAGAAAAACAAATGAATAGAAAAACTTTACTCACGTCATTATACAATATTTACAAATAGCAGACATTTCTGATACATTAATTTATTATAGTGGTCAGCTTTTGGGAAAAAAATGACACGAAATCATGTGTAAATGCAACAAACGTCTGCATGTTATCTTAGATTTTCAGTTTTTAGTTAGGTACCCTTAAAAATACTACTTTCTGAGCACTGTTACACCACCTCTAATTCTGTTTATTTGAATCAAACGAAAAAAAGTAAATAGTAAAATGACGTACACCAAATGGTCTCAGTGTTCTTTTATTACTTTAATGTTATACTAATAAAGCAGAAATTACAAATTGATTTCCATGCTGGCGCGAGCGTAACTGTATTTAGTAGGATTTGGTTTGTTAGAAGTTTCCAAAAAAACCTTTAGTAGTTTGAATTTGCCAAGTAGTTTTCTCTTCTGTATCTGTGTTTTTCTTCATCTTCCAAGCTTTTCGCTTCATTGACTTTTATATTACGTCTTTTTTTTGCTAAACTAATTGCCGAGTCCAAAAAGAGATGTGGACAAACGGGCTCCGCCCAAAAGACATTATTATGTACTTATAGAAAACATAGTAATGCATGGAGATCAGTATCACCGTCCTGTACAGTATTAACCTCATAAATGCACATTAATTAAAATGTTGGCGGGCTCAAGTAAGATGATGGTTGTTATACAGGAAAGAAAAAGTTTGCGCACCTTTCAAGAAGACCCTAGAAATTCTTTTATCACCCGTCATCTTTCTGTGTGCTGCGTGACTACGCTTTGTTTTAGGTCAGTGCTTTTAGTTATTTCTATATGTTCCTATATGTACAGATACTTCAGTTATAGTTTTTTTTTTATAATTTGCATTTTCAGTTTAGCTTCAAAATACCTACTTGTTGGAAGATTCTGTCGTTCATATTTCATACCATTAATTGTTTGTTATAAAATTGTGATTCGTTTTTTATACCCTGAAAGTATCGTATGATTAAAAATACGTAGTTTAGAACCTCAATCTGGTGTCTGATAATTTTAATATAACACTCATTGTTGGATTCCAAGTGAATGAGTATGATTTTTAAAAAATATTAAGATACTCTTAACACTGAGTAATTTTATAAACGCTTTGCGATTGTATCTGGCTTAATCACATTATAGCAATGCAATGGAATTCGTAGTGTTCTCGATAAATATAATCAATTTTACTTTGAAACAAGTTTTCAAAAGATATTAACCAAATTAAAACTGAAAAAAATCACTCTCTAATGTCAAAATTATGCCAAAAATATACTTTTCAATTTTCATGTAATTTACGTGATACAAGAACTATCCCTGTAGACATCTAGCATTGAAATACTTTACTTGAAGTTCTCTAAAATAAAGTTTAAAACAAGGGAATCCTTCTTTTTGGTGATTAATTTTAATACCGCATAAATATTGAATCTTTCAATAAATATTAAAACCCTATAACTCGAAAAAAGTGCATTTCGAGAAACAATAATAATTCATACGCTTATTTAAGTACATACGAGGATAGATCGGAAAGTTTCCACAACGAACCAGAAGATGGCGCTATGTACGCATCCTGCTCACTGATTGCCATTGTCAAATTTTCAGAGAGATCGTGCATAAACTAAAGTGGTTACTGTCGATCAAAGTAAACAATTCATGCATTTTCTAAATCATGAATAAAAACGAATTCCGTGCATTGATTAAGCATTTCTTTTTGAAAAGCTTAAATGCTAAAGAAATAAAAACGGAATTAGACATTGTTCATGGCGAGTCTTCTCCTTCATATGCAACGGTTGCAAACTGGGTTGTTGAATTTAAACGCGGTCGAACAAGTTTAGAGGATGCACCGCGCTCTGGCAGGCCAAAAACGGCTACCGATGAACAAATGACTGGAAAAACCAAGAAGTCGTGATGAATGATCGGCTAGTAAAGTTGAGAGAGATAGCAGAGGCAGGAGGCATTTCATGCGACCGCGTACATTGCATCTTACATCAACATTTGGACATGAGAAAGCTTACTGCTAATGGGTGTCGCGTATGCTGACAATCGATCAAAAGCGAGTTTGAATAACCATTTCTCAGCAATGTCTAGACATGTTCATACATAATCCAAAAGTATTTTTTGCGACGTTTTATAACTGTCGATAAAAGGTGGATACATCAGCACACTCCAGAGACCAAAGAGCAGTGGACAGAGCACGTGGTGAACCAACTCCAAAAAAGGCCAAGACGATCCCGTCTGCTGAAAAAGTCATGGCTACTCTCTTTTGGGATTCCCGAGGAATAATTTTTATTGATTACCTGCAACACGGTAGAACAATAGCAGGCGAATACTGTGCGTCGTTATTAGACAGATTGAACAAAGAAATCAAATCTAAAAAGCCTCATTTCGCAAAGAAAAAAGTTTTGTATCACTAGGATAATGCCCCGCGCCATAAGTCGGCAATTATTATTCCAGTTAACTGATCATCCTCCATACTCGTCAGATTTGGCTCTGTCGGATTTCTTCCTCTTTCCAAACCTTAAGAAATGGTTGGCTGGAAAGAAATTCTTATCAAATACTGAAATCATCGAAACTTAGATGGTTTCTACTTTCTTGAAGGGTTAAAAGGTCTCGAAAAGCATTGGACTAATTGTATAGGGCTGAAAGAAGACTATGTAGAAAAATAAGTACGATTCTCCCCAAAAAGTCTTCCGTCTTGTTCTAGACACTTTCCGATCTATCCTCGTATAAGAGTTCATTTTTACGGGGTACATGCTTATAATTTATAGCACCATCATCAGAAACAGTACGATAAATTAAAATTTAGGTTCGATTTGTTGAAAAAAGAATGAATAATAAAATTGAAACAAAATAATTATTTAGTATTGTAAGAAAAATAAAGTCAACTTTATATACTAAATATACTTTTTAAAAAAAACATACCAATTCTGAAAATAATAAAATAGTAAAATTTAATTAAAAAATGAATGAAAACTGCAAATATACGAACATTCTGATAAAAATGTAAATAAATTTCAGATAAAATAATTGCATTAAAGAAATAGTAAAGAAATTGTTCGGTTTATTTCGAATAAGACTTCAGACATTTCGCAACGTTGCCATGGTTATGCAATACAAGGGCCAATTAAAAGTGCCTATGCACTGCGTAGTCATGGCAACGCTCCGAAATGTCCATCTGTTAATCCAACAAAATATCAAATTTCGTTCACTACTTACCACGTGAAAAAGTAAATCATATACGTATTATAAAAGAAAAGCAAATTACATAGAATTCAGAAATAATAACCACAAATTAGGTTAAGAAATAAATAAGAAATTCTAGTAAAAATAATTAAAATAAAATTAAAACTTAAAAGCGAAGATTAATTAAAATTGTGTAACTGGCAGTATAGAAAGTGTTAGGAAAGAGTTTATACATGTATTTCGGCCTTATTGGGCTTCATCAGAACTCTGTACCTTAAAAAATTTTGATTTATTGAAAAATTTAGAAAAACTTACCCCTTTTTTGAATTTCTAAAATCCCAAAACACAAGAACAGGAATTAATGATAAAAATATGAAATTCTTTTGCAAATTATACAAGGAAGCGATTGCATTCTCTAGTAAAACCACAAAAGTGACATTTTTAAAATATTTGTTTGATGTTACTAAGACAACAAATTGACAATTATAAAATCAAGTTTTCTTGCCAGAAAAGCCCAATAAGGCCGAAATACATGTATAAACTCTTTCCTAACACTTTCTATACTGCCAGTTACACAATTTTAATTAATTTTCTGGCAAGAAAACTTGATTTTTTAAAAGCGAAGGTTGCAAAAATTAATAAAAATAGAGTCAAGTAAAGTTGGTTAAGTTATAAATTTTAAAGAACATACATATAGAAAAAAGAAAAAGAAAAAGTAATAATATTGGATAAATATAGAGAGATATAGGAGTATGAAATAAAAAAAAACTGTTTGTATGTTGAGAGCTAAAAGTATATCCAAAAAATAGATCATTCAAACTTAAAAAAGTGACGAATATAATAAAGAAGAGAAAATGTAGATGACAAATGCCTAGAAAAAGTCTAGAAAAAGCTGATATGAACAAATATGTAGAAATAATTGAAGATATCGAATGTTGACATAAATTATAAAACACAGATTGATAGATTATAGAAAATATTGTTAATGTAATCACTAGTTTGGTTTTTGCAGTACATATATCTAATAACGTTTCAACTCACTGCTCTAGACCTCTAGAGCACTCTTGGAGTATCTCCATCTTCTATTTTTATAGGAGGTTAAAATAAGATGAGAATACTGAGCATGCTCTAGAGTGTAAAGCCCTGAATCGAAGGCGCTGTTAAATAAAATAAGATACATTATAAAACCGGACCATTGAAAATGTTTTCCTGCAATAATATCGGGTCTTCATATAATCTTGAATCCCACGTGAGCTATACAATTTCCTAACAACTAGCTAAAATGGCAGAACAAAATGGTGTTGCTACATCTTCATTCTGGAAGTATGATATACTTACCAAAGTACATTGTTTTAAATGTGAATAAGCTTATCCTTTTAGAGAAATTTAATTACATAACATATTTGTTGAAATGAAATTTTCATCAATTACTAGAAGGTATATAAAAAGTTGGAAATACACTTAAAATTAGTTTCAAACAAAGCAAAGCTAGGTTCCTAAAATTCAACTCAAAGATTATTGGTCTATTATATATATATTACCGAGTTGATCCGGGTACATCTAGTATCATGCAAAAAAACAACAACAAACAAACAACAAAAAAAAACATAGGAATGTTAGGGTTCCTAGCTAAGGCTAATATCAATGCACCATCTGGTAAATTAGTGCAAAACATAATCAAGAAAATACGGATTAGAGGATTCATTTATTTATTTTCTTAAAATTTACTATTTATAAGTCTGTTCCTACAGTAGTGTCTGGTACGAAACTATCAAAGCGTGCGCCGATCAAAGTTTCACATTTTATGCAGCTTTTGAAAGCAGTGAATAATTCTACGAGCGAATATATCTAACAGTTTCGAACTAATTCGGAACGCTACAGGAACAAAGTTTATATCTACAACCATTCAAAAATAAATTAGCGAACCGAACATTATTATTGTAATTGTTATTAAAAATATTGAAAGTGACAATTTAGGCATGAGTACATATTAAAAATTCCAATTTCTAATTTCAAAGAACAACTATTGAATACCTACCCACAAACATTTTTATTCAGATTAATTGCAAAAACTTTAGAAATACCTAAATAAACGTAGGATACGATAACAAAAAAAAAATACTACAATAACCTGCCTTCTTCTGGAATAGGTAAAACCGTATGCTCGTTGTCAATAGGATAAAATTATCATAGGTGGAATTCCTCCGGGTTCGGCTAAATTCTAGTACAGGTGGCAACGTAACCCATCAGTAACGCCCAGAGATACGAGGATCTGAACTTCACAGCATTTTTACAGATTTCTAAACAATATCATCTAGTGCCATCTAGGAAATTAGTGCAGAACTAAAGAAACAGGCGTAACTTTGACGATTTGAGATTCCAAGCCCTGGTATCATGCTGATATACTACTGTTTTTTTTTTTTAATTTTATGTGACAATGGTCGCAGTACAACTAGAAACGAATATATTGGGTCGCATGAGGTTCAGAAGCACTCGTCTAGAACGGTCAGAGTATACTCATCTTATTTTAATTTCATATAGCAATAAGAGATGGAGTTATAGAGCAGTCAATCGAAAACGTTATAACACATTTTGCAGTCATCTAGATATTTTGAATTCAAAATTTATTTACATTGTTTTTGTATTATTTGTAACCCTAATAATTAATTTAATACCAATCGATGATACTCTAAATTAATGATTTTAATATATTTTTAGGGGGAGTGACAGTTGTCAACCTGTTCTAAATAGTTAGGTTGACACTGTAAAACTAAATCAGAAATGAATGTGGACTACTTAGGAAGTTTATAAATTCTTCCAATAACCAGTCTAGTAATAGATTTGCTTACAAGATTAAAACTAACTGAAATTGTCACATGAATTACGAAAGCTGTTGAATTACAAATTGAAGGATGGTGTGAATCTGGATGATAATATTGAGAGGTTTTGGTGGGCATGTTTAAATTCTTCCCCCTAGTTAAAAAAGACAAGCTATAGTTACACAGAACAGTTCTTGTTTCGACTGTAATTATGACATTTATATTAGTGAACATAATTTTAACTTTTAACTTGATATGATAACATTTGAAAACCTTTACCCTTAATATTTTTTGCCGTAACTTAATTATAAACAGTTATGTTGTAAAATGTTATAACATTTTATTGAACTTGAATTGATTACAAAATTATGTCCATGCGAATCTCGATTGCCGATACAATCTTGATCAATGTCTAATCTGATATTATTATTATTATTATTTACTATCATAAAATACGAAAATAAAAATTTTCAGGGTATATAAAACAATCCTTCTTTTTTTGATTCTTGACTTTTCACACATTATTATGTGACACTCGGGACTCGGTATACTTTGAAGCTGATTATATATTGTTTACTTTATGTCACTATAGCTAGGACAAACAAGATTAGCAGTGATAGTCCAGAGGATGTATAACAATGGTAAGAAACGTCAGAATGTGCCGTCGCTGTTATAACTTTTCATTTCAGTTCGATAAAAACTTGAGGGACCATGTTTTTTGGCAATCAAAATTCAATTTGAAATAAATAAGCGAAACTTGTTGAATGGGAAAATCTATTAACGGACTTGTTTCTTGCAGTTCAACTGTAGCACATCCATCAGAATTGCCACCATCGCCTCACCAGTGGGACTGACCTTGGAGCATGCGTAGGTAACAATGTTTTCGACACAGCGAAAAGCTCTCTGCCGTTTCTCTGTTCGGTTTGCGCTGACTCTACCGAAACGTATAGACTGGATAATATTTATGTAAGTAACAGTACACCAAATATATTAAATTCAGGGATTCTATGCAATGCAAGGGACTATCGCGCTGCGAGACGTTTCTAACTTAGTGAGTGTTTCTGTGCAAATTTAGTTGCCGAAAGTGTGATTTAACCGTTTTACCATTGTAGATCTGCCAACTTTCAATGTACAGTAATCACTGCCTTTCATTAGTTATTAGTATATGTTTAGGTATATAAGACTGGAACGGATTATTTCTAACGGAGTGCGGATGTTTAGGTGCGCTTTTATGAATGGACTACTTTTTCTAAGAGGCAACACCTAAATGTCCTGCTCTGTTCTTTTAGCAACTTTAAAGTTTTTGATTAATTTGGACATGTTTTGGATAAATATTTTAAAACCAGTTATCAAAAAAAAAAAAAAACATATAGAATAAAAAAAACGTAGGTGAAATGACCTAAAAGAATTAATTTGTACATAAAAAAGTATGTATAGTGATTTAATGTTATTTAACATGTTTTAAATGAATAATTGATTATTCAAAATGCTGCTAAAAAATTTGTCAAATGAAGCAATGTTGTTCTATTATATATAAAAAAAAAACTTAATTTTGTGTCTTCTTTAAAATAAAGATGGCAAAATTTTTTTATATCTGCAAGACGGTTGTAATTTTTTGTTGCCATTTTTAAAAATGTAACACGGCTTTGATAAATCTGGTTATATTATTCAAATTTTATAAGTACAGTGC
The DNA here is from genome assembly GCA_039766575.1 of Serrognathus titanus. Classification (NCBI taxonomy): domain Eukaryota; kingdom Metazoa; phylum Arthropoda; class Insecta; order Coleoptera; family Lucanidae; genus Serrognathus; species Serrognathus titanus. The sequence goes on from CM077913.1 coordinate 23,368,329, forward strand.
AATCCATGTTGCAAAAATTTAAAACAAAAACACCTGTCCATTGTAAGGAATGAGATTACATAAATGATCATCGTCTCCTCTGAAAATATTCTCGTGTCATTTTTTTGTTGACCAAATTAGGTTGCTCTTTTTACAAGGAGCATTTCATTAAAAAGCAATTTTAAATACTTTTCATTACCTCTTCATTTTAGTTAAATTGACATAGCTATTATTAAATCTTTACCATACCAAACTATTCTCTGAATATACTACAGGCAAACAATATTATTTAACTTGCATTATGTAAGAATACTTCCTAATTTTCTAAATAATTTATTCTTAGCAACCAGTTTCGGCTATTTAAGCCTCCATCAGGCTACTAAACGTCTGAGAATTAAATAAATTTATCATCGGAGAAAAGGAGACTAAACTTAAATTCAAAATCGTGAAAATTGACAGATGTGAAGTTGTAGTGTAACTATACATATTCACACGATCATTTGATTCTCTTGATTGAAAGATTTGCCAGAATTTTGAATTTTAAATTTTAAAATGGCCACGTGCTAATGTGCATTGTTCTTTAAGATTTGTTAATGGTTTTTAAACCGAAACATGTCATCTAACCAACGTTTTCTGTATTGATGAGCTAAATATAACAGAAATTTGTACAATGTTTTTCTATAGTAACTTTCTGGCAAATCTTGTTCAAAAATTTTATTACTAGTCACTGACATCATGGATAACCCATTATTATTCTCTTGATTGATTTTTTCAAAAAGCTTAGCTTGTAATGTTTTCCAAAACAGAGCGTTTTAGATACCTATGCATTTCTTTATTTTTTACTCCATTGTCTTGACGCTTTTCAGGTTCCTTCATTACATTTCCATTTCTGTTTGGAAACAGTTGATTATAAACTTAAAAACTTAATTATTTATCACAAATTAGATAGAATATTTTTATTTCTTTAATTTTTGCCCAAGCTTCGAGCACAATTTAAAGTAAACGCTCACTTAGAGAAAAGTTTTTAATTACAGTCGCACCTCTATAACTCAAACCTCCACAACTCGAAATTTACTGATGCTCCCTGTATATTGTACATAACTTCAATTTCTTTCTTTAACTCGAAATTTCTATAACTCAAAGTCATTTTCCAGACCTTTGAAATTTGAATTATGGAGGTTCGGCTGTAGTTCTAAAAAAATACAAAAGTAAAAAAGTGGTCTCTGTTGACTTACAATGTTTTAATATGGTATTCCTAAAACGTGTTACTTATAACATTATTCTGTCATACAAAAACATTGTAGTTACTATTCTTATTTGATGCTCGTATGTTTTCGATTGGCTGCTCTAGAGCCCTTCACTCCATCTTCTATTTTTATATGAAAAAACTCTTAAGAGTACCCTAAAGCAATGAATCGAAAACGTTACCAGACATCAAAGGTACCGATTATGAAATGACTATTCCATACAGTATTAGATAAAATATTTTTGGTTGCTTCAAATTTTAAATACCATAATTTTTGTTACGGAATTTTTTCGTCTACCATTTTGTAAGATGACGAAAGAATAAAAGAAATTCAAAAATAATTATTGAATTGTAACCAATAATAAAGGAAGTTAGGTCTCATTATACAATTTCAAATTTGCTGCTAATTGTTCTCAAGTTGTTGTAAGTTAGAAGGATCAGATGATGTAAGAACTCACATTACACGTGTCAAATACTTTCAAGTACATTTCATAGTAGTTATGACTTCAATTATTACTGTTAATGAAAGTCGTAAATTTTATTGTTATTTCGAAATATCTGCAGTTTAAAGAGGACGCAATAATGTTAATATACATACTTATTTATTTTTCGTTTATACAACAGATTTAGATTTTGTGTTTCTTTTATTAAAATAAGGAAGCCATGTTTTATTAACTATATACATTTGTAAATAGAATCATGCAAATGATTATAATTTTAATCAAGGAATTTGTTTAATCCATATCAGAACTTTATATGGAGAAATCGTGTTGAAAAGTCTTCATTTCATGCAAAGAGAAATTTCAAAATCTTTAGTAATTTATCTCGTTGAAAGTAAATTACGATCGTATTTCAGATTTTAATATTGATTGATCTTTTTTAACATATTTTAATCAACAATTTAGCATTCATTTTATATGCTTACATTTTCAGTCACTGAAAACTGGAATATTGTCACCTTAACTGTCTATAATCAAATGCTTTAAAGTTATACCAATGTTCACAATCCTTGTTAGTATAAATGAAAAAAAAAGTAAAATAAAGACTAATTTAAGTGAAGACTGTAAATAGTAAAAAAAAAGAAACATAACCGTAAGTGTCAAGCTCCGTTCTGGAGCATTTTCTTTTTGTTCTAAGTGTTGAGTACCAACTGTAAATGTAGTATTCAGACCGTAGTGCATTTGGTGTGAAATTTAAGTGTGCAATGAGATAAGAGACTGCTCTATCCCACGAGACGAGTATTTGTATTCGAGTATATTAAAAATGCTTATCATTGGTTCTGTCAGATTAACGAATACACTTTTGGAATTGTAAAAGCAAAATTGTCCGGCGCAAAATTTATTATATATTAATCTGTGGTATGATAAAAATTGATTGGATTTTGTACATATGTTTTAAATAATACGAACGTTTTGTTTTAGTGTAGATTTTAATAGTGATTTTTAGGGTTTTCTTTGTAGTAGGCAATCAAGTAGGAAGTGCATTATAGAAGGTTCATTCTTTTTCACTTTTTGCGATAATTTTGTGATAAAAACTAATCAAAAGAACTAGTTTTTGTAAGTACTGCTGCTTTGCTCACGTAACGTAAAAGTAGTCAGTGTAATATTATTTTTATTGATTTATTAGTCTCTGTCTTTACTACTTCTTCATTATTTAACTTTAAAATTAATTTAATGAATAATCATTTTTTATTATATTTTTTATTTTTTATTTCTCTATCGGATGCACTTTTTTTTTGTATGTTCTGTATAAATTTCATTTTATGCACTTTCAATTATGAATATAACATAATCGATAATCAAAGAGAGGAATTTATGAAACAAGCTCTGAATGGGCTTGATTAATTGTTTTTATGAAGACAAAATAATTTAATTCATACAAATAATAGCATATTCGTGTCACTTTTTGAAAATCTTTTCTCATATCATCTTTGTTTTTATTTACGATTTTAGTGGTTATTTTTTAATTTTATTGACTATAACTTACTCTTAACGATATTTTTAACATGGTGAAAATCACAAGTCATTTTTTATTCGTTTCCATTTTTTTTTCAACGTTTGATTTTAATAAACTTTACAATGAACAAATATTGGCATTGGAAAAAGCAGTTAGTTTTGTTTCTATACTAAATGAATAACTGCCAAATACAACAAATACAAAGCCTTTCTTTAAAGAATGGTCTCTTTCATTACCGTTATGTTGAAAGACATTCGTTATGAAATTAGCACTGTTGTTCAAACACCAGTTTAATGAACGCAATACAACGCCTACATTAAATCGCCATTACGCGTAATTGAATGTAAATAGAAGGTGTTGCTGTAAAAAACTTTCAGATGCACTTCTGTACTTCACTATGTTTAGTGAATTTTTTTAAAGCAATTGTAAATTAATTTATGTATATAAATAGCGTATAATTTGTGGCATTTCTCTGTAAGTTTCTGGCAACTACAGTACGTTCTTAGGTAAAACTTTTCATATTTATACGACACTTCGTTTTATAATTATGGAACTTACACAATGTGTTTTGGTAACACTTTTTTTTTTGTAAATAACTAATTTACTGTACTTTATACTTCTGTGTTTATATGATAATTCAATTTTTACATACAAGTCTTATAACTTCTTTTGTAATTTTTTGTAATAATTGCACATCGTTTCATTTTTTGTGCCCATAAAATTTGGAAACGATGCGCAATTACTACCTGAACACTTTGAGTAAATTATATAACGCTGTATTAATTTTGTAATTGACTTTTTACGTGTAATTTAGGCTACCTTGTAATTATTGTAATTCCATTTTCCAGAGATCTCAGCCCACTGCATGTATATAGTTTTTCATGTATTTCATTTTTTTCAAATGGTCAGTCTGTGTTTCAATTGTCGACTAGTATACTCTGATATGAAAAAATAAAGTTACACTTAAATCTGGGTTTTTGTGTCTTATTTTGTACTTCTATTTTTCAGATATCCAGTGCTCCTAAACATTTGCAACAAACTAAATAGTTTTGACGTGTGAAAAGTATTGGTTGAATCAACTCAAAAATCAAAATATTTTGTGTTCCTAATTGACAAATTATTTTTTTCCGGGGATAACCGGATAGCTTCAAGTGAAAAGATTCACTCAAATTTAATGAAAATTATAATTTGCCATTAATAAAAATATATACAACATATGGGGAAAATATTATCAAGTTCGTGCAACCATCAAAACAAAAAACAAAATAACCATATACATTTTGACTGGACACCGAAATATTGAAATTCTCAAACACGAAAATAATATCCATTCACGAGTTTTTTGTATTCTAGTAGGCCGTGTTTTTTTCCGTTATGTTACATGCATGTATTTTGAAGGTAGTCAAAATCTGACGTGAAAAAAATTATGACATTGTCACGTCAGCTGTAGTGACTATGTTGCCAATACTTAAATAAACTTGAACTACAATGCCATGATCAAAGTAACTTAAAACAAATAACTAATTATTTAATTACATTTTTTAATCCTGTCAAAATGCCGAAAATTATAAGCGGGCAAACCAAACAAGCCATAAAAAAAAGCGTACAATTATTATAAAAAGGATCGTCCAGATTTCACACAAGATGAAATTATAAGCAAGTTGATAGATATACATGGAGTAAGGCTTACATAAATTAAATGAGCCCCATTTTCTAATGTAGGTATATGTATGTTAGATTTCGCAAAGAACAATAACTAAAATTTTGCAAGCAGGACCTGACAATTTGAAAATATCTTCATATGGCAGACGTAAAAAGACGGATATATTTACAAATCACATATTTCGGAACGATTTGCCACGAGTAATTTGAAAAATGAATATTTCACTTTGGACAAATTACTTACAGACGCTCACGATTCTTTGGAATTTAAAGGGGGAAGAACAACTTTATTCAAAATTATGAAATCTATGGGTTACAAACACAAAATGGTTAACGGACGCAAAATTTTATGTGAACAAAAACACGTCGTTGCACCCAAAATTTCTTTTTTGAGCAAATTCTTACAGTTTCAAAATTCTAGTGAAAATATAATATTCGTGTACCTCGATGAAACGTGGATCTACCAAAATGGGTCTGTGGTTCGTCAATGGATATACGAAACATTTGAAAAGTAACCCAGCCAAAATTAAAAGTAAAGGGAAACGTTTTACAATTTTGCATGCAGGAACAAAACTTGGCTTTTTGGAAGGATGTGACTTGTTACTTGACTCGACGAACAATGACAGAGACTACCATAATAACATGAATGCAGAAAATTTTCAAAATTAGGTGGTTAATCAGCTTATTCCTGCACTAGGCAACTTGGAACGAAAATGTGTGGTGGTGATGGACAATGAACCATATCACTCGGTGCAGTTGGACAAACCGACCACATTTTCCTGTAAAAAAAAGTCAAATGCAGGAGTCGTTGGTTAAACACAATGTCGAAATTGAGGGCAAAATTACAAAAAAAAAACAATGATGGGAATTAATTAAACCTTTTAGAATAGACGGAACAACAAAACGATACGCGACTGACGTAATTTTGAAGGAGCACGGTTATGAAGTTCTTAGATTGCCTCCATACCATTGTCAGTACAATCCTATTGAGACTGCATGGGGCAGCGCAAAGGCTTTTACAATAAGCACATAAATTCGCAACCAGTATCGAAAGATAGGGTTGTAAATTTATGGCGTAAGGCTCTTTCAAAATGTGGCAAAATTGAAACTGATGATGAATCAGATTCTTCTATGGAGTCAATGGAAGGAGAATAGGGAACATTTAATTTGGCATCAAAATTTTATAGTGTAGAAAATGCATGTATATCTGTAAAACTTATAAATAGACTGCGACGATCCTTTTAACAGTCGAAACTAATAGCCACGAATATGCACAAATATAAGCAGATTTGCAGAATTCTAGTGTTAGCAGAAGAATCTGATGGTGTTCGTATTGGAGGAGATAGTGAAAGTAGACAGAATTTTAAATGAGATCTAGTTTATGGTCTTCTCGGGAAAAATGATAAGATATTTTAATAAATATGGCCATGGAAAAGGTTCTGAGACACCGACAACAGCAAGAAGATCCTGTTATTTAAATACCCCTTCATATAATGCTTTTGCGCCACCTGCAGCGCACCTCTACACCATTACTAGGCAGAAGGGGTGAATATTCGAGGCCGGGATGAATTTCCTTCAGAAATTCATCCCGGCCTCGAATATTCACCCCTTCTGCGACAGCGAGGTGAAATGGCCGCGAGCCCTATAATAAAACCGTCCAAGGCCTGAGAACGACAGTTCTTTGGTCTGAACAAGTCCGAAAAAAAAACTCCTGGCTGCACAAGCCATCTTCACGGGTTGCACAAGCCGATACACCTCTCCACCCGCTGCACAAGTAGCAAGATCCATTTAGCCACACCACTGTGAACAAGATTCTATGAAAACACAAACAAACATTCTGTCATTATTGTTTATTATCATACCTGGAGTCACATTTGTTAATAAACACTTCTTCGCTTTGTGGTACAATTGTTGACTAAGAACACGCAAACAACACACCTCACCCCAAACTTTCACAATGAAAAAAATAATTAATCATTAAACGTTTGTTCGAAACGATATTTCTCGTTTTCATGGAATACTTTGTACAGCACAATTGAACTGGTATCATTGACAGTGGCAGTTTTCAAAAACGTAACCACAAAATTAAAAACGTACGTCAATCAAATTTCTGACAAGTATATTTTTTTGTGGTACAGAGTATATGTAGTAGTTTGAAAACTTTAAACTTTTTCTTGTATAATTGATGCAGACAAAATTAAGTGTAAGAAAAATCTACAGTGACCAAAAATCAAACTAAGGAGAAACCAAAAATCCTTAAGAAACAAATACAGTTTCCTTATAATGGTTGACGTTAGTGACTAATTAAATTGAGAGAATAAAAAAAATGTATTTGCCTTAAGTCACTATGAACGCCGTCAATGTAAAAGCTATTTACTTTCTGCTCTTCAAAGAAGTTGAAATGTTTTGGTGAACCACCATTTTCAAACCTTCTACAAAAAGATTTGAAAGTTTGAAAATGGTGGTTCACCGAAACATATCCTTTGATGAGCAGAAAATAACTTTTATATTGACGGCGATCGTAAGACTTCTGAAAAATATATTTTTTCAAAATTTTCTTACAATTTCATTCTTTGAATAGCATTTACTGAGAAAAATACAACCAATGGGTATCAATTTATTGCCTTATTAAATACAATGTCCTTTACAGGAAAGAGATATTTCCTTTCCAAAAACACGTTTTTGTTACATTATATCGTTAATATATTATATAATATATAATATAATATATAGAAAATTTTATTTATTAATAAAATTTTCTTTTCCGTTTATTTCTTGTTTAATGGAGAGATAAATCAGAAAAGATGTTTTTTTTTGGTGCAAAAAAAAACCATTACAACATAATAAATATATCATTTTGAAGTTTTAAAAATATTGTAAATTTCTATGTTACGAAGATTGTGAAAGGCACTATAATTAATAATATACAACTGTTCAAGACGAATCATCCAACCACCCGTCATGTCATGCGTAATCAAATCATCTCTTCACACTCACACGTTTAAGATACAATCGCCTATGGTTAAGTATTTCGTAGTGTTGACCAAGTTTTTCCCTTTGTCATTAATAAGTTGTTGTCATGGCTATTAATGCAGTGGATGCAGCAAGAGTAATTGCTTTGATTCAAGATGGTCAGTCTCAACGTTACGTTGCACAAGTTCTTGGAACTCCTCAATCATATGTCTCCAGAACGTGGAAGCGATTCTTGGAAACTGAATCTTACAATCGACGCCCTGGAACAGGTCATCAAAGATGTACAAGCGCTAGAGATGACCGTTCTCTTACCCTAACGATTCTCGCAACAGGAATTTGACTGCTGTTCAAGTCAAAAATCGCCTTGCAGAGGTTCGAGATGTGCATGTAAGTGACAGAACAATCAGACGAGATTTAATGAAGCTAATTTAATGGCAAGAAGACCTGCACATGGCCCAGAGCTTAACACACAGCATAGAGTAAGCAGATTTGCATTTGCTCGTGAACATGTTCATTGGAATATGGGGCAGTGGTGTCAAGTACTCTTCAGTGATGAGTCCCGCTTCTGCCTACGAGCACCAGATGGTCGTGAAAAAGTATGAAGAAGGACCGGCGAACAGTATTTTCAATGTAATATTGTTTCCAGACTATTTTTCAACGGTGGTTCGATTATGGTGTGGGGCGGTATTTCTGCGAACGCACGTACAGACCTTGTAATAAGTTATTAACGCTCAGAGGTACATTGAAAATGTTCTTCAAGATCATGTGATACCCTTTGCTCCTTTTATTGGCGACAATTTTATGTTGATGCTCGATATTGCACGGATACAAGTCGCCAGAGTTGTTAATGAATTTCTTGACGCTGTTGGTGTTAACCGAATGCCCCCGAGAAGTCCCGACAAGAAATCCCATCGAACATGTCTGGGACATGTTAGGAAGGAATACTAGAACTCGCCCCAGCTACCGTAGAAGAATTATCAATGGCGCTTCAACAAGAATGAGATCATCTTGACAATTTAGCGATTAGGCACTTCGTGGAGTCGATGCCACAACGTATGCAGGCCGTAATGCCGTCTCGCGGAGGCAATACTCACTATTAATTAATTAGGAAGATTGAAATTTTGCATTTTTCTCTAAGTTACAATTTCATCAATTTTGCAGTTTTTATTACTTTTATTAAAATCTCATTTGTTTTATTTATTTTTGGCCTTATTTGATGTACATTAACAAAGAAAACTATAAATAACAATTATCAATCGAAAATTATATAAAAAAATTTATTGTCGCAATGAATTACACAAACCTCAAAGTGAGTCGCTTTTTGTGCCGGTGAGTGTATAATATGAGGTAAGTTGTAATATTGTAACAAATAAAACAAAATTATTTATTTTCTAGAAAATACCATGGGCCGTTGTCCATCTTTATGGCTTTCGGTGGCATCGCGTAGCAGAAGTTTTATTTTTAATTAATAATATCGTGATATATTAAAACTACGTCATATTGTCCTATCATAAATCCCAAATAAGTTTTAAGTATTTGCTATAGAGACCACATTCATTTAAAACATTGTGCCGCAAAAAAATGTAACATTGCTACGTGAGGAAAATTACAAATGTAACTGAGTTTATTTATTATGGATCAAGTCTTCGCAATCATGCAGGTTGCATTAAACCCATAAAGCTTGCATATCTCATGATTTTTTTTAAAATTTTATTGCAAAGATAAATCCTTTTGTAATATCTGAAGCCGGCAGAGCATATACTTGCCTTTTTTGTTTTTAAATGATTGTTTATATCAAGAAGACAGGAGTACTACACCAATAGTCAAATTATTGAGATTTTATAAACTCTTATCAAATTCAATTATTATTCTATTAGTTTTTTTTTTATCTTAAGTTCATAAGTTCATCATAAACTATATCATTGAAAGTTATTATAGAAATTTCCATAAACACAGTTGCTTCAAAATAATCTTGCCATGAAGTAACTGCTGATTATTATGGTAATAGATCTTTAAAAATAAAATGGTCTTTTCAGATTGTGTATACGAAAACGCATCGTATTTTACGTCTATATCTGAGTAGTAATTCTAATTTTAACCGTTTCTGATCAACGGCACAGAAAGTAATTCATTTTGATTATATTGACAACTGTCGGTTTGCATTGTCAGTTACAATTAAAATTCGCGAATTGTTCTTGAAAAATGTTGATGGTTAGAAATTTTCGGACCTTTGCAAGTGCGGGAAAATAATAAACAAAAAGAATAAAATCAATAATATACAAACATAAACAAACAATTCTATGCACAATTTGTTATTAGCTCTACAGTTTACACTGTTTTAATTCTATTTCCAACACTGACTAATAAATTATAATTTCGATCACTTTAAAGCAGTGTAGGCCATTAATCAATTAAAAATTTAAGTAACTAATTCATTGATTGAAAAATTAATTGAACAATGTAATTAAATTTAAAGACAAACACTTGCATTTAATTGCAATTAAATACTTTAGTCGAAGATCACAGTTAAATTTAGTTATAATTAAAAGTAGTTGCAAACTAATTCAATTGTTAATTGCAATTAAATTAGAGTACATAGACATTAACACTGTAAACTGTAAAATGTTGTTTATGTTTATTAATAAGACGGAAATAAATGTTTACTAAAAATGTTGATAATAAATCCAAGAAACGAGTGGCTCAATTACTTTCCGTGATGAAAATTTGATTCTGGTTTAAAATAATTCGGAATTTTCAAAAACGTTTACCATACATTCGCCTTGGCGATTTATTGGTAACAATTGCACTGTCATAAAATAAAATTCAGCTGGCTCAGTTTCCTCGTACTCTATTGTTCGTTTTTAATATTATTATCATGCTGTCATAAATTCACAAATGCTTACATTAGAGATGGGGTTAGAATGAAAGACGAAGTGCTGAATAACACTTTTTGAGAAAATTCAGTGCGAGCGAGTGCGTTTTGTGTTTAAATAATTTTTTAAAAACATGAATAGGCTTAGTATTACTTATCCAATTTACGTAGTGAGTAGTTTGTTTTGTGTTAGTTTAATTCGTGTAAATATCTGTGTACATAACTTAATTGAAGTGTAAATAAGTAAATAAATATGGCTCATGTGTATTCCAATGAGGAACTGATGGACATAGTGCTTTGTTATATCGGTGCCAAGAACAAGAAGTGAACTTTACTCAAAGTCTATAGTCATAATGAATGCACAGATATGACAACACGTTTGATATGCATTTTGTGCTGTACTGTACTTTTTTTTTATTTCGTATATTGCTGATCGTAGACGTACAGTTTCAATTCTTAAATTACGATCTGTTAAATATAATTTAATACAACAATGCTTGTCACATATGAATGTATTTCCTTAAGAAAGTTGCGATTTATTTTTTCATAAGCTGCACAAACACCTTGATATGAACAAAGTAAACTACAAACTTTTTAATTGAATGAGTTAAAAGTTTGTGTTTAAAAATACAAATTATGACTAAGTGTGTTGATTCAGTCGTCTATTTAATAAACTATTAAAAGAATTGCTGAACAAGCGAGAAATAAATATCATGTAACGCAACGAAAAACGAATTTCGCTATGTCAGTAATTGTAAAGTAAGTGAAACAAAGATGGATATAAAAAAAATGCCCATGACATGAGCGCAGCATCTGAGTTGACCTAATTCTTTCAAACGTAAATAAAAAATTTATTGGAGTTTTGCCTTTTATTGAAAGCGGACTTGGCTCAACAAGTCATAAAATAAGCAGAGCTTTCAAAACAAAGGAACTGCACGCGCTTGTGGTGGGTTAGCTTTTCAGTTTTCAGCAATACCGTTCAGATTTAGAAAATCAATCTCTTTTATAATGAGATAATATGTACAGTTTTAATTACAGACATGAGTTTTGAAACACCTGTATATTAGTACGTTAGTACTATTGACATAATATTCTTTATGAACCAAAAGGTTTATATTGTGTTTGGTTTTAAAAAAGTTTCTCCTCACATTAAGAGTACTTTAAGTAAAAAAGCTACTTTGTTACTCTAGTTGCCTTGCTACAGGATTTGTAAATTTTATATGAAATAAGCGTGCAATTTCCTTGATTGAGTGTCCGCGGTGGTAATATATTCTTTTTGTTCGTGTGAGAAAATATTATACCAAAAATAGAACACCGTATATTCAGCCATTGTAAAATAGACCCTAAATAATATTGAATTACTTTATTCTAATTTAATAGTTGTAACTGTTGGTTCTTGATATAACTATAGTTATTACTACAATTATACCAAGAACTAATAATTTTAACCGTAGTTACACCAAGAACAAAGTTATACTTAGTTTGTCCAACCATTGTAAATCTGGTCCTTAAGGAAACAAAATGAGAAAAATTGTAAGGTAATAACGAATAGACCATCTGTACAAATCAAGCTTCTCATACAAATTAAAGCATAACAAGTATTACATACAATAATAATACGAGAGTTTCGTTAAAGCTGTCTCCCTTCCGCACTACAGTAGGAGTTTTGTGTATGGCCTTAGCAGCAGTTAGTATAATCAATTCTAGAAATACCATTTCTAACGTTTTGAGCAATTTTAAAGTTTAACAAATAAGTAGAAACTTTGAAAGATTTTTCATACGATTTCAAAAAATAATTGCGAGTTGTTTCTCTTTTATGCGTTCCCAAATTTGTTTAAATAAAACTAGTTGCACAGTTTCTTGTAAGGAGGATACGTACTTCAGAAAGTTAAATTTATTAGAGGTGTAAAACCAAAAGAAAATCACACAAAGCGTGAAAATTATTTCCAAAAACTCTCATTTTCATCCCAATAATGTACAATCAACGGCAACATTTTTTTAGGACTCTACACAATTGTCAGAGAATTTCTTCTTGTATATCTTATCTTCGAACTTGACATAAGATTAAATGTAGTGTGATATATCTTATATGCAATCAAATATTACAAATCTATATAGGTTACAACATTAAATTCGAGAAAATATTAGCACAACAGTCTTTATTTATTATTGTTAGTCATAATCTTTTTGTTGGGAGTTGACAGGCGTACAAAGAAGTCTTTTCTATTACATTTTGCTGTAGAAATCGAAATTAAGTAGGTGTGCAGCTATCTATAAATAACTTACACTTTCGTGTGCAATTTTACCAACAAACAAAATGCGTAGTTTTCCTATTTCTGTTTTCAACTTTTTTAATTTAGATTTGTATTAATAATAAAGTAGTTATTGAAAACCCCAGAAAACTTAAAAATTAATAAAAGATACAATCCAATGTCTTTAACGTAATGTTGTTTTAATGGCATCTTTCTGACTTTGCTTTTGAGGAATTCTTACAAGTTCGTTAGCTCTGGGGTAAGGATCTAGTAAGGGCGTTTTTACATGAGCTGGAAGTGATTCGTGTATATGTATAGTTTTGAATTTTGTTTTAAGACTATTGTAATAAACTGCTGTAATTGATTAATACTGATTATTGGAAAAACCGAGTAAATAAATAATATTACAACAGATGTAATTAATACGATGACAAAAGTAAAAAAGTGTCAAGTATTCTAACCACTTAGCATATAACTGTTTAATGCGGCATTTACATGCACGATTTGAATTTCTCTTTGCTCATGCACATATTTGCTTCGCGCAGCTTTCTGGCGCATGAAACCATCATCGCAAAAAATATACACGCGCGACATAACAATATTCGAACTACCATAGAAAACTCGGACGTTTATTGAGAAAACTATCGGATGGATTGAGAAAAATCTAATCCGAAGGTGCCCCCGGACGGCCGGCAATTAAACAGAACGCGTTTGCCGGGACGATATAAAAAAATAAAATTCGTAGTGCCTACATGTAAACAAACCTTTTTCTAATCTAAACTAATATTGTGTTTAAGATGTTATTTCATAAATATTTATAACAACTGTAGTTATGGGAAACATCCAGCAGTGTTTTGCGAGTCCTAAGTATAAAAAAGCTGCGATGGTAAGTGAATTCACACTGTTTTCGTTTCGGTTTTGAGGTCGTCATTATTCAAATTCTGTCGGCGCGCGACGATTCTGTGAATTGTTCGAAAACAGTTCGCGCTGAAACATTAATTTTTCCAGAAAAGAAAACACGTGTCCGACCTGTTTCGTGTGTGAAATTAACATAGGTTTCGGAAATGTATGTTGTACGAATCAAAAGTAATTTGCGCGAGTGTACGCCCGAAAACGTGTTTATTTTTGGTGATGTATCATACCAATATGCAAAGTTAGACTCGGACTTTCGTAATTATTGTGTATTATTTATAAAGACGCTTTTTTTTATTTTTACTTCTGCGATTTAATATTAAACGCTGACTTCATTTATGTATGAGTAAAACACACACTTTACTACGTTTTGTGTTTATGTATTTATTATGAAATTATGAAGTGTGCAAATAGTAATGTGACTAATATGTGTAAACGAATCACTGCTTGAGAATTATTTTCTTCGATACATTCAATTTATAAGATGACGTCTGCAAATACTATTGAAATTATTAATCTATGACAACTTAAAAGTATTCATTTATGATATGGTTACTCCTTTTGGTATATTGGGTATTCAATTTGGTTGTTCGCCAATGCTAACTTTTTTTAAGATAGAAATGCGGTTAAATCAGCAAGGATTCTCTGATTTTCATGCTTTTCATCCTAAATTTCTAATAAAAAAAAACAATTGCATTGAAATATTAGTACAACCGTTTTTTTTTTTTTATTTTATAGTCCATTTGAGACTACTTTCTCTTTACAATAATATCAAATCTTTTTAAATTTGCTTACAAAATAATGAAATGATTTAAAAAATTCGTTTTCACATAAGCAGGGCGTGTTCATGTATAACATTAAGTTGTCTAAATAATTAACAAATGGTACCTATCTATTAGGGATGACATACCCGTGTTTGAGATACCCTCGTATATTATTATTAATATTAGTGAAACTATGCTTATTAACCCCAAAGTATATGAGAAGACAATCTAGAATCAAACGAAAATCCAAAATGCAATAATATACGTTATTTAAAATAATAAATTAGATCCGTATGGACTGCCAGACAAACAAAGTGATGCTTGAAACTAACTTTAGATCAAATTGTGCGTTGCACAGTTACATTTTCCAAAGTAAAGGTTGACTTTTGCCTTAAAAGACCTACCTTTCTTTGTATCATATATCAAAATTCGACATAAATTGAAAAATCAAGAGGGATTATTTGGAAAACTTTTTTGAATGTGCTGATGAAATTACAATATTCGATAAAATTCCCCATAAAAATTTCTTCAAAGCGAATCTTAATCGAAAAATGTGTAGAGGAGGTGGTGTTGCATTGTATGCTTCAAATTCGGTCCAATCGTATTGTAAACCTTATGTTATTAATGATGTCAATATTACTGAAAAAAACTTTGAAATGTGTTCCGCAGTTCTATGTCTGAAAACAACAAATATTTTATTGGTCAATCTGTATAGATCACCTAATGCGGACTTAAATGTGTTTTTTAAGAACATTGAAGTTGTCTTAGACATGTCTGCCTCTTTTAATGGGCATATTGTTATTGGAGGTGATTTTAATGTTGATTCTCAAAATTAACGTCTGACTGATTTATTTGAATCTTTTGCCCTTGATAGCTTCGCATGAATGGATGTAGTGCTACCAGAATTGATAATTTCTTTACCAATTTAGAAAGTCATAACTGTATTATAAATATTTCTGAACCTGGATTATCTGATCATCAAATGTTAACCCTGTCTGTGCACTGTGAACTTTCTGATCGCACTCCAACTCGTATTATAAAAAAACGGACTTTTGATGAAACATCATTAAAAATTTTGTTTCTGCCGTGATGATCAGGACCTCGATTCGAACTTCATAAATTTTCTAAATACTTTTAATCATTACTTTAACTGCCACTTTCCAGTCAAGCAAATAAAGCACACTAAACAACCTAATAGGAGCTGGATTTCGGAGGGATTAATTAATGAGGATCGCGAATTAAGGCGTATTCATTCTAAATTAAAAAAATAATTCCTCCGATAATAATCCTGATTTCGCGTTACGTTATAGTGAATTGAAAAGTAAACATCGCATAAACATAAAATCTGCCAGAAGAAATTATAATGACAATTGTATCCTTAACTCCTCCAATAAAAACAAAGCCGCTTGGAAATTATTAAAACAAAATGACTCTAGTTATTGTCCTGATTATATCACTGATATACATAATCACGATCATGTTAATGCTGAAGATATTTGTAATACCTTTTGTAATCACTTCATAAACTCAGTTAATGAGCTTATTTGCCATCCTTCGGGCAACGCACCTAATATAAAAAGTAATGATTGCAACATGTTTCTATTTCCTATCTCTGAAGTTGAGACTTATAATATAATTCTTTCTGTTTCCCATAAGAAATCTGCAGGAATTGATGATATCCCTTGTTTTATTTTTAAATATTTAGCTGAGTTCTTAGCTGCCACACTCTGCAAGTTAATTGATGAGTCCTTCAGTGATGGTTCTTTTCCTTCGGCCCTAAAAACAGCTAAAATAATTCCTGTATATAAGAAAGGTAAAAAAACAGATATAAGAAATTACAGACCTATTTCCGTCTTGTCCATCTTTTCAAAAGTTTTCGAAAAAGCAATGTTAACTAGACTAATTAATTTCTTCGATGTCAATAACATCATAAATAAAAATCAGTTTGGTTTCAGAAAGGGCCTCTCGTCAAATGATGCCTTATGTTTGGCATATAACATTATTTTGCGGAATATGGAACTCGGCGAAAAGACTATTGGAATCTATTTTGATCTTAGTAAGGCTTTTGATACTGTTCATCACGACACACTTCTGCACAAACTAATCCAATATGGTGTGCGTGGTCCCACGTTGAACTGGATTGCTAGTTTTTTAAAAGAATCGTTTAATGATTGTCTCCTGACAAGGTGCAAAGTCGAGTCTAACACAAGTACATCATGGGGTTCCACAGGGCAGTATACTCGGGCCACTTCTTTTTATCATATATTTGAATGATCTAAACTCGTTCATTAAATTAGGTGATGTTATTCATTTTGCAGATGACACTTCCTCAATTTTACACTACAAAACTGACGAACAACTTTCAGACCGACTTGGTCTACTGCTTACGAGCATGACATATTGGTGCTCCCGAAACAGTCTATCATTAAATGTTAGTAAAACGGTTTTAGTTCCCTATAATTCTCTCAATACTAATACACTTACCTTTATAAATTCTAAGCTAATCGAACTAGAATTCGAAATGCCCGTTAAAAAAACAGTAAAATTTTTAGGGCTAACATTTGATTCCAGCCTAACGTGGAGCAACCATTGCCTCATTTTAGAAAAATCGTTAAATACTGCATGCTATACACTAAGGAAATTAAACGGAAATGTATCTATTGAGATAATGAGACTGTATTACTTTGGTTGTGTGCAATCTAAATTAGAGTATGGCATTCTTTGTTGGGGTCTGCACGGTCTGCATTTAAAACTCAGAAACGAATTATAAGAGCCATCATGAATGTAAGCCCACGAACTAGTTGCAGAAATCTTTTCAAAGAATTAAGAATTCTCACTCTCCCGTCTTTGTTTATTTACAACTGCCTACTGTATGTAAAAAGAAATGAATCTCTGTTAATCAAAGAATCGGAGATACGTAACTTTAATACTCGCTCCAAAGATAAACACTACCTTTATTTGCCTCAACACCGTACAGCAAAGTTTCATAATAGTATGTTTTACTTGACATTAAAACTATACAATCACCTCCCCACAAATTTAAGGCTGCAAAATTCATTTAACATCTTCAAAAAACTTATTAAAGAACATTTTGTAAAAAATCCTCACTACACGATTGATGAATATTTTCACTGAATCAAAGCTTTAGGAGACCTTAGACCATTTATCTTTTATCTTGTCTTTTGTCATTTGTGTTAGTAATCATTTACATTATTCTTATACTGTTCATGTAATATTAGTCCTCGTCCCTATTATTATTACTTGACAAATTTTATTTGAATTGTTATTCTCTTTTCTATGTATGCTGACATTCTTTGTAATCTTCTGGCAATAAAAATTATTATTATTATTATTATTATTATTAATCAAGAATACTCGAAGTTGCAACTGTGCAACAGCATTTAAGCTCAAGGGAATACTTTGCTTAGGTAAGTTGGACTTTGGCTAAGTCTGAGGATTTATGCGAAGTGCTTGATCTTGTATTCATATATTATCTTCAAATGTTCCAAAATGATATTGACAGTTCAGGCAATACAGCGTAATATAAACATTTTAATCCGCTTTTAGAATAATAAAGATTAAGTAGCTTTACAAGTATATTATTTTTTGAATGTAATTTTACAAATTATGCATTCCCTTAATTTTAAGGTTGACATTGACAAATTAAAATAAGTATTGATTTCAGAAGAATTTTCAAAATTTTTCTTTCATGCATATGTTTTATTCCAAGTAGGACTTAAGAGATAAATAAATAAGATTTACAGAAACATTTTATCATTTCTTCGTTATTCCTGTTATTTAAGATAACTTTTACAATTTAGATAACTATCGATAACTTTTACAATTTAGATAACTATCGATAACTTTTACAGTTTAGATAACTGCCTCAGAAACATTCCTTAGCAATACTGGGTTTGGAGTTCCCCTTACCGTGAGATCGCCTTTCCATATTCGACTCTAATGAAAATTTTCCTCGGGTTCGTCGTTGACTTCTTCGAGATTTTTAGATTCGTTTTAAGTCTCATAACTCTGTACGAAGTTAAAAAGTCGAACATAAAAACTAATTAAAAAAATAACAATAAACAAATTTACTTAATTATTTTATTAACGGAATGCTTTGCAGATTAGTCTTTAAATTTATAGAATTTCAGAAGTAGAAAAAAGTTGTGTGGTTTCATAATAAATTATAAATAATTTTTTGTTAACTTACGTCATGAGTAGTAATAAATTAATGCCGAAAACCGAGACATAGTAATGAATGATGAAATTAAATACTATAGTTCCAGAGATCAAAGCAATTTAATATGTACAGTGAAAAGCAAAAATAATGTTCCCCAATAAGATATTAAATTGCGGTCTAATCCCTTCTGATCGGTATTACGAGTAGGCGGAGAACCAAGAGAACAAGCATATACACAGGCTGTTACAAATTCGAGGCTTACCATTGGGATCTCGAAAACTGTAAGAGATATGAAGTCGGTTAAATTAGGGCAAATTTGCGTGTTTTGGAGGTGAACAATAATCTGTTTTCAAAATATACTATTAAGACGAGTTTTCTAAATATATACATAATTTAATCTACTTTCTTCCTTTAATAAAAATATATAATTTAATTACCAGTTTAATCAATTATGTTATTGCTTTATCGTCGTTTTTTTGGTTATTGTTGGAAGAAATAACACGATATTTTTTAAAAATTTGTCATAACATTCATTTTTATGACCAACAATTTTATTAAAATTAGCTTTTGTTATGTACGAAATAAAACTCCGAAGGTATATCAAAGCTCTTTTGCTCTTCTCTTCACAACGTGCCATATTTCCTTTGCACTGTTACTTTCAACAATTTCTTGCGTTTATAGCTATTTTACTTTATTAAATCTGGAAGTGAGGTATTTGGTAAAGTATCAGAAAGAAAAAGATCTATTTAATGGTATAAAATCCAATGTGGCGGCCATAAGGAAAAATGAAGTTGATGACGGTCAGAACGAGACAAAATGATTTAAGTAAAATCTAATGATATCATCGTTAAGAGCTCAGAAAAGTCCCTGTAGAAGTATTAGTTTTGTTGTGATCTCTGTAATAATAACTTCAAAAACTACAAATCATAGAAGATTTTTCAAAACGGATTATTGTTCAGCATCAAAATATGCAACTTTGCCCTAATTTAACCGACTTGGTATCTTTTACCGTTTTCGAGATCCCAATGGTGAACCTCGAATGTGTAACAGCCTGTATAAACAAACACTCGTTTCCATTTTATTTCCTTTACTAACAGCAGTCAGAATTATTGAATTATTTCTAAGAACAATTTGTACCAGGGTTCATTCTTTTCTTTGTGACTATAAAAATGTAACTTTATTTAAGTTTACGGCTTAAAACAGAAATGTACTAACATACTTTTGTTAAATTAAGAAAAATATACAGAGTTGTGGATAAAGTTCATATTTATTTAATCTTTATTTTTGTAAAATCCTGAAACAGATCCATTTTTAATTTTTCTTCTCGATGAGCATTTGGTCTGAAGTTAATTTTTTTAAGTAGCAATCCTAAATTTTTCATGCAGGTTTTGATTTTCCTTCTTGTCAATTAAATAGTGATATAAAACAATAGAAAGGTATATTTTGGTCCAATGGAAATCAGAACTATTGGTTAATGGGGAACAGCTTCACTACGTTTGTTAATTTTGTTTTTGTTTTCTATTTCAAGATTATCTTTAAAATAAAATAAAACTGTATTTTTGAATTGTAATGTTTTTTCGAAAAACTTATTGTGTAAGGTTCTAATATTGCTGACAAAAAAGAATTTCATAATCTACATGGAATAGTTAGCCATTTAAAGAAAAATTACTGATGATCATAGCGGTCACAGCCGATCAAGGTTTTTGCACTAAATGTGTCTTTGTAAAATTAAAAATTGATCAGTTTCAAGATCTTGCCAAAAGAAACTAAATAACAAATCATGAGCTCCGTGTGAGACTTTATCACCACCGTGTATGCGCATATAAATTAAAACATACTTAATACAACATAATAAATATACTTTTTCACTTCTTTTGGCATATATTAGGTAAGTGACTAAATCAGTTCAGAACCACTTTATTAGTTATAGTTAATTAATTAAACTGTTACTCTATCAGACGAAATAGATAAAACTCCATTCTTTTGGATGCGTACAATTGCTACTACCACTTTTGACATCTACTTCGTCGTATTGGTTCTTCGTCTTAATACAAACAAAATATTTAACACAATAATGACACAAAGTCTTCTTCGAAAAAAATATGAATGCAAAATTAGATGAAAATATATACATTTAAAAAAGTCCATACTGCTAAACAGTGACATAGAGAACCAAATAAGCCAATGAGAACTTATACAAGGCAAAGAGCACAAAATGATTATCAATTACAAAATAGATTCTGATAAACAGAATATCTAATAAAAAGACACATTTAGGGTAATAAAAATTGATCAGAGAAAGAAAAATAAAAGATCAATCATATTCGTACAAAGGAAAGTTGTTCCCCATATCATTAAATATAAAAACTAAGGCGCTTATTAAGCCATAACTTTAATTTTCTGAAGATAACGAAATCTGTCACCTAGTCGGGAATCAAAACACAAGTAATGTTCCTCACATCAGACAGGTACACAATGATAACAAAGTAAATACATAAATCTAAAACTACTAAAACATTTAAAATATTCCCTCAAATCAAGATTATAATTCTTTGCAATAAAAATATAATTTTTCCCAAAGTAACTAACTTTAAATGAAATTAAGTCCAGAAAAACAGACAATTAAACTTTAGTGCGCAACAAAACGTTAACACGTGTGTTTAAAACAGGAACGTGCACTTTTTTAATCTAAACCAATTATTTTTTTGATTACACAAACGTACATACTATGTATACATTTATTCCCATCGTTGAATACACAATATTTATTCAAGAACAAAGAATCCATAAATAATATTAGCTACAGCTAGCCTCATCACAACGCAGGTCGTAATTAGTAGTTTTCAGAAAGGTTGAAACATAAAGGTAAATATGCCAAGGATGTCTTTCCATTCGCTGTTTGGCAGATAGATAAAAACGTGCACTTAATTGTCGGACGAATTGGGAAATTTAAGAAAAGGCACGGACGGTTTCGTGATGTACGATGCGAATCGCCAATCTAATTCAATTGTATGGCCGAAACAATCGAGCCTGACGAATGTTTTTAACCTTATGTGTTCACCTTCGAACCGGTACCATAAAACATTCACATGCTATTAATGACCCATAAAATTTACGTAAGCAAGACTATAATTAAAATAAATTCTTGATTGGAACATCAGCACATTAATTTGTTCGAGAGCTTACATTTTTACATTTGCTTTTATGAGTTAAAAGCTAAGACAAAAAGTGTAATTTTGTACAATGTTATACAGGGTGTTATTAATACTGTACATTCCTTAGCATAAAATGGATTCATTCTGCAAATCTCAAAAATCAAGCTAAACATTGAAAAACTGACCTGCGTAACATCAAAAAGTTCCACTGTTTTAAAATCTCTGATTAATTTTACGGTGTTCATGCAATTCAGTTTGTCTTCGAACCGTTCATAAAACAATAAAATTCAAGCGCGTTAAACAACAATAAAAATCGGCTGGATAGATGCAATAAAGGCCAAGGTCGGCAATGTGTAACCGTTGAAAAAATACCAAATGAATGGATTTTATTGCTATTACTTCTTAAATGATAAAAACGCATTTAGGTATCAGCTGTTTTACGTATCTTCAAGTATTATAAAAGATGTTCAAAATGTTGCCCACCGTTTATGAAACATAACACACATCTGCTCGACGTAGCCAGTTTTCAGTTATTCGAGGAAAATTATCCCATAAATCCGTAGCACAGTCATGAATTCGCTGATGTAAATCCTCAATAGTATTTATTTTTGTTGCATAAACACGCTGCTTTAGACACCCCCATAAAAAAGTCTAAAGGATTGAAATCAGGACTACGAGGAGGCCATGGTGTAGCACTTCTGCGACCTATCCAAGGATCCGGCAGCAGGTCTGTAATGAAGTAACCACATGTTCTGCCGGATGTCTAACGGTACATCTTCTAAAAGTTCTGGAAGAACATTCTGCAAAAATTGAAGATAGTCTGCCCCAAATAAACGACCTGGAAATTTGTGGAAAACCGTTGTTGGAAATTAGCACGTCGCGTAACGTGTGGGTTTTCCATTGCCCACACATGTGTATTTCGAAAATTTAATATGCCGCAGCATAAATCTAATTGTCCTAATATCAGTACACCTCGTATAACCACACGTCAATTTCATAGAAATTACCAAAAGTTATCATATCTTTGGATGTAGATAGTATTTCATGATTCGTAAGTACTTCAAAATTAAATTTCGCACTATAATGAAGTCACTGATCTTTTTTTAATTTAATTTTCAAAGATAAAAAATATAAGCAACAGAATTTGTAAAAAAGAGATATAAATCTGTTCATGGACTCACAGTCAATAAAAAATATCTTCTTCTACATTTAAAATTTAATTTTAATTTAATACCGCTACTAAACAACCTTTTGACAAACGACTTGGTACTATTTCTTCCAATAATGGACACTTTATGTAGAGTAAAAAATATAATTAAAGATATTTAAGGAAATATTGAGAGTTTCTATTTAACTTAATAAGAATAAAATATGTATAAACCTACTACATTTACTTATTTACTCACAATCAAACTAAATGAACTATCTTTTTTTGTAATTGCTTTCCATTTACTACAAACTTACTCTCCTTTTTACTAACATTTCCACTCTTCAAGAATAAAAAGAAAACATTAAAATATAAATTGTTATTATTGACGTTATGCGGATGTCTGGCTTAAGTACAATTACTTCTGCCTTAATTTATTTTGTTAATTTTAGAACGCGAGGTCCCGGTAAATCTTGACCCCGGCCAAAATCACTTTAGAATTTAAATTATCTCAATGGAAAAAAGTAGGTGCCTGGTGCACTTGAGATTTGGAACACGTGTTAAACTAATTAGCTTTTAATTAAATCATTAGACTGACAATTATGTGCCCTACAAATGTCGGAGTGCGTGGGCCGGAAAGCTATTTTATGCACAGTTATTAATTAAATTTTTATCCGGCGTTTATCTTTCCTGTTCACTTAGAACGAAGGCGAGCTACGTTTATTCTTGATCTGTTTTATAAGTTTTAGGTTTAAGTATGATTCGCCATTCGGGGCAACCAGCAGCATTGCAATTATGCCATCAAAAGTGTTCTCGTGGGCTTATTATGTACGCTTCCTTATTTGTAGGATGCATTAGAGGGTTCTTTAACTTGAGTCGTAACTTCGGCATAATTGCGGAAGGATACGCCAACACTGACACCAAATTATATGTGTTAAAACTTATTGCGAAATCCGTGTCGTAAAACCTATAATTTAAAACAAACGCATTGAGCCAATGAACACATCGCTAATTAATGTATGTGTATGTATCCTTTGTTGATTTCGAGTGGGCGCACGACACAGGACGGAAACCAATCTAAATCTATTAATTTTATTGCTTTAAGGTCTCATATGTCGTTTATATGAATCAAGGCACTGTGTAGTTTTTAGGCCGACTGGCGCCTAATAAATACACTAAAAGTGAAACAAGAAAAAAATTAAAAATTTTAAGTTGAAAATGAATTAAATAGAAACTAATCATTACATTACATAATAAAAAAAAGCATCACTCAATTAGGATTAATTTCATTTAACATAAATTTCCCAAAACCTATATTTACGTACAAACGAAAGTGTTTCCAACCCGGTTACTACATCTCCCTCTAATTTGGGCTGCGGATTGAGGAGATGGACCGTCTATTGACGCTATTCCAATTTCAGTTCAATGGAGATGTGGCGCTCGAGCTGGCAACACAGCATACAAATAACAGTTTAGTTTTGCGCGTGTAGTCAATCCCGAGTAAATAGAACAATTCGATTAGATTGCACTGGAGTTCTTCTTCTGAAGAGACCCCCAAATAGGGCCGAAACAGCTGTGCAGAGAATGCTTGAGGATTTCATTGCAATCAAAATCGACTTGCAATAAGTCTTTTTTTTAATTTTAAATACCGATATTGTTTCTTACTCTCAAATACAGATATAAAAATGGTTATGTAAAGTTAATGATGCAATAAGAAAGTGGCTGCATTCCCAAGAACTTCCTTTTCTCTATATATTACACAAGTGATTAACGAATTAATATATCAATACACTTACAAGTGATTAACGAAAAGTCAATAAAAGGCACGAAAAGTAATTAAAAGATTTGACTTTGATTAGTATTTTGCTAGTGATCCGAAAATTTCAATCTAAGGCGCTCTCTATTTACGCAAAAGAGCAATTCGAAGCTGAGCAAGATTATGACGCCTTTTGTTCATCAACTCGCATTTCATCAACACCCATACGTGACATACCATTAATCAATCATCAATCAACAGACCTTAAGTACCATTTCATGAATTAAATTTACTCTGAATTAAGTTACAGTTCAGTTATAAGTAATTATGGTTCTGTTTGTTTTGATCTTCAACAGCATTCACGAGAACTTTAAGTATATTTTCTATATTCAATTTTTATAGGATATTGATCCAGTTTCGTTGATCGTTCCGTTAGCCTCTCGAAAGCTTTTCTCTTTGGCTGGCTTCCTTCTATCTGGATACCATTATAAACTCTTGCAGCATGTAAATAATTTTTATCATTTGTGTTTAAAACATAAACCATATCAATCATTTCTGGATTACAAGTCATTTTTTTTGTGGAAGGCCTTCTTCACCTACCAACTCCCAGAGTTTCCAAACATTCCTAATGCTTCAATTATTGTAGGTCTTCTTTTAATAATTTGGGCATTCGCTTTATGAAATTCGATTTTGAAGAACTATTCTATGTTCGCTTGAGCTCGAGGGTCCATGCGTCATTCTTCATTCAGGAATGCAAAGCGAACTCAATTGATATTTTTGCCAAACACACAAAATCAACTTATCCTGCAGTATGATCCTTAACTTATTCTTGATCTAACTGGTTCACTCAATAAACGTTCTGACATCCACGTTTCATGATTATGACCTGACCTTCAGAGACTGACGGTTCTTTTTCAAAATCTGCAGCTTCATCCTCAGAGTCTTCAGAAATTTTATTTCGCGGTCTGTGTCTGAACACGGCTCTTCTTCATAAAAAAAAGTTTGCTTGATTACGGTACCGAAAAATACTTTCAAGAGTTTGAATTCTCTTGAAATTTCTACCTTGTATTCTTCAGGTATTCACGTACAATATTCTGGAGTTTTCGGCATATCCCTGAATCAAATTTTCCAAACGGCTTTGTCTGGTTTAACCACGTTTCGTACAGCATTTGTCCATCTAATTGACTAGTTGGCGGGTGAGTTTTTATTTTGAGATAACGCCATATCTCGAAAACTTCGCGCATCGGATCAAAAACCGTTGTGAATACAGTTTGTTCGACCCGAAGGGGCCTATCTAATGATACCAATCGTAACCCCCACCCCCCACTCCCAGTGGGTGGGGCGGGGGGCAACTTTCAAATTGCAAATAGGAACCACCATTTTTTATTGCAGATTTATCAGTTATAATGCAGTCTATAACAGTACAAGAGAAAATTGAAATGGTTTACATTTATGGAGAAAGTGGCAGAGATATAAATAATGCTGTTACCCTGTATGCTCAACGTTTTCCAGAAAGGTACGGCAACACGCTTCGTTTTACTGCGTTGTTCAACAGTTCTCCACCGAGGGAAGCATACAACCCAAAAAAAGGACCCGCGGAAGAGCAATTGCTGAAGAAAATAATGAAATTGCGCTATTAGCTGCGGTGGCTCATAACCCACACGTTAGTACTCAACGCATAAGTCGTAAATCGGGACTGAATCAGACTACTGTTTGCCAAATATTGAAGCATAGAAAATATCCGTTTCATGTTTCCCTACATCAAGAACTTTATGGCGATGATTTCCATTCTATCACTGGGCGCTCCAACATATATAACGAGACTCCCATTCTTTGCTCACATATTGTTCTCTCACGAGGCGACTTTTACAAACCACGGTACGATTAGTCGACATAACATGTATTATTGGAATATCGACAACCGACACTGGTTATGCCAAGTTAACAACAGCGCCCTTGGAATGTGAATGTTTGGTGTGGAATAATTAGCGAGAACCTCATCGGTCCATTTTTTATTGATGGCAACTTAAATGGTGAAAGATATCGCAACTTCTTAGAGAACGAACTTCCAGTATTGCTTGAAGACCTTTCCTTGGATGTGCGACAAACAATGTGGTGTCAACATGACGGTTGTCCAGCATATTATTCTGCAACAGCACGGGAAATATTAGATCGCGTCTACCGAGGCGTCTACAATCGTCAGTGGATCGGAAAAGGTGGTACAGTCTCTTGGCCTGCAAGATCACCAGGACCGTGTTTCTCAAAAAACACAAGTCTACAAGTTAACAAGTTACAAGCTACATAAAATATTTCACAAGAACTTGTAAATTTTGTTTCTAAAAGAAAATTACATGTCTTGTAGCTTTTTACAAGTGTACAAGTAAAAATATACAAGTGAAGTAGGCTGTTCAAAAATATTGACATATCGTAATCATTAAAGCTGTCCATAATTTGTTGTTTTCTAATGGCTAAGACGGATAATAAACTGACTGTATTACGCCAAATACGGGATTCTAAAGACATTCTTTTCGGGGCATTTTCCGACTATCTAACAAAAGAAATGAAAGTTGCCGAATGGAACAAAATTTTACAAACGTGTAAAGCTCTTGAGTTGGTGAGTGCGGAGAAAAATTATTCTTATATCCGGGATACCTTTTGGTCGAATATAAAACGTGGAACATTGGTAAGTGTATTTCTTATTTCATTTAGTTTCATTATCATCTTGTAAGGTAGGTATTTTGGGTGTTTAATTTGAACTTTGAAATAGGAAGAACTCTATGATTATCAGAATTTTTTAATTTTTAACCATAGCTCAAAAACACTATTTATCATCATTCACTTGATCACAAGTATTATTATTTTCTCACATGCAACATATCGTCGAAAAATATCGAAAATGGAACACAGTATAATAGTATCTAACTTTTTTTGGTACATTTTTAGATATCACGTTGATCTCTGATTATTTAACATTTTTATTGATATGATTTTTTTTTTAGGTTAAAAAAGACAATGCAAAGAAAACAGGTGCCGCTGGAGGCAAAAATAAAAAGTTCACGCCCGTTGATGATCTTGTACTTGAAATTATTGGCACAGACTCTCCAATCATTGATGGCATAGGTGTAACTGATTTAATGGCAGAGAAAGTCATTCATAATGGCACAAATATTTTAAATACTAGCTGTGACGATCCTGTAATTCCAAATTCTGATGATGAGTCTGAAGATCAACAAAAAGAGAAAGTAAATGTTGCTTCAAAGAAAAAGGGTAAATTTTGTTTTTTGAAAAAAGCTATTATTATCTATTATTTAGTGTAACGTATTTTCCAATTCCATTTTCAGATAAGAAATTTATAACAAAGGGGTCAAAGGTATTTGATGAGATAGAAAAAGAAAAAGCACTCAAGAAACGAAAATTAGAGCTCCAAGTGGAACATTTAGAACTCCAAAACTATAAAATAAAACTTGAACTATTCGAATACGAACGAAAACTGAATGTTGTTCGTTCTAAATATACGAGCAACATAGAAGTAAACCTATTTATGGAAACTGAAAGACCGAAAAATAACAATGGGGAAAATATCTTATTCATTTCGCAGGATAATTTAATTCTTAACTAAGGTGAAACATAAACTATCTATTTAAATAAAGTTTAATTTCTGAAGTAGTTGAGAATTCTTTGAAACCTATTTTGTCCTCTCTCATCTGCTGGTTGCTCTCCTTCTGCCAGTCCTTGTTGATCATTCCCATCATGTGGTTCGTTCTCATTATTTAAATTATTAAAAAGATTATCTTCGGGAAGTCTTGAAAAGTTACACAGAGAAACGCAACAATTAAAAACTTCACAAGCCAATCTAGGATTTAATCGAAGATGGTTGAGACATGGAAATTTTTCCTTTAATATACCTATAGCATTTTCAATTAGCCTTCTAGTAGATTTATGAGCTCTTAAGAATCGCCGATTTGCTTCATCATTATTATTAATTACAATTGGAGGAAGTAGCCAGTCCTTCAGAGGGTATGCCGAATCACCTAGAAGAATTCCATTTGGAATAGGTCTCCAACCATTTTCCATTTGATGAAATAGACCACTATTTCTCAAAACTCGAGAGTCATGTACACTTCCAGGCCAATTAGCATACGAGTAATAAAAGGTTAAATCTGGACCGCATATAACCATACAAGTGATCGAGTGGTTCCCATGACGATCTACAAAAACTTCTTCATTTACGGTGGGAGCATCTATTTTGATCAGAGTCCCATCAAGGCAGCCGAAAACCATCGGCATTCCTCCAACAGCAAAAAATCGTTCAACTACCACTTGCACATTTTCAGGCCACCTAACATAGGCTGCGAAAATGGTATTATTGACAGCAGCCACTACATTGTGGACAATTCTACACACACTGGCTATGCTGATGCCATGCAAATCTGCGATTGCATGATATTGTGCACCTGTCCCCATCCAATGGAGAGCAACTTGCAATTGTAAATAGGCAGACAGTGAATAATTTCTTTGAGTGGGCCTCTCTAAATGGGGACCTAGTAGGTTCAGTAAAAGCTGCAATTTGTGAGCTGTAAGTCGAAACCTCTGATTAAATTCATATGACATTTCCATATGTCCATAGTCAATCCTCTTCCTAAAAATTTTGGGCCGTCTCACTACAATAATTTCCTCCTCTTCGTCACTTGAGTCGCTTGACCACATTTCTCCACAGCTTATAAATAACAATCTTTCTAAAAAATATTCATAAAATAAAGTTAAATTAATGAAATAAAACAAGCTCACTTTAATTTCTCGCGACTTGTAGGTTTGAAGGGTTGATTGACACTCGTTGAAATTTACGTATAATTTAACAAGTATCAACTGTTAACGAGTGTTTCGAGAAACAAAATTTACTTATATTTGTAAAAAAAACACTTGTATAAAAGTCACATCGACTTGTGACTTGTATCTTACAGGCGTAGTTTCTAGAAACATAAACTTGTGAAAAGTTACTTACTTACAAGTACACACACTTGTATTACGGGTCTTGTAGCTTTTGAGAAACAGGCTACAGATCTTACTTCGCCTGACTTTTGTTTGTGGGGTTACTTGAAGGGTGAAGTTTATAATGCATTGCCAACAACGCATGAGAACATGATTGAGCGAATGACTAATGCCTGCCGGACGATTACACCAGACATACTTCTCAGTTGTATCCAAGCATTCTAACGGCGGATAAATAAGAGAATCGAAGTGCGTGGACACATTTTTGAGCACGTACTGAAATAATATTACAAACACCTCGATGGTGAGAGGCGAGGGGACTTCTACTACGTCCACGTCGTTGTTCCTGGGTAACTCTAAAGGGCAAGCAAAAATTCAACGTCATCTGTCAGGAATCCAAAACAAAGTTCGGACAAACCCTACGTAGTTTGAGGCGGCGTAGAATCCGAATCTCCAATAAAAAATAGTGGTTCCTGTTTGCGATTTGAAAGTTGCACCCCGCCCCACCCATTGGGGATGGGAGTTCGCGATTGATATCATTAGATAGGCCCTTTCGAGTCGATCAAATTGTATTCACAACGTTTTTTGATCCGATGCGTTGTTGTCGAGATATTGCGTTGTCTCAAGATAAAAAAAACTCATCCTCTATACCAGCTGTTTCAGACCACTCGTTCCAGCCCTTCTTCCCGAAAATTTGAAGTATGTACTAGGAAGTTGCAAAAAATTAATAACGAAAGGGTATAGGATGCTATGATGATGATATGGTGATATAATTATCTTTCAAGGTCTAGCGAAAGTAGATGAAACAGAGACTAACATTGTTATTAGAGTTGTTTTGCGATTTTTTCTTTCTGCACCGCTGTTCTGTTCAGATTTTTGGATATAACAACATTGTTGAATTCCAGAATCCTAGAACAAGGAATGGAATTACTGATTTATATACTCTGTTCCACTATCTGACTATGTAATTTTATTTTTTTCTTGTGTAATGTTTCAATAATTTTTTTAAAACCTAGAAATTCTTCGTAAATCTCGTTCTTAGGGCGAAGAAATCTCATTTCGCAATATCAGTGCATGTTACTAATTGTAAGTAACAAATATTTTTCCTTTTAAACAAACTTCATAAATAATATAAATAAATTTACGGTACTGTTTAATGTCTTAGTAACCATTGTTTTTATAATTGTTACTAAGGAATTAATCTGTAAACCGGGCAAATGTTCTAGTTTCTGATGTCAATCTTTTTTTTTTAATTTTTAAGAATACTTTACTTGAGTTGTTTTCCGTTCTTATCGTGACTCGAACTCCTATATGTAACAAAGTCCATTAACTGGATTCGTTGTTGTATCGTTAACGCCTAAGGGCCAGTTGCTCTAATATCGTTTAGCTCTGAACTTGGTTCTATCAATACGGCAACATCTGTCTTTACAAATGTTGCCATGGTAGTAGATCCAAGTTCAGACTTCAACCATGGTTCAAATGTTTGAACAACTGACCTTATATCTACTACTGATTCTGTCTCGATTACCACACAAACTCTTTACAAACAATTTTTCCAATTGACAAAAGATTTATGCTTGGTACCCAGCACAAAAAAATGCAATTTGAAGGGAAAGAAACACATTATCTTCCGGTAAAACACTGCATCCTTCTACACAGCAAAATTTTCTAATTAGCTAAATTCAATTCCGTTTCGCAGAATTCTAACGGTTCACTAATCACTATCGTTTATCTGCTATGCATCTACATAGTAACTGATCAAATTGGTAATCTTCTAAAGCGGTAAAATTTCAAAATATTTTCTTACCGACAAATTTTCACATTGCTTACCTCCTGCAAAACATCACATTCTCCTATAACCTGGTGCTTAAAGAAAAGAAAACGAGCACGTATATACCCAGAGGAAATAGAATGATTAACACTCGCGTTTCTGAATGATATACCTACTTGAATATAAATTTGATAATAATCTCAACCTCATCTTTACAAAACATAACTTGGAAACATCTCATTGCTCCTTAGTCATTCGTCATTCACTTCCCACCGCTCGTTTCGGTACGTAATTATCAGACTTCGCACATTTTAGAGCGTTGCTACGATTACGCAATGAAAAATGCCCGTTCTTACGTAGCCATGGCAAATATCCGAAATGTCCGAGTCTTGTTATTACCCTCACCTATACCAACAACTGGAGCATATCAAACATTCCATTGACAGCCTTTACAAAGCAGTAGCAGTGAGAAGTTCACAGTGAGAGTAACAAAGAACCTGAAGAAAGTACTCTGTAATAAAGAACGAAACGTTGGTACTAGAACACTCCGGAAGACGCAGTAAATATAATCCGTTAAAATACTTTCAATTGATGATTACCCCTTAATAACGTTAACTTAATTTCGTCTGATATCCACTAAGGGAGAAGTTACACGAGCGTTTCTACACGTTGCATGTCGTTTCATTGAAACCAGATAGACTTCTCGCTCTGTCAATAAAATGCCTTCGGAATCTTAGCCGTTTTCTCCGCTGCAGTTTTCTCGTTGCGGTTTGCTTCATCAAAACAAAGTAGGCGTTCTTTCTTTGGGTACCGAGCGAAATCAAATATAATGGAAAGCAATGGAACTGAAAAAGTAACGGAGATTACGAAGCCATTTGCTTCCAATGAAACAACATGCAACAGAAAAAACGCATTTTTGACGTCATTTAAAAAATTGGAAGCCTCGTGGTTCTTAGTAGGTTTGTTGTTGCTACAATAATTACATTTGGTATTCATTTTAGATTGTTGTTGTTGTTTTCCAAAGTCTAAAAAATGACTTTGGAAAAAATTCACATTTTCACCGACTTTATCGATTGGAACGGTTTGCCGCGAGTTACATAAACATGAGAAACTACGTTGGCTCTGTCGTAAATAGAGAATTATATATAGATAATTTGTAACAAACAGAGTCGACCGGACTCGCTGAATGAGTCAAATTTTAATTTTTCAGATAGGCAAACTAAAAACAGACCGACTGCGAGTGAATCCGCGTCGCCTAGCGAAGGCAGGCGTTCCTTTTTTCTTCTCTTTTCGATTCGATCCTCGGCGTTGTATCAAAATCGAAACTCGCAGTGCGCATGTGTTCCAAGCAAGAGTTCGTTGTGTGCGATCGCCGAGTTGTAAACAAAATGACCTCAAAAATACATGTGCAAAACAACGAATTGTAAACCTGCCATGCCATGACAACGGTCGGTGTCGCTTACACGTTACACTAGGCCACCGATATACGACTCGACAATATTATAACTTGCCTTGTAGTGGTTTGCGTGTACCATTTTCGGCTTCGTTTATTTTTACTTTTTGCTGAATAACGGACGGAAGAAGACCGTAGTTATTAAACATTACTAACATATTGACTTTAAGAAGAAAGTGCTTCCGTTCATTATTTAAAAAAAGATAAATGAACAGTAAACACAAAACCATGCAGAAAGTGCCTCCCAGATCAAAACAAAAGACTTTGCAATCGGGTGTTAGTAGACCAAAGGTAGGGTATAATATTTTTAATTTATGAAATTAAATGCGCCAATGCAGTTGAATGCTAATTAATTTTTATACTTTTAATAAATTTATATACAATGTGGAAAAGTAACCTTACAACGGGCCTCAGTAGCGCAGTAGGTAGCGCGTAAGTCTCATAATCTTAAGGTCGTGAGTTCGATCCTCACCTGGGGCATTTGTTTTTTTATCTTCTCTTATTTAAAGTATGTACAAAGTTTTAAATTGTTTTTATGTCTTAACAATACCATTATCAGCTATTAACAACTTCGATACGCGGGCATAAAATGGAAGATTATGTTCAAGGGCATTAAGGGTTGCTACAGGTTAATACAATACAAACACAAAGTTGACATTTTTCACTTGATTTATTTTCATTTACAATGTAAGAACAATTATTAAAAGAACAATTATTAAAACCAGTAATGGAAACACTTTTCCCATCTAATTGAAGGTTGCGGTATTTGATATTGAAGACTCTCCAGCTAGAAGTTTCGCGACTTTATTTTTGGATGCGATACTGTCTTCTAAATATCCTTTCATAACGCTGCTACTCCTCCAGCTGCCATGTCTCTTTAATGTAGTCATATTAGCCCCTGCATCTGCTAATCAAATGGCTGACGTTCTTCACAAGCAATGACCTGTGTATTGGTCGGCATCTTTCAAATTTAAATATTTTTGCTATGGTAGCAGGGATCTTTCCGAATGCCTAAGTACAGCAGCGGCCGTTTCTATAATTTACAAAGTACCTCCGTAACACACAGTTCTGTGATCGCCATAATCCATATAAGCCTTAAAGAAGCCTTTGTTTCTTCATCAACAATGGTAAAAATACGTTTCTTTTTCGATTTCCGTTTTGGGTATGGTCACAATAATAACACCACGTCCTCTATATGATCAATTAACATATTCACTAATTTTTCCCGCCTACAACCTCCAAACTTAAAAACTCTCAGGCGTAGCGGCCCTCGACCTTTTAAACTCATCGCCATCGGGTATAAACATCATCTTAATGCCCTTAATACATAAATAACTATTATGGCAGGGCAACAGTGATTGCTTTGACTATTAAGATACCCAGCTGAAGACTGAATCGCTCTGTCAAAAATCAGTTTATTTTTATGATCTACATCCAGTTCTAAAATACATCTACATCCAGTTCGAAAATATTTTGAAAATGCACTCAAGACAATGAAATAGACAACTATTTATTTAAGTATACGAAATAAAAAATTCATCTGATATGATCTTGCCCTATCAAATCTCTGAAAGTTGGATCTTTATTTACTATTCAAAATCCCTTGCTACATGTATCCGTTATAAATATAGTTGAAAGGTTTGGCAGTAAACCATTTTGAAAATTGAATACTATAATTACGATAAACCGGACTCCCAATAATCCTGGATTCCCAGTAATCCCGACAAAGGGAAATATCACGTTTTTATGTTATGTATCCCAATTAATGAATCCGTAAACCGGACCATACATTTTACGGTTCGTTACATACTTCTTGTATTAATGCATAAGAAGTTCGTTTTAATCGGATTTGTGACCTAGCAACGGTGGTACCTCTTTAGTAACTGAGAAGGAGCTGTAATCTCGGCA
Organism: Serrognathus titanus; assembly: GCA_039766575.1. NCBI lineage: Eukaryota > Metazoa > Arthropoda > Insecta > Coleoptera > Lucanidae > Serrognathus > Serrognathus titanus. The sequence goes on from CM077913.1 coordinate 23,403,304, forward strand.
ATGTTCGGTAGTAGTAAAATACAACGTTGTGCAGTCTCGGTAATTCTCAGCAGTAGGAACACACTAAGTTGTAACTTGCAGCTCTGATTAGAATGATCCTCTACAGCAAGAAATCCCCGAATCGTTAAGAAGTAACATGGCGCCGAAGAGACAGACTCACAGAATAGACTCAGACGTATTTGTTGCGATTGTCTTGTGGTTAATGTGTGTGGTCGATACCGTCGACAACTAATCACACAATTAACCACAAGGAAATCGCAACAAAGTGGTACGTGGTAATCCTAAATCATGTTAATTGTCTGACTACGCTTCATTACCGCAAGTGCCTCTTGGCCCTTATCTTTTGAGGACACCGGCATTTCAAATACTTTGAAGAACATTAATTCGAAGGATGCTATATTTCTGCTGGTTTTATAAATGGTTACAACATTTTTTCTGCGTATCATGTACCAAATTTAAAGAGGTTCCAAAAATACGAATTTTTCACTAATGCCTAGGTTTTCAATTCAACTATTCCTTTCAAGGTCTCCGCCCACTAGTCCTGACACTAATAGGACCGTACTGGGACAGTAATCGGGCCGACACATGCAAAAAAAACATCTTTGTTTTACACAGTGAGAGTATAAAGTTCTAGAAAAAGTCCAAAAACAGATCCATATGCAACTTAAATTGCGCGTTCTTTAGCATTGCACCTAAAAATACAGATTATGGGTAAGAATAATGACGTCACTAATATTTTATTAAATGGCAAGTTCCAAGTTTGAGTTAATATTTCAATAGACTACGTGACTATCAAAATGATGCTACAAAAAATTTTTGACCCCTTTCATAAGAAAATTTTAGTAAAAGTAATAATGAAAATTGAAAAGCGAGTTTTAATTTCAACGTTCCTAAATGAATTTCAATTAAAAAATAAGTAAATTTAGGATATATACATCGCAAAAGAATAAAATTATCTTAAAATAAATGCTCACAATGTCTCTCGCTAACTTCTGGGCAAAATGCCAGTATAGTTTGAAACTTTTGCAGAACATTGTGAATAGTTTCAGATCTAATTGTTCTAATTCGATCTTTCAATTGTTCTCTTTATACACCTGACTTAATAAATCCTTGAAGGAAAAAATCTAAATTCACACCGGCCGCTTCCAACTGGATTTTCAGCGTTTCCCCAATTTCTAAGGCAAAAAAAAAACTATATTGACAGTTGATTGAGAAATAGGTTCTCTTTCTGGGTGATTGCTTGCGTCCTTGTTTATCGTCCCATCGCAAGCATTATTAAAATTTCAATTCTTTCTAGTTTCAATTTGATTGGTTCATTTAATTAAACGAACCAAGCAAATTTGTATCGCCTAATGCGATAATGAAAAATTGCAGAACAGTGAATCCACTTTAAGGGATTGAAATTTGCAACTTATTGCTATTATTTTCAACTCAAAATTCTAAAGAAGCAGATATTGCTTACCTCCTGCAAAAGATCCCATTCTCCTATAACCTGAAGGTGCTTAAAGAAAAGAAAACGAGCACGTGTATACCGAGAGGAAATAGAATGATTAACACTCGCGTTTCTGAATGATATACCTACTTGAATATAAATTTGATAATAATCTCAACCTCATCTTTACAAAACATAACTTGGAAACATCTCATTGCTCCTTAGTCATTCGTCATTCACTTCCCACCGCTCGTTTCGGTACGTAATTATCAGACTTCGCACATTTTAGAGCGTTGCTACGATTACGCAATGAAAAATGCCCGTTCTTACGTAGCCATGGCAAATATCCGAAATGTCCGAGTCTTGTTATTACCCTCACCTATACCAACAACTGGAGCATATCAAACATTCCATTGACAGCCTTTACAAAGCAGTAGCAGTGAGAAGTTCACAGTGAGAGTAACAAAGACCCTGAAGAAAGTACTCTGTAATAAAGAACGAAACGTTGGTACTAGAACACTCCGGAAGACGCAGTAAATATAATCCGTTAAAATATTTTCAATTGATGATTACCCCTTAATAACGTTAACTTTTATTTCGTCTGATATCCACTAAGGGAGAAGTTACACGAGCGTTTCTACACGTTGCATGTCGTTTCATTGAAACCAGATAGACTTCTCGCTCTGTCAATAAAATGCCTTCGGAATCTTAGCCGTTTTCTACGCTGCAGTTTTCTCGTTGCGGTTTGCTTCATCAAAACAAAGTAGGCGTTCTCTCTTTGGGTACCGAGCGAAATCAAATATAATGGAAAGTAATGGAACTGAAAAAGTAATGGAGATTACGAAGCCATTTGCTTCCAATGAAACAACATGCAACAGAAAAAACGCACTTTTGACGTCATTTAAAAAATTGGAAGCCTCGTGGTTCTTAGTAGGATTGTTGTTGCTTCCAACTGGATTTTCAGCGTTTCCCCAATTTCTAAGGCAAAAAAAAAACTATATTGACAGTTGATTGAGAAATAGGTTCTCTTTCTGGGTGATTGCTTGCGTCCTTGTTTATCGTCCCATCGCAAGCATTATTAAAATTTCAATTCTTTCTAGTTTCAATTTGATTGGTTCATTTAATTAAACGAACCAAGCAAATTTGTATCGCCTAATGCGATAATGAAAAATTGCAGAACAGTGAATCCACTTTAAGGGATTGAAATTTGCAACTTATTGCTATTATTTTCAACTCAAAATTCTAAAGAAGCAGATGAAGAACATAAAAAATAGTAAAAGAGATTGTGGTTTAAGAGTGATGATAATTTTTAGATAATTACATATTATTTTTATTAATTTAATTATATTTTTTTTATAAATTATGAATATGATTAGATGATTGTTAGATTTTATGAAGTGCTTTTAATTTGATAGTGTGTGTACTGAAAATGGCAGCTTAGCTGTCGAAATATGTATCTATGAATATAAAAATTATTGTGCGCGGAAGTTAATTTTGAATTAGATGAATAACATTTTGAACATCTACTTTGGGATAATTTTATTCCTTTACAATGTTTTATATCCTAAATTTATTATTTATACGTTTTCACTCTAACCTGTAACACTCAGTATATTCAGGTGCAAAGCCAAACATTTTATGCGGATTATTCCAAACTTTACACTCACGCTAAGCCCACTAGCCCGTATCGCGTCCGTTAGACACCGGACTGTACCGTGTCGGACGTTATCTCATTCAAAACTATGGAGATAATAGGGAGTTTTGCAAGACGTTCCGTCAAACCTCATGTTCCTTAAACGTGAATACTCGATTTCCGATTGGCTAAATGCATAAAGTTGCTAAGCAGATAAGCCTTTAATGTACTACATTCTTGTGGTAACGTCTTGCTAAAACTCTCTAATGTTTTTTACATGTGTCGGTCCGGTTACGGTTGTTGCACGGTCGTATTACGGTCAGATCTAGTGGGCGGAGTCCTTTATCAGAATCCTAATTTGTGCTAAATTTTCTCACCTCAGTTTGATTCCATCACAGTGAACAAAAAAGAAAATGCTCGATAACATGTTCAAGATTTAATGGTACTTCATAGGTATGTCGGTTATTAAAGAATACAAAAACACTATTATGCGTTAACTTGTTAAATCGATTTCAATAATCCAACAAAAAATGAGCCACTTGTTACATTTTCCTATGCAGTCAAAAAATTTTTCCAATCGGGAAATCTTAGGTTATTTTTTCATTTTAATCTATGATTTTAATTTATGATTTTATAAAAAGTTTAAATCGCGACATCTTGCGATTGGTATTGGACCTAACATTGTATTAGGATTGACAAATTGCAGCGAGTTTGCAATTTAAGGTAGGATGACTTATTAAGTAGCAAATTGGCTGTAATTTGTCAATCCTAATCCAATATTAGATGAAAAAGCGATCGCAGGATGTCGCGACCTAAACTTTTCATTTCTATTTTGTTCATTATCAATTTTCAAAAGTATTAAATCGTATTTGCTGACAAGGTCCCAAGTAGGGCCGAAACAGCTGCACAGAGGAATCCATTGCAATCAGAACCGACTTCCAGCAAAATTTTTATGATTTTATAGGTTTTTTTTTACACAGATCGCCGTCTTTTAAGGAAGTAATGTAACAGCCGGGTTAGAAAACAAATTGGTTTAATGGGAATCATATTTGACTTTGTTACTATTAGATTTAGTGAAGATCAACATTATTTTCCTCATTTCACCATATATACTGGACGTTTTATTCCACTATTAGCAACTGATATGGCATATCCAAATAGCCATAATACAATCGTGGTGTAAAGACAGAATAACTACTCGCCAAATATGCTTTAACCTTCCTCCATGTCTATGTCTCGTTACTCTAAGAATGGTGTTTTACCCGGTTTAACCGACGATTGTAAATTAGTTTCACTGAGCTACGAGGAGACATCAAAATGTCAGATTATTTTTTTAATTAAATTCGAATAATCTGGTTTCATAGATTAATTGATTATGAATAAAACGTTGTATTGCATTAGTGTTTTGGTTGCAGTTTATCCACTCAAGAAAAACATTCTTTCTTAGATAAAACGCCACCTAAAACACTAATACAATAAATAATTATTTTTAACTTTACAAAAACAAATTTATTATAACAAATTCCTTTTAATCTTTAATCTTTTAATTGATACTTTAAAAATCGCACAATCACTCAACATTTCACTATAGATTGATAGTTCTGCCAGGAATGAAACCTTGAGCAATTGTGCAATTTTTAAAGATTAAAAGAAACCTGTTACACGAATTTTCATCGGATAAGAGTTAATTATATGTCTGATTGGCATTAATTTAAAAATAATTAGTTATAGAAAATTTATTACTATTTGTCAAATTCAGTAGGTTGACAACTAGCAGTGCAATTGTTTTCTTTTTTATTATTAGAAATCCAAAATTACCTAAAAATTTTTACAAATTCTAACTTTAAAAATAAAAACAGTTAGCAATAGTGAACAATTCAAATTTAACATCAAAAATTTCAAAAAAATTGTAACTTACACAGTTGGCATTATTTACTGCCCGCAAGCTATAACTATTTTAATAATGAAGTCTTAACAGAGATGGATTAAGATATTTTCCTTTATCTTGCGCTTCCTTCTATAGGTGCGTTCGTTTATTCTAGCCGTTTAGCACGGTTTATTGCGTGCACGCCATTTGCGTCCGGTTTACATTGTAGAGTAAAGAGAGTTTGCACTGTTCATTTTTGTAACATCGGGGTTAACGGAGCACGCCCATAATGCACTGAATTGAGAAGCATGCATTAGGGGCTTTCACGGATTTATGGCATATACGAAGTGTCGTTTTTATTTTCTCGAACTAGGCATGAAAAAAGGGATTGGAATAGCAACAGAAATTTTATTTTTCAATATAGGCCCTTTGTTTTTGAATACAAGTACTACATCGTTTCAATAACACCTTTAATCCATTATAAAAATATTCATTTGGTTTGTCCGCAACATGGCTTTCCACAGCCGCTATAAGTTCGTCATGGTCCTTAAATTTTGTTCCCCTTAGTTTGAGATTTAGAAACAAAAAATAGTCACAAGGGGCTAAATCCGAACTATAAAGCGGATGGTCAATTTCTACGAATCCACATTCAGCAACCGCAGCTTTTGAAAGTCTTGAGCAACAGGACACCTTGCGCTAGTTTACCGCGCCTTTTCACTTTAATAGAACCTCTGAGCCGTTGCATTAAGCTTGCATAATACCCTCCTGTTAACGTACTACCTTTATTCAGGTAATCAATCATTAAAATTCCTTGGCAATCCCAAAAAACAGTTGCCATTATTTTTTCTGCAAAAAGGGTGACTTTAAACTTCTTGGGAGTGCTCTTAATATGCCACTGCATCGACTCAGAATCAAAATGATGAACTCAGGTTTCATCTCCTGTGACAAGTCGATTGATAATTAAATTTGGTTCAAGCGCCAAAAATTGTTCACACGTCTCCATCCTGATACGTGGAACCCATCTCGCACTCACCTTTGTCGTTCCAAGGTATTCGTGTAGAATTCTGAAAACCGTGGTTTCCGACACTCCAAATAAAGCTGCTAATTGTCGCTTCTTTAATTTTGCATCTTCCAGTATCAAACATTTGGTTCTTTCAATAACATCGGAAGTGATCACAACAACAGGCCGACCCGGACGGGAATCATCATCCAATGATTCTCGACCATGTTTAAACAATTTTGACCATTCACATATAGTCGACTTGGAAGGACAGTCATCCCCGTATACTGCCAACATTTCTTTAAGAATAATTTTTGGAGCTTTTCCTTGTTTTGTTAGGAATTTTATAACTACTCGAGTTTGTTCATTTTGATACGTGATAACACAAACTCACATATTAGAACTAATACTAGTGCAATTGTTTTGTAAATTGTCAAACATGTTACCAAGGCATATATGATTAAAAAACAATAAAATGAAAAATTACATTAAACCGACCCCGCGTAAATTGAAATGATTTACTGCAAGGGGTAAAAAGTATATATTTATACGTACAAGGTACGGGAATGTTTTGTTAGTGTTGGAGCATATTAAAAAATTGTTAATTGCCTCGTTTATTTGCTAATTGTATTTTGCACCCTCTATCCTCGCGCCCTGCTCTTACTCGACTCAATCCATGTCCCTAAGGCCTGGTTTTTCCATCACAGTTTAAACCCAAACTCAAGTTTAAACTGCAGTTTATGTTTGCTTTGAGTTTTTCGATGTCTGGTTAACACATAAACTAAAGTTTAAGTTTAAACGGTAGAGCATCCACAGTTTAAGCGGTAGTTGCAAATAAACTAACATAAAAAAATGTGCAGAATTCCAGATTTTTAAATTAAATTGTATAAATAGAGTATGCCCTAATGGCAGACATTATAGTATAAATTAGCGATGACGAAGACTACTTAAACCATCTATGTCGACCGAGAACGTAAAAATAGGAGCCCGTTTGTTCTGTGCGGATGAATCTTAGACAAAGCAGAATTATTTAATGATATTTAAGTAATATAAACATACAAAAACTGTCTTTACCTGTTTATAAAGTTTTCGTTATTTGATGCCATAATACAAACAAATCACCTTGCACTTTATGAAACATATATACAAAAATCTCCCGCTTCCATAGATGCCACATGTACAACCCTTACGATATTTTACTACAGAAATGTTTTTATTTCGACTCTATTAATTATTTGTATTCGTTATATGGATAATATTTGCGGATTTTATATATGTACCTACACGAAAATTAAGATCATTTCTTTCAAAATTAGAGTTTATTTTATTAGAAGAATCCGATAACACTGGCAATCACATGGTGAATCCCACAATCGTGATTGTATTACTGCCAACCCTAAGAAAAAATTGACTTGCTACGGTTTAGTTAAACTGAACTAAAACTTCTATTGAAAAACACACAAATTTAAACTGTAGATTAAACTTCAGTTTTTCGTTTAACTAAACTGTAGTTTAAACTAATATTGAAAAACTGGGCCTAAGTAACGAACGCAGCTTTAGATATGTGTAAGTGGCGAGTAACCAAGCGATGAATAATTTACTAGAATTAATCAATTTCTCCTTAGTAATTAATTACACAATAAAGTAATTTCTTCCTGAAAATAAAGTAAAGAGTGAAGCTGCTTTTGAATTAGCAATAAATTACAAGTATAATTGGGCAAACAAAGGTGGATAATAAACAGTTCAATAACTATGCATGTGTAAAATGGTAATCGTTTTATGGCACCACAATTGTTATACTTCCGCTAATTAATTATTATTAGTAGAAAGCGAATTGTATTAATGATATAGGCAGGACGTTATTATAAATGAATGTTTTTATTACAACATCAAATTACATATTTACATTGAGATTGTATTTGTTTTAATGTTTCAAATGAATCTACTTCCTTCCTGTTTAGAATATTCTTAGGTTTTCGTTTTATATAATTTGGTTTAATTCAATATTTAAAGTGCACGTGTATTAGTATTTTAGTTGACAGCTTTTTCAAGATTGCATTTAATCTTGAAAAGTTTTGGCAATATTAAATTTAATCTTGAGAAACTTTTATCCATTACAGGGAAACATCGATTAATAAGTGGTTGAAAACGTGTCTGGAGAATTAACTTACAAATGTACAAAGATACATTAATTTTCTACTAGAAAGTGCTTTTTAATTGAAATTATAATAACGCTTCTATCCACAAATATGAGATGACTTTGTTTATATAACAAACTACTGCCATCTTTTTAGTAAACCATAACTTTTGCACGTACCTACAATAATTAACAATGCAAAATTACATCACATTGATAAGAATGTAGATTAAGGGTTGTACAATTGGTGAAGCTAATGTGTTTCGAAACACCTTAAAAACTTTAAATGTTTCATTAAAACGAACGTAAATTATATTTGTAAAAAATGTAAATATTCCTTTTAAACATGTTAATGAAATAATTATATCTATAGGAATAAATTAATAAAATAATGTAATCACGCACGCTAATAAACAATGTAGTTGTTTAGTTTTTGCAGCTATAGTAATTTTTGTGAGAATGTGCTTCACTTTTCTACTCTTAAATAAAATAAATGTCGCGTCTTCATTGAATAAAAAAAAATACAAAACTAAATAAAAATTTAAAGATAGACATGTTTTCAGCAAAACCGGTAGATTTAACTGCGAATAACCTCATGCACTTTCGCACCTACGTAATCTACGTATAACAGGAAAACTGCAATAAATATTTTATTAAAAACCTTCGTTGTGAAAATATTTTATTGCCGGTTTTGTATTCTTAAATTGGCGAACTTGTACGTTCATATCAAAACTAGAGATAAACTCATGCTTTTATATTGTCCGTACGGTACTTTATTATTTCTTGTTCATAGCCATAACAAACATGTGATGCAGTTAAACGATTTAGTTGTACATATAAAATAGAATTTTAGAATTAGTTTTATGTTCTTCTTGTCAAAAATAATATTTTTAATAAGGAAATGTGAAGTATTATTTATACATAATAAGTGAATGTATTATTTTCTTCCAAAATTGAAAAAAGCACTTTTTAGACTATATTTTTGCAATAATAAAGTAGTGTAAATCTATTTCTGTCTGATTGACATAAACACTGACAATTAAATCATTCAAAATGACAATGCAAAATTCATTTTTAGAAGTCACAAATGTTGACGTAATAAAACACATAGGGACAATTTCGTAATTGAATTTAAAGGAGACTTTAAAATTAAAGTCACATTCTGATGTGAAAACAAATATGTTTTCACAAACTTTTACATCTGAAAGTTAAATTCGATTATGAAATTGGGCCATAATTATCCTATTCTTAAAAGTGACTTTAAATTAAAATCTCCTTTAGTTCTATTATGAAAACGACCCTTATTAACGTTTTTAAGCAACATTTAAGGCGGCACGTTAATGTTGGTCTGTTACTTTAAGCAGCATTTAAGGTGGCATGTTAATATTGGTTTGTCATTTTGACTATTATTAACTTCAATCAAAACCAAGTTCACAATGAGATATATTGAGTGTAAACTTTTTTAAATTCCGCAACTGTACATAGTTTACAATTAGCATGACTCTTGATTTCTTTAATACCTTGAGTCTACTTTGAGCCATATGGGTCCCTTATTTAAAATAGGAATGACTATTATCAATAAAACATTTTAAACATTCAAATAGATTTCATCTTCCTTGCAATGATAATGGCAAAACACAAAATGTGTTTACAAATTCCAAAATGAAAGAAGCTATAACAAATCTTCTTCACACCATCTGCACCAGCCAAATAGTCGTTCATAAGCTCAAAGCAAATACCATTGGTAATTACGTTCGACCTTCGCGGTCAAACAACGAGCAGAAATAAAAGAGAAGAAATTAATTATTTGGAAATTAAACGGACTTGAAAAGCGGCGCGTCGCCTTTTGTTTGAAGTTGGAATAAGGAAGGCGATAAATTTAAACGCAACGTATTTTTAGAAAAGGTTTTTACATAATCCCATTAAATGCGCACGTGCTCAATGCCGCGGCGATTATTGAAGTATTTACGTTCTTGCGGCGCGCAAACAGTGGAAAATTCACCCGAAGTAAATAAACCGTACACGCAGGCTTGTATGATGGGTTGTATGTTGTAACAAAGTTTAATATTAAACATGGAGAAAGTTATTTTGAAATAACGTTGGTGGAAACTTATAAGCAACGGTTCCGTAGTGTAGCGGTTATCACGTCTGCTTTACACGCAGAAGGTCCCCGGTTCGATCCCGGGCGGAACCACTCTTTTGTTGTTTTCTCTTAAAAAGAAAACTACATATGAGGAGCCCAGTTCCAAAGGAACCAATCTCCATTTGTAACTTTTTTAAATTATCCCTTAACAACACAAATATGTTTAAGTTTAAAAAAACTAAGGAAAAAATATTATGTCCGTATTGAGGATTCCTTCAATGTGAGAACCCTTAGAATGGGATTGTAGTAAGGCAGGTGCATTCTAGGGGGTCCCTTATTGAAGGAAGTCTCAAGGAAGCATTATGAATACGGCCATTAGTTATTTAAATAATACGGGTTTTCTGTTTCCTGAGAAATTAAAAACGGTGGTGGAGATTGAACACTTTGGAACTAGACTCCTCATTATAACATGTGTACAAAAAGTTTTCCCATCTAGTGTGTTGCTTTCATTTTTTCGCATGTTCACGTATGTTCCTTATTTGATCCGTACCCTAAATAGACAAGTAAACAAACATAATTTTAAAAAAAATTGTTTTACGCCTAAAAAATCAATGGCGAATGGACCTATTCCATTCCTGATTGTATTGCAGAACTTCAGGAAACATTTCCAAAAGTTGTATTTCTGTACCACAAATTTGTTAATCAACTTCAGTACTCTGTGGCAGTGTGGCTAGAAAACAGGTATCAGGTAGGCGTAAAGTAAGAACTGATGAGGTAGTTGAAAACGTGAGACAAATTATGACTGATGTTCCTCGCACCTCCATCGGTCACCTGTCACAACAAGTTGATTTTTCTGTCGGGACCTGCAGAACTATTCTAAGAAAGAACTTGCAAATGTTCCCTTATCGTTTGACAGTAGATTTTGAACCAAGGCGAAGATACTGTCTTTGATTTTTAAACAATATTGACAATGACGATTTGTTAGACAAAACTTTCTTTTCCGATAAGGCCTGGTTTCATTTAACAGGATATGAGGATCTGGAGTACAGAAAACTCTCATATTTTCATTGAAGCTCCACTCCATCCACAAAAAATTGGTGTTTGGATAAGTTTAAGTGGGAGAAAATTGATAGGTCCAATATTTTTAATAGCACACTAACAGCACTAGATATGAGGAAGAGATTTTGCATCCATTTATTAATCAACTGCATGATGACGAATTGCAATTTGGATATTTCCAGCAGGATGGTGTAACGGCCCATGCTGCTGGAGATACTTTAAATTTCCTTCAATAGTTTTTTGGAGATCGGATAATTAGCAGAAACATGGCACACATATGGCCTCCGCGATCTTGCGATGTAACTCCTTTGGATTTCTTTGTTTGGCCCTACTTGAAAAATTCCATTTTTAAAACGCTCGTTTTTTAGGAGTTTACCCAAAAAATCATCGAAAAATGTGATGAAATAAACAATTCTCCCAACATTTTGCCATGGATGTCGCAGAAGAGTTAGAAAATGCCTCGAAGATACGGAGGCCATTTTCAACATCTGTTGTGAATTCCGATTCAACGTTTTTTTCAATGTTTTGTTTTGTTTTGTTTGGTTTCAAATACGTAATTTTTGGTTATGATTTTCTCTTGACGATATGTCAAGGTCAAATGTCAATTTGGCGTTTACTGATCAAGCAAGGAACATACGTGAAAATGCGAAAAAATGAGAGCAACACACTAGATGGGAAAACTTTTTGTACAAATGTTATAATAAAAAATAATAAACCTGAAGAAGTGTTTTAAATATATTTTATTAGATTCTTGGAACTGTTTAATTTTTATATATAATAGTGTAAACCTATGCAGTGTGAATTTCAATTTTTTTTTTCATTTAAAAATTTTGAATAATAATCAGTAGCTAAACTAACATTTCTTTAATTGTTTTGCAATGTCTACAGAATATCATTATACTCAATTTTCTCCTGATAAGAAAAACAAAATCAAAAAGAACAGAGCTCTTTCAGGTATCTTCAGTAATTTTAGTCTTATTGGGTTTTCGATTCACTTCTGGATAACACTTTCAGAGTATTCTCGTCTTGTTTTAATTTCATGTAGTAATAGAAGATACGAGATAAACAAATAAAGAAATTTTAATTTTTTTTCACGTCGTCCTTCAATCCTGAAACAATTCTGTACCAAATTTCGAAATGGCCTACTTCGCAAAAATATTCGAACTTCAGTTTCTATTTAGAATTTGCCTTCTTTCAAAGCAGTTAATAAAAGGGTGATTCAGGTTTAAATTTGACAATTTTAGAATTGACAGAACTTCTCAGTATATATTTATTCTTTTATTTTATTTAAATTTTTTCCAAATATCTCAAAAGAAAAGCAAATCAGTCAATTCAATTTTTAAGATTACATCAAAACAGATACGTTACATGGATAAATTTAAATAGGACAAACAACCCCCCTCTCCCGCTAACAGTAACACTCAGTAAGAGGATTGTAACAATTTTCTCTAAATAATACTAATGATCAAGCAAAAATTCCACCAAATATCAAGACTATGACTTTTTCCGTTTTCGTGTATTTCTTTTAAACAGAAACTAAGCGATTTAGGATATAATTTATTAAAAACAATGAGATTTATTGATTCTTCAAGTTACTAAAATTAAATCTGAACCATCTTATACATTTTATTAAAAAAGTTATTTCTATTTGTTTTTACAGATTCTAAACACATCGTTTTGATAATACGACAGCATAAGAATTCTATTAGATCACATAATACAACTCAAATGACAAATGACTTTAAATATTTGTGTAAATAACGTTAAATTATTAAGTAAACAAAGAATATGAACTTAAATGATTTTAACATTAGTAAACAATATAATACGAACACTGAAAATCCCGATTAATCGTAATGCAAGCGAAAACCACTAAACAATAAATACACATGTACTTTCCCTTGCTGGTATTATTTTTCAGTTTTATATTTACCGTGCATATCAACTTTTGTGATACAGTGTTTTATTTTTCTCAATATAGTGGATATTGCTGATTTCTGTTTGATTATTTTGGTTCTATTTTGAATGCTCGTTCCCATTCAATTAAAATAAAAATAAAATAAGTACTTATTACTTAGAATCAAGTTGCTTGTAATGGAATTCCGAATTAGTCACTTTCAACTTTTACGAATTCTTTGGCAATGTTTTTGTGTAACAAGTCATTTTTCTTCCCTTAAGCTTACTTTGCTTATCAAACAATATTCAAAATTTATAATCTTTTAGTTTAACATTTTGATGTAATTTCATTACATAAAATGAAATTCTTTTTATTAAAATAACGAATAAATAACGTCTTTCTAAACTGAATTAAGAAAGCATTTCTTTTATATATGTATATCCTAGGAAAAAAGAAATTCCAAAGTAAGACGAAATAATCTTTTGAAACCACGTTTGAAAACCATGAGTATAAATGTATTTTGCAAAAATCTAAATTTTTGTATTTTTTTCTTTTAATTATAATCAACAATAAGAAACGTAGGCCCTCTGACCATGCTTGCGGAAGGATCCGATATTTCTAGCTACGCCACTGCTACCCGCTTATTAGAATTTGAATCAAGCAATATAAAAATGCCTGTGTGTAAATTCAATCTTAAGATAATTCACCTGAAAACTTTCATCTAATTAAAATTTTCTCATTGCAAATTCAACAAGTTAATCCTATTGGATGTGCTGTTTATTTATAAATCAATTAATTTATTACACAACAGCAGTATTAAATCCGTTACCCCAGTTGGACAATTGTTCAACGTAAAAGTGAAAGTCAAAACCAGCTAGATTTGATTATTTACGTCCGTTTTAATCCTTATTAATATAATTAAGCGCGTTGCATGGAGTTCGTTGGAAATTATCAAAGAAATTGAGTAATTTTCGACACCCAATATTCTAATAAAATCTATTTACGTTCGATATACAAAGTTATCATGAATTATAATTACTTAATTTTTAGATTACAGTGAGAATTTGAATTACGTTCTCACGAACGTATACTAAATTCGAATAATATGATTATTAGGTATAAACTGAAACTTCAGCTGAGAATAACTACACATGCCTTGTCCTCGAGTAAGAAATCATATGTGGAGAAAGGTTAATGACTTACTCACGTGTTCTAATACGCTATGTTGCTACGCGCGACGGATTGCTTGGCATTTGGAACCAGAAAACGATTCTTCTGATTTATCCGGAAATTTGGGTTAACGAAACTTCGGCATCTTTAGCGCGCTCGTAAATACGCGGACCGTTTTAAATTTATCGCTCTGTTTATCGTATGCGTTTCTAACAGAGGCGGTATAATTTTAAACCAGAACTACTAGTGTGTATACCGTTAATCTTGACAATCTTGCAAGTATAAACATATAAGAAAGAAATATAAATACCGCAACTAAGAACGAGAGAGACCAGAGTCGATACAGATCAAGCAAAATAGGTGTCAGGTATGGAACCAACAAGAAAATGAATTGCAGGAAGAGATAAAATAACACAAATTCTTTGCCAGGTGTCCAAAAAACGCTAGAAAATTGTCTAAATCTGGAGAAAACCAGAAGTTAGAAATAGGACTGTGAAAGAAAATGATTTTTTTCTGCTATCATTAGATGAAAGAAAACATTGGTTTATGTATTAAAATTATCCAAGAAGATAGAACAGAATAAATAGATAGAACTACCTCATACAGAAAAAGGAGAAACTGGTTTTGGCTAAGTTTAATTATTGAAAAGGTATAAATCACGAAAAGTTTAAAACAGAACAAATGTACTTAATGATTTGTACTTGAAGAAAAACAAAGCTAGAGTCTATAGGAAAGGAAAAAGATTTTTAAATAACAATGTTGAAACATTCACGACATAATTACCTAGAAAGTTTGAGCTTCAGAGTTTCAAGAGAGCGATTCTATCCCTGCATTTTTGAGTTGTTAAATTAATATTCTGATATGGAAACCCTTTGATAGTAATTTTTAATATATCAGCATAACCTTTGATTTTCAAATACAAATTACCGACAAAGCACTTTCTTGGCGCAAATTCATCGACGCTCAATTAAAAGTTACAATTAAACGCTGTTAAACAGACCGATAAGAACGGTACGTAATTGTAAATACTGTCATTAAAGATACGCCTTATCCGAACATGGCGTTACAACTGTCGGTTGCGATAAATTAATCAAAGAGCCTTATTAATTAATCACTTGCAAATTCAAAGCGGTTTGATAAATAACTTCGCGTGGATGTGCTGTGTTAATAGAAGTTCTAATTAGATACTTTTTTAATTACAAATTCCGAAAGCGGTTGTTTTTGAATACTTACTTAACACACGAGGCAATGATTTTTCCTTTTCTTTCCTAGATTACATTTTCGTCTTTGAAATTTTCATGAACTATTTGATAAAAGTGAATGCTCGCTATTTTATGTCGTTAAATGCAAACAATTATAGAATAAGTATTACTTATTTCGTAAATTAAAACTATTTGGAATAAAAGACGATGTGACTTGTTAGCATTGGTAGAAAGGTCATGATGAAATAATGAGTCCTTGTCTATCTTTTCCTAGTCATAGGATTTTAAAGTTTTTATAAAGCTAAAGTTTGATTTTTTCGTATGTTGCTATTATTTCCAAGCATAAACAACTATTGGAATTACTGAAGCACTCTTTTCTTCTATTCTCATAATTTCGTTTGCTTATTTGTTGATTTTTATCCTTTCAGTTTTGTGACTAACTCAAAGACGATAGTATCAGTAGAAAACAATACAACAAGCATATTATTAGGGTGATCAATTAGTTAGTCACTTAGTTACGAGACCCAGCTCATAATAGTTCGGACAAGCTAAAAAGTATACTTCTATTGTTGAATTCTTGGCTTCCGGTTGGAACCGCGTGTCTCGGATTTCTTCACTGCCGACGTTTCGTTCTCCGTTGCAGAAGAACTTCTTCAGGGCTGCTGTTGGTGGTGATGCTGCTACTGCTACTGTTGGTCTTGCTGATGCTTCGCGTTTGTCGTTGAGACTCACCAAACAGCAGCCCTGAAGAAGTTCTTCTGCAACGCAGAACGAAACGTCGGCAGTGAAGAAATCCGAGACACGCGGTTCCAACTGGAAGCCAAGAATTCAACAATGGACGACGGCCGCGGAAGCCTTCAAGTTAAATTAAGTATACTTCTATTTAGCACAGAATTAAAGATTAGGGCATTTTAGCTTCAATTGTCAAATAATTACGTTTATTATAGAAAGCTGTCTATCTTTAGTAGTTTAATAATGCTAAACAACATACGATGTTGAATATAATAAAAAGATATTATTACAGAACGTGTAATTACTATTAGTTTATAAAAGTTCGGACACTTAAAAAACCGCTCAAAATAGTTCGGTCACTGAACACAGATATAAAAAAATTAAATCATAGCTAGCGAGCTATAATGGTCATGCTCTTGGTACAATAAAATCTAATCAGTCAGAAACAAAATAAATCCTAAACGTCAACTTTGTTCGACGATTTTATAAAAATGGCTCGTGGTAAATCTTTGAGTGAAGATTTACGCTTATCTGTCATTAAATCGCATAATAAAGGCGCTTCTGTGCGACAAATAGCTAACTCTCATAGTATTCCACGATCGACAATTCACGATGTTATTAAATTGTCCAAAAAAAGGGGCAGTGTCGCTGAAAGAAAAAAAACTGTTCATCCGCCTACCATTTCTAATGCTGATAGAAGAAGTCTAAGAAAAATTGTAAAACTTAATCGACGTTCAAATACCCGGGAAATCACTGTTTTGTGGAGAGATGCTATTCAAAAACAAATATCTGTGCCAACAACTAAAAGGAAAATTAAAAAAATTGGTTATAAGTTCTATAAGGTATTTTTGTAATTAGTTTAGTTGAAATTTGCTAATATTTTTCTAAATAGGCTAAAGAAAAACCTTTACTAACCAAATTGCAAACAAAAAACTGGTTGAAATGGGCAAGAGACGATAGATTTTGGACTCAAGACCAATGGTGTTCAATTACCTGCAGCGATGAAGCGAAATTTGATGTTTGTGTAGGTGATATCCGGAAACGTGTTTTGCGAACATCAAAAGAGGCATGCCATAATGACTGTTAAGTTAAGAAAGTTAAATTCCCCAAATCAGTTATGGTATGGGGATGTATGTCGGGAAGAGGAATGGGAAAGTTACATTTCGTGGATGGAATCATAAATGCGGTCCGATATACAGAGATTTTGCAAGATAGTTTGCTACCATCAATACCTTTATGTAAATCTGCTGAAGGTGAGTTTATCTTTCAACAGGACGGAGCTCCCTGTCATTCCGCAAAAACAATAAAAGTCTGGCTTGAAGATCACCACATACCAACAATACCTTGGCCCTCTAGCAGTCCAGGTCTTTCGCCGATCGAGACTATATGGAATAAAATGAAGAAACAGTTGCGTAAAGATCCACCGCGGACAGTACAGGAGCTTAAGGTCAAACTGCAGAATATTTGGGACTTTATACAACCAGAATATTGTAAAGAACTTGTTGGTACAGTGCCTAATCGTATAAGCGCTGTAATTAAAAATAAAAGTGGCGTTACACAATATTAGGTAAAATTAGGCGATACCCAGAGCGATACCTGTGTTAAGCGTTATATGTTTTATTAGTTATATATTTACATGTAATTTTAAATGCTGTTATAAATATTACTTTAAAAAATTTAAGCAACTTCTATTAAGGGTTTTTTTATTTATTTAAGCAAATAATACGAAATTGCTTTATTGTCCGAACTATTATGAGCCGGGGCTCGTAAATTTCACAAAAGGTTCACTGGTGAGCTGAACTCTTAGTCAGTGTTCTTCACCATTATCTTTTTTTTTTTGCTAATAAAGAATCTGTTGATATACTTTAGCTTTTAGGTAAAAGGTAGAAGATTTTCCCCCATAAAATTTTCTTCGTACCAAAACAAAATTAAAAAGGTACCCAGTCTTCCTAAATTCTCTTCTTGATAACCGGTTTAAAGTTTACAATAAGAAGCCAACTTTTCCCTATCTAGAACGCCGACGCACATCCAATTACCTCTTAGACTTTAGTTACTCTAAAGGTCGTGTTCATAATCCCCTGCTCAAGTGAGACTTACTGTAAGTCTCACTCAAAGAAAAAGTATAACCTACATATATCTAACTTGCGTTACATAGACAAATCTTCGGGTATTGTATAGAGTAGGGCTGAACAAGGTAAGAGAACAGTGCCACCACCCCTTATACTTCTCCGCAAAAGTGTTTCCCGCTTATTTTCGTTGACTGGTGTGTATTGTTTAATGCGGTAAAGGTAAAATATCGCTTGCGTTTTGTGTGCCACGTGGTTGTAAAGTAAAAACTGTGAAATTCCTCCAAATTTTTCATAATTTCTAGTAACGAACACCTTCAATCCCAACTATTAAAAATGATACACATAACCAGTATGGAGACAGTTTAACTTAAGTTGCAGTTGGACCGAAATGCAATTCTTGCTGTAAGTGATATTTGAGCAAAAGTGGAACTTAAGAGAACTGAAGAGAAACTGATAGCACGAGATAAAGGAGAAACAGCAGCAGTAAGAAAAAAATGTTCTGGAAAACTAGTATTCCCAATCCTGTCCTCTGGTGATTCATTTAAATTTTAACAGTTTTTTTAACGACAGCAGGCCTGATGAAGATATAATATCCAAACCGGTAGCTAAATTAACATTAAATATTCGTTTAAAACACTAGATTGTAATTCAAAAACAGTTGAACTTAGATATAGGCATATATTTTCGATTTGGAATGGATTCTAGAATCCAAACGAGAAAATGTACAGTGTGTTCCATTTAAATTTTAAACTTTGAAACTACTTTCACTTTAACCGGCTGTCAGATAATTTATTAGACTTCTATTATTCATATCAAATGTTTTTTTAAGAATAGGAATAAGAGTCACAGAGATGGGAATACCAGTAACATAAGAGCTTTTATGTTTGTCATTCATTATTTTCTTTTACAGTTTTTTTAAATATCATCGATCTTCAAAATTTTTGTGTAGTTTTTCAGCAAACTGTAATAATATTGTAATTTGCAAAATAACTTTTGCATATTTATTTAGGAATTATCAAAAAAAAAAGAAAGGGAAAACGGCAACAGATATCAAAACCAAATGTTTTCTGCACTACATAAAGTGCGCCTGAAGGGATTTATAATAATGTAAATATTTACCTTTATTACTTACAATGAGACGACCAATACATGAAAAAAAAAATAATTAGAATAAGAATTTAGGTGAATGGAAAATGCCTTCCCTACGTGACTCAATACTAATATGCCTTAAACCATTATGAAACGACTAAGTATTACGCACAACCGCGACCAAAGCAAGAAACTTTAATAACGACAAGTGTCCGTCGCCTGATTCATTTACATTTATATTCTGACTTCGCCATCAAAACGTTGATTATTACCGCGGTCACACCCAGAGAACACCGACCTGGAACTCGAACAACCATCGCTGACTCATCCTCGGAGATGTTTCGCATAAATCTACGGAATTAACCTGTTTTCCACGTCCGTTGTACTTGGAAGCTTTGTTGTGATCTTTTATTTTAGCCATCTTGGTAAGTCGCGGAGGAGTTTTCGTCAGAACGATGCACTTCACTGAATTCCAGCTCAAAATGGAATATGCATTCAAATGAAGATACTTTGTTCTTTTTATTCAGCTTAATCCTTGACAAAATATTTTGAGGACTTGTTTGGTGAAGAAAAGATACGATTTTGGCTTTATTGGAAATATCGCTTACCAATTTATCAAATAATTCATCGGACATCGCATCAAACTTCTAAGTAGTCTCGCGGATTTCTTAATAATGTCGGTTATACGAATTAATTAGATTAATTACGATAAAGTGCATTCGGTTGTAGACTAAAAATATCCGCGGTTAATAAGGTTTGCGCATTTTGATTTATGAGTCGGTTTTGATAAAGCGTTATTTGCATTTTATAGCAGCAGTAAATCATGTTTAACTCAGGAATTTTGATTGGTAACATATTGTTTTGTAAACACAAAATATATGTCTGCATGAATCAAACTCCAATGCTTAATTTAATTGGCTTCATATTATGTATAAATTATACCGCGTAACAAAAAGAAAATGGAATTTGGAGCACGACATAATACCAACTTTCAGGTTGTATTATTGAATTACACTATTAAACTATATTTTTAGATTTTCTTTATCAAATTTTATGAAAAAAATAAGGATAGTTAGTCGGAAATACATTGCGATTTTTTGAAAACAGGCCACAGTTGGCTTTGGAAACTCCAAAGGAATGTCTTAAATAAATTTACTAATAACATTTAATATGCAGATTTTTGTCAAGGAACAAATGTGAAAATATTTTTAAAATTGCTTTCCAATGAATAAAAACCATTTATATTAGAACGTTTAAATGTAATAAGAACGATGCAATTATGTTTTGTAAGTGAAGGACAACATTTCGAACATTTTTTGTAACGTTTTGATATTATCATAGGTTAAATTATGTTGACGTTACTTTTAAACATAATTTTATCTAAGACGTATGTTTGCACATTTCATGGCCCACTCTGGCGTGTTTTCAATAAATCGCATTGTATTTATTAAATGAAAAATTGCAAGTTACAAAATTCAATTAAAAACGTATATTTCAGATAACTCAAAAATTGTCTTAAGCAATTTATAAATGCGCAAATTTCGAATGTTGTATAAAAAAACGTAAAGTTTATATTTTTTCAACTGAAATGAGGTTTCTTGATATTAAAGATTGATTCTCACTACGTCTATGATTCAGTGGTGAAGATACACATTAACAGAAATAAGAACGTTCTATTTTTGAAGTCAAGATGCTGCAATTCCGGTGACACTGTGTTAGATGTTGCCAATAGTAAATTTAGTATGTATTACAGTTACCATAATGACAAGCACCTGCAAACTTAGATCATGTACTAGTTTGCCGTCAACTTCTTAATTACATTGAACTTTACAAAAATGAGTTACGAGAAAACAGCGTTTTTTGCCAAATTTTCCCTATTGAATCAATGCGCATAAAAACCAAAGAATTAATAATTTGAAATAATTCTAAATTCGAATGCCTTTTTGCTTGTACTGTTATTAAACTGTACGAAATAAAAATGTTTTTTTTTTTAAATCACTGTTCTCTTTTCATCTTTCTGACTTCATCGAGTCCCTCGTCTACAAACAGCAATGTTTTTATGTTTGGAGAGATTTAATTACAACTCGAATGTCCTGTTACCAGTTACATCCTATACAAGAAAAGATATTGTACTCGAGAATATAACGGTCATACAACTAAAATATTTTCAATTTCTTTCGTTTCATTTTCATAATCATATTCTCACATTAACAGTACATGAACGTAAGTTTGAAATTTAAACAGTACCATTGTGTGGCATTAAAAAAAATGTAAGTTACCATTGGAGATGCCGGGGATTGAACCCGGGGCCTTTCACATGCAAAGCGAACGCTCTACCACTGAGCTACATCCCCATATTACAATAAGTTTTCACAATTTGGTAAGCGAACAGTGTACATACATGTTCAAAACAATTTTTTTAATGAGATTATTTCGTAATTTACGCCTTATGTGACATAAATATCTTCACTGAAAACTTCGGTTGTAGAGTAAGTTGAAGGTTTTCTCGTATATCTTCCGCATGACCTCCAGTAGAACCATTGTATTGTTCCTCTGTCATAAGAAGAATAATGGCAGAAAAAGAATACAGTAACAAGATTCTATTGGAAACAATACAGAAGATTTCTCTGATATTTCAAAAGTGATAATGAAACTTTTAAAATGGAGCTTTCTGAGATTTACTGATAAGAAAGAGTGTATGTTAATGCGTTCCAATTAACAATTTCTTCAGTTCTATCTCCCTGTTTCACATTTCTCAAAATCACGTAAACTTAATTTAGTTAGATTGCTACCTCATTTCTCACAGACTACATTATGTTATATTATTACAAGACGAATGAACTACAAAAAACTACTTGTACGTGGGGATGTAGCTCAGTGGTAGAGCGTTCGCTTTGCATGTGAAAGGCCCCGGGTTCGATCCCCGGCATCTCCAACTTTTTTTTCTTAACAAAATCGTCTTTGCTTCAAGGGACTAAATTATAAGAAAATTACATTCAAGAGGGGATGTAGCTCAGTGGTAGAACGCTCATTTTGCATGTGAAAAGTCCAAGGTTCAATCCACTGTATCACCAGTTCCTTTTGTTTGAAACAAAACATCACCTAAAACGGGTGATGCTCTTATGTAAAGGTTATTTAAGGCCATTTAACTACCCTATTTCTTGTACAAAATTTGGTTCAATTTCTTGAACAATTTAGATCCAGTTTTACAATTGTCGGATAAGCTGATATTCGGCGTATAGTTACTCTGTTTTTATTCCATGATTGTAAAACTCGACCTTAAGGTACAAAGGAAGTAACAAAATTTAAATTAACAAAATAACTATAAATGAATTCCAAAAAGAAAAAGGTCAAAGGGAAGAAAATATACATAAATAAAATACTTCTGTTGTTCAATGATTGTCAGCTCTACATTGTCGATGTTGAACTTCAAACCAAGAGTGCGTTCACTTATTTATAGTGGCCTAACGAAAACAGTATAGACAGCTTTTCATATTTCGGGTGGCCTGACAAAAACAGTGTAGAGGCCTTTTCATTATCGAACATTAATATTAAGCGAAAAGAATACAAAAAAAATCTAGGAAAATAAAAGTTATGAGTTCAGTGTTCAAAAATATTTAAAAAAGTTGAAAATTCACTGAATTATGTGTAATTAATATTGTAATTATATGGAAGAAACAGTATAAAATGCAAAGGTATAAAGTAAATGTTTTAAATACCCATTTCCTTTTAAAATTTTGGGAATGAAATTTACCTCTGTGTAAAATTTTAAAGAAGGAAAGTGATAATTAATCAATCTTCATACCTCTCTTGAGAAGAATATTTAAGTTCACTCGTAAATATCATTTGTACTGCTTTCGTTAAACTGCTCCTTACCCAGTATTTTGCAGAGAGAAATAAATAAATATTGCCAGGAAAACTGGATAAGATTTGGTTCAATTTCTTAAAAAAATTAATTTGTGCAGTAAATTGAATTAAAATAATTGAATCAAAAACCACCAGGAAAAATAGAATGTGTTAACTATCTCCAAACCGTATCTGCAGACTAAAAATTTCCTATTCCAAATTTTTATTTTAGAAATTGAACCAATTCTTATAGAAAAAAATAGTATAGTCTAAAGGCCGTTTTACACTGTCGTATTTTTTGGATAAGATTTGTTTGAATTTCCAGAATATTTAGAACAAGAAAAATTTTGGGCTGCTGATACGGTCTGGAAATAGAACAGGTTCTATTTTCTTAGATCATTTTTGGTTCAATTTAAATTTTGTTACTTCCTTTGTACCTTAAGGTCGAGTTTTACAATCATGGAATAAAAACAGAGTAACTATACGCCGAATATCAGCTTATCCGACAATTGTAAAACTGGATCTAAATTGTTCAAGAAATTGAACCAAATTTTGTACAAGAAATAGGGTAGTTAAATGGCCTTAAATAACCTTTACATAAGAGCATCACCCGTTTTAGGTGATGTTTTGTTTCAAACAAAAGGAACTGGTGATACAGTGGATTGAACCTTGGACTTTTCACATGCAAAATGAGCGTTCTACCACTGAGCTACATCCCCTCTTGAATGTAATTTTCTTATAATTTAGTCCCTTGAAGCAAAGACGATTTTGTTAAGAAAAAAAAGTTGGAGATGCCGGGGATCGAACCCGGGGCCTTTCACATGCAAAGCGAACGCTCTACCACTGAGCTACATCCCCACGTACAAGTAGTTTTTTGTAGTTCATTCGTCTTGTAATAATATAACATAATGTAGTCTGTGAGAAATGAGGTAGCAATCTAACTAAATTAAGTTTACGTGATTTTTCATGTGGCAGTTTGGTTACCATATGTAAGCAACGAGGACTTAACGTTGTGTTATTACTTTCGTACAATTGTTCAAACTTCACTGCTCTTGTGTGTCCAGAACAAATTCAATCTAAGTCAACGGTAATTAAAATAATGTCGATTAAAACCATTTTTTTTAATATTTCTGAGAACAAAATTGGCTTTGTAGTATAATTTTTCCTAAATATATTATTGAATAAATACTACGTTTATTACGTATTTTATCGAAGCGTATTAATTGAATTACTGTAACATGCATAATAAAAACGTGAACTTTGGTGTAGTGTTGCCTGATTTAACAATTTGTTTTATATTAGCATTGACACGCCGTTATTACCTCATTGTTTATTTAATCTTAAAAAAAAGCTCAACTCAAATAGCGAAACACCGATTACAGAGTGTATTGACATTAATTCGGAGAAAAAAATGTATTTTCAACAAACAAGAAACTGCTTTGATTACAAAATTGATAATTCCTTAAAAAGTAATAACTATCAATTGGAGATGCCGGGGATTGAACCGGGGCCTTTCACATGCAAAGCGAACGCTCTACCACTGAGCTACATCCCCCACATAATTGCAGTTTTCTGTAATTCAGCAGTCCATAATAGAAAAATCCATAAAAACTACTTAAATGTTATGTATTCTTCAAATATTGTCCTACATAAAAATATTTAAAAAATATCAGGTCAATTGTATTTAAAATTTCATGCAATTATGCAAAAATGTTAACAATTCAATGTAATGAGGTTTGTTAAATAAAAAGAAAGCGCGAAATCATTGGAGATGCCGGGGATTGAACCCGGGGCCTTTCACATGCAAAGCGAACGCTCTACCACTGAGCTACATCCCCACATAATTGCAGTTTTCTGTAATTCAGCAGACCATAATAGAAAAATCCATAAGAAACTACTTAAATGTTATGTATTCTTGAAAAATTGTCCTGAATAAAAATATTTAAAAAATATCAGGCAATTGTATTTAAAATTTCATGCAATTATGCGAAAATCTTAAAAAATCATTATATGAGGTTTGTTAAATAAAAAGAAAGCGCGAAATCATTGGAGATGCCGGGGATTGAACCCGGGGCCTTTCACATGCAAAGCGAACGCTCTACCACTGAGCTACAGCCCCCACATAATTGCAATTTTCTGTAATTCAGCAGTCCATAATAGAAAAATCCATAAAAAACTACTTAAATGTTATGTATTCTCGAAATATTATCCTGAATAAAAATATTTAAAAAATATCAGGTCAATTGTATTTAAAATTTCATGCAATTATGCGAAAATCTTAAAAATTCAATGTATGAATAAGAAGAAAGCACGAAATCATTGGAGATGCCGGGGATTGAACCCGGGGCCTTTCACATGCAAAGCGAACGCTCTACCACTGAGCTACATCCCCCACATAATTGCAGTTTTCTGTAGTTCAGCTGCCTGTGATAGTTAAATCCATACAAAACTACTTAAATATTATGTATTCTTCAAATATTATCCTGTAGAAAAATATTTAAAAAATATAAGGTCAATTGTATTTAAAATTTCATGCAATTATGCAAAAATCTTAACAATTCAATGTAATGAGGTTTGTTAAATAAAAAGAAAGCGCGAAATCATTTGAGATCGCGGGGATTGCACCCGGGGCGTTTCATATGCAAAGTAGAGATACCGGTACCCGTTGTTGATATCCGGGTTTTACCCGTTACCCGATAAATACCCGGGTACCCGGTATGTACCCGATAACTACCTACTAGCTAATCGATAAGTATCTAATAATAATTTGAAAATCTACCATAGAAATATCCGAAGTAACCGAAATTGCAAAACAAAGCTAACGCTCCAAATATTCATTTTATAATAACCTAATTTAAATAAAAAAAAACGTCACTCAGTTGTCGCACACTTACCGAGTAACGGGTAATCGGGTAATTATCGGATACCCGGGTTCTTATCCGATATTCATAAGAAGGAATCGGTTCCATTCAAATAAACGGGTACTCGGGTATCCGTCGTCATTCCTAATGCAAAGCGAACCCTCTACATCCTCACATGATTGCATTTTTATGTAGTTTCACCATCCAATAACCCAATCCATATGAAATTTAAGTGACTTGATTTAAAGTTTGCATTTTAATAATTCTGTAAATTTTTGCTCAACAAATCATCAACTGGATCACATACAAACTTTAATTTAGGTTAAAGTATTATTAAATAAAAAATTATCATAACTCATAACTAAAGCCTTCAAATAAAAGGTCTGTTTATCCACCCAGTTGTATGTTGCGCTGAGGCGCTGTAAACGGCTATATGATATATAGGTATAACGTTGTACATATAATGTTTTGTTTAAACAAATATTTTTTTTATTATATTCAAAATACTATAAATAACAAAACAAAATCTGACAAAGTTGATCAAAATGTCGAAGAAATAATGTTTGGAGCTCCGTAGTTCTTAGTTTCTTTTATTTATTGGGAGACTCTACTCATAACTGAAAAACTGTTAAATGTAGATAAAGGGGATGTTAATACAGATCGATGCAGTATTTAATTCCACATACAACAGTGTACTGGTCATTCCATTTGAGAAAATATACTTTTCGATGAAGTGGAGTGTATACATATTTTAGACATCCTATAACTTTGACGATAAAAAAGACTGGTAATACCACTGCAAAGGAAGACGGTTTGTTTGAAACCAACATTATTGGATGGAGGGAAATGTGAGGTATTTTCTACTCGTCCCTGGTGCATTAAATGGGGGCAACATTAAATACAAATCGAATATTATAACAAAATATATTTGTTAATTGAAAGAATAAAATAGTTACGAAATAGAATTGTTTAATTAATTGTTTAGTTAATAACATTGTTCGAGAATTAATTTCATTAAATACAAAGTTCTATAACTAATATTAATAAATTATTATGGTTATGGAATTTATAAGAACTTTCATGTCTCAACTACAATATCAGCTAATAAATAAAGCTAATAAAATAAAATACATAAATACAATTGCCTCAATAACAGCTATGAACGGAAATTATTTTTCTCTCAACTTCTTCCTTGAAAACTTTCAATGAACTGTTTACCTGAATAACCCTGTATATTTAAAATGTGAATAGAGAGAGAGTAGAAAGTTTTATTATTAATTTAGAATAGTGGCGGAAATATGCTTTATAAATTAAATAAGTTAATAAATTCAGAAATGCTCGTAATAATCCAATTCTTTTTATTTAAGTCACTTTCAGGGTTAATTTATTAGGAGGCACAAGAGGTGCTTATAAGTATATTTACTTTTTCTATAGATTTTATAAACACACGTGATCGAATTTTAATATTTAATAATTATTTGTTGTTCTAAATAAAAATATTTAAAAAATATTACGATTCAATTATATTTAAATTTCGTATAATTATAATATTCAATATATTTATAACATTTAGCTTTATTAAAAAAAAAGAAAACGTCAAAAACATTGGAGATGCCGGGGATCGAACCCGGGGCCTTTCACATGCAAAGCGAACGCTCTACCACTGAGCTACATCCCCACACTATAAAATTATTTTACGTAGTATTAGTTCAATGTCTCGATCTGAAAGTATAATTTAAAACTAAAGCATTCCTTCATTTCAGATAATTTGTGATCCCTCAAGGTCCTCAGCGTTATGAGTAAATATTTAACAATAGAATCACGTTCAAGTATTTTCGTTCGTTGTGATTTTCAATGAATGTGTAAACGTAGTAATTGAACACTTATCGCATACTGAATGTGAATACCTTTATTTATTATAAGACACTTGAATTTTGCCACATATTTAACTACTAATATAAAGCTTTGGAACCTAATTAATAATTTATTATTTGTCTCATATTGTTTATAAAATTGCAGTACAAATTTTATGTGTATGAGAATTTTATGGAGAAATTGTTATTTTAAGAGCATTTCAGTATTAGTTTCTTATTACACATTTTTAGAAAACTCTTTAGATTACAGAAATATGGAAAGACTAGTAAAGGTAACATATTTGTTAAAAAAAATTGTTATCTTTGTTGTCATCCAATCTGCGAGAAAAAATAGAACATATTCCTTTTTCATCATAAATGTTATGTACACGTGCGGACACAATTCCACCGGAACTGATGCAACCAACACACATTTCAGTTGACCGTTAATTTAATGCAACTTTAATTAAATACACTTTTTACACTTTTAGCGAAACATGGATTAAGTTATTATCGAAAATAACGTTCTAAATTTCAATGTTAACTATCAAAATTCGTACTTATTTAAGGCAGTACGTATGCCTTCATACTAAAATCTCTGTTTGTGTAAAACAACTGATCTTGAAAACTTCTATCACAAAATTGTAGCAAGTCTGTACACAAATCTTTTAATAAATGCGTTAACGTGTCAAACGTGTCTTTAGGTAGAAAAATAATCACTACTTTTACGAAAATGTTTCGGAAAATGTCATGGTTATATTTTTTTAAAGTTTAGATGTATCCTTAGTCGATTTTGCTTCTAATAAAACTATATTCAAGGTAATTTAATTTCCGGTTATAGCAAGTCGTTATGAATTTTTTTATTTTGAGTGGAAAGTTACATCTTGTTTGCAAATATGTTTTCACTTGGTATTTTAAACGAAAAATTATGAAGTTTATTCATATTTACATCATGTATTATCCAGAGTTTTAAAACAGAACGATTGAAAATTTGTTTGGCACTAATGTATCGCAGATAAGGTCGAATTTCGCACAGTTTTATCGCTTTTCGTTCTGTTACAGTGTCAGCAATTGTACCTATACGAAATCTTCACAGTAAAATTTTTGTATTGGATAGTATTAATTGTAGTGAATTTTTTCATAAGTAGTATAAGCATTTTCACAAGACCACCAGACCACGAGGGCTTATTAGGAAAAAATACCCTACTTACATATTGCGACAACTCGACACTCCCATCTATTTTTCTCTAATTACATTTCTTTCAGGATTAAATTGATTGATTCTTTGCAAATAGGTAAATTATTTTGTCTCCTGTTACATCGTACCAATAAATTTGAAAGTATGTTTTAAATAATAAAAAAAGAAAACTGCAAATATTAAGTAAGCGTAAATAAGATTTACCTGAATAAATTCAATAACAAATATAAGATAAAATGTATAAAGTAACGTCAAAATTAGAAGGTTAAAGTGAAAATGTGAAGAAATGCACCTCAAAACGTTACTAATAAATGAAGCATCAGAGTAGCCATCACCAAAAATCAAAATATAACCAACTTAGTGTGTACTAAACAATAGGTTTTAAAAACGTCACTATGTATTACACAGTTTTAGTAGAATTAAAGTAGTCACTAGTATGATTCAAAAGCTGGACTATGCATACCGATGTAGGATTGTTCACTCCTTCAGCAAGGAACTTTAAAACGGATTCTTTGTAATAAGTAGGTATAGTATTGCGATATGAGGAAAAGACAAGACAATTAGGATACAGAAATTCAACTGTTAACAAATAAAGTAACGAAAAATCTTTGACAAGTGTTCAACCATATTTGTTCGTATTGCAGCCAATATTTTAAAATACCCAATTTCAGATTACACTACTTTGTGATATTAAAGTTCATAAGTTAGTATGTACTTACTTAAAGATTATGTAACACTTTCTGCCTTAAAGTATATTTAAAAGGGAGGAAAACTGATTATAGGAATATTTACAACCTTTACATGTCTTTCATAAGGAATCGTTGAGAAAAATGTACAAATGTAAGTGCCCCGTTCTTCTTAAGACAAAATAAAAAAGAAATATATAGTATAAATAAAATAATAGTTTTCAACAGTTTTAATAATTATGTAAAAATATTAACACGTCTCAAACAACTAATAAAAAAGTGATATGTTTCAATTATATGAACTACTAAACAATTTCAAAACAAACATGGAATATCAACTAGTGATTATGCACTTAACTCTGCCCACGCCCGTAATTTATTGCTGAATAAACACCTTGTCCTGCTGGCAAACGACAGGTTTGAATAAAATTTCTTAATTAATAAACAAATACATAATTCTTTTACTACTACGCAAGGTAATTATAAAACAAGAAACGGTGCGACATTCGCCACAAATATTTTTTTTGGTACAGAATAGACTTAGTCCGTTCTTGGCAAGATGACCTTAATCTGGAAAATAGTGTTCATATTAGAACGCAGAATTTTTCGATCTACAAAATTACATAAAATTTTATAATCACATTTTGTTGCTACGCCTGTTCTTCCTTTCATTTTCAAATATGTAGTATTCATGATGAAATTAACTGATGTGTATAATTAGTATGTCTAAACGCTGTAGACTATTAACATGACTAAATGTTAAAACATCAGAGGAATTCACGACGATGAACGGCGATTTAATTATCGAATGTATCATTTTACCTTATTTATTGAAAGCTCGTTTCGTAATCGTGCGTGAACTGAAAATGCGCCGGTTGCTACATCGGCGGCGCGGCGTTTTAAAAAATGGCATACATATTCAGAGCCAATTATGTCTTTATATGTGAGAGGCTTAAATCAAAAGTAAATCCTTTCATTGAGGCGAGATTTCAGATAAGAGGTCGGCCAGTGTTTAGTTGCGGCCCACGTGCTCTGTCGCAATTACGAGAGGTGCAACGTTTCCGCTGCCCACATATTCTTAACCAGATCCTTCAGTGACAGAGGTTGAAATTGAAAGGAAAAGGAAACCGTAAATACACTGCTGTCGGAATGTTTATGAATAATGGTAATTACACGAAGAAATAAATTGCAAAATGATTTTTCCTTGATGTTTTGCTAACTATAATATAAAAAAATGTAAAGATCGAATTATTTATTTAATTCCTTTAGTTAATTAATTCTCTTCTTAAAATACAAGATTACATACCTTACTCATACATAGTGTATCCCTAACTCATAAGTGATTCAATAATTTCAATAGGCTATAATTTTTATGGTTCTGGGTAATTTGTCTGAAATCATTTTTTTCAGATTATTCAGTCATTCGTTTGAGCACTTATATTGTTTTGCAATTGTTTTCCTTCTTGCAATACTGTTACAAATCCTTGTGTGAAAAAAAAGTGCTTCATTTCGAAATTGAAATCTTGTTTTATTTCAGTAAAAATAAAATAGCAGGGCGAAGGCGAGAAAAATTGTTTTCAATGTTAGTTAATCATACGACATACTCTTGGATAATGATAAATTGTCTAATTTCATTATATTTCTTTTCTTTTTCTTTCCGATGTGAGATTATTGACGAATAAACTATCTCAATGTCATATTTAGGTCCTCAATTCTTTATCTAACTGATTTGCCACACTTTCCACAAGTATTTTAGTGCTTGTAGACTGACGACACCATTAAATTAGAGTCGATAGTATCAGTCCAAGAAGAAAGTTTGCAATCACAGTTGAAAGCGAAGGATTGTTTTTGATGCGAAAAACCAAATATTAAAAAAAAAAGTTACATGTTACTTACGTACGAAACGAATTAAATTCCCTATAATTTATTTAGACCATCAATTAACATGGCAACATCGTATTGAGATTCTGATTGGTATCAGGTAACCAATTATTATTATTCATCGAAGTAATTACCATCACACTCAATGATCTTTTGCCAACGTGACACCAATTTTTGTATTCCGGTATTATAGAAATCCACGGATTTTGAATCAAAAAATTGATGGACTGCATTTATTACATTAACTTGGGTTTTAAACTGCTTATGCCTCATATAATTGTCAAGAGACAAGAAAAGGTGATAATCACTTGGTGAAATGTCAGGCGAATAAGGAGGGTGAGGTAACGTTTCCCAGCCAAGTTCAGAAATTTTTTCCCGGGTCACTTTTGCGGTATGAGGTCTAGCGTTGTCCTGTAAGAATAGCACTTTCTTTCGATTGATCAAAGAAGGCTGCTTCTGGATGAGTGCTGCTTGTACTCTCTGAAGCTGTTCACAATAGAACACAGCAGTGATGGTTTGGCCTGTTTCCAAAAATTCATAATGAACAATTCCGGCTGCTGTCCACCAAACACACAATAAAATCTTTTTCGGGTGCAAGGAAGCCTTTGGAGTGTGTGGTATCGGGTCAGTTGGTGACAACCAATGGTAAGAACGCTTAGAATTGGAGTACAGTATCCACTTTTCGTCGCAAGTTAACAACCGATCAAGATAAGGTTCATTTTCATTGCGTGAAAGATTTGCCAAACAAATGGTAAGACGACTTGATTTGTTATCAGTTGACAATTCATGTGGGACTCATTTGCTTAACTTCCACGACTTTCCTAGCTGGTGAAGGTGCAAACGAATGGTTTCATCGCTCACATTGAACCTTTCTGCTAACTCTAAGCACGTTGTACTGGAATTTGCCTCCACAACGTCTTTAATATCCTCGTTGTTAATGATCTTCGGTCTCCCAGAGCGTGCTTCATCGGTCAAGCCGAAATTTCCCGAAGAAAATTTCTTGAACTACTTCTGTGCTGTTCGATCACTTACAGCATCATCTCCGAATGCAATACATATTTTTCGTGCCGCCTCAGCAGCTTTAGTGCCGAGTTTGTACTCATAAACAACCTCGAATTAAAGTCTTATTCGTTGCCATTTTAAATTATTTTAAAACATGAATTAAACAATTGTCGTCAAATTTGTATGCATTAAGTGAAAGACGGATTAATACTGAAATAGGTGACAATATATAAACAAGTGCTATCGATAAACAACTTAAGAAATATTCATGGCAATCTATATAAAAAAGGAAACCGCACGAACTTTTTTGGTTACCTGATAAATTAACAATTTGTTCTGAGAACCATATCTAAAAATGTAACGACCCAGACAGTGCGAATTGCTTATTTTGCTTAACATCAATTAAGGCTTATGATAGGTTTATGCTAACACGCAAAAATTGTGCATTAGAAAAATATTTGTATTGCCAAAACAGCTAGTATAACAGAGCTCAAGCGAATCTTCTTTCACTGAATAACGGATTCTCTCTTTCCTATGTTTTGGTATACATGAATGTCTCAAAAACACTAAAAATATAATAATCATACACGAGGAAAATATGATCGGGCATTGGAAATAAGTATCTTTAAGTTGTATTACAAATCTAGTTAAGAATTTTCCATTTAAACTTTTCGCCGATAGTGTATATCAAAAGTGAATTAGAATATTTGTGAATACAGAAATTGTTTCGATGTAATAGTTACAATTCAGAGTTACAATTTTTATAGCCAAACGACTACAAAAATTAAATAGATTCAGAAAAGTTAAAGCAATTTAATCGTCGTGTTCGTTTTTATAAATAAAGATAAATTATGCAGTTAAACAACTCCCAGTAAATATCAATTGTTTTACCCATTATGAATTATAATTAGTCAAAATATAAAAAGCCATTTTTTGGCAGTAACCTGAAATAATTGCTTTCTTAAATTAAACGATTATTCTTGCCTTAACACGTGTAATTATTGTTCATTCAGTTCTATTCGTGGGCGCAAGTCGAAGGATTTTCCTTGATTGAAAATCGCAGACAATTTGCAGCATTGTATTTACGATGTAAATGGATTTTCAGTCGTTTCACATTAAATAACATTTCTTGAAAATATAACATTCAGGAATTTGTTAATGACACTAGATATTTTTGGTAATAATAAATAATTAGTATAAGTATGCAATTTTGCATAAAGCTAATTGAAATCTTATCTTTTTTCTTTGTTCATAAAAAAATATTCGCAATTATATTTTATGACAGCTTGTCTGCAGACAAAAGTTCTTTAGCCCGTACAAATACAACGTGCAATGCGTTTGCAAATTTCACTTCGTCACTGTCATATGAACTCACCGTAATCATTATGAAAGCGAACACGAGCATAAGCACAAAACGCAAACTCGTCATAAATAGGTCATTTAATAGCCAGCCCCATATGTTTTGCGTGACGGACTTTTTTTGTTATTAATACACACGCGGAAAAGTGGAACGCACGTTCCGTGCATCACGAAATTATGCTAAGTGTTAAATCAAACGCTGCTGAAGTAGCGGAAACTCTCAAAAAAGTTTCATAATTCAGCGCCCATCGCTGAAACCAACTTGTGCAGATTCGATTATGTGTTGCTACACGCAGAGGTGAATGGACAAAAGTACAAAAGTCAATATTAAATCGTTAATATTGCATATGCTTGACCGTATTTTGCATTTTTTTTTAGTAAAATCGATTACACAAACGTTACAAAACTCATTCATATTTTTACGGTTAATGGAATAACTTAAATGCTGAAATAACAACGTAAACAAACGCAATTTTATTTTTCAAACTTTCTATATTCAACATTATATTTGATCGCTGTGATCTATTTTTACAATAACCTCTTGAAGTTCTAAATAATCATTTTTTGAAATAATTTCCCGTTTCATTGATTTGATTTCCGTTTAGCATTCCAGTAAATCTTTTTTTTTATTGAAAAGTAAAAGAAATTAAATTTAAAGATTCTTACTTGCACATGCATGTTTGAAAATAAGGATAAAGAAAATTTATTTCATAAAGCTATGGATGTTGTAAAAATATAATTTATCTCGAATTAAAATTAAAGATCTAAATAATAGATAGACACAGTCTCTTTTTTCTGCTCATTAAATTGTTTCACCAACTTTTATTATTTATGAATGTTTAACGATACTTCATGTTTGTATTTTATTCTTGATCCTAGTAAATTCAGTTATGAAAGGAAGAAGAAGAAAATTGAGATTAAACTAAACTCATTTATTTATAATAGAAGTAAATAAATAATTAAAAATTGGAAAATTATAAACATTTTGTTTTGAAATAGATGATGGCATTGTATTATTTCTTATGACGGAAATTCCGCTGAAAATTTGCCAACTTTGAAACCTGAATCATCACCATAAACTGTGTCACACGTATAACATGAATATGGAACATAGAGTGTGAAAATTCCTCGGATGTATAGAAAGGCGGGAAATGACTCAACAGGAAAATTAGGAACTCGGAACGAGTTGTGCAACTAAAAATTCCAAATGAAACGTACGGAAAATTCTGATAATTGATAAATAAATTCAAAATTCTTATAAACTATATCAAGAATGAAAAGTTTTTTTTATATATATTAAGAATAGTGGGTTAAAATGTGCAAAAACGTCGTTGCTTTCAGAAAGCCGAATATTTTTGCCTGAAATGTGTATTTTATTGTAATAGGAACAAAAGAAGTACAATGAAGGGTATGAGGAAAAAGCAAGGAATATCCAAATTTTTAAGGAACTGACATTTTTGCACTATTTAGCGTAAAGTAAACACCTTTTCATCATATACCTTTTAATTGTTATATCCGTTGCTTTCTAATGTTGAAAATTTAAATATTTTTAATATATCACTTCAAAAAGCTTTGTTTCATTTTCTAAATCTCTTCAACTTTCATTGTTTTAGGAAGACATATTTAGTGCGAGAGTTTCAAAGTCCATTTTATTTGCTTATGAATATAATGAAATCTAATACTGCTCATTGCTAGTAATGATTAATCGACTACAAAGTTTGAAAAATACTCGTAAAATACTCAAAAGATTCGATTATTCATTTTGGTTTTATATGAACGTAATGTTTTTTCAATGATCGAAAAGTAAATAAAAGTTTTTCTTTATTTTAATTGGCTTAAAATCAAGAATATTGTGAAAAGTACACGCATGTTTCTTGCACACAAATCAATTTGTTAGGAAAGTAGGTGAATGGAAGCTCTCATAATTTTTCTTCAAGCAATGGCTTCTTTAGTACGTTTTACTAAATGACGTTGCCTTCTTTGTCTGTTTTAGGAAGCGAATTTATGGTTCTATTCAGCATATTTTTAAGTTCTGCGTAATTAAATGCAACATGTGGAAATTTATTCCTAAATTATTTAAAAGAATTTTGTAACAAACATCCATCTTCTGACCATTCCGAATCTTGATAAAAAAGAAACTGTTTATCAACTGCAAGAAACGATATATCTCTTCAAGTTAAAAATTTTCCACGACACCTCTATGATGTCATTAAAAAAATATTAGAACTTTACTTTTACACAATTAATTGCACAATCCGAATTTTCCATGTTGTTCAAACAATATCCATTTCAGCATTCATCATTATCAAAACAAATTTCGATGGCGTACTCCAATAATGCAACATCCTGCAGTTGTTTGCAAAAAAGAGAAATCCCCGTCTCGTCATTGAATCCGACGCACTAATTAAGATACGCACGCACGTTACATACATGCGAGTCGCGCACAGATTTTACAAGACGAAACCAAAACAAACATTCGAAAATAACAAGGAATTTCCGGAAATTAAAGCCGCCGTTTATTTATGGAAGGAGTTTAGGCTAATATTAGAGCAGTTTTTCGCCGATGAGCGTCAGGGAAATTTGTCTAATCAGGTCGATTGTTTACGCTACGTTTTACGTTCGTCGTTCGTTCATAGGACGAGGCGGATGTGGTCGTAGATCGTCTAGCGTAAAATGTTAGGTGGTTTTTTAAATCTGATAATAAAATTTACACCGCAAAGTATTAAATGACGAATACGTTTATCTGTCTATTCGTTTCAATTGAAGCTATATCAGATCTGGTAAAGCACACTTATTCACGTTAACAGGACTTACGTATGTGTAATACAGTCGTGATCTCACTGGGTTATAACAGGACATTCATACAAATAGTCAAATAGAGTAATGTTACTGATTCATCGAAAAATATCTCAATTGGAAAATAGAACATATTTCAGAAAATTCTCTGACTACTGAAAAGTTGTATGCGAGCGTTGAAAAACTTAGTTCTTTACACTCAATAATTATCATGATTTTAAATTTGCATAATGCTTTTGTAACAACAAACTGATTTTCGAACAAATTACCCAGGAATGTGTAAGTTGGCTCAAAAAAAGTGGACGCTGTGAAAAAAATACAAATATGAAATTCAACGCGTTTAAACGAAATTAGAAAAAAACTAGTCTGGTCACTCCTTAAACTGAATTTAACCATAAACGTTCATAAAATATATGCCGCCAGTAATGTAAATTTAAGGAAATATTCCTTACATAAAAATATTCTAATAAGTAAAGCCAAAAAACTTCTCCTTATGGATGAAGAGCGATTTACTTCAATTCTTAAAATTGGAATTCTCCAAAGCTATATAAGATCATTTGAAGGAATAAACTCTCTCAAATTTGATTTAATTAATCATCAACTAATATTAATTATTAATAATATTCAGGAAAATCTTTTAGTTTTTCCATAAATCGTACGAGTTAGTCAACAGGCTGCGGTCTCTGAAAATTCGTAGAACACGTGTCCAACACAATTAATAGTAAACGGCAAGCAATATTTTGGCAACAGTTCAAAGTCCGTACGTCGTCACTGGTAATGCATCGCGTCGTCGCGACGGCGACGCTTCTTAAAAAGCAGGCTGTCGGTACGTCTTTTTTCTTAGATTTTGAAATATCTATAGATATTTTTAAATGGCGATGTCAACATCCGAAGAATTCAGATGGATCTAAATTTTCCGGTATTCATTATCCAGACAGTTTATTTCTGCACATGATTGGTATTAAAACGAAATTTTAAACAGAAATTATTCATTGTTTACCTAGTTTTGGCAATTTGTAATATCAATAATTAAATACCGCATGTTCGAAAAGTAATCATATAAGGCTTGGCCATGGAAAACAAATTTATGTCTGTAGTAAACTGAGTTCTATGGTAAAAAAGTAAACGTAAACGTAGCTTAAGTGAATTTTCAAAATAAGCAGATGTCAATTAATTCTAAAGCTTGATTCTGAG
Organism: Serrognathus titanus; assembly: GCA_039766575.1. NCBI lineage: Eukaryota > Metazoa > Arthropoda > Insecta > Coleoptera > Lucanidae > Serrognathus > Serrognathus titanus. Next base: position 23,441,350 of record CM077913.1, read on the forward strand.
TGAACAGATATTATTTAAAATAAAATTATAGGTTTTCTTGATTTAATTAGGTACTATTAGATTAAATCATATAACCATATATGAAAATGAAAAACGGATTAATTGAACGGAAATGGTACATATTATGAAAATGAATTTTAAAGAGAGAATAAATATGAAAACAAAAATAAATACACAATTATGAATAAATCAGTAAATTATAAAATAAAAATAGAAAGCATATTTGAGAACATGCATCTCTTGTTTAAACACTTGATGCGAATGAATTACTCATCAGATATGACGGAAGAAATCCCCATTGTTAAAAAAAAACTATAGAATTAAGTCATACTATAGAACCTTACGTATTAAACCAATAAGGATGCGTCACTTGATTCTCTGAAAGTAAGCCCATTCTTACCGGTCAGCCTCAAATTTATTACCTTAGATGAATCACCGCGGGGCAAGCACCATTCGCACACTAATATGGTGTGAACCAACTACCAAGTCGATAAGTTTAATGGTTCTGCAAAACTTTATTCGTGGAAAGCTGCGTTAGATTGGAGGCGGTGGAGGTTTTAACCGGCGACCTAAGACCTCGGTTTTTCATTAATTTTTACGAGCGAATCACATGAACTTTCTTTCTAACAAATTTTACTTCCAATTTCATTTTAATTAGTAAATTCAGGACATGATACATACAGGATACCCAACAAATACCCTTGTGCTTTTGAACAAATCAAACAAAAAAAAGTTTATGTATGACATGTATTCTATAATCAGTATTAATTGAAAAATTTTTTTTTTATTTTATGACATATATTCTAGGTGCCCTTCTTTAAATTTACTGTCATATTTTATTTGTAAAAAGAGTTCAGGGCGTAATTAATTGTTAGATTTATTTGATAGATTCGTTTGGCGTGTCGGCCTTTTAATTAACGACATGAAAGGCATTTTACGTCCTGAAAACGCAGTTTCAAAGGAGAACTCGTACTAATAAGGAGCTTTAAGTCATAAATACCATTATAATAAATTGCGCACAATTAGATAATGCAATAAATATATATTTTTTTGCAGGTAAGCATCAATCTGATTGTCCGTTTGTTTATTGTAAAGAGGTCAGCCGTGTATTAGAATATATAATTAAATATTATTGATAATCTTTCTTATGGATTTAATCATTACCAAGAAGGGTTCGTATTTAAAGATAAATATTTTCAATAATTCAATCACTAAGAGAAAATATAAAAGACGTTTATGATCATGATTCTTGACGTATCAGTTTGATAAAAAAAAAGTATCAAAGAATGATGGTAGAAGATTACGATGTACTTAGATAAACAAAATATACCGAAAACGAACAAATGTTCTGAAAGAAATAAATGAACTAGAACGGATAATCAATGACCCCTGTCGCTTTAATTAATTTTTTGCAGTAAGTTTGTTATCATTTTAATTATGCCTCGCAAATAAACAGGAAAAAGAACACAGAATTATTATATATGTAACTGAATGAAAATTTACATATTCAAAACAGCCTATTAAATGTGAATTGAAATAATTATTTGTTTTTTGCATAATGCAAATATTTGATTCAGGATTTTTGCATAGTACAACCACACGTTTAAGTAATTAATGTTAAGGCTACTTAGCGGTTGATAGTTCACGAGAAAAATGTATCTCAAATATGATTTCAGAATTGTTCTTTCAACATGACCTACATTCCCATAATTATGAAAAATAGTAGTAAATATCAAGACAATTTCAAACACAATATGCTTAAGAAGGCGACAGTCAAATATTTTTTACATTTTTGTGGTTTTCATTTAGTTTCTCAATTCCTTCAAATGATTACTTAACTCTAACCAAAGAAGTCTACGACTCTTCGGCATATTTTTATATTGTGCAACCTCTGAATCAGGGGTGAATTTTTATCTGCAACAAAACTTACAAAAATATGAACGTTACAATGAGTCATAGGAGTTTAACTGCACCAATTCCTTAAATATTTCTCTGGTGCATCACCACGGTAGAAGTTTGTCGGCATCCCTTGAGGCGAATCCGCAATAGCAAATTAATCATGCATTACCGCAACGAAGCTAAAAGCCACATTATCTCAGCTTATTCTGACATTTAAGGATGGTAAAGAATGAGAACCAGACTATAAAGTTGCATAATCGTGAGGGACGATCAGGAATTTTATTTGTAATTCTTTTAAGAAGAACAACGAAAACAAGGTCAACCATTAACACATATACGTATCGGATTCTTGGAAAACTAGAGAAACTAATAGCTTGCCCTCAAAACCATGCCGTATTTGTCACAGATTACATAAATGTTTTTGTGGTAATTGCGTACTTAACAGTAAGGAATATATGCAATTAATTTGTAAAATTATGTATTGTAAGGAGCAAGATAAAATTATCATTAAAGGATAATCATAGACGTTTTGTTGCTGATGTTGCAAGATTTAATTTTGATGCCCTAGGTGATGTATTCTCCTTGATTCTGAATCGTTGAATGTATATTTATGTAAATATCTAGCAATTATGTTTCGGTGGATCTCACGATTTATATTATAACTAATACTTCTGTGATATTAAAAAATTAAAATGTAAAATGTGAAATATATTAAATTAGAACGAGGTTAAGACGTGTCAAGCACTGATTAAAAAAAATCATATTCAAATTTCGTAACATATAATTGATACAAAAGAAAATACCCTTTCAAAACTTAAAATTCATCATTTTCGACATTAACAGCGGAAAATAACATGCATAAGAATAACCGGGTACAACTGTAGTAACTTTAGACAACGTTTTTGGCTCTTATCAGCGAAACGGGTTTCAGGAATGCCAATTTGCAGCAAAAACGGCTGAAATTATGAAGTTGGTAATAATGAAGACCTTTCTTTATTGTGATTGTAGCTGCAAATGCCCCAAGGATGGGTCAAGGTCTTGCATCTACAAGATGGAATTGGTGATTTTTAAAAAACTTAACATTTTAGAATTAAAAGGTGTCACAAAGTGATAAGACCTCGAAGAATCGAAACATTTTTAAATATTATTAATATCGATTAAATGTATGTATATTGTGCATAACAATATTTTCGTTTAAAAGATAAAATACTTGAAAGAATAATCACAGAGACATAACATAAAAAATAATGTCTTCATTTCCGCATAAAAATATCCGCTTCAAAATTAACATGAATCTTAAAAAATAAAAGAAGAAAAGATACATACCAAACATACTACATACCAAACTATTGGAAAAATTAACGGATATTAACAAAAAAAAAACAGGCAAAATAAATTTTTATTGTTAGAATTTTTACTGTTCATTGGATTTGTTAATAAAACATGGTGAAAACTAATTTATTATTAACTTCTTCTAAAATTCTAATAATAATTTAAACAGCATTTTTTATTCCCAAAACAAAATTTCGAGAATTGGGAATTCAAATGTTGTAAAGACTGTCAAAATTACATTTAATTAATAGAGAGTATGCCCGGATTAGCCAACCGTAATGAACGTCATGTGAAATGTAAATTACTCTCGCCCATCTGCGGAGTATATTCAAAATTAAATTATCAGGGGCTTCTTGTTCCAGTCCATCCCATAATACAGGTCATAAAATTCGAAATTCTTGGATGTTTCTGGGAAGTGGCTAGTGATTATCTTTGAATCATATACTAAGCATCTTCAATAACATTTATCCCCAAGCATTGCTCAACAACATTTAGACCAGGAGTAATTTGTTCGTTTCTTAGTTCCTCCAGCATCATCGCAGGCAGATCTGGTCTCACATTGTCATCTAAGAACATGAATCCTGATTCAATAACTGCATTGCAATGTGTAACTATTCTTAAAATTATGTCATCACGGTATGTTCTTGAAGTCATAGTTTCGCAACAAACATAAAGCTGGGTTCTGTGCCCCATGCAAATACCGTCCCATACCATTACAGATCCATCACCATATGGATGAATTTCATATACGAACATCCGATTATTTCGCTGTTCTTGTGACTGTTGCCATACTTGTATCGTTATGGAATGCAAATCAAGACTCGTCAGAGAAAAGTACTGAATGCCATTTTTTGCCCCGATTTCGTCTTTCTTACGCCCAAATATATATTTTTTGCTAATGTTATGTATCAAGTGGGACCCTTCTCAATGGAGGCAAAACGGTTATGTCTGTTGGTGACAGTTACTGAACGACAAGGTTGTCCAGATCGTTCATTAACTGTACCAGTCTCCCAGAATTTCGAATTAAGACGGCTGATTATACTTTACAAAACGTAGAGTATATTTAAAAATTTTTGTTGCAATATTAGGTCAAAAAGCGATCGCAGGATGTCGCAATCTAAACTTTTCAGTACAGACATCAACTTGTCTTAATCCGGTTTGGAGTAATCCAATAGCTCTGAGCGCACTTTCATGGTCTAAAAATAGTCTTTCAATTTTTATCCTTCACCTCACAAATATTGCAGTACTAGAAAAACGTCCAGTGTACTGGAAATTTTATCGAAAACCTACGACAGGGATACGTTACTTTAACAACATCTCCTTTTTTTGTTTATAAGATCAAACCAAATGACATACAGAAACTTGATCCAAATTAACATTACTTAAAAATTTTTATCTTTAGTTCATTTTTTTTAATATTCCTTAATTTTTCCGGTAGTTTATATGAAAAAGGAAGGATAGAAAAGATAAACAAAGTAGAATTCCATTTTTCTCTTTCGAGTATCAATTTATTCCTAACTTGATAGTTACGGCCACACTTCTATGGAAGAATCCTCAAAAAGAAAAAATTCTTCCAGAAATGATGCACAAGACTTATCTAATATGCAGGGAACAAATTGAACATATTCAACTAACAATCAAGGAAAACTGGAAAATGAAGGAACACAAGGATGAAACGGTTAAAGACAAAAACAATTACAAAAAGAAGGAACTCGAAGAATTTTCAAATTCTCTTAAAATTTACTGAAGATATCTAACAGTTGAAGTACTATGTATTTTAGAAAATATAACCATTTATTTTAAAAGAGAATAATTCTCTATGCGAACAATTTTACGAAACCGTTCTTCAAGAGCAGCTTATGATTTTGTATTGCCAAATATTCAAATTATAAAAATTTATTTACTTGAAAATTTTAAATTTGTTACTTAATTTAATTAAATTTATTATTACACAACTTTTAACGGAAATATGAAAAATTTTGGTAGATAATGGAATCTAATTTCGAATTGATAAAGTTTCACATATAAATAACGATTTTGGCAGAATGTATTACAATCCTTTACTTCTTGTCAAGTTTTTGGGTCAAGTAGTAATAAAATGTCCGAAATGGAAATAAATACATTTCTGTTCATAGTGATTAAAAAAAAAACATAAATAATCAACTTGATTGTCTTATAATTGATAAGGTTTATTAAGATTTATTGATATCTTGATCTGTTTTTCTTCAGTGTAAAACTTGGAAAAAATTTTTAAATGCATTTCAAGTTTTAGAGATGATCTGGATTTTTTACGCTAGTAATACGATATTCCAACCATGTGGTTTTCTATAACCGCAACAGTTTTGTTTGACACCAGTTTCATTTATCAGGTTCACTAGTTACAATAAGCTAAACATAGATCAGAAAAAACGATTGAATTTGTTCTTACGCAAAGAACAAACATTGGCAATGACCTTTCTTTAAGAAATTTTAAATGATTTTTAAAATTTTCAGTTAAGAATGGAATTCACCTTAAAAAAATTAATTAACATTTAAATTAAATACCAGGATTCTTCCATAATTGTCCTGACAAAAAGTTTTCAGGATGTTCTTTCTAATGAAAAAAATGTTTCTCATAACGAGCAGTGTCACTGGGTTTCAGAAAATGTTTCAGGTCGCCCTCAACGCATTTTCAGCCGAAAGCTGTCCACAAACTCGGTGTTTCTCAGAACATATTGAAACCGTCCGGAGTGGGGCGGACTACTAAAATACTCATGCTGTCGTCTTCTACCGACCAGTCAGTGACTTTTACGAGGTTTTGGTAGCAAAGACGCACTCGTAACGACTCCGAAACGAACCATACGAGCCTTCGAAAACGACACGCGATTTTAGTATACTCGAAGCTAATTCGAAAGTGTTTTTGTGCGCGGTAGTGCTTTCTTTATTTGTTCAGTTTGTGAAGAGTGTTGCATTTTTTTTGTTTTTGTTGACAATGGGGGTGAATAAAATAACAATGCCAGCGCAGCCAAACGTCAGGCGAATTTTTTTAAACCGGAAGGTAACTTTTTTTTAATTATTCTATATTAAAAATAATGTCGTGCCTTTCGAAATAAACTTTAAAATAGAACCTGCACGCTTGCCAGATTAAAGAAAAATATTCTATGAGAGTACATAAGTCAAAATATAATTGAATGGTTTTTTTATGAAGCCATCCTTGTGCATCCGCACATTTCAAAAACATTTCCTTTAACGTTTATACAATGACGCACACCTAAGAGTTTATTAATTAGCAGCGCAAATCATGCAAGCAATTATGAAGGTGATGTTAAATTTTGGAGGAGGATTGGATTACATGCGAAACATATGTGCATGTGTTCAAAAGATTGAATACTTTTGAAATGCAATCGCTTTGTTGTTAACCTTAATGTAAATTCAAAATAGCAACAACATCTGTGGATGGCCATCAACAAATGCTTTTGTTTAGACCTTTCGAACTTCTCATTTATTAGAAAGGCTGAACAATACCACACAGTTCAGGTCGTCTCTGTACCTGAAGATTAAATGTGACTAGCTAAGGTATTCTGCTGCTTCAAATGGACTGATGATAGTCGTCACTTCAGTCTATCAATTACTGCTTATTGCATTTCATTTATGGAAGTATCCTTTCATTTTTTATGTCTACGTTTAGAAATGCACGTTGTTGAAATAATTCTTAATTTAGTGTTTAAATTCAACTTATTTCAAAATATATTTTTTTCTAATCTTTATTATAATAATACGACTTTCTTATAGGATATTATATTAAAATAATTTGCATAATTTTTCATGCTTATGTTTAGCACAAACTCCGTAGCTGTGACATTGAGTGTGATTAACGTGGTTTGCTTTGAAAGTGTTTATTTTCTTAAATAAAAATAGCACGTAAATTAGAAATCGCCTGGAAGTCATTTTTCACAAAACATTTTCATTAAACCGAGTATTCCCGAATCGTTTTGTTTAAATGAGCAAGTAGATAAGTAACTGCTGTTTGTAGGTCATCATAATAGATTTCATAGATATTCGAATAGGGGATTTTTTTTTAACTCTTAAGTGTAGTAATAAATAAATTGGTGATCAAGAACTGTTCTATTTTCAAATTATTTATTTAAATTACTTATTTAAATATTTTAATACTATTTAATTACTAAAATACATGTTTTAAATTTTTTCAATAACTTAATTCCTGGAAATAAATTCTCAAATAAACTAAAATTTTCTGATCTAATATTTTTTTACATATAGTCATAGGAATATAAAGTTCACTCACAACAAAGTGTATGCTTGGGTTAAGGAAGTAAAAAAATATCTGATGTAAGAAAGAAATCTGGTGATAGACCAGATTGGATGTTAATTTTTTTTAAAAAACCCAAATTTTATAATACTTAATATATATCATTTACAAAATTTCGTATCAACACAAATTACATATTTGAGAAAAGGTTACGTATTACATATGTTTATCCTAACCTTTGCATGTCGTGTTGCTAATTATAAAGTTTCTGGAAGATAATTGTAACAACATTTTTTAAATAACTGCTCCATTAGATATGTTAGTTTCACTTAAATTGACCTTGAGCACTTCCTTATTATTTTTTCAAATATTAACAAATGATTGGCCTCTTGGCTCATTGTTTTTAGATAAGCTTTGACTATACGTATTTGAATTTTCATTTATTTAGTCATCCGAATAATTTATTCTAAACCAAACACATATGTAAATTTAAGATTGTGGTAAACGTCCTAGACACACATATGTGTTTCACTTGGTAATTATCACTAATTCTATTCATCTGTAATAAAAAAAGCTAGGATTAATAGTCAAAATGCATCTGAGTTATTATGTGATGTTGACTGAGATAAGGATAATGAGATTATGAAATAAATCTTTTTGTCATTTATATATTTTTTTATTAAAATTAGTTATAGAAATCGAATAAAAATAAAAATAAAAAATATAACTCTGAATTGTTCTTAAACGAAGTGTTCTCATTTTCAGAATGATCACCTAAAGTCAAAATTCATAAATGTATACAGACTTTTCAGAAAGAGACATCGTTATTTTCTACCGAAAGTAATTCAAATAAGTAACTTTTGTATAAGCCTTGGTTTCTGTACTTTTTATTTTTCCTAAATTATAAATAACTTTTAGGCCCGGTTTATTGCCATAGTAACAAAAATACAAATTGCTACCTACTATGGGAATAAACTGTGACATTTGAACTTATCTTAAAGTTAATAAACTGGGCCTTAATGTAATTACATTTCCATAATTTGCATTTACATGACACTTTTTAAAAATTTATTTAATATTTGTCCTAACCTTTGCGTATCATCTTGATAATTAATTATAAGTTTCTGGAATGGTAATAATTTTTTGTTTAATAAAAACTGCGCGCTGGATATGTTAGTTTCGCTTAAATTAACCTTAGACACTTCCTTGTTCTTTTAAATATTCACAGACTAATTTCAAGCTTGTGACTCATTTTTTAGGTAAATATTTGTATTTATTTAGCCATCTGAATAATATACATTAAATATTGAATAAGTTAAACAAAAATAGGTATCGAAAACTGCAGAATTTCACAGCCATGTGAATTTTGGTGCAAATTATTTCTCCATGTAATTAGAAATTTCTGAAGTTTCGTTTTTCCTACTGAATAAATAACAAGGAAATAAATTAATAAGGATGCGTGTGTGTGTGAATGTAATGGTGTCAACTGCCAACATAAATTAAAGTCGCCGTATTTGCATAAAACACAAATTTCACCATATTTATATAAAGACCAAACAATTAAATTTATAAGGAAGTCGCGAGTTAACGACAAGAAGAACAGCTTTTTCTTATTCTAATGACAACCCACTATCTACGCTTCCCATCGAAAGTTAATTGTAATTATAAATATTTTATTCTCATTTGAAGAAAATCAGTATTTCATTAAGGTCCCACATTTAACTTTAATCTTTCATTTACTCCTAACAGAATTATAATTGTTACTTAAAGTTAAACTGCAACTGAAATAACGGGCCTTAGTCTTCCAGTCAAGTAGGTTTATGAAAATTTCGTCATTAATGTACTCTCGCTTAGCTTATTACCTCCTCCTTTCTGATATTCGCCTTTATAATATAGAATCATGGTCTTAGCTTATCATCTGCTCCTTACTGAAATTCGCCTTTACAATATGGGGTCAGTAATAATAAAACGAGAAATTCCAATGACTTATAAATATTGCCGTCGAGCGTGCGTAATTATGGATCAGAAATAGCCCAAACATTTTATATTAATAGAAGTCGAAGATCCGTCTACGTGATCGTTTGCGCGATCAACACAAGAGTGTACGAAAAAACGAATTTTTACGCATTTTTTTGTGTCCGAATGATTTTTAGCGAGTTTGTTTAATGAATGTGGGACAGAATTTATGTAGTGGTAACAATGATCTTGACGACTTCCTTCGGCGTTGATAAGAAGACTGCGGAAGAGGAAACGCATCATTTTATGTATTGCTTGTTAAGTGGGTATGTTCTGTAAATATTTGAATAGATTGATTGTTTAGATAATTAAAAAAAATGTAGAATGCGAAATTATGTGGACCTACGACTTGGTTTTAAAGATAAACATTAATGTTTGAATTTGTTATTTATAAAACAAAAAACTGTTTTACAGACATGTACTTCATATTAAAAATTATGTATTTTGGAAAAGATAGTTTTCTTGGTTAAGCCCAGATTGTAAATAAAATCAGAAAACAAAGGATGTATTGTGTTGCAGAGTTGTAACTTTAGACAAGTACAAATTAGATGCCAGTTATTTTCAGGTTTGGAATTCTGAGCTCAAAGAATTCGGAATGATTAAAACGTTCTAACGTTGAGGCATCGCCGTGAATCAGCGTCGTATTATTTATTAAGTAAATTTTTTCGATTTATCTGAGTCGTTAAAGTTGAATAACCGCAAAATTCAAACAAATGATTTGCAAATGTTCATTCACTTCATTACTCCGCCCAAAGTTTGTTACGTGACCTCGGAATTTCTCCCATATTGACGTGCCTACGTCTTTCTCTTTATATGCCGTCTCTCTTGTTGTCATGTATGGTAATGGTCAGATAGAACAATAGCGTTTAAATGATTATAAATCAGTTCGTGTTATTAAGGTCCGTTAAATTGGGACGGTTAAATCTGAAATTATTCGATAACAATTATATTTGTATGGTAAATAGTTACAGATACAATCGATACAAAAAAGCCTTTTTTTTACTCTACTAAATGCATAAGCTAAGCTTTAAACTCTTTTTTCTTGGAATGATTGCTTGATTGAGTACGGAGTTAATGCTAATATTATAAACTTTAATATTAACTCTTTTTGTATTTTAGCTATATAGCTATATCAGTGAATTCAAAACCATTTATTTGCATATTTACGTTATATTACATTGAGAAAATATGTACATAACTTAAAGCATTTTTTTATTATTTTCTAAAAGAATAAAGTTCTACACTAATTTAAATTAATTAGAGTAGAAAAAAAATATCTCAAAATTTATTTTGCAAATATACGAAGTTCATTCAAAAAAATATGCTTTTTTTGCTTGAAAATTTCTCAAAAAAAAATAGTAAAGGAGACTGTGGTTTAAGAAATAATTTAAAAAATAATCTCCGCCCACATTAATTCTGAACGATGAATTTTTATTTCTGATCAAATTTGTGTCATTTCCAATTCTTACCTTTTTGAACCGATGTACCAAAAATTAGATAAAGTGCTCTAAATTCGTCGAAATTTCACCATAACATTTTTCTTTGTAATACAGTTTTTGAAAAAAAAAACTATTTACTTTGATATGAAACCAGCCTGTATTCATATCTGACAAATATTCACACCACGTGTTGTAAACTATACAAAAATTATAATAACACTTTTCTCTTAATTCTGTGAAGTTATGGAGAGTTGAAAATTATTTTTGATTTAGTAACGTGTGATAAATCTACCTAATATTGCCAGGAAGTACATAAAACATGCAATAGAGTAGTCCACGAAAAAAGTGTACGTAGATAATGATTATATATTTGTCGATACAGTTTTTAATAGAGAATCGCGTAGTGTGAATATTTGTCGGACGTTATGATACAGCCTATATATAAATTGCTAGAATATTTTTTCTGCGTAATTTTTCACTAATTCGGATCGCCTAAGTTTCTGATCCGGATTGCCGGAGCTCTATTGTATTTAATGACACTAACTTAAATTTAACTACTCGATTAATATACATATTGCATAATCATATCACTACGTACTTTGTCTTTAATCGCATTTAGATTTCAGTGCTCACACTTTTATCATCATTTGCAAACAACTGCTTATCCTAGAATCCATCTCTTGCTCAACAACACAAGTATCTTCTTTTCACATTATTAGATTGACAAAATACAACGCTGTAATTATCCTAACATTTCGGGACATTTAACACAATTTCATCAAAAGCGATTTGTTTCATTGTCATAAATGAATCAATTTCTATGAAACTTCCGTCGTCACCTTTTTAATACACTTGTGTACCCAGTATAGGCTCTTATAATCGTAAACTTAAAAAAAATCATTAGAAAAGGCTTGGTACACTCATATTTAGAGAAAAAATATCACAAAATGTTTATAGAATATATAGAAAATATCGTCCTAAAAGGTTTTTTAAAGCATTTTCTGGACCGCTAAAATTTATCAATAAGTGCAACAACTTTCTGTCGAACAGTTTTTAAACCTTTTTCTTCAGATTATGCTAGTATTTTAGTCGAGTGGCAAGTAATTTAGCAACTAAACGTATGAGAATGGGCCAATTTAGTCGAGTAGTATAGTAAAGTGTACTGGTTCGGAAACTTTTCAGCTAGTAAAACGTTTAGTGGTAAGTAAATCAGTCGCCATTTGATTAAAAACTAGCATAATCTGAACAAGACTTTAAAGACGCATATGTTGACAGTTTGTTCGGGATGTTAATCATAGAGAAGTTTCTTTACTAGATGTCCGAAGGAAATTATTATAAATTCTTTTATAATTAGCATGAAGTTGTTGCTAAGGATGTTTTGCTCATTATTTAGATTTATTTTGTTTATTCTATCCGATGCATATGGTTTTATGAAATTTAATTATCCGTATTTCGATTACATGAGACATACCTTTTCCATCTGTTATAATATAAATAAAAGTGCATTTTAGCTTCAAAGAAAAAGAAAATACGAATGAGATTGATTGATAATAATTAATTATGTTATTATTTTACACATAAAATTGGAAACAATCAAAATTCTTTCAGATTTTGCGATATATGCACAAAATTAATTTTTATTTGGATAGGTTATATTGCCAGCTTCTTTCACGAAGTAATTTCAGCTCCCAGAATGACTAATAAAACATTGAACAAAAATATGTATATAAGGCCCATTTCACATGCAAGTGAAGATCAGTCCAAATCTATCAAAACCGTTGTTTAAACTGATTTCTTCAATCTAAACGCGTACATCATTAATTTAATCATAAATTTTATAATGATGTTGAATATTCAGTATTCAGCAATTATTAATTCTTCACTATATTATTCTTCTATCAGAAGCTCGCGACTGCGAACTTATCAGTTCTAGCAGGTTTGCAGTCAAGAAAGGAGGCCATTCGATTGCCAAGCTTTCGGAAATTAATTTCCTTTATCAGGGCTGCAACAAAGATATGAAAATTTTATAATTTGAGATTTAACCCTAGACAAGTTGTACAAATGTGCAACTTTAGCTTTATTAACCTCAAATCATGTAAGTAAAAATCATTAAGGCTACATCTTAAATTGTAACATTTTCATATCTTTGCAGCAACCCTAATGAAGAAAATAAATATTTTCCAAAAGCTTGGCGATCAAACAAGAGTAAACTTTTAATTGCTTCCTTCTTTGGCCGCAATCCTGCTAGAACTGACACTTTTAAACTTTTAATTACACAAAGTGGCAACAATGCATTGTACTTGGGAATATATTTTTATACTGACTAATCAGTATTTTGTGAAACATTTTCGGATCATCAGAACTGATCATCTGTCGCTCATCATTCATCTTTGAAACGGCTCTAAGGCAAACAATATCTTCAAAAGACCACCATAAAGAACTTGAGGAGTATTTTAAATATTTTTACTTTTCAATATATTCTCCTTTTAAGTCCAAACACTTGTCTACTTTTTTCCAACTGTTCTAACCCGTTTGAAAAAAAAGCTCCCCAAGAAAATTGTCGAAATAGATAATAGTCGGAAGGTGTCAGATCTGAACTGTATGGAGGATGGTCTAGTTCAATAGAGCCAGTGGGCTTTCCACCTCTTGGATCATCCGGAATGAATTCTCTACCCCAACGAAACTGTTTTGACCAAAATTTGACTTGGAAATACGATTGGAAATAATGGTTATTTACTACCGTAATTCTCTCATGGATATTTTTAGGAGTATCCTCTTCTTTAGTCAAATAATTTATTACTCATTTTCCATTTTTAAAAGTTTAATAACTCCTACATATTTTTTGATCAAATAAATTGAATTTTTACACAGATGTGACAGAAACTTGGCATAATTCTACAATCTCTTTTGCTTCATGGCTGGGAAGATAATTATTGAATCTCCCTTCGTATATTAAAAATTTTTGGTATTACTGTCGTACCTTTCAGAAAATTTACACATTTTCGGTAATTATTTTATCACGAAACACGAAATACATGCAGACACAACATTTTTTCAAAACATGAACGTGTCCTTAACAACATCGTGGCGTGTGCTTGAGATTACGGACTTGTGCCGACAACAATGCATGCGATAGAACCCTGTCGAAGTGCTGACCTGGCGGAACAAGGCACGAAAAGATTAGTTGCAAAATACGTCTCTGTAATACTAGATGCACTTCAGGTGGCCGAGTTCAAAGTTTGCTAAGTAAAGCCTCGACGTTATAAACACTTTTAACGGTTAAGTAGTGAAATTTGATATCCATTGTAAATTATTTATGGCTTTCTGCTAATTCGCAATGGTAGTTGAGCTTTAATTATTTCTGTTATGAATTATGTAATAAAACTAATTAAGAATTTCTCTAGCTAGAACCACGTTACCCGATCCCTTTCTAATTTGGTGCTATGAACAGAATATTTTTTCCTAAAGTTTTCAGTGTATCTACGATTTAATACTAACGTGAACTCACAAGGAGAAAAACGAAATAAATTAAGTAGAAATAAATCTCTTTTTTATTTCTCAAGGCGTTTCTAAAAAAGGATTTGGCATATTTATTACTTTGTTCAAGTCGACAGAAGAAAGTTACTATAGATGAGCACGGTTTTGATATATTCATTCGCTTTTAAGCATGACACATGAATTATGTCTAGTATTAAAACCGAAACAAATCGAGTAAATCCGGGCAAATTTCACGGTCTTCCAGAAGCTGCCCGAAAAAGTAAAACCCACGCATGCCAGTGTCGCTTTTTGGCAGATAATAAGAGCGTTACATTTACAAACAAAACATAGAATAGGAACTAAATTCGAATCTGCAACCAGTGCGGTCTCAAAATATGTGGGCGACCTCGTCGAAGGAAACTTTCTGTTTACGATTTTACTACACCACGGTTTCTTGCGTTATCTGTGCTAGTGTTTAATTAAACACAACTTCGTGCGGTTGAAAACAGATGGCGGAAAAGTATGTTATGTCTGAAAGCAATTATTATGATTAATTTTTATCGCAGTCTCGGTTAAAAGTAGAAGACGTTAATTATGTGTGGAAAGAGGAAGTTCTCATTTATACGTTTGATAAAAATTACAGCAGTAAGCCAGAAAAAAACGTTTTATAATTACTTGCCAGAAATATCTTGAAGATTCGGTATTTTACTTTTTTTTAGATTACAAAAAATAATGACCATTGAAAAGAAACATTAATTATATTCTTTTGAGATTACATTCAAAGTAACTAATAATGTCGCAAATCGTTCGAATTGTTTTTGATTCAAATTTATTTTTATCCAATTTATTTTATATTCTACAGAATCTTTTGCATGTACAAAAAGCTCCACAAACGACTGATTCAGTATTTGGCCTTTTCGAAAATTTAAAATTTCTTTTTATTTTCGCTTCACATACGTGAAGTCAAATAGGAGTAAATAATTACTTGCAAGACTCAGTACTTTCTTATAATCAAGAATTCACAGAATGGACAGAATAGTTAACATTTTACCTAAATTAGATTTAATTCACCTGTTTTTTTTTTCTATACTGTGCAAGAAATTAAAGGAAATTAAAACAATTGAGCATTCCATTAAATAAATTTAAATAATTGAAGAACTCGAAAGGCAAGCAGTTCTTTGATTTTTAAATTCATAGATTGTGAAATAAGAAAATCAGTTATTGTAACATCGAAGAAATAAATTGTTTTGATTCTTTTAAACCTAACTGTTAAATAATGAAAGCAATTATAAGAAGACAATTTTTGAAACAGATTTCTAAAGTGAAAATGATTAAAATTTGTGAAATTAATAAAACTAAAAGTTAAATACGATTGATAAAAAAACTACTGAGAAAAATCAAGAAAATAAAGTTGGAATAACAGTTATATACGTTTACTTTACCAAAACGGTTAATTGAAGTACTTTAATTAACTAATCCGGACCTGCATGAACTCATGCAAAACACACTACTATTTATAAGAGGCACTGAACGTTAAGCAATGACAAACCAATCAAATCAATTATTTAAACAAACAATTCTGGCTCGAGATTACCAAACATGATACCACAGCCCGGCGCCTACGCCTACAGTTTAATTTTTATTTAAGATTGTTGTTAAGTGGCTTGAAAATAAATTGCTTTCCCATATTTTATTTACAGTAATGATGAATGTTTCTGACAAATAAGTTACTTTGAAGCCCATGTTTATGGACAACAATCTGTGTGTAATGAATTATTATTACTTAAATAGTATTTTGATTAAAGACTTAGAAATTGAATAAAATTAAAATAAAGCAAACATTAAATAATTAGGCCGGCTTCACACTTATGGTCGTAATACTACAAAACCGATAAAATCAAAACACTGCTTTTTCAAATTCTAGAATAGAAGATATACAGAGTTTGAGCAAAGTTTTAAAGTGCATCGAGCATCACCATGGACATGAAAATTATATAAGAAGTGTAATGGCGAAATGTAAGAGAAACTTTGTTTTAAATTACGGTGTCGTTATGCAAAACTTCCGTGCCACCGACAACGATTATTGATAATATTTTATAGCTGGAACATAAAATGACGATTGTAAACTGCTTTCTATAATAGATATGCAACTTGGCGCGACACACTGACTCCAAAATAATAATCAATAATTTAAAAACTGATTCAGCTCTCTCGGATCAGTTAAGTACAGTAAATAGGTTAAAGCAATATGTAACAGTGGTTTTGAAAGTTTGAAGCTCATCAATAAAGAAAATCTTGGGCATCTCTTTTTGTCAGAAATAATTTTTAGATCGTAAGTAACAAAATACTTACTAAGCAATTAATAAGTTATTATTTTAGATGATCATGCGTGATCCTCCAATTCTTATTTATTCATAAACCACTGACAAAATAAAATTATTCCCGAATGAAATTAATTTATATATAAAGCAGTTTCATAACTTGTTTCGTATTTTAAATTTTCTCCGTTATTAATTTTTAATTGATACTTAATTTGCATTATTTAGATTGTGTTATCTAGAAGAAATGGCTGTAAAAATGGTAAATCGTAATGGGTTGTTCACCTGTCCATTAAAATTTTAATATCTACTGATATTTTGACGATTATAAAAGCAATCAGGAAAAAAACTTGGTAATCAAGATCAGTATATATTATCATTTGTATTACCTGTTGCTTAAATAACATGTTCACAGATTGAAAATTACATTGAAAATACATTTGAGATAATTAAGTTTAATTATCTCATACTTTAGTTAGAAAATTTGATGAAGTAATCTTATTAGAATATTATTTATTTGACCAGCAGATACATGATTTGTCATTGTATTTAATTGCATTTTCTTCTTACCTTTGTGTAAAAAAAATATTTATATTTTCATGAATAATTTTTTTTTCTCAAAAAGAAAACATTCTTGTGGATTGGCCAAAGCCAACAACTATCAAAACACATGTTTTATTGAATACTGTTTATATGCGTTGCTGAAGTTATATAAACGATATAAACAAATTGTAAAATAGAGAAAACATTTACTTAAAATTCAGCAGAAATATTTTCAGTTTCAAAGAAATATCAACATTAACATCTCCGCTATTTTTGAGTGAAATAAATAAAAATTTGAAATAAAATTCGGTGGTTTTCACCTTGAAGCCAGTTTTGAACATAATATTAATCATACCTTTTTTTATTAATCTTAAATTAGTTTTGATACTCCAACTCATCAATTGTAAAGATATTATTAAATGTAAATTAAAAACAAACAAGCAAAATACTTAAGAAATTTATCTTTATCTTGTAATTAGAATTGCTGTTGCAAGAAGTCGCACAAGAAGAAAACATGTTACAAAAGATATTACATACGTATTTTTTTCTGTTGAATACACGTCATCAATTATCAAACAAGTATGAGCAATACATGTAATTAAAACTCGTTTGAGATTAATTTATTCTCGTTAAAAGAAGACGATAATGTGTTTACATATTGTACATATACTCTTGGTTGCCGTAACAACGTTATTGACATTGATGACGATAGACGAACTTTCAAATCGTCATCGTATAAAAAAAAGACGTTCCGTGATACCGCGAATTGTATGACTCACTTCAGGAACTTCCACGGCCTGCTTTAAAATAAAAGCTACTTGCCGTGTGAGTCATCTCATTGATAAAGCCATCTAAAATTAGAATGTTAAACATGTGATAATACTACCGTCTGTAATATGCAGATTTTATGCTAAACGAATCCGATTATTATGTCATCATACGCTCTTCGTGGACCAGCGGTGATGATAACGTCTCTTAATAGATGATTGCCTTTTAAGGTCATATGTGTTGTGATAATTGGTTCTTTGAATTCACAAACTGGCAAAATTAGAAAAAGTACGAAATGACATAACTAAATATTTTTGGGTTTTGACGTGGTCTTTGTTTTCCTTTAATATTTGTGGACTTGTAATTCGAGAAATTCTGTTGTTCTGTGAATGCCAAAGAGATAAACTTTGTTAACAACAAACAAATCAATAATATCGCTGAAGATAATTCACTCCGTAGTAACGTACTTCAAAAAGCAAAAGCTCTCGAATAATGGAACACCCAATCGACGAATATATAAAAAAAAGATAAAGTGTAACACTAGATGGTACTGACAAGGTAAAATGGAATTTTTCAAGGATCGTGGGGAAGGCTCTTTAGCAATTTGATTCAATGTTTACATTCGAAGGTGCGATCAGTGATTCATTCTTTGTTATTGTTATGATCCTAATCAAAATAGTCTCCAGGTCCGGGATGTTTCAAAATGCCAAAAATTTGATTTATTTTCGCAATTTAATAAATCATTCTTGCAAGAATTTGCATTGTGCTTTCTGAAAAGTAATAAGCCAAATATTTAACGTTAGCCTTCAACAATACCCGGCAAATATTTCAAGTCGTTGTTGCGTTATGAAATGTCATAAACGTTGGTATGCCAAGAATTTTAAGTGCAGCGTGCTCGCACTCTTTCTCGCTCTTGGCGCCGTCTCTGTCCTGTGAATGAATTAGTGGCTTCCGTTTATACGGAAAAAGAGTGACTCACTCACTTCAAGTCGTTGCAAGATGCAGCTCGTGACGTATACTTATTAACATACTAAAATGTGTAGGTCTTTATTGGAAACAATATGACACGTAATGGGTCCTAGTAATTGGAGCCATTTAAATTCGCGACGATTTAGTCATACTTAAAGTCTGCGATAAAACTCGTTGGTCAAGCAACTATTTTTCGGCCTATAATTCATTTCCTATTTATCGCCTATAATTCATTTCCAACTCAAAACATTTTTTAAAAAGACAGACACATACCTACATAAACTACATATCGTCAGTCAAAATGCAAAAGGTCGTATGTCTTAAAAGCAGCATTTTTCAGGAGAGAAAAAAAGCAATTTCTTCCTTCTAATTTGATTCTTTTATTATATTATAATTATAATCATTATATTATAATTATGATAATAAATTTTAATCTGAAGGAATAAATTGTTTTTTTGCTCTCCTGAAAAATGCTGTTTTCAAGATATACGACCTTTTGCACTTTGACTGATGATACGTATCTTCACCTTGAAATAATAACAAGGATTGGAAGCCTGAAAGAAAAAGGCTCTTCGAACATCCTCCACAGTGATCGTGCTAAAATTGTATTTCATCATCAACAAAATGGAGAGCCGTTCATTTCATTGTCAACAAAATTCTGCTATTGATTAACGGTTTAGTGTTGAAAATTGAAACTTAAGCAGTTGAGAATATTACGGTAAGCTGCTCATTCATCAGACTAGATGTTTGGGCCTGTAGCAACAAGGATACAATTTTTGAAAGGTGGTAAACGAATAAATCGAGCAAAGTTATTTGGCATTGTTTTCTTTTCAACTGCTTGTGATTAAGACCTTGTCGATTAACTTTTGTAATCATCTTCGACTGCTAAAAGTGGTCCGTGTATTTGGACTTCTTAAGTTTTATAATTCTATTCCGACAATTTTTATAAATTTTACAAAATCTGAAAAAAATTATAAGCTTTTTTCTCAATAAATAGATAAAGAAATTTATGAACTCACGTTTTCTAGTTTATTTAAATTTAAAAACTGAAAATAGTTATAAAAGTCAATTGCTCTAATTTATTGTTATTTTGCACAGTCGCAAAGAAGAATTGATCATATCATCAGTGTTATTGTTTAACACAGTGATAAGTGCTCTATTATAAAATGGTCGTGATTGTTGTGAGCTGTCAGAACAACGAAATTGGCAAGTGAAATTGTTTAAAATCTAACACACCCGATAAGAAAACAAGAAGATATTTTTAATTTCTGGCGATTCCGTTTAATTTTTGAATGACATTGACAATCATTTTTTTTATTAGCTCGCAACTATACTGTATCTTAATTACTATTTTTAAGTTATTTTTATTACAACTTTAAATTTAAATGAAAAATTTAATTCGCGACATCCTGCGGTCGCTTTCTGACCTAATATTGCATTAGGATTGACAAATTGCAGCCAGTTTGCTACTTAATAAGTCATCCCATACTGGACGGTCACGCGTGCTGTCAAAGCATATTGAAGGTTTTAAAAATTTTGTTGCAAGTCGGTTTTCATTGTAGTGGATTCCTCAAGCAACCTCTGTACAGCTGTTTCGGCCCTATTTAGGGCCTCGTTAACGAAAGCGTAGCTCGAGAATTCCACTGCAAACTAAATCCACCTGTCCTAGTTATTCGCAAATGTGATGTGATAGTAATGAAACCTTCTGACGAGGCCCCAAATAAGGCCGAAACAGCTGTACAGAGGATGCTCGAGGAATCCACTTCAATCAACACCGACTTGCAACAAAATTTTTAAAACTTTCATTATGCTTTGACAGCACGCATGGCCGTCTTGTATGGGATGACTTATTAAGTAACAAACTGGCTGCAATTTGTCAATCCTAATGCAATATTAGGTCAGAAAACGATCGTAGGTTATCGCGAATTAAACTTTGCATTACTATTATATCGTATTTGCCAATAACTAGGACAGGTCGATTTGGATTACAATAGAGTTGCTGACAAGGCCCCAAATAGAGCCGAAATATCTGTACAGGGGATGCTCGAGGAATCCACTGCAATCAAAACCTACTTGCAACAAAATTTTTAAATTTAAAATAATTAAACAATAAAAGTCATATTTTTGTTTTGTTAATGAAATTTTTCCGACTTTTCATGGAGGTCCTAATATAATTCCGGGTTTAATTGAAGTTGAAATTGTAAAAAAATTAAAATTACATATTTCTTATTATTTTACAACTTTCTTTTTTTTTTCAAATAAGTTAAAAATGAAATCATTTTCATTGTTAATCCTTAGTTTCATTGTACTGATAACATCTTATTTATTACACAGTGAGACATAAAGCAGTTGCCCAAGATAAGAACTATTATTAATTTCAAACAAAACAAACTTAATTTTAAAGGCTATAAAACAAATAGCTTTTTTAATACAAGTTTTTCTTAATACCATTCTCACTGTAGAATTAAAGCAAATGCAACTACATATCATTTTAAAGTAATACCCCTATCTTTTATTGAACACTTTTTCATCTACGTGTATGTATGTATAACTACATAACACATATCTATTTTTATCAGCGATCAAACAAACTGCATGCAAACTTCCTGTTACGTAAAATTATTAACTTTCATTACTAGTAGAAATAACAATGGTAAATTAATCAAAATAAAAAATATTAAAACTTGAACGTCTGTGCATGATTAATTAATTGACTAACGATCAAATAAATATGTATTTTAACAGCTCAGCAATGTGAAATTACCAGGCGACATGTAGGAGGAACTCGGTTAATTAAGAAGACAATGCAGAAGGTTATTTCTAGACAAACTATTTTTTAATTAGCGACGTAAAATTTCTTGTAGAAGCTTGTTTAAAAATGAGATAAACACGTAAAATATGCTGCACATTTGCCAATTAATATGTATTAGCGATTAACATAATATCATTCTATTTTCGCGAATTACTGCATGTGATTGTTAGTCATCACTGCCAAATAAGTTTAATAAATTACGTATCGCGTTTTTTAACAATTTCAATCTGGAATGACGAATAAACCTAGAAAATAAGACCGAAAATTGATTTACATAATTGATTTCGATGATAGATGAAGGAAGACGAATTCGATAATGATTCCAAAATAACTGACAACTATCTTTAATCAATAGAAGTAACAGTAAATTGTGTTAAGTGCTTCAAATATTATTAATTATGTATTTATTTTCAAACATGACAAAACCTTTACCTTTTTGAACAAGTTTGAACATGCTCATGAAAATTGAAATTTTTATTGTTTTCAATCGTTGGAATTACCTTTTTTCAACGAAAGTCGAATACATCGGGCAAAGTCATTTCAAAGTTTCCGTCAGTCGCATAATAATAAACAAGTTTGCACCTGTCCCTGAATGATGAACATTTGCGATATAATTAAGGTCGCTCGTTACTTGTGGAAAAAAATCGTTTAGATGCTAACTTATGCAACAGAACATTTTATGGCATTGCGTTCTAAAATTAAAACCAAACGACAGGTATTATACAAGGCCGTTCCAAAACAGTGCACCAAAATAAAATCCACCTGAACCACCGCAACTTTTGATCTTTCTCCGTTAAATTTCCTACCGCTTGCCAATCGGATATAAATAACCGTCGGCGTAGCTATAGCGGCAGCTTTTCGAGGAAAGGACAATTAACATAGTTTTTTCTAATATTGGATATCGTAGTAGGCTTCTCTTAGCCATTCATCGTTTTGAACCGTGGGTGATCGCGATCGCGACGGCCTTGTATAAACAACACATGACTGTCTAGATTTCAGTCAGTCACGGCTTGCTTCATGTTGTTTTACACACACCATCGCTTCGATTATTGATAGTGCTAATGCTCATGCTGCTGAACGCCAACAGAACGAGCATTCCGTGGTGAAATCGAAGACGAGTTTTACGTGCAGTGAACTTTTACTTGTGCCATGTGTCCGAATTAGTGCTTGTTAAAAGTTCAAGGTAATTCAACGCTTGTAAACTTCTTTGTTAATAATATCAGTGTTTGTTGTTAACTTGCATGTTATTATCCTCATGCACTTCCTTAATGATTCCCAATTAGCGGTAGCGTTAAACGAGCATGAGAAATTCACCTTCACTGCGGCATTGTCACTAAAAGTTGCCCATTAAAAAAATATTAAGTGTAAACATTGTAAGATGTATTTCGCGGTAATCTCAAAGTTTCTCGATGAGTTTATTTACTCTGTTATCGGCTGAGAAGTTGTTATCAATACCTTAGAATTGGGTAAGTGGAAACAAGTTCTGAAGAAACACGCTTATAGATAAACTCCAAAATAGTTATACAATTTCACTTCAATTTTGCAAGGAAAATTTTAACTTACAACTTCCATAATGTAGTACAAAGGACTGCAATCGCATACGTCAATTTGCAAATTTCAAAATTTGGCATTCCAAAAATGGCCCATAAATGATAACCATCTCTATTTTCTTTTTTCTTTCTACGATGTAATCTCATATTGGATTTTAAATATTCCCAGATTATCCAAGGGGTAACTTAGTATTCCCTTCATTTTCAGAATTTGTTCTTAAGTATCATCTTCTTGCTTTGGTTTGGGACTGTATATTTTTTTATCATTTCATTAATTTTATTTTGTTTCATATGATTTTATTTTTATTACAACTTACCAAATATATATACATATATCTTCATGATCCACATGTTTGCAATACTTCTAGAAAGCTTATTTTTATTTTTGTTTCATTTTGTTTGATACCTTTTTGAATATGTGCCCGATATAAGGTAAATTTCATTAAAAAATAAGGTTTGTCGCCCTCACTCCTGTTTTAATTATCAGCAAGTAACACTGTATTTAACACAATTATATTTTTAATTGTGAAAGATCAATTATAAAGACTTAATTTTATTGTTGCTTCACTTCGTTATTCATTATTTTCTTTATTATTTGTGTATCGTTTGTAAATACATAAAAAATCTTTGATTTTTAATTTGGTGTGTATGATTTTGGAATAATTTCACTCCTCCCATTTACCATGGAACTCTTGTGATAATACTGATAATTCATCTTTTATTCCTCGTCTCCAATACTATGTATTAATATGAACATTCTTTAATATGGGTTATCTTTGTTATCAGTAAAATGCATTTCAGTTTTTGTTTTTGTCTTACAATGACTATTATTTCTTATTTTTATTACGAATTTACTTTAGCATCAAAAACGAATGCACCTTATATATCTCCAATTGAATAGATTTCCTTTTAGGTATTTTATCTGAATGCTAATTTTACTTGTAGTACAACTTGAAAATAATTAAATCTGGAAATGACCTCGAATTTATCATTTCTGTTCAAGCAAAATTTCGTTATTATATCAGCGACTTATCTAAGTGCATAATTTCAGGTGTACAAATCTCACAGTTCATATTTCCTGCAAAGTACACTTCCAAACTTCCAAGAACCATTCACAAAGCCAATATCTGTGTTTGATAAAACCTTCCCACCGCTTTAGTGACGTTCCAGACCCGGTTCGCAAATTAAAGCCATCTTTAGCAAATGACTACGAACCTGAGTTACGAATCACCTACCTGTTAAGATAAGGTTGATAAGACGATTTTCGAGCAAATCAGTTTAAAGCCAGAGGTGCCCGGGTTCGGACGTGCTCAGTTTGTGCCCATCGGAAAATCACTGGTATTTTTTCAGTTTAGGTGTTGGCTAAATTGAATTAAATCGCAATTAGCGACGGACTTTAAGTTTTATAGTTGATTTTAAAAATATTGTGTGGTTTCTTCCGGCCGATTAAAAATGGATCGCGAAATGTTTCGTTTGAGGAGAGATAAGTTTATGAAGCAGGTATCCATATAGAAATTATAAGTTGTTAAAGTTTTGTCATTTTCTAATAGGGGCGTCGCACAAGTTTTTCCTTTAATAAAACGAAATATTTGAAATGTAATTAATGCGAATTAAACTTACAATATTGCCACAGTCACCAAAATTTATTTACGATGTTGAAAAATGCATGAATGTTTAATGCAGAAAATCGAGTCAACTTATGTTTGTAAGGAAAATGATTCATTATACACAATAGCTGCTTTCGATTATGCGTGCTGGAGTGCACCGGAGTAACTCCGGGCTTCTCACACAATGAAAATCTGTGAAAACGAGCATACCCGAGCAGCCTATATAAGTGTATAATCGAAAGCACTTAAATTAACGTAAAAGCCGACAGGAATTCGATATCAATTCTCTTTCACTTTTCTATTATTTAGTCATACAGTGTGACAATTCTAAAAATTGCCATCATCTATATCTGAAAAACGCAAAAAGATATTAGTAATCACTCAAAACCATTTAGGTGGCTTAATGGGGAACTAGAAAAATGTAGAGAACGACCTACTCCCTCGGCTTCAGCTACCCCAAATTTGAAACTTCAAATGGCACCCCTATATTTGAGATATATTAATGAAAAGTCGTAAAACAAGCTTTCCAACGATACCAAAAAATAAAAAAAATTAAAAAAACGAACAAAAATTTTTTAAATCTTAATTTTTATTAAATTTATATTAAATGTTGGAAATGGTCCCCGTTGTTTCATTGAGCTGTAAACGGTTTTGAGTGATTATTATATATATAGCCGATGACAAGTTTCAAAATTGCCAGTGTACATTTTTTATGTAAACCCTATTTGTCATACCATACAAATTAAAATCCAATAAAAAATTCATTGTACATGCAAGTCATGCGAAAAGATTTCATCCGGTTCACAACAAGTAAGTATGTGGGATTGGAATCTATTTTTTCCAATACATTTTTATCTCGGTTTGTTTATTATTAAAATTGTTTTTGTATTAAATCAATTCACCTTTTATAGTATATGGCTCATAACACGTTAAATTTATGCTATTGATTTGCTTGTACATGTACACTTCTTCCGTTATTTCTTTGAAGTTGGTATTGTAAATTAATAAAAACCTAAGATATATTAACATTTATTTAAAAAAAATATAACTTTCAATTCATCCCAAAGATATATTTTATTATTTTAATTTTAATCAACATTAAGATTATTTGATAAAAACTTATTTGAATTGTGATGCTTTGAAAATGTTCCTTTCTTTAAAATTTTGCTTTAAAACTTCTGTAGATTATAGTCTAGTCAAATTTTTGCAAGTTTAGCTAATGCAAAATGTTGAGTTATAAATACATATTTATATTTTTAACTAAGACCCCAAACATTGATTCCACCAGGGTCCATAACAAAATTCGCCAAAGAAGGGCTATGTGCCTATTTCTAAACTAAACACGACATAATATAACTTTTATACTGAAAAGAAATATTAGATTTGTTCAAGTTCTCACAAAGACAGTTCTAGAACTACTCTATAGTAGTTGTAGAACTGTCTTTGTGAGAACTTGAACAAATCTAATATTTCTGATGGTTATAGAACCATAGGAACATATTATTATACTATTATGTTGAGCATGTGTAAGTAATTTTCTAGAGCTAGTGAATTTATAGGCTGTTCGGGTTCTCATAAGGACATTCTTAGACTTGTTAGGAGCATACGCTTAACGAAAAAAACCGCGCACTATTTTTTACTGTGCTTATGATCCTGGCGGTTTTAAAGGTACGAATCCACGAAGAGATATTTACATGAGAAATTTGTTTCACGATTACAAAATCTCGGCAAAACTTAAATTTTGTGCGCGTTTCCATTTAAAATTTAAGTGGAAACAGTCGCGAGACACACAAAATTTAAGTTTTGCTGAGATTTTGTAATCATGAAACAAAATTCTCATGTAAATACCTCATCGTGGACTCGTACCTTAAGAGTATCCATGCGAGAATCCGAATAAGCCTATAAATTCATTAGTTCTAAAAATTACACATGTTCAATATAATAGACAAACAAGTCATGAGTTCAATCTCTAATTAAAGGTATAAGAGCCCCGTAATATGTATTATAGCTATTGAAAGCACATTAAATAGGAAATGTCACCGTTCATCTTAATTCTTACATAATTTTATTCTTCTCTAAACTGACATTCTTTAACAATACTTGTTATTCTGGGTAACCTTTGCATAACATCGTCTATGTCATACATAGTTGGTAATAGGCAAAATAGTTTTCAAAAACTAAAAATTATTGCTCCTACCACATAATTACAAATAAACTAAATATTGCTTACATTTCTTTTTTATACTTGTTACTGACTACTCAGTGTAATAAAATTTAAAAAAGTATTCACAACGACCCACTTTTTACTTTCAAGCACTTCAATAAACGGTTCAATCACTTAACCCTTGTTGCCTGTATTATTTTTTTAAGTCCTCAATAATCTCGTATAAGATTTGAACATGTCTTCTTTTAGAAAGCATTCCATAAGCACTGCATATTCCAGCAGGATTCAATGTCGGCGCACAACTCTGAACGAAGACCAGAATTTGTTGCTGCCAAAAACTGTTGACCTTACAAAGAACAAACCTGAATTATTTGAATTGTTGCTTATGGAAGGTTTCAGAAGAAAAGGCCACTGGAAACCATCTCGTAATATTGATGCATGAAAAACTAATTTAATATAAACAGCGTTTCAATGCCGTTATAAGAGATGTTGTCCAGGTCGACGTGTACCTGGGCCGTTTGATGTAGTAAATGAAACAAATGAGAATTTTGAATATGTATTGTGTGGATAATAGAGATTATCAGCGAATCAAAAAGCAAGTAGAACTTCTTTCTGTTGAGCACATAAGATTAAATTTTGAATCCTAGAAAATTACAGCTCAAAATTTACAGAAGTTACTTCGTTATACTGTGATCACGGAAATTACAAAAAAAATCGTTAAAAATGTAATAACATCTCCGTAAGCAACACGATTAAATCAATTTTCGAATTTTTCTGCGATTACATAATACAGTACAAATAAAATACCGCATTAAATGAAGAATGGCGCCCGCAGAGGTTAGAGGTCGAAAGATTTTGTGAAAATTTGCGATAAGACTGTGAAAATGAGGACGAACGAATTACTCACTGTGTGTGTGCGTTTGTGTGTGTGTCAAATGCAGTGATCCTTATTCGCCAGCTGATTCGGTGTTATTATTGGAAGACTGATGTCATTTTCACTGTAAAATGTAATGAATAGAGCGTAAGGTTGTTACGTAACGGGCAGTACGTAACAATGTGATGTCACACGTGCTTGTAACGTGTGTAACATCGTTCAATATTAATTCTGTTTGCGCCTTGAGTTATGTTATGTTATAAGTCATAGCGTTTATTTTAGATTGGTTTTTGTTTATGATTTGCGTCAGTGTGGGTGTACTACTTTACTATGCAAAACACGCTTCAACAATGGTTAATTATCCAAAGCAATAAGAAATAATAATAAACATCATATTTTTCCCAAGAATTAAAAAGTAAACATTTGTAAATTGCACTTTTTACAAAACAGAAATTACACTCATCACAAGCTAAATGATTTAGCTTTTGAGTATTTTACGAGAAAGTTTCAGCATCCAAAGAACTTTTTAATTACAGTCATCAAATAAGTCGTTAACCATCACATAAAATATTTAAATTCTTCAATGAATTACTGTAATATGAGGTTTACTTCTTGATAATCCAAAACCATAAAACCGACCGAATTATCCGGAAGAGTACTTCATTAAATATTAACATAATAATTCTGCGGTTCTTTATCAGAATATAAACGTAAATTCTCATTGACTCATTAATTTACTGTTAATTCCAACATTATTTATTTTTTAATATTTATTTCAGATGGCAAGCAGCGATTTGCAAGCAGTCGATGCACTAAACGGAAACGATATCACGGGCATAATCAACATGAAGAATATGCCTAGAACAATCGCAAGCACGACATCACAGGTAATTTATAGAACCAAAACACAAACTTTTCCGTGGAAATGTAAATATGAATGCACGATAATTTACACTGATTCTTGAAAATTATTTGCGACGGAAATTTCTTGTTTACACAAAGATGCCTCATTTGATTCGCTGTAAACTGAAATGAAAAGTACAAGTTCTAAAATGTAACGCTGCTTACTAACAAGATTACGACATTAGTTGGACCGTGAACAAAAGGACTTGGAACACGTTTTACGTTATCTCTATCAATAGCTTTCCAAAAACTGAAAGCGATAGATGAGTTTGGCTGCGTGCGCGATAGTTTCTGTAATCTTATGTTTTGATTCGCTGAAATGATGATTTAACAAGAGTAAATAAACAGTAAATCTAAATATATTTTTCTGTAAATTGTCGTCAGATGAGATATTGTCTATCTTTCTAGATTAATCGTTTCATTATGCTTATAAGTCAAGCAATCTTATAATTTACAAAAAAAAACTTTTAGTACTTGTTTATTAGTGAATTTTTTAAATCATTCGGATGCATTTTTCGATATTACAAAATCTACTCAAGTAAAATTTCGACCTTTTTTATAAATTGTAGAGCAGAATATTTTATAGTGAAAAGTTCTATCACGTAAATTAAAACCAGAAGCACAAAATTGTGAAAAATTGATTTACTTGTATTAAAATTAATTATAAAATTCAATTTCCTTATTTTATTTGTTCGCCACGTAGTTAATTCTAGTACCAAGGCATAAAGTACATCCCTAGAAAATTCGTGACTTGTGTGCAAGTTTTAAGGAGTCCGAATTAAATGCACTGCGATTTTATAGATATAGAACACAGATGGATATAAATCGGTGTTAAAACTCGATGCATCGCATCGAGACTGCAAGCGGCGCAGAATTTGCGACAACATCGCTATTATATTCGATTCTGTTCTATATCTAGAAAATGGCAGTGCATTTTACTCGCACTCGTTAAAACCCGCACATAAGTCCTGATATTATGTTACCTACAATAAGTGTTGCGCGCCTATAGTCGTATCGTTGTTAATGTTCGTTTCTGCGGGAGAAAGATACCATAGTTCGGTGTGTAACCAGAGTTGCCAACTCGAGGGACTATTACTTTTTTGTTTTTTTTCTTTTAATTTTTACTGCACTTTTTCAATATAGAAAAGGATCTTCATTTATAAAAACGCATTTTTTATCACAACGAAAGAGGTATTTAAATTTTACAAGTCGGCAAAACTGTGTGTAATCTCAGTGTATGCGACGTTTACTAGTGAATACAGCGCCCCACGCATAAAATTTGCTGATTAAGATCGAGATTAACGTGATATAAGTGAGCGACAGCGAAAGTTCAGGACCATAGGGTTGTAACACGTTGTGTATATGTTCTGTCAAAAATTTTCATGAAGTCAAACAAAACGTAAAAGCTTCATAAATAATAAATAAATATAATTCTTTTAACTAATTATAACACGTTGAAATAGATTTTTTTTCCTTTCTATAAAACATTAATTTTAGTAGAGTGAATTGTGAATACATTTACAAACATTAATTAATAATGCCTTATTTCTTAATTAACACAAACTGTTAGATTTTATTAAATTAAACTATTTACTCATTAAAAAAAACGATCAGACGTAGAAAATTCTGAGCAACCTTTCTTAATTAAAGGCCGAAGTTTATTCTTACCAATTTATTATAATTATTATTTTTATTTCTTCAATTCTAATTCTTTGCTTTATCTCAATTCTGCAATTTAGGCTCGTATTCAAAGGTAGTTCTTATATCTAAGAGAATTTTAAGCAATGTCATGCCGATTCAAAGACAGGTTTTAAGAAAGATTCAAGGATTAACTTGTGCATTCATAGTCAATATAATAGGACGTGGTTGCACTATTTTCAGGTCGACCTTACGGTTGCTTAGTTGTAAGTAACAAAGAATTTTTCACGACGACGATAAATTTCAAATTTCTATTATTCAAAATCGATTTTACGAACATTGATTTTGATAACATTGACGTTGAATATATTGAATTTTGTTGATGCACAGAATTTATTTGATTTTCATATGAATACAGCCCTTATTAGTGTAGTACATATGAGGGGCCTAGTTCCAAAGTGTACAATCTCCAATATCATTTTTAATTTTTCAAGAAAAATAAAACATATATAATTTAAATAACCAACATTTTTCTCGTAACTTTTTTTAATTTTAACATATTTGTGTGGTTGTTAAGAGATAATTTTTATTTCAAAAAATTAGCAATTAAGAAGGTGTTACTAAAAGGTGGAGCTGCACGTGAAACTAATAAACGGAGATTGCTCACTTTGGAAATAGGCCCCTCATATTATATTATTTTTTAAATTTTTATACAATTGAACATCTACGTGAATATAAACAAAACAAAATAAAAGTTACAAAACATAATCAGAAAACTAAAAGTAAAAATTATTTCTGAAGTAACGTATTAGAATCCTGAAACTTAATTTTTTTTTAATTTTTTGTTACGTTTTTTGCCATGTCTATGAGTCTGCTTTACCTATGCGAACAGAATAGAAGTTTATCCTAATACTTATCCTAACACTTGTCTTTCTTATCAAATTATCAGATATTATAATTGTAACAACATTTTTAGAATAAATAATCATGTTTTTAAATTTAAAGCCATATACGAGGCTTTTCGATAATTTCTTTATCATTTTTGTAGACTTTTTGCAAACAAAAACTTTTATCAAGAATAATTTTTTTCCTAAAACGTAAAATAAAAAAAAATCCTTTGTTGCAGAAAATCCGTGGAAAATTATATTTCAATTCCTGAATCGCAAAAAAGTATTTAGAATAAAAAATTATGAATATTCTGAAGAGCAATTTGAAAGTCGCCGGAGTAGTTTGAAGCCCAGTTGTACGATGCCAATTCAAATTTAAACTGAAGCTGAAATCCATAACATTGTTTTCAACGGTTGTTGTTAAGGGCTTAAGCTATGACTTAAAGTTAATCTGAACCTAAATATACTTTGGAGTGAAATAGTAATATTTTTATTTTTATTTGAATGAGAAATAACTTCAAGAAACTTGAATGGTTTCCGATTAGTAATCCTCAAAACCGAAGGAGGATTAAATCATGCATGATTAAACGAACGGTGTACTAGGAAATATTTCTGTATTTATTAGTAAGGCGGCGTAGTAAGACCTTGATCCAATCTTCAGTGTAAACACTCTAAATAAAGCAGGAAAAATTAAAATTTAGAAGTATCACTCATAAGAGAAACATTCTCGAATTTTTAAAAATAAATTTACCATAAAACAAACACGTGGTATTTTATAAACATATGCTAACGCAGTCGGAACGCCTCAAAAATAAAAAGTATTTTTGTTTTTACTGAAAGCCTTACTTTGTACATTAATAAGGACTTTATTAGTTTACTTCCACCGTTCGTTTATAGAATTCGAAGAGGTAAACAGAAAGTTCAAGCTAAACAGCGTTGCCTTAAGTTACGAGAAACATTTGGAAAATGTCCAAACACTGCCGATGACTATCTAAGTTGCAAAATCTAAAAATATCTCAGAATCACAATGCTTAAAATACTATCATGTCTCATTGGTCCGTTTTTAAATCAGTTGCAGACAAATTCTCAGACCAGTACGACGACGAGCCGTGTAGCGAAATCATCCGTTTCATCGAGTTCTTCGACTTCACAACGACTTCACGTGACGACCTCATCGACTTCCGACAGTAAAGTTTCATCCGTCAAATCGAACCTTGAAGAACTTAAGAGCAGCATATCTGATATGAAAAGCATAACCGACATGAAGAATTTGACAGACATGAAGAACCATTTGGCAACGAAAAAATTCAATTCCCTGGAAACCTTAGTTGATACTGATGATATGAACAGTGATCCATCTACACAACCATTAGTTACGTTCCCAGATGACACTCCGGCACCTTCAGAGTTATGTTCTCCCACAAATATGCTGGATACAGTTAAATACGAACAGAAGATGGTGAATAATTATAAAACATCAAAGGTAGTTATTTATTTATTTTGGGTTTAATTTCCTGCATTCCGAGTAAATCTTAAAATACTAAAATTTATTTTTAACGTTTTCAGGTTGTAAAAGACGGCTTCAGTGCGGAAAAGAAAAGCGCAAATTGCGCAGAAGTTAAACGAGTACAGACCGGAGATGTTTCATACGAAGAAAATAGTGCGGCTGCAGCTTCTCATGCCCGTTTAGAGATGGACGGAATCTCAGCGGAAAAGTCACAGTTGCAAGCAATGGTAAGCGTGCCAAGCTACATCTTTATTTACGACGTATTACAACACGTGTGTTTATGCGAAGGTTTTGTTGAAAGACAATAGAATGCTTTTAGAAATGTCATGCTTTTCTTCGCACTTTTATTATTCATTAATTGAAGCACATTACATAGTATGCGAATTTAGAAAACACGTATGTGTACATACTGTTGATATACTTCCAAATATTACTCTTAACACTTAATTTTTCTATACCACTCTTTTCATACGCGCTTCTCTTAAGGTCAGGTAATACTGTTCACCATTATTTCTTTACACCAACGTGTATATACTGTTATACTTTTCATTTTTCTTTAATTTTCTCTTTTAACTTTCTCCGACTTTTAAGACAATCATTAGAATAGAATCAAATAATGTAACGTCAAATATTTTCACATATAAATGAATAACAATCCACGTTATCGCCCAAAAAATGATTTCTTACTTTTTTATTATTTATCAAAATCCTTGAGTTCAAACACTTTACCAAGCCCATAAAAATATAAATAAATACTTACTTGAATAATAGTTTATTGTTTTTACTTGCCTTTTATAGAGTTTACTATATTGGTACAATGTCTCAAAAAAGTAACACCTAAGTTTATTTTTTAAGTTGTTTTGATCTTGATCAATTGATTCTAAAGTCCTCGCAAATGAAAATATTTGTTGTTTACTAACATAAATAGGTTTTTTATTTCGCGTTTCTGATTTAAACAAATCTACAAATATTTTGTCATCGAGACCGATCTAAAATTTTGTCACGCTTGCTGCCAGCGTCAATAAGGCCATTTCGGGGGTCTCGATTTACATGATCGCGACTATACCTTGTATACTTCACTTCAAATTTTTTTTAATACCTTTTATATTCTAGTAAAAAATTGAAAACAAAAATCCCGTTCGGTCTTTCTACGAACATGAAAGCTATAATTACACCATAACATGTTAGAAATAAGAACAAATAAAATAATGACACATTCTGTAGATTAGTTCGCATGTGGCAAAACAATTGCCGACCCACTTAAGACAAACCTAGTACTTACAAGATTACCATCGGACATATTCCAAGAAACTTGACTTATAAAGCACCTATCGACTTTTTTCGTGTGCCTAACAACTCGAACCTTATCAGGATAAGAATTCAGAGCTACCATTATTATTATCGCCGAAGTTTATTATCCTTGACCCGTTCCGCCACAATGTTATTCAGGTCATTTGGAACTACACTCCTATTCAGGTGTGTCACATTATAAATGTAAATACACGAGATAAACGCCAGCTATTACATTTTTAGTATAAAATTACATAACAAATGAAACGACGACGCGCATTTTATTGTTGGCTTGGTAGTAAAATGCTTTTAATTATCGATCGCACATGTAAAACAATTTCTTTTTAGATTGAAAGTTTTTTTTTTAATGCCGACTGAATTGTTTGTTTGCCTTCCATGAAATGAAATTAGTTGATGGTTTAAAATGCTTTTCGTCTAGCAATTAATTAAGATATCTAGACTGACGACCTACTTAATTTTAAATTAGAACAAAAAATATTAGACAAATTCGTTCTGTTTATTGTTTAATGGTCTGTTAATTCTTAGAAGCTGAATTAAACCATACGTCTTCGACTTTCTCCTTTTAACGTTAACAAGCCACGTCAAATGGCATCAGCGTTCCACAAGGACCTAAGTAGGTTATTAGGCAATTATTGTTAACATACAAAAGACTCATGTAAAGTTTTTACATAAAAACTAAAGAAAAAACTTACACCGAAAATCGTGGTATATTTGAGTAAAATATTAGAATCATGAATATGGTTTTAACGATCTACTTAACTTAAATATAGTAGATAAGACTAAATTATTAACATAAAAAAAGAAAGACACTTTCAAAATTTTAAAACCCTAAAAGCTGAAACAATAGAAAATACAAAGAACAGCAATCAAGAAATCTGAAAATGATTTCAAATTGTCACAGTAATTTAAAGTTTTAATTTATTCGCTTCTATCGAATGTTCTAAGGCATTTTTAAATTACAAAAATACTAACTAGAAAAAATGTAATAACCTAGACATTAAAAAAACTTCACTTTTTCTAATTGCTATGATAATAACTGGCTGGATACATCTGCATTGTTTTACA
Organism: Serrognathus titanus; assembly: GCA_039766575.1. Classification (NCBI taxonomy): domain Eukaryota; kingdom Metazoa; phylum Arthropoda; class Insecta; order Coleoptera; family Lucanidae; genus Serrognathus; species Serrognathus titanus. Next base: position 23,476,678 of record CM077913.1, read on the forward strand.
TTTAATTACAGAATGTTAATGAGAGTCCGTCAACCATGAAAGCACAAATTTCAACAAACCACGCACGAAAAAAAATCAATCTACCACTTTACCCTCAGTCGAGGTCAATATAATATATACAATTTAACGTTTGGCTTAAATCGATTTTCAAGCGCCGCGACGCCCGTTCCTGGCGTCGTGTTGTTTTCAGTGGTGACCGAGACCACGCCATGGTCCACACCATAGTCAAATTTGTGTTTACGTTTCAAAAATGTGTACCACTTTATCGGAGGTATTTTGCAACGAATAGGAGCGGCTCTGGAATATTTAATAAATGGTTTTTAATTGCTAATAAGGTGCGTAGGTGCAAGTATTTCAGTTTGCCTTTGTTACATTTATTTATTTGATTCATTTCACCTAATGCGGAAAGCAGTTTTATCTCTCCATCGCCGCCATAATTTAATAACTAATTAAATCTGATTAAGTCAAGTCGAACGTATATTGAATTTCTTCAATGTAATCAGTTGGAAATGATTCTAATTGCATTCTAGATAACAGCAGAAATGGTGTGGAAAGGGAAGATAACAAACAAGTTTGTGTTTACTTACATATGTACAAAATTGCGTATTAATTAATTAGATATTAATGTATGTAGTACTTTATAAAACCTCAAAAAATAACCGAAACACAAATTGTACACGTGTTTCGAATCAAAAATCCTTGAAATATTTTTTTTTTTTATATTGAAAACAATTTACGTCTTTTATTATTTATTCCGAACCACTTCCGCTCTTATTTATCTTTACAAATATTTTAAAAATTGTTCTGCTTTTTGTGTGTGTTGTTTGGAGCTTTGTGAATTTTTGAAATCAACTTAACTGTTTCCTGGAAATCTGCGAAAATATTTCATGGCCCTGTAAAAGTTATAATTACATCGAAACAATTACGTGTTTGCGTGATCCAGTTCATAATATACTCGAGTATTCAGGGCAATTTTATTTCGTTTTTATAACTCTTGGAATAATTCTAGTAAACTAAAAAATAACGGTCGCTTTGTGCTCTTAAGTTAAAAACCGAAAATAAAAATCCGGTGGCCGGTGTGGCCACTTGTTCCTCAATCACGCGAATTGTTTTAAAGAACTTTCCGGTCGATTTTTTTTTGTTTCAAGGACGCGTAATGTAAATGTGCTATTGATTTATTGACTTTGTTCGGGCAGAATAAACAGTGAAATTTCTTTCAAAACACAGCACAAGAGGAAAAAAGCGTCAATACAGAAGATGGCCGTGCGCCAAGATTTCTAATTCTATTCGTATTTTTATCTGGTCGTGCCAGGTCCGATCTTCATCTGGCCGAGACGGATAGTTCACAGTTTTCTTCGCGTGCGACATGTAATTCGCATAAATTTGGAAGATCAATCTTGTGTACACAGAAACAGTGACGTAATTAACACGTGCTGTATTTGACGGTTAAAGTTAAACTTGTGCGTGCTATGTCTGCCCCGTGGCCTATTCGTAAAGGTGCTTTTAAAAGCACGGGACGCTCGGAGCTGCCAATCAAAATAGGCAGAAAACGAATGGCCATACAAAATTGTTTTCCGGTTGTCGAACGTCAGATATCGGTATGCATTTTTAGTATAACTGTAAAAATTACATCACTTAATCAGAATTTACCGCGACAGATCAAATTCCGTATATTTACAAAATTAGAGGTTAAATCACTGTTATAAAATTTTTGGCAGCAAAAGTGCAGCTTTATAATAAAATAAGAATAGTGTCATTCCCGCATATCTTCTACATAGTTTTTTATATTAATAAATAATAATAATTAATAAATAATAATAATAATAATAATAATAATAATAATAATAATAAATTAATAAATAATAATAATTAATTAATAATAATAATTAATTAATAATAATAATTATTAATAATTAATAATAATTCAAGAGGTCAAATAGCGCCAACTTCCAAGTACATATTATATGTACTTATATTATTAACAGATGTATCAAAAAAGGTGCTTCGTTGGTGGATTATCAAAAATATCTGCTTGGCGATAAAAATAAATAAAAGAGCTGCAGATGTTTATAGTGAGTTATTTTTTACTCAAAAAACTAATTTTAGTACTCCAAAATAAAAACATAAAGTAACACATGCGTATTATCATGACGTAACACAAAAATATAAATAAGAAAAGAGTAACTCCAAGAAAAAAAAATCATTGTTCATGGGATCTTAACACTGATTCGTGTTTCGTGATCACAACTCAAAATAAATGAAATTTCAACCTAAAACACAGAATCGTATCTTTAATATGATACATCTCACATCCAAATTTATTAAAATGCTCTTTTGCAGTTTCTTTAACTGATTTGTTTTTTGTTTCTTTCAGGAAGCAAGATCTTTAATAGCAGGCGATCTAAGCCAACAAGAATCAAAGAACATGGCCCACACGTCAATGAAAGTTACGACGGACACATTTAGCCAGGAAAAATCGGCGAGTGAAGCGCAACAACGAAAACAGACGGTCACATCCAGTGGTATTTACAATGAACAACACAGTTCGTCCTCACAGTCAAATATAATGTACACTTCGACTTCGAAAGGAATTCACACAAGCGCCACTTCTATGCTACAGGCGGCAGCTATGCAGGTAGGTTTGAAAGTTTTATTGCAAAGAAAATCGTAAAACACCTCAGAAAATAGGCCAAGGTGTCGCGAACAATGTACTTGAAAAATTAAAGTGTGTTACTGTTGATTAATCTTTTGTTGCAACGTCGTGCATACTTTACAATGAGCAATGTTGTTGCCATTGATCTTAGGTTAAATAAACCAGCAGTCTTGAAAACTTGATTTTAATTTTGAAATAAGAAAAATACTTAAAAGAATTCTTTAAAAATAGCTGAAAGAATTGCTTTCATTAGTGATTTAACAAAATACATTCAGCAGTATTTATAGTTGCTTCAAAACCATAACTTCATAAGATACGCGAAACTGTTAAGATCTTCAATTGGTCACGGTCAGAGAATTTGCTGTGAAAAAAGAAACCATCTGCTGAAAGAATTTCGATTTGAATCATCCTATTGCACTTGAGTGATGGAAAAATCAATATTTTTTTTCTTTAGTTACAGCTAATGAACGGACAAAGATTAGAAGAAGAAATCATGAACATGACATTTGAAGACTTGGAACAACTGTCGCACTCTTCGAATCAGCAAGACGTGGAAGTAGCGAAAAATAAATACACTTCAACATTGAGTGCCATGATAAAAATACTTCAGCAAAGAGATGTACCCACAAAAGCATCCAACATCCTAAACAAAATAAACGAAATAATGCAAAAGGCCTGGGCAGTACCCACACACGGCCACGAACTTGGTTACACCCTTTGCAGCGCCCTAAGAAATTGTGGTGGTTTAGATCTGCTTATGGCAAATTGCACGGATGGAGATAACGAATTGAAATTTTCCAGTGCAAGGTTATTAGAGCAATGTCTGACGACGGAAAACAGGGCGTACGTTGTAACGCATGGTTTGGACAAAGTAGTAAACGTTGCATGTGTGTGTACGAAGAACCAGAATTCTGTGGATCATTCAAGAATAGGTACCGGAATATTAGAACACCTATTTAAACACAGCGAAGAAACTTGCAGCGATGTGGTGCGATTGGGTGGTTTGGACGCTCTATTATTCGAATGTAGAAAAAGTGATGTGGAAACATTAAGGCATTGCGCAGGTGCCTTAGCAAATCTTAGTTTATACGGCGGTGCCGAAAATCAAGAGGCCATGATCAAAAGGAAAGTACCAATGTGGTTGTTCCCACTGGCCTTTCACCATGACGATAACATAAAATATTACGCTTGCTTGGCAATAACAGTTCTGGTAGCTAACGCAGAAATCGAAGCAGAAGTACTCCAATCAGGAACCTTAGGTCTAGTCGAGCCCTTTGTTACGTCTCACAACCCTTCGGAATTCGCCAAATCAAATCTAGCCCACGCGCATGGACAAAGTAAAACGTGGCTGCAGCATTTGGTACCGGTATTAAGCTCTAAAAGAGAGGAAGCTCGAAATTTGGCAGCTTTCCACTTCTGTATGGAAGCCGGAATTAAAAAGCAGCAAGGCAATACGAACATATTTGCAGAAATCGGTGCCATAGAATCCCTAAAGAGGGTGGCAAGTTGTCCCAATGCCGTTGCGTCAAAATATGCAGCTCAAGCCTTAAGATTAGTGGGTGAAGAAGTACCACACAAACTCAGTCAGCAAGTTCCTCTCTGGTCAGCCGAAGACGTCGAAGAATGGGTTAAACAAATCGGATTTTCGGAATACGCCAGTAACTTCGTCGAAAGTAGAGTCGATGGAGATCTTCTATTACAATTGACAGAAGAAAACTTAACAGATGACATTGGACTGACAAATGGAATTAAACGACGAAGGTAGCATTAACTATTAAACATTTGCACATATAAAAAAATTAATAAGTCTTATTTCTTTATAGGTTTACTCGAGAACTTCAAAAACTTAAAAAAATGGCAGACTATAGTTCAAGAGATTCAGCTAACATAAATTATTTCCTGCAAAATCTCGGGCCCGAATACAGCATATATACATATGGAATGCTAAACGCCGGGGTTGAATCGAAAGAGGCATTGCGAAGCCTGTCTGAAGATCAACTTCTGAATGAGTGTTGTATCGTTAATTCCATACATAGATCAAGAATAATGGACGGCATCAGAAGCCTCGAAACGACATACGCCAATTTAAATGAAGAAAACATGGATAAATCTCTAGACGTCTTCGTGAGTTACAGGAGGTCAAATGGTTCGCAGTTAGCTAGCTTGTTAAAAGTTCACTTGCAATTGCGTGGATTTAGTGTGTTCATTGACGTTGAAAGACTGGAAGCTGGCAAATTCGACAATAATTTGCTACAGAGTATACAGAAAGCGAAACATTTTCTGTTGGTACTAACGCCGAATGCGTTGGAGAGGTGTCTGGGTGACGTGGAACGAAAAGACTGGGTACACAGAGAAATCGTGGCAGCTTTACAAGCACAATGCAATATTATTCCAATTATTGACAACTTCCAATGGCCTGAAACTGAAGATCTGCCTGAGGATATGAGACAAGTTTGCCACTTTAACGGTGTTAGATGGATACATGATTATCAAGATGCCTGCGTGGACAAACTTGAAAGGTACAAAATAAAATTAATACATTTATAACTAATTCAAATTTGTTTTTTTTATTTGTCCAGGTTCATGCGAGGTGAATTAAATGTGAAATCGGATGTGTTATTGGGACGTGTTGGTCTGAGTAAGGGCGACATCACACCAGGAACTCCATCTAATCCGGCTTTGGTAAGACAGCCCCCCAGTTATCAACGAATGCACAGCAATGATTCAGGTAGTGGGAAGGGTTCAGATAAAGATGTAAATGGTAATTCTGGATTGTCTAGGGATTGACTAGATGGTCCCCCAGCCTCGGTAACTCCTTCACCCTTGCCTAGGTAGGCATCTCAACATGTATGTGTAAGGTACTAATCTTCTATTAACAAAAACACTTTCTATTGCATGGATCTTTTTGATTTCGTGTTTTACTACTAAATACAAAATGCTGTGGTAGTAGATTTGATGGCACAAGTCTTATGAAACTCAGCGAAATTTTGCATTAAACAAATGCGCTTTGGTTTTTATTTTTCTTTCTAACAAAAACTTTGCAGTGAAAAAAAATTTACAAAATCGAAACTATTTGTTTTTAATATATTTCTAAACGTTTGCATATCATAATAATAAAAAACCTAGTCTTTTATAATAAATTTAAAATAATAAACTGCAACAACCTTGGAAATTAAAAACGACAGTCACAAAACTCATATAAAAGCGACGAGAAGTAACATAAATTTCGTCTTTGTTTTATGCAAAATATTGAACGCTGATAATAGTAGTGCTTTTCTTAATCTTGGATTTAGTACCGACATATAATTTGAAGATGCCTTTCCAATCATATACATCTGTATGTATGTATGTACATCCTCTCTGACTATCCTCGTGTGTTGTATTGCAAGTGAATATTTGTGACTTAATACAGTTACATTTTAACTGAACTCACAGGAAAAAAAATGGTGGTGGGAATTATTTTTATTTTATAAACTATACGTATAACATTTAGCACTGTCTTGGCAGAACGATGGTGCATTACTAAAAGCATTTTTATTTATTACTAATATTTACCGAAGTTGAAATAATTTAAAAGTAATTAAAGTAGAACTGAATAAAAAATATCTTCATTTAAATATCATTATTAAAAAGTTAAGCAAGTCTCTGTAATTGTTAGTAGAGATCATGCATGATTAATAGCTTCTTTATTCGTTGCTAATATTTATTGAGGTTGAAATAATTTAAAAGTTTAAATTAAAATAAAATGGATATTATAAGAAAAAATAATAAATAAGCAGTTGGTGTAATTGTAATTCACATTTATGAAGAGTCTCAAAATTTTTTCTTTAATATAATACAGTTAGCAATTAATTAGCAAGTAATGTTTCACCGGGTATCCAGTTTGATTACAACTATATGAATTTCAATGCGTTTTTTTTTTAATTGTAAATTCCTGAATGAAATACTAAACGGCCTAATACCTAGCTTTGTGTTATGCACTAACGAAGACTACTTGTAGAATGTTTTTCAAATACATGGGTTTTCAAAATTAAAAAAGAAAAAAAATTAAATAAGCAGAATTTTTTTTATTTCACAGTTTTGATCAAACAGACAAACTTGTAATTGACGATTTTATTGATTTTTTAAATGTTATAATGAAAAATAGGGAATATTTATTTAAAAATTAATAGATATTACAGCAAATGTTCAAATAATTCACTGTTTGCGGCCAACCTGTCCTACAAGCTTCTACGAACATTGCTTAACATACTAGAACTAATAGTTGCTCATTTTTCTACAATTCTACCTCTCAACTCATTCAAATCGTGGATCAGTAAGCCTGCATTCAGTATGCTGCTCTTTTAACAATAACTTCAAATAGGGAAATAGGAATTTACAATTATAAAATATTGCATTGAGATTCATAAAGTGCTTAATCGAAGTAGACACCTGGTATACATGGTTAAAAGAAACGGGAAGAATGAAATCCACTTAAGGAAAAATCAATATATTTTGAAAAATATAAAGTGTACAATTTTCTACTGTTTCGTATAAGAAAAAATCCATTAAAATTGCGTGACTATATCATTTCTTATATTATAATATATATTCATTTAAAGTAAAAATGGAATTAGCCCTCATTGTCCAAATATTGTTGTAATGAGGACCATGAAAAAAAAAACCAACCGACTGCTGCCTTTATAAACTTGTTTTAAGAAATAACTGCTACAGTTAATAAAATAAATAATACACTTTCCTTTTATAATACAACATAAAATATAACACAGAAAAATACGAAAACAGTAGTAAAAGTACTTTAAACTATTTGTTAAAATATTAGATGCAAAAATCACATATCCAAACTAGCTTCTAGTTTTGTTCTTTTACGAGTCCTCGGCATTTTCGACAAGAAAACATACTTTTGTAATATCACGGATAATAAGAGTCAATTAATAACTTGGCTTTCATTACCCCAGATGGCATTAATATTTTAAGTTTGAAAATTAGAAAAAAAAAGGATAGATAAACAAGAAACACAATATTAGAAACATAAAATCTTTTAACGACGCAGTAATATGAAATCTAAACATTGTCCAAAAAGTAGTATCTGACTTTCTATGAAACATTACGAAAAATAACAACACAACTCTTAATTTACAACATTTTCTCACTACTATTACTACGCATACTTTCTGCGATAAATGGAAATTCCATGCGGGGGACAGGAAGAAGCACTGCTCCACTAAATTTCAATTTTTTTCGTTTGCTAGTAATACCTAAACCAGACTGGCTCTTATTACCCGCAGGCTCTCATTACCCCACTCTTCTCTACAACTAGTAAAAGAGCCGCAATAGGGTTCTCGGAAACTATGAGATATACAAAGATAGGTAAATTACAAAAAGTAGCGCTATTTGGGGTCTATAAAAATGTGCAAAAAATATTTCTTTCATTTCTGGAATATCTTCAAAAAGCTGAAAATTCTCTACTTTGAAAATCTTCAATATTTTGTATATTTATTAAAATGGAATCACAAAATTTTCGGCAATTTTATATTAAATTCAATGGGCAATCTAATTCTATGGGCGCTATCTTAGGTACTCATACCACGTGATTCAAAAATATAATCTAAATTTAATTTAATAATAATTTTAGTTCTTAATGTTTGTAAGCAATCGTCAATGACGTGTAAGCAGTTAGATTGCCTGTAGACAAAGAAAAATTGATATCAACATACACATATATATGACCACCATTGCATCTAAGCCTAAATCATATAATCTAGGATTTGAAATCCAAGTCGCATACATGAGTTAAAGTTACTCATAGATATTCGCTATTCCACTCACATGCTGATATCAATCGAAAATGCAGGAAGCATAAGTATCTCCCATAAGAAAAAAAGTCTTGTCTGGGAAAATGTCACTTCTAAACTATTTCTTTTTATTGTAGTAGGTACACGATTCAATTCATAGTTGGAACACTGAATTTTATGATTCTATCTTAAGAAATAAACAAGACATTCGAGATTTTCGAGATATGTAGATATAATTTTCAGTTTTTTGAAAATATTTCAGTAATAGAAAAGACTTTGTTGCCATGTTTATAGATCCCAAAATAGCGCATAGGTTAAATCATTTTTCCTGCTTTTCTTAATGTATGGGTTGAAATATATCCCTCTCTTTTAAGACGTCAGTTTTTCTTTTAATATAGTTGCGTAATAAGGTCGAATGATATACTAAAGTTTCTAATTTTCTATTTAAATTTTTTTTGTTATATTTTAACAAATTTTAAACGTTTCAAAACTTTACATAAGAAGTAATAAAATTATTTGCATTTGCAAGCCAAAAATTAATTCGTTTTTCCAATATTATTTCAAGAATCTAAAAATTTAGAATAAATATAATTAAAGGAGTAATAAATATGCTACTGTGTTGGATGTGTATAGAAATAACATTAATACCATTTCATTTGTGAATACAACTAACAGTTACACGTGCTAATAATATTCTGTTTCTTATTAACCTCCACTTACTTGTTTGTCCAGAGACATAATTTTATGGGATAATAAATTTGAAAATTCTATTATCAAGCACAATTCAAAATGGGCGTTCGAACTCAAGACATTTTAATCGAAAAGTAAATAAATGAAGTAAACATTTATTGTAAATGTCTGTGCATTTGTACAGTAACTAGATTAATAAATTTTAATTTATTATAAATTAAAAAATGGGAAAAAAGAAAATTAGAGGATTCCATGATTAACGGTTTAACACAATTAATACTTACAACTAAATTTTATAAGGATGTAATTTTATAACCAGCTAAAATTTTGTTGAAGCGCTTTTAGCTTCATTTATAAGTTGTACAATATTAAGTTAAAGTTGTGATAATTAACTTAAATTTCATGATCAAGACGAATGCTCAAATACTAATTATATTTTAATTCGAATTTTAAAGAGAGCAATAATCTTAAGCTATAACCATGGATATTCTTTTCTTTTCTGATAATTTCATATTAAAATACCATTCAAAAATTTGTATTAACTTAATATGCATTAATTAATGAAATGGGTATATTTAATCTAGAAATTTTACATTCATTTTAATTAATAACAGTCACTTTAATGTTTTTCAGATTTTATAAGTCTTCAAGTCCGTCCCGTAACTGGATAATGACATCTAGAAAGTACGGCCTTCCTCCGCAATACCCTCAGATGGGTCGCAGAGGATCCAACACTCCAATCTCGCCGATGGCAATTAACCAATCTCAATTAACTCCAAATCGATCTCGTAGCTTAGATGGTCTGTTAGATGCAGCCGAACCCACCGTAACCGCGAAAACGACGACAGGCAGCGAAACAACTCCGTCCGAAACCGTGCAGATATCTCAAACTAGCGAGGAGAGCCCGGAAGCGAAACCGGAAGAGGAGGCTGTGAACGAAGACAAGGCCGAGCCAAGCATAGAAACAGAGACTGAAACGATGAATAATAAAAATAGCAACTTAAGCAAAGCTAAAGCGCAAAGCATGGATAATAATTTAGATGTTTCAAATGAAACTGGTGATATTAATAAGTCATCGATGCTTAGCCTGCACAGCAACTCGAGTGACTCTAAAAGAAAAAGGAATTTTATGGACAGATGTGTGAATAAAGTTAGATCTCTGATTAAAAAGTAATTTTTTGCTATTAGAGCTTCACTATTTATGCTTAAAAATAACTGCAGACGGGTTTAGGTGACACTCAAATTAGAGCTTTATGTTAAAGTTTGTTGCATAAATCATTCTGCACTTTAGCCGTTAGCAACTAAGGAACAGTACAAAACAAGTGCTTTTTTACGTGTAATTTATCGAAGTGTGATGAAGTGCAGCCTTTTAAAGTGATCGTGACACATTTTTGTGGACACTCTATATTTAGTAGTAAATTTAGGTGAAATTTATGGAAGCATAAGTAAGTTTAATTTTATTTCGGACTCTGCTTATGTTTTAAATATTTTAAATGTGTTTTAACATGATTTTAATTTAGTTTATGCCAAAGCTTGCTTAACGGGAGTTAAGCAAGGCCAGTAGGTATTTTGGTTGATCATGGCATTCGTGCGCTTCTTAATATTCTGTCATGGTGGTCGAATGCTGTGATTAAGTTACTCGTTTACGATTTTATGTAGGTGTACTGTATTTTGTAATATTGACTATGTAAATGGCGTACACTTTAATTTTAACAAACTTAGTTTTAGTATTGTATTTTATAAATATAGCTATTGTTTTTTATTCGTTATATTTAAAATATATTTTATTAAAAGATATTTGGGTTTTCATTTTACTAGCAAAGCCACAAAACTTTAAGATTTTTAAAGAACAAATTAATTAAATTTACATAATACAACTATAATTTCAGATTTTTTAATGCAAGTAACAAATATACAATGCCTACGATTTTAAAAAAATAGTTAAAGTAAACCAGGAATATAGTTTTTTGATTTTTTTTAATTTAAAAAGTGACGTTGACAATTGAAATCAAACTTTAAACACGTTTATGGAAAGAAAGAAGAGATAAAAACTGATGATCAAAAGTGTATTTTATACAGGGTGTAACTTTAATGAAGTTACAAACTTCAGTAGTAGTAGTAGTTCATATAAACACAAATGCAGTTTTTGACATTTAACAAAAACAAATGCGTATTAATGTCAGCATTAAGTAAACATATATTGCATAATCAAGTAGGTATCACTCATTATAAATACACGATAGCCTTCATGTGCCCCCACAAACTAAAGATTATGAAGAAACGAGTAAACGAACAAATCTGATATTTCTATTGAATTTTAGAATGAAAAATACCTACTTGAATACGATCAACATAAGTTTACTCAGTGCACACAGCATTGCATTAATACAAATTTGTTTTTGTTTATCTCATATCTCAAAAACTATGCGTTTGCGGACATATGTTTACGTACACTTTTTTTCATGTTTTGGCAGGAGGAACGAGCGCTTAAAGTTTGTCCCCTCACTGAAATTATGTTCTGTATAAAGGAGGAGATGCTGAAAAATGTCGACTTTTTTCCAACATAATTATACACAACGCTTCATATTTTAATTAACGCAGATAATTTCTATTTACATCATGTTGACATTTGTTAAATAATTTTTAAGATGAAACGTACTGATTTAAGTTTATGGTCAGCTGTAACAATTTTTTTATTTAATCGCATTGTTTTAAATAGCATAAAAGAAAGGGATCGTAAAGAAATGATAAAATTCACATAATACGAATTAAAATTAAGATATTACAACAAAATCTCAATACAGAAACAATTAAAAAGTGAATTTTTCGGTCAAGGCTATAGCCGTGGCCGTAGGAATTAGACAATATGTAAAAGGAGCATACGATTCTTTACCTCTAAGGTACAGAAATAATGATTTAAAAATAAAAATCGGCGCATCCGAGCATTTTTCTCAACCCTTTTATAGAATTTATCCGTATGTTACATTATTTTCTAAAAAATTTTATTGTTAATTAGATGTCAATATGTATAAAAAAAATTATGTAATTTACGTAGTATTTACGTATATTTCTTCATATATTCTATTAATCCAATCCAGCTTCTGTTATATTGTTACAATAATTTGAACCTAATACATGTTTTCTACGTAGGGTTAAAACGGAATATCAATATGTCCTGTGCATAGTCAGATAAAACTGCTGCTTTTTTTAATACGTTTCACAAATGTAATCAGAATCTTACAACAGTTATAGTAATTGAATTGGCTCCGGTAGGAAGCGTGTCACAACTGCTTCTACTCCTGACGTTTCGTTCTCCATTGTAGAAGAACATCTTCAGGGCTGCTGCTACTGCTGCTGTTAGTGTTGCTGCTGCTGGTGTTGCTGCTGCTGGTGTTGCTGCTACTTCTCGTTAGTCGATGAGACTGAGTAGGTATATCGGATGTCGTGGTATTTATAATGCTCGGTGGGGGCAATGGATCGGAACGGAATGAGATGAGCGGGCTAAAAGTTTTGTGTCGGAAAATAGGATTTGGTGACCGGTTTCTAGTTTGTGTTCAGCTAAGGCGAAGCCGGTTGTTTGGAGTAATCTAGTACAGCGTTCATGTTCAGAAACACGAGTGCCAACAGAACGTTTTGTTTCATCGATGTATACACGCCCACAGGAACATGGAATTTGACACACACCTTTGGATTGTAAGGGGATGTGATCTTTAGTGGAGGGCAGACAGTCTGAAAGTTTTTTCATTAGAGAACCCTGCCTACCAATCCCTGCAATCCGACCTCATGTATAGAACGTACTGTAACGACTTTAATAAAATCTTCTTCTATCCTTCCAGAAACACAAAAAATCTTGATCCCCCATAGTAGTCAGCGCAATCAACTCACCAACCTACAAATTCTCGAAATATCGAACACACACCCTCAAACCTTTTCAAGGGAAAAGTGTAACTTTCGTCCTCAATTCTCGGCACTTCGTCCAAAAAATTCATGAGATATCCCAGGACATTCTGGTCAGCTTCGATGTAGAATCTCTTTTCACCAAAGACCCTATTCCTAACACCGTCATAATTATCCAGCAACTGTTCAGAGCCCAAAATCAACCCGAAGACTTAAGTCCCTTAATAGAATGTTGTTTAACCTCAACTTATTTCATGTTCCGTTCAATGGGTTCTCCTCTCTCCCCAATAGGAGGCCTTCGAACAACAAGCTCTTACTTTTTTTTGCTTTAAACCAAGTGTTGGTTCGGATATGTTGATGATATTTTTGCAATTTTACCACACATTAAGGAATCCCTGAACAACTTCTTTGAACACCTAAATTCTCAATATCCTGACATTTGTTTCACTTTTGAATACGAAACTGACGGTCACTTACCTTTCCTCGATATTTTGGCAAGCCGCCTTTCGAACGGTAGATTAGGACACCCTGTGTATCGCAAATCGACCCATACTGATCGGTATCTTAATCTGCACTCGCACCAACATCCTCAAAAACAATCAATCATTGACTCACCAATTAGCCGCGCCTTTGCCCAATCAGAACTCTCTTCTCTTCAAACTGAACTGAACCACGTAACAAAAGTCCTATTCCACAACAACTACAACAAACACGACGTCCAAAGATCCGTTTGCCGTCATCTCACCCCAATTCCATCACACCCTAAACCTGGTGTACCACAGTCGCTACAGCTTATTTTTCTTACATCCACACCATAACGAACCGAATTGGCAAAACATCAAATCCATTTACTTACCCATGACAAAATCTTCAGACCGCCTACTCTCCACAAAAGATCACATCATCCCTTTACAATCCGAAGGTGTGTATCAAATTCCATGTTCCTGTGGGCGTATATGCATCGGTGAAACAAAATGTTCTGTTGGCACTCGTGTTTCTGAACATGAACGCTGTACTAGATTACTCCAAACAAGCTTCGCCTTAGCTGAACACAAACTAGAAACTGGTCACCAAATCCTATTTTCTGACACAAAACTTTTAGCTCGGTCATCTCATTTTTTCAACCGTAAAATCTGTGAATATATAGAAATCTTCAAACACCCCAAAAACCTAAACCGTGATACTGGCTTTTACCTGGAAACATCTCATTAGCGATTCGTCACGCCCCTACTGACCAATCCCTGCTCACCGTTCCTATCCACTATCCCCACCGACCACTATAAATACCACGACACCTGATATACCTACGCAGTCTCATCGACTAGTGAGAAGTAGCAGCAACACCAGCAGCAGCAGCAGCAACACCGCCAGCAGCAGCAGCCCTGAGGAAGTTCTTCTGCAATGAAAAACGAAACGTCGGCAGTAGAAGGAGTCGTGGCGCGGTTCCAACCGGAAGCCAGTTCAGTTCCGCCGACCGCGGAAGGCTTCAAGTTATATTAACAGTTATAGTAATCCATAACACGGGAAAATTTAAAAGGGAGAACCGTTCTCTATTACGCAAGCGTACTTCGCTCCGATGTGATCAAATGATTTCTGCATGATTGTGTAAAGCTGCCTACACACTTGAAGAATGCGAACGAGATAAGGTAAGGCCGCACCGATTGTCTCGTCGCTCCTTTGTGAAGATTCCGAACAAGGACATATGCATCAAAGTGCGCCAAATAGCGATTTTTGACGTTTTCTCTAGCAGAAGTGATTCGTAAAAAAAGGGGATTTTATATTTTTGAGTTAGGAGGCTGTAATTATGTATTTGAACTATAAATTTTAATTATAAACAACATTTTCTTATAACATTTGAATGTATTGTTTAAAATAAAGACACATTATTTTTAAGCCGTCTTTATTTTTCGGTGCCCAGCCTGTATATCATAAAAGATAAATGTCACCTGGCATTTCTCAATTTGATTTGAAGAAATACAGAAACGTTCTGCATCAATAAAATTTAATAAAAATCGAAAGTAAAGAAAAATCCCATTTGTTGCACACTTTTTGCAAGACACACTGTAGACCACCGAACAGAAAATTTTATTTTTTAGTTAAAAGGCTCAAATATTTCTATGGGACGAGAAGACCCTATAGAATTTTATAATTCTTTTTTCTGTAGACATTGAACACACATGATATTATATTTCCTTAAAATTATATTAACATAGCAAAACATCTTAAATAGGGTTTGGATTTAGAGTATATTTATATTTTATTTATGAACATGAACACGTACTGATTCTGAAAATAAAACAGCAGATATTTTACTAACAAAATCTAGCCCTTCATCTTTTCACAGGACAGCTGATATTATTGTATAAATGGTTTTAAAATGCCTAAATAATTTACTCATATAACGGTAACAAATGCAAGAAGAATAATTACAAGTTACTTTCATACAAACAAACATTTTTACATAATTTGCAACATAACAATAGCACAACAATAGACAGCAAATATACATAAATAAAAGTGATCCCCTTATAATGACATCATATCTATTTTTAATAATTAAAATTCGCTCACCTAACCGGAGTAACTTTCCTGACACAAAAAGGATCTTTTGCACATACAACATTCACAGAGTCTCTTGAAAATAATAAAAGAGTCACATCTAAATCTCGGTTAGAAAGCAAAAAAGTGGTCATATAGCTCACCGACATTTAAATTACTCACACAAACAAAAACTGTTTGAATTTCAGTTGGCACACACGCAGTACCAATTTAAGAAAACGATTTTCCCTAATAAATTAAATATATTTAAAGCAGAAATTAAGAAAGTTAATTTGAAATGTTTGCATAAACTAGATCGCTAGTTAAATTCTAAAAATAATAATTAAGTGTGATTTTTCGCTGAATAATCCAATAATGCTGACCAACATATAAACAAGAATGCCCCAAGATTTGACGTTACTGTCAAATCCGTATCAAAATAAGTGTAAAGTGCTAAATGAATCAATCCGATTAACGAGATCTTCCATGTTCGTTCAAGTTAAAAACGAGGTGTGATGTTAGCAATCGATAAAAATCTAATCGCGACTAGTCATTAAGCGTTTTATAAGTAATATAACCTCAAACATGCAAGTGCCCAATATTCCTGATCAGTTTGATTTACCACCAGAGCTGTGCACGAAACCACTATCTCTGGTAGGCCTGGCAGGTTTGGACACGCTAAACAATGCCGTACACAAATCAATTTGGGACACGTTCACGAGCAATCGCAGAGTTGAGAGAGCACCCGTATTATTCAAACTTATAAGCAACGCCCATGAATTCCCAGTGGTAAAACCAAAGAGGAATTCCTATGAATGGTACATACCAAAAGGTATTCTAAAAAGAAACTGGATGAATAAACATCTCAGTGAAGTGCCGTCTGTGATCGTTATATTTTACGACTTAGATTGGAATGATATTCTTTGGAATGAGAAAATGATAGAATGCGCTTCGAGAGTTCAATCTATGAGGTTTGTCTCTGTAAACATTAAAATTACTGAGACTAATTCGCAATTATTTTTAGAGCTGCATTAGAAGGGCGAGATACACGTATTACCGTTGTTTTAATTCAGAGCTCGCCCTTACCAGCAGGGGAAGATATGATCGCATCGGAACGAGCAACCTCTTTGTGTGCAAGCTGTGAACTGAATGCAAAATCATTGTTTGTGTTACCCCACGTTGATCATTTACAGGGTTATGCAGTGCGATTGGAAAATGCATTCTATGATTTGGCGCAGAATTATTATCACCTGGAAACACGGAATATAAAGTCACACAGAGAACATTTAAACAAGACAACGCATCAATATTTGTTTGTGAGACATCAGTTTAAAATGGGATTTTTAAATGAGTTGAAGCAGGATAGTCATACTGCACATAAGTATGTTGTTTTTATGAGGTATTTTGTTTAGTTTTGCATGATTAAAACTAGTTTAGGAATTTACTGAGCATCATTAATATGAGCAACTTATTAACAGATTTCCCAGTTCTGATAGTTATACTTTAGTCTTTCTTTACACATTTCCTGGTTTCTTGTTTTTTCATTCTCTCTGATATGTTTTTATGTTTTTCCATTGTCCACTTCTTTGGACACATCCAGGGAAAACTCTAAAATGAAATCTAATGTTGGCGTCTCAGTTATGGTATTTCTCACCAATTTTTTTAAGACAAGCATTTGCCAGAATTTAGACTTTGGTTTTCACACCCCTGTTATAACCAATTACAAGACAACTTTAAGAATCTGGTTAACTTTTAGAAAGCAAACGTTAAAATTGAGGTGAAAAAATATTTAAAAAAAAAATTGATATATTTAAAAAGTGAAAATACTCTACTTTGTTCATTCTGTTAAGAAATAACTTTCTAATTTAACCAGCACTACATTTCTTACAATTTATGAAAAAATTTTTAATTGATTGTAACACATGATGATTCAGTTTATAAAAATTGTTTAGTAGGGAAGTAATTATTGGGTTGTTATAATGTGAAAAAATATGTCATTACCATTATTTTTATATTATGTATTATAGAGAAAATAGTTATTTCTATTTTCGTCTCTTATACTGGTTGAAATGTTAAAAAAAAGGAAAACTCTTTCTTAAGACTACTTTGTTTTGCTCTGTATAATCTAATTATATGTCTCTAGACTTAAGGAGACTTAATTTTTGTTATGGTCATATTAATGTAAAAAAATAACTATTATATTGCAGGCATTATACCCATGCATACAACAACTTATTGGAGATTCGCATAGTTGATACTAATGCAATGGAGATCCGAACAGTAGCTGCCTTCATTAATTACAAACTCTGCAGACTGATGTTTGCCTTGAATTTACCCAGAGATGCGATTTCTCAGTTTCGTGCTCACACTGACAGATTCAAAGCGAGAATTGGTTTCCAAGAACTGGCATTCGAACATTTTGCTTGGCTATCCAAACAGTACGTTTGCACTTTCGTAATTATTTAAAATCAAAAACTTTCTCTGTTTAGATTCAGCATCTTTGGAGATATCTTCGATGAGGCTGTAAAATTAGGATTGCCAGCAGTCCAAACACAACATCCCGGACTTTACTTTCAACAAGCCGCTCATTATGCGATTATGAGGAGGCAGGCTTGCGATGAATCTTGTAGTGTAAGTAAGGAATATGGCATCTAAATTAAAGTTAAAAAGATCAAATTGTTTTGGCTTTTAGCATGTAATTTTTTATCCAAGTCCTGACCCATTAGAGGGTATAAATAATTTAGAATATTATGGGCAGAGGCCTTGGAGGCCTGGAAAATTAAGTGCAGAACCACCGGATCCACATTTGGAATCAAATGGAATAGCAGCTTTACAATACTTAGAAAGACAAGTAAATCATTCCGTGAGTTAATTTTTACAACTATACAAAATGGATATTAATTGTATACTGAATTTTTGTAGAATATTATTATAACAATGTATGGATTAGCAATATCTCAGTATAAAACGTATAAGTGCCCCAGGACTAGGAGACATTTAGTGGTTCAAATGGCTGAAGAATATTATAATTCCAAAGATTATGGAAAAGCTTTAACGTAAGTAATTTATTAGTAATAACATTGTCATCATTATTAACAATAAACATAATTAGCGTTTTGAATGTTAAAGATTATGAAAATATAATAACTAACGAATTTGTTTATTTAATTTTAAATGAAAATTTCTTTATGTGATACGAGATTTATAGGTAGCCATTATTTTTAAAATATTTAAGGCCCAGTTTCGTGAAAGTACAAAAACGACAGAAAACTTACTAAATTTGAAATTTTCTTTTACAAAGAAATATCTAGAGCGTCCTACTTTAGATGTTTATACATAGAAATTTTGAAGGAGAATATTTTATAGCAATGTAAACCAAATTTCAGCTTGTTAAGTCACATGTTGTGGGACTACCGTGCCGAAAGATGGTGGACAATACTAACTAACATAATCCAAAAAGCAATCAAATGCGCATACCTAACAGCAAGCATTCAAGATTACATTATCCTCTCCCTGGAAATGTTGGGGGAGTGCACGACTGCATCCCTAGAATACAAGAAAAAGCTGTACGAGAACCTCTGTCGAATATTAAATGTAAACTACCAATCAAATTCTGCATGATGTCTCCTTCATTTATATATTTTGCAGAGGCAATTGCCTGAACCTGAAAAGGATTTACCACCAGTGTGTGTTCAGAGTGCCATATCGTTGTGGCAACAATTACTGAAAAGCCAGTCACTTCAATTTGCCTTAGATATGAATAATATAACATCATGTATTGACTGTAAAGCAAAATTTTTGCAGAAGACCTACGAAGCCGATGAAAATGTAACCGTAGAAGTATACATAAAGTGAGTAATAAAATTAATGTCGCTATTGTTAATCATGATCGTCGTATTTTAGATCTTCATGTGAATTTTCTCTGTTCTTCTCAAAAGTATCTGCAGTAATAAACACATCAGGATACACTTCAGAATACGATAGCAAAATATTAAATAGCCCAGTAGTTCAAATTAATAATAATGAAATTAAAAAATTTTATATTGAATTTACACCTGACCCGAAAGATATTCATAAAGAAATACAGGTTAACTGAGTAAATTATATCTTCATTTGTAATTGCAGCAATTAGTATTTTAGATAGGCGAAATCCATCTGCAACTCGGAATCTTAGCCAATTGTATAGTGGGGTTAAAATTCTCAGGTCTTGGCAATGAAGCAAATAGCATACACTCAGAATTACAACATTTTCGTAACTGCTCACATGACAGGCCAGATTTTCATAACATAAAAACGCAAGTTTCAACCACGATCATTCCCAGACATTCCAATTTAAGTCTTTTATTTAAACATGACAATCCGGCTCTGTTAGGTGAATGGTACGAAATTACTGTAGAAATTATTAATGAAGAATTATATTCAATACATGATGTAGAGTTTGAAGCGAATTTAGCAGATGATGATGGTATAGACAGCAGTAAGTAAATTCTTTGTATTCCCTAAAAGCTCCTTTTAATTACTGTGATTTTTTTCCAGCCGAATTTAGTACCAATTCAACTATAATTAGTGAAAAACTACCTCTAAATGTTAAGTTAAGAAATTTAGTGCCATCTGAACGTACTAGTTTAAAATTGTATATGAGAGCACACAAAATTGGTGAGCGGACTTTAAATTGTCAGGCTTCTTTTATACTGATGAGCGACTCTCCGGTTGCCAGTGTAAAAGCAGAAGCATTGCAGTTGTCCATTGTTAAGCCTTTTGAAGTCTCCACACAGTATTTATCTACATTATTCGAAGACCTGAACAAATTTCATGTGGGAGAGGAGTTGGTAGTGATGCCCATCATTGATTGTTTTTCTCCATGGCCTATTGTTATTGAAGAAACACATCTGCAATTTGTGAGTGAAATAATCTCTTTATGTTAGATTTTTTTTAATGTTAATTCTACTTTCTGCCCACAAAATTAAATGCTTCAAATATTTCAAATACTCATAATTATTTCACTTCAAAACTTCTGAGCATGTAAAATTTTGATTTTTAATGAAATATATAAGTTGATTGATATTTTAGGGGGCCCATGTGCAAAATGCAGATCCAAATACGAAAACTCAATTAAAAAGAATACACTTGAAAAACAAGGAAACGGGCAATGAAGTGTACTTGGGCAATCCTGTTAAACAATCAGATAAACCTGTTGATGTCGGCCTTTACACAGTAAAGTGGAAAAGGTGTATTACCTACTTTCTTAATAAAATCCATTTTTACTCAGATATTTTTTTGTGTTGTTTATTTAGATTGAATGGTCATTCAACAACAACGCAACTGACTTTAGTTGGCTTGACAATAGAATGGATACCGCTAGGTTTAAAAATCACTCTGCCCGAATATGGTTATGTCCGTACTCCAGTAACTGTAAGATATCACTTGTTTAATCGATCACAGCAATTAATACAATTAGATGTAAATATGGAAGCGAGTGAGGCGTTTATGTTTGCTGGATATAAACAGGTACTAACAAAATATAAAGGCATCACAACAACTAACATAAAGACTGAAAAACTAGTTCCAGGTTTTTGTCTTACCAGAGAGTGAACGTGTGTTAGAGTACAATTTATATCCGTTGATCGCAGGTAGTGTGGCTCTACCAAAGATAATCCTGACGATACCTGAAAACAGCACCGAGGGCCCATCACTACGCCAAGAACAGCTAAATTTACTTATAGAGAGGGCCTTGCCATCACATTTATTTGTTATGGTAAGTTTTTTTTTACATAAGCAAAAATTGTTTGAGTTTTAAGTTGATTTTGTTGCAGCCTCAAGTCAAAGGTGTCCCAAAAGTAGTCGATATACTAAGAATTGCTGTGCAATAGGTTTTTTGTATGTTAAAATTTGTTACATATTTATTGTACAATATAAATTTTGTATTTATAAAATGTTTTTGGAATTATACACCTTACTTTAAACAGGAACTGCAGCTCCTTTTAATATAAAAACAAAATGAAAAAAAAGCATGTTAATAGCAGCTAAATAAAATTAAAATGAATGATTAAATTCTCATTATTTTCATATTTGCTGGAGAAAACAAAATTCATTTTATTTAATTAAATCATTACAGTTAATAAGGTATTGTGAAATGTTTAAATAAAAAAGTATCCAAATGTAAACAACTAATCAAATAATTAAAAAATACTTTTGTGTGACTCAGTTTTTAATTTTCTTATTTAAAATATAATAAAATATATTTTAAAACTACGATACTTCACAATAAAAAATAGAAAAGATCTGAATGTAATAAATTTAAATGTCTATTATATTAAGCATATTAAGGCCGTCAAGTAGCTATTTTTAAGCTTGGACGCTGAATACACTAATTCTGTTATTGAGAAATGTATATTTTCATTACCTGGGAATTATAATAAAAGCACTTCCTGGTTCGTAATTATTGAAAATTGAGATATGTATTTTTATAAACATAATAATAAATCATTCTTTTATATTTTATTTATTAGTTTTTGACAGATAGTAAATTGATTTACAAATATTGATATACCTTGAAAAATTGCTTTTTTACAGTTGCTTTGTTATAAATTGCACGCAAGTATAAATGTAACATCAAGTTTAAAATTTAAAATTAAGTAATTTCTAGAGATCGGAATTTTAAATTTTGTTCGATTAATTGTAATTGAGGCGGCAGCGTATAACGAACAAAATATAAAATTCCTATCTCTGGTAATAAGAGAAATGATCAGAAACAGAATCAGCAACTAAGCTAGTAGTAATGATGAGTCTATATTTTATTTGCATATCATTTTACAATAATATAATTTTTGCATAATAATTACTTATACGTACACATTAGTAAACAAAAAATTTGGGCACGACATTTCTAAAAAGTTCGCTATTTTATTGAGATTAAATGTTTATGGATTAAGTTTTTTAAGTTTAAAAACTTTTTTACGTTTTGCCAGCAATGTAACCGTCTCAATGCAAGCCTGCTTTAACAAATTTGTTTCAATTTGCATGATATGTCACACCCATGCCTGGATTTTATTATTCACTACTGTACCTACAAGTCAAAGTACAGTTCATTCGAATTATTAAAAGAAAATTAAAAATGTAAAAACTCTCAACACAGGAAACTAACCATATAATCTACTACTCTAATACTACTTATTTCATATGAAAAGTTAAACATTCTTGCGTGTTTCAATTAATTCATAAATACAGTGTGTCCCCGGATTGAGTTCGCGTTACGTATAATGGAGTAAAAATTTTGGAATTGAGATTTCACGTTTTGCAGTTCAGGTCTGCTTGGCGCGAAATGAATTTGTGCCAAATTTGATATCGAAGATCTTCAATGGGATGGAATGCAAGAAGAAATAAATCTGTGCAAGGTAAAGTGGTCTTCCTTTTAAATTTAGGAGAAGATTTTAGTAAAACACAGTGTTTGTTATTTAAAATTAGAGAGGTACATCCTTGGAAGTAAAATAGAATTACGGAAAATTACTAATTCTAAATATTTCAGAATTATGAAACGTTAACGCCCTCTATTTATTGATAAAAAAGAAGTTATGTTCTAATATGGATGGAGCATAATTTGAATAGTTATATTTTATTTGTTTTTGACTAATAAATAATCTGAAATATTTATCCATGATTTTCCGTAATTTTAATTTTAAAGGAGAAACATTTTATCTTACTAAAATTTTCTCTTAAATTTAAAAGGAAGACCACTTTACACAGATTTATTTCTTCTTACATTAATTCCACCCCCTTGAAAACTTCGAGATCAAATTTGGCACAAATTCTTTTCGTGCCTTTCGTGCCAAGCAAATCTGAAATAAAAGCGTAAAATCTGAACTCAAAATTTTTTACTCGATTATACGTAACACAAACTCAATCCGGGAACACACTGTATAATACAGGGTGTAATCGACTTTGAATTAATTAGACGGAAACTAGAAAATAAGCAAGACTGTTCATTTTCCAGTCAAGAAGCCGAAAAATGTACAGGGTATTACCAAACTTATATGATTTCATCAAGAAAAATTGTAGCGATTAAACTTTTAAAAGTCAAGAATGTGTGATTTAAAGCTACATAAACATCGAAATGTAATAAATTTGTTAACTAAAGAAGGGAATACTCTTAAAGATATCTATGACAGAATGAGGACAGTGATTGCCCATCATATTTCCAAGTCAAATTTTGGTCATGGCAGTTTCGTTGGGGTAAAAACATCATTCAGGACGATCCAAGAGGTGGAAGACCCTTAGAAATTCAAAATATAGAAATGCTAAAAAGAGTTGAAGTTTCAGTGATGAAGGATCGACGTCTGAAACTGTCATTATTAGCTACAGAAGTTAGAATATCTGAAACTTCAATTATAAGAATATTGTACTTAGATTTAGGCAAAGTGGCTGCAGCTAGGTTCCTAAGCTGAACAAAAATTGTACCGCAAGAAAATTTCAGTGTTTAGTCTCTTTACTGGCGAATCAAAACCTATTTTCACTAATTGATACTGACGGTGAAACTTGGGTACATTTCTGGGACCCAGAGACAAAACAATGTTTATGGATTATACATAAATCTATACAATAGATGCATAAAGGTTCTCCATCCCTGAAAAAGGTAAGGAAAAAGAGTCTTTTTGGGAAATTATTGTTGTTCTTTACTGGCGAATCAAAACCTATTTTCACTAATTGATACTGACGGTGAAACTTGGGTACATTTCTGGGACCCAGAGTCAAAACAGGAATCTGTACAATAGATGCACAAAGGTTCTCCATTCCTGAAAAAGGTAAGGAAAAAGAGTCTTTTTAAGAAATTATTGTTTTTTAGGGAATGAAGATATTTTTCTTCACTGGAGCAGTTTAATAAATGAAATTCAGTAGAGAAGTGAGGGTATCCTTCTAATTAAATAAATATCAAAGGGCTCGACAATTAATGCAGAAGCCAACCGAAGTTACATACACTTCAAAACTTAAAAAGAAACAATAAATTGGAATAGCAACTCTTTTTCATTCCCCTCGTACCTAAGTGAAGAAACATAAAGTCTCAGCTAAAGTTTGGAAACTGAAAGAACGCTGACTGTAAAAGAGAAAAAGTTTTTTTTTCTACATGACCAGAACCCGTTTGCAAAGAATGCATCGGAGGCACCGCAGCCATTTAGGCTTATTGTACTCGCCCTGGTTCTCTTACCGCAACCATTCAGTGAGGCATGTCCCCTGCATCAGCTGGTACAGGTTTTTCACTGATTGCGTGTTGAAATTTTCGGGAACTATCATGAGATGTCCGAATATACGCTGTCTGCGATTTGCCAACGCATCACATCTACACAAAATGTGCATTGCTGTCTCTGGTTCTCCATTGCAGAGTCTGCAATTTAGATCCCCACAGATGCTCCTTAACAGTCAGGTGTCCTGTTAGCAACCCTGTGGTGATCTTGAGTTGCGCCCTGCTTAAAAGCAAAAGTTCTGCAGCTCTCTTTTTGCAAGGACCTCTAACGAAGGTCTTGCTGTGGGGATGTCCTGGCCTGCTTAGCCAGTATCTGTTATGTTCCTCGCTTATCCAGTCGCTAAAAAAGCCCCGAATAGCATTCTTGGTTATACCTAGGACAGGTTCAGGGCCAAGATATGCCATACCAGTACCCTGCCCGGCTAGCTCATCGGCCCGTTCGTTGCCGATAATACCCCGATGACCTGGCACCTACACCAGCGTGACACAGTTGTATTCCGCCAGGTCATTGAGCTCACTTAAGCATTCCCACACCAGTTTGGAAGAGATCTTTGGGCTTACCAAAGCCTTCAAAGCCGCCTGGCTATCGGTTAGGACAAAGATCCGCTTATTTGTGTAAGCCCTCCTTTTATTTTCCCGCGCACATTGTAATATGGCTTATATTTCTGTTTGGAATACGGAGGCAAATTGGCCCAACGGGAAGCATAGCTTCTCCTTTGGTCTATGCCCATATATTCCAGACCCGGCAACAATCTCAGTTCTGGAGCCGTCCGTATACTAGATCAAACTTCCAGGAGGAATGTTCTGTTCAGGTTCCCGATGCTCAGCAGATTCATTAATTTAAGTTTTATAAATAGAACACTTTCCAAATTTATCTTTATTATGGGTAATATCAATTGGTAATATCGATATTAATATTAAAAAAAATTAAATAATTGTGTGTTTGTAATCTTTATTAATTTATCATTCCTTTCATAAATTGTTTTGCGTGAAATAAAAAGAAAATGGATACCACTAAATTAGCTATGTATTTAATTAAAGTTGCTACACGTCGCGACATCCTGCGGTCGGTTTTTGACCAACTGCAATCAAAATTGCCTTGCAACAAATTTATAAAGTTTCTACATTCAATTTTTTTATTAAAAAGTTATTGATTTTTTTGCTCAAGTGTGTATACAGCTTTACAAATCTTGCCCGATATAAATCCAGCATTTCACAGATCGTTTCTAAATTAAAGAGAGAGTACGTCACGCTTTCACAATAAACTCCCAATTTTATACACTATGAGCCATACAAAACGATAACTGAAGAGTGTGAAAAACTAATGGAGTACACCTCGATGGACAAAATTATAAACCGAACAGATTTTTATGCGTCTCTTTGAAAATCGAGTTTTTTCGTCCTTTTTTTTTTAGAAATAGATTCATTAATATTTTGGCATAAATTCAACAGAACGTGGTAAAAATAAATTTCAGGGTTAACTGTTCAAAGCATTATGTCTCTGTCGCTAATTATTTTGCTCTATCGTTTTCGACGGCGGAGCTCCCGAACGTCTCGGGACCATTTATCATTGAGCAAAGATCACGACTTGGAACTGCCTTTACCAGCATTGTTTCATAATGTTTCTAAAAATGTTCCGCTAGCCCCTGCCACAAACTCACACTCGAACGTCTACTTCACAACTTTTTTTTAATAGCCAAGATGGCACGAGGTGCAAGCATGCGTGCAAGCTTACGTCGATTATAGTATTTCTGAACTTGCTCCTAAACATATTTTTATACCTTACAGTCACAAGTTACAAATGCAAGCTTTAAGTTTATACAATAAACTTCAAATGGAATTACTAATAATTCAAAAAATTTATTGTTTACAAGTAATGGTGTTTTAATATGATGAACATCCTTTTCTTGATGTAAATAGGAATACGAGTTTGATGGATACATGCTTTTGATGGTTTCGAAATAGTCAGAAAATGCTTAATAAGTTTTACCACTTCCTCTTAAGTGTTGTTAAATTAAAGGAATTCAAAGATTTATTTTGTGACCGTTCCTCCATTTTTTCATTAAAGCACGAGAGTTGAAATGAATTAACAAATATGGTTATATGGTTGTTCTATTAAAAAACTGTCCTTAAAGATAAATATCACAATATTAAACGTAGGAAGCGGCACGTGCCTTCCATTATTCTTGCAGCGCGTGCGGCATTTTGGCAAATGTTAGAAATGGCAAATGCAAATTTCTATATACTGTACCGCATGAAAATTTCGTTTCACTGTCAAAGCAAGTTATTAACACGATTTCCTGCAAAACTCGACCCGACTCGTGCGCGGAGGACTTCATGTGTAAATATGAATTACGTAATTATTACTTTGTAACCTTTTTCCTTTAGATTCAATTCTACTATTTAACGTCTATTTAAATTCAAAAGTGAATTTGAATTCGTTGTTCGAAACATATAAGCACAATCTTTTGAAATTTTGGTTTAGAAAAGTTAAAAACAGACTGAAAAGAAAGGAAGACTTCTATTGCCTTTTGCAAAATCGATTTTGTAACAAAAACAGCGTAAGTTTTAAAAATATTCAACTTTTAATTTAGCCGGAAAACCTTTAAAATTTCGAATTTCTATCCTGAATAATAAAGCTAGCACATCATTAAGGTAAAGAGTAAGTAAACAGTTAAAAAAAAAAGCACGGTGTGAATATTTATGGTGTCGTAGATTACACAAGTTACGCTTATAGTAGCCACCAGACAATTCTAATAAATCACCATCAGTAGCAATTCGATGACGCATGCGGGGTATTATGCTAGCGTATTTTCTGCGCCAATTTTTCGAAAACAGAATCCGAGCTATTTATCAATCAAAATTTTTCCCGGAATCCTGAGTAAGAAATTTCAAAAACTAATCTGAGAGCTTTTACCGAAACCCGGCCCGTTAATTGACGCGAAAACGGGACATCTGCCGCCTGAAATTTCTGAAGGATCGTCGAATTGAGATTTCCTCGAACTGCTTTTACGGTGATGATGAAAACTGTGAGATCTGAGGCTGAATTATGGACGCCTTGCGTGCGAATGTTTACAGCGAGCTAGTGATAACGAGCAAAAATGAAAAGATTCATATTAAACGGTCTACAAATTCACTTTTCGCCTGTTTATATTCGTTTTAAATGTTTAAAATAGCTTACTCCCACTCTATTTTCAAAGTCAAGTTAGAAAATAGTTCGGCATATTTTAATAGCTTGTCTGCATTCCTTGGAGAATTATTACTAAAATATTCTATTATTAAAAAAAATATATTTACGTACTTGAAGATTTAAAAAAATTCGTCTGTAATTAGGTAATCTACATAAAAAATTTTGGAAGTATGTTGGCACTCTTGTTCTACGGTCGTGCTTATTCAAAAAAAATTCAGAAATGTTTAAATTTTTAGAAAGTAGGCCAGTCATTAATGACATTCATCAGTCTCATCACTCATTTGATGTATGATTATGTGCAAAAAATATGTAGTTATGTTTCTTCCGCACATTCATACATCAAATGAGTGATGAGACTGATCCTATTTAATTAATCAATTGATCCGATCAATTGAAAGATGTAATCAACCGTGCGCGTTCGTTTATTGGTTAATCCATGGATCATATCTATATACAATTTGAGTGAAGTGACGAAACAACACGACATTTTGTAAATACTAAAGCTTTCATTGCAGCAAAAATCGTATTTGCTCAAGTAGTACTGAAGATTAAGATCAATACTACTAAGACGTGACATCGCCCGTCTGATTTCTGACCAGAAACTGTGCGGAAATAACAAATAACGAATGCTGCTGCTGTTATTTACTATTTCGGCATATCTTCGGGATAGACACCAGTCGTGCGATGTCAAGTTTAGAGTCTGTCGGTTTTGAAAAATTGGTTTTAAAAACCAGTTTCTTGACTGAATATGTAAAATTTGAAAACCGGTTTTTAAATTTTAAAACCGCGTTCTACAACCAAGAGAGAGGAATAGCGAAATTCTGCCTCTATATAAAGGGGAAACAGATAATTAATTTACCTGAGTTTCATTCTTATTAAACATTATTTCTAAAATTTGAGTTTCATTTGTCCACTTTCTAGTAACACATAATAATTTTAAAATGTGCACTTTCTAGTATAAAAACTGTTTTGTCCCAACAATATTCGGTGGCGGTATTGCTAACTCTCGTTGGCAAAATCGTTGCAGTATTAAAAAAAATACAAATAAATGAATTCAGAGGGCAACATGGAATTTTAATTATTTTTTGCAACCTTATTAAATGCAATTACTTTTAAAAACTGCCATTGTCAATTGTGGAAGTAACAATATCCGAAAGCTCTTACTTGTTCGGACTCAAAAAACGTGCTGGAAGTCATTGATATCGTAAAAATCAGTATTCATGTCCCAACGATTATTAATCAAATTAAAAATGTTGCTTGTCAATATTATGTCACCGGAATAGACCTATAATTCTTATGGATCCCAGGACACAATAATATAACAGGAAATGAAAATACAAAGAATCTCGCCAAAAGATCATAAGCGGGTCCTGTCATGAATAAGATATGGGTAAAGGATAAAGGTCTAAATAGAGAATTTATAATTTTTCGTTTAGGATAAGACCAAATTATACTCTTCTTCCAAAACACATGCATCGGATAGGAGTAAAGGACTCTCCTTTTTGTCAATGTGGTGAATTGGGAGATCTCAACCATCAATTTTTTGGTTGTCCGAATATCAGAAATAAAACTAATGAGCTTATAGCAAAATATCGGTGCTCTGAGATCGCTTTGCTGTCAGCAAACGCAAGGAATCAGTGTGCGAGTGAGATACGTAACAACTTAGGCCGGTATGCGGGGCATCATTTCAATTTCCTTCCTTTATACCGTTCTCTTTCTTGCATTGCTCGCACTCGAATCCCCCGATCTCAGCGCATGGCCCGGATTCGTGCGAATACCTCTCTTATCTTCTACCGTGAGCAAAACTAAATAGTCAGGGTTTATTTCAAATATACTAGTTTAAACATTCCACCATTATCTACGTTTATTGCGTCTCACAATTTTATTAAAAGTCAAAAAGTCAACTTGTAAAAAGCTTTCATAGCAGTTTCTAAATAAAATATGACTCATATAAGTATTTTAGCCAAAATAACAAACCTGTATACCTCTGCGAATGGCATGGATTAGTTTCAGAAGAAACCTTTCGGTTTCACCATTCATATCAGGCAAGATGGCTGACTAGTTCCTGAAAGAGCTGGGCCAAATTCCAGGAAGGAGGAAAACAAGAAGAAAAAGAAGAAGGAATTTAAGTTAGGATTGAGTGATTTTTTGTAAGTGTAAGCTGTGTTTTTGTTTTCTAATAAATGGGCAATCTTTTACAAAGTTGGAAAGAAATTTAATATTTCCAAGTTAAAACCAGGCAAAGAAACATGGTTGAGTTTCAAAACGTTATGTTAAGTAATAGAAATGAAAACAAAATCCATGTATGTGAAGTTTTGGCAAATTCGACTCAAAGGAACAGGTCTTTACGTGAGATAGTAGTACATTTTTAGTACATTTTGTGTCTAAACAATTTTTAACGTTAAAGCACATTTACCACCTAAATTTAAACCCACGTAAGAGTAGTCTAAAATAAAGTGCGAAATTCTTTAAAAATACCAACATGCAATGCCGTTCTACATGTTCAGGGTGTTCAGCAGGGTGTTCAGGAGCACTGAGAATACACACAAGTCGAAATTTGTTTTAATTACCATATTTCATATAACTAAGCTTATATATATATACATATAATTTCTTTTTGTTTGTTTTACTATATTTTATGATTTTTAATAAAAGATCAATAAATAATGCTTTGTAAGTTCTTTAACCCTCCCCTTAATGTTATGTGGCCTCAAAAAAAAAAAAATTGAAATCTATTTTATTATTAAATTTCGCGGTCAGTACAATTAACCTTGAATTTAGTACAATTTTGTGTGAATTAAATTATTGTAATGAAATATGTTACACACATAACACACTATCTCATTTAATATACAATTAAATGCATGTCTAAAAAAATTACCCGAAATAATAATGTTGCAATAAAGGATCGCAGATGTATCTATGAACATATATACTTTAAGTTAGCTTTGATAAAAATTGCGTTGTCTAAGAGCTACAAATCAGTAAATTCACTTCTATTCTTTCTGCCCACGCAAGAATATAAAATTGGTGACGTAATGTAAATTTGAAAGCTTCAACACTTAATAAAAATTTTCATCAAAAGATATGACAACGGCCATTGGGAATTTAGAGGATATTAACACATATTTATTAGGATTGAAAAAATAAATAAATGCTGATCATATTAATGAAGAACAGAAAGTTTCTGTCCTATTTCCTGTCCGAAGATGATAACACTTCAAGATTTATTAGCTCTGGATGAAATAGATAGCAAATCATTGAAGATTTGGTACAAATATTAACTGAGCATTTTAAACTTATAGTCGTAGAAAGATTTAAGTTTAATAGCATAGTAAAATAAAGTACCGAATCTGTTTCAGTATATGTCTTATATATTACAAAACTTAGCGGCTACCTGTAAGTTTGGAAGGTTTCTTAAAGAAGCTTTAAGTGATCGTCTGGTGAGCGGACTTCGTGATGATCATATTAGACAAAAGTTGTTAATGGAAGAATTGGATTTTGAACAAATATATGAAAAGGCAAGAATGTTGGAAGAAGCAGCAAAGAATCGACAATAAATAAAATTAATTTTAGAAATAAAAAACAG
This sequence comes from Serrognathus titanus, assembly GCA_039766575.1. Lineage (NCBI taxonomy): Eukaryota > Metazoa > Arthropoda > Insecta > Coleoptera > Lucanidae > Serrognathus > Serrognathus titanus. Next base: position 23,508,265 of record CM077913.1, read on the forward strand.
TTTAATTATAAAACGGTTGATAAAAAGAAAACTTAGAAAACTGAAATAAATAATGGTCAATGTACAAAATTTATAAATGTAATCCTGGCATTAGAAATTAATAATCATTCTAATAAATTTGAAAATGATAATGGTGCAGCATTTTACTATTATTCTCGAGATAATATACCACAAATATTTTGCTAACGTGACACTAATAATATGCGATGACATATCATTGACAGCTTACTGGTTTCAAAAATCGTTGCCTTTGTTAGGAAAAAATCATTTTAAATGTGAAACACATTAATAATAAAATGTCATTGGAAGCATTAATATTAAATCGGGAATCGGAACTTACCTTCTTTGTTAGGACGTGATTCGATATATTTAAAATGTAATTAAATTTGGAAAGCAAAAATTAATTGATAATCTAAGAGAAAAATAAGGAGTACCAATAGTACTCAGCGATTGGGCAACTCCATTGGTGGTAGTTTCTAAGGCAGGTGGTATTTGACTGTGTGTGAATTTTAAGATATCAGTAAATCCAAATTTGAATAAAGAACTTTATCCATTACCTAATCCTAAAGACATATATGTTGTATATAAAGAATTTCGGTCACAATGAATTCTCATAGAGGATTATTTCGTTTTACTCTACTAGCTTATAGTACCGCAATAATACCTGCACATTTTCAATCCATAATGGACCAAATTTTAATGGCGGTACTAGGAGTGGTATGTTATTTGGACAGTATTCCTACTTCAGATAAAACAAAACAAATGTTATGGCCATCTTTTAATAGTTTTAGGAAGACTTCAATGGACATAACATCAAGATTAATGTAAATAAATGTGATTTGTTGGTAAAATCAGTTCAATATTTACTACATAATATAGATGAACAAGGTGTCAGACCAACTGAAGAGATAATAAAAGCACAGTACACCAATAAGCAATAGTGTCAAGGCACTGTTGTAGTTGAATAGCTCCATGAACAGTCAACCATTCATAAAAATGAGGTTTCTCGCCGGATAAGTTTAACGGGAGGATGAAAAGACAGGCCCTAAGTGTAAAGAATTTTAAGAGTGAACATCTTAAACATGTTTTTACCGAATTCCTAGTAGGGTGAAAGATATATCTATATATATTCATTTCTTTATTAGGTTCCAGGTTCTAAACACGACCGTTTCATCATACAAACAATACATGCTCTAGGAGCACATTTTACAGTAAAATTGCTCCCACACTTATGCGCAAATATTTGAATCAAGTTATGAACAAACCTTCGCGCACGCAAAACTGACTCGTTTTGACAAATTGCAAATTACTTCAAAGATATGCATATGCCTATACGAATACCCTCCTCCATTTGTGAGTTTGAAAATTTGCGCACATGTGTGGGAGCTATATAATACTATTTAAGACCTAGAACCTAATAAAGAAATCAATTGTAGCAAAACGTAGCTTTTCACCCTACTAAAGAATTTTACTTTTCGTCACTATTTAAAATTAATAGAGCAAAACAAAGACTGATTAATTAATTTAATTATTTTTCTCAGAATTTTGAGGCTTTTTACAAACTGGTACGTCGTGTTGAAAAATTTTTTATTAGCGCGTTCTTATTTTTCATTAGTCTTCCTTATTTATTGTTACTGACGCTATTTCATGCATAATAAATACTTGCACGAATTCAGAGAACTCTTGCCAACTTAAACTAATTATTTTCAAATATATGAAAATTTTTTCAAAAAATTAATAACCTTCCGCTACGTTTTTTTTTTCATTTTTCCGGAAGAATACAGTGGCCAAAATTATTACTGGCAATTTGTTCTAAGCCACTCATTGTTCCCGAATATTTCAGGAATTTGGCAGCAAGTGCACCAATAATTTACGGTGCAACGCAAGGCTAAACGGATGCCTGAAACGCCGCTAGCCAAAAACCACTTTGTGACGCATCAGAAATTTCCTTGGAACCGTGTTTTTATCAGCAAAACTAAGCATGTGGGTCATTAGTGCAATGTTAAGTAAAAATAGTAAATAGGGCGGCAAATTCTCTCGCTTCCTTCGAAGTCGCTCACGCGGGCTTATGTGTGTATATCTGGCTAGATGCAATTGCGCGCATTAGCTGCTTTTAGAAGATATGGAGAGATCTAAATTATTATTTTGGCTCCGAATGAATTTGACGCAATGATGCAATACAAACGAATGATTCTAAGACGAGCTGCAAATTCAGAAATAAATATTAGGTAGCAGACCGCTTTATTAGCGAGGGTAATAGCGAACACGTGTGCATAATACACTGTATATTAAAAAATAAGTTTCAAAAGTCATGATTTTAATCCAAATTTAGGAAACGAGCCGCTTTACGGCTCTTATTTGCTATTATTCCGCACGAAATAATTAAATATGATTTGACTAAATTTTATTAAAAAAAGAAAATCTACGAGATCTAGTGCATTTTTGGACTCATCCCTAATATAATAAACCAATAAGCCAATAAGAGAAAAAAATTTCATATTCTTAGATTCCTGTAACGGGGAAGTCAATAAATTAGGAAATTTGATAATGGAATCCAATGACTATTTTAGTCACACTAAGAATTGCTCGCCGGATCTGTTCTGCTTATATTTATTTTTCGAACATCCACAAACTATTTATTAGCGCAAAAGGTTTTTAAAAAATCAATAAATCAATAATAAAAAATATTTCTCATATTTATTATTTACATTGAACCAAATCTTGTATAAAATATAGGGCACGACCTTTAAAATTATTTAAGCAGATATTTAAGAGTGTGTTTAGCCGATTCCATTATAATGTTAAATTACCACAATGCTTGCCAATATACAATTAGTTTGCAATAAGATTTAAATTACAGAAAAATTATTTAAAATTAACTATTTCATTGTATCTTTTACACTTGTGCCTCAGTTATCAATTATTTTAGTTTTTACGTTGCTTAAAATTCCATTCAAATATTGAACTTGTCAGTACCTACATATGAGCTTTCCACAAGCGATTTATGTATTAACGTGCTAGCTGAGTCTATAAAATGACTTGTACTTGCAATTGATAACATAATTTTTAAGACAAATACTAATCCATTGGCACTCGTCCACCAAATAAAACTCTACAGGCAACTTCGCTATAACGCACGCGATTTCATTTGCAATTATCGCGATATTTTCAACAACAGGTGCTTTCAGCACATACATATTTTGGAACAATACGGTCTGAGACAATTTTCTAGAAAAGCTTCATCTCGTCATTAATCTCTGACAAATATAATTAGGTTGCTCTGAGGCGTGGTACATAAAGAAATATTATTGACTTCGAAATAGCATAAATAACGTGGAAAGTATTTTGGGATTCATGTTGGAAATTAGAAATTTTAAGCACCTCGGTTTTAATATTTTATTTTCACAGAAAAAATATAAAAGGTGAGTCTTCTTAAATTGAAACAAAAGAACGCTTAAATTAATTTGAATGATATTCGGTTTGATGGTTCATAGGAAGGTAAATCACATTTTCAAATAATTTAGTAATTTGCAGTGAATTGATAAAACTTGGTTAAAAGTGATTTCTTTTCGAGCATTTTAAATCAGAATATTACCTTATGAAGCATTTGTTAATATGGGTTAGTTAAGTCATCTTATTTTAGGCCCAGAAATCCATGGTTAAGCTATGTATACGCATTTTATAGGAATCCTGTAATATATCTCGTCTTCTTACGAAACGTCAATTCTAAAATTTTGTTTTTGTTTTATCCATTTGATTGTATCATGTATATCACTTATTTTTCTTGTTTCTTGTTGCTTGTTCTGATATTAACAATCATATTAGATTCTTTGGACTTCTAGCTCGAGATATAAAAGAGCGCACCATAGTATAGTGCCAAAGCACCGTAGCGCCCAAAAAAGGAAAAAAGTTTTCTTTTCATCTTGTGATCTGTTTCGGAAAACCTTCAAACCTCCAAAATTAAAAATGAATATCATTCTCCCTCTTGTTCGTACACCACCTTATGAACTATTTTACTTTTATATTGACATTATTGAATAAACAGACCGCTATTCCTACATTACTATATTATCATAAGCCTATTATACGAAGTCTATCAAATTTTTGGTCCACTTCATTCTTTTTTTGAATACCCTTACCTTCTTACCTCTTCATATTGTCAGTTCAACTGGAATATCATGGATTAGACCTTTGACTAACTAGAAAATTTCAAAATCCTTGTATTCTTAAAACAACCTAGTAATCAGTAATCTTAAGCCGTGAGCCCGACTTGCATCTTCACAACTGAAAACCTATCTTGGTCATTCGCCCTACACCATTGATCTTATCATCGTTCGTTCGTCTGCAATAATCAGTAACTAAAATAAATAATAAGAGAGCAACAATAAGCAACCACACTCTATAAAGCAGCAACAATAAGAATTGCAGAACGAGGCTCAAGTAGTTCAAGAACGAAACTCGGCGTCTTCCAAACAAAAAAGATGCGGTTGAAACCGGAAACCTTTTTCCTTTTTGATGTTTCAGTTTCCTACATAAACGTAACTGATATAATTTTGTTAATTTATGTAAACTAAAAACATAAGACCGATGCTCAGGAAACGTGGTAAAGGAAGAGGATTTTAGATGATATGACCTACTTTATTGTAAATTTCAAATGTATATTGTACCAAATGTTATTTTTTAAGCGCAGAATGGGCGAGCCAAGTTAATAAAGCACCAGATGCCAGGATTCCACTCCTAAAGTTAAATAGATACAGAAACAAATATGTTACATCCTACTACGTGCAAACTCACCATAAAATCGCCCTCGCAGCGGGCGAATGCTTTACGAGGCTGTACTGTTTAATTTGGAAGTCTGTGTGAGATTTGAACTTTTGCAATATTCTTCTGGCACTGAAAGAGATCATCACCGTTAAATTTCGAGTTCTTATTGTATTATGCGCTGAAAATAGTTCAGATTTACAATGATAATTGTTATGTTATTTTTGGGATAGGTTAGTTATGCCAAGCAATACAATTGCTAACATACAGTTGTTGTTGAGCTCAAAGAATTTACGAAGTTGCAAATATTATCTTTTAGAAAAAGACGTCTGTTATTTTTAAGTTAAACTAAATACATGATGAATATTTTTTTTCTTAACTTCTGGCAAAGGACAGTTTACTACAACCACTTTGTAAGTGAACATTTTATCGAAAAAAAAAAAATTGGCAACACACATGTTCCAATAAATATTATTTCATTCAATATTAGAAATTTTTATTTCGTTTCTCTCGACAATTATAAACAACATAAAATTTAAGTGATTTTTTTCTGGGCGCACGTAACGTGATTCATTTTCTCATTTATTAAAAACCGCATTTGAGATTTCATCGAAGGAAATTAATTCAATTTTATTATTGACTCGGTTCTCCGCGCGCTTTTTTTATGATTTCCGCGATTACATCGAGCGAGCGCAAATCAAACCTAATACGCTTTCAGACACAATCAAAATCCGCCCGATTTCTTGCTTGATGTATTTACTTTTGGAACTAATGGACATGTTTTATTATTAACAGACGCGATCAAAGACCATTTAGTTAAATAAACTATTACACACATTTCCTGGTAGCTTAAAAATAATCCTGTGCGAACGGCAACACGCCATTGGTACAATCAAACGACGGATGATGTGCGAAGAGTATCATAAAAACACATGTTTGAAATTTAATATCGAATAGAAACATTAATGTAAAATTAAACTAATTAATAAAAATTATTACGAATACAATTTTCGTAAGGTTTTTGAATAAGTTTAAACATAAATAACCCATTATGTGAATACATTCAAGAAAAAACTGTAGTCTCATCTCAACTATATTTTTAGATAAATACAATTAACGCATTTAATATATTAAATACTCGTCCAAAAATAGCGTATTCGAATATTATGATTTGTTCAATATAAAAATGTAGTTTTCACCAAATAAACAAATAAATTGTTGACAAAAAAAGATTCGATCACCGTCCATTTTAATTCTTGAAAGAAGTCACTTTTTGGCCTTTTTGACATAGCCATAAAAATATATTGTAGAAGCATGGTGTTGAAAAGGGTCAACGTTTAAGGGTTATATTTTATTCCTAGGCTTTAGTTAGTGTTGAGTGTTGAAACATAAATCCAAATGAATTAAATGAACAGTTGTTTTTAGTTTTCTCAAAATTTAAAAAGGTGACTTAACCCCTTTTAACAATAAGAGGTTCGATTACAATCTGTTCAAAGATACTTTCGTTTTATTTTAAGACCTGTCCAAGCCTGTTTAACACGGTAACACATTAGTTAAAATTTCGTGAATAGATTTATTGCAATTTGTGATGAAAATAGAACATGTTCTATTTTTTAATCACAGATTTGCTAATACATGTCACTTTTTCGTATTACATGGCCACAAATTTCTGTGATCTATTATAACAACCTTTAGGTAAAGGTTTATTGCAATAGAAGTTCTTCACTTATTTGAAATCGTTAAAAGCATGCACTAATTAAAATTGTACACTTGATTGAGCTATTAAAACCGGTCAGCAACTGATTCTGACTGTTCCAAACTTGTCAAAAACTGCCAATTTTATTTAAACATGCTAAAATGTATCTTAAGCAAGTCTTATTTCATATATCAACTGTGTTAGAGGAACAAAGAAACACTTTTCATAGCACCCTGAAACTGAAAGAATTTTTGAACTCTTGTTAGAAAAATAGTGGCATTGTAAATAATAATAGTTGAAAAAACTTAAAAATGCTTGATTAGGCCTCGAAACTTCATCCAGACAAGTTTCTTAATTTAGCGTTTTCAAAAAGAAAACAATTATGTAGCCAAAAAATCTATTTATCAAAATACACTGCTGTAGGCCAGCGTTTATGAAACGATGAATAATATTCTGTTAACGAATTCTTTACGCAACAGTCAATATGAACAATAATAATTTAACTGCCAGTCACGCATACTAACTACAAACGCTTTAACGACGTTTTTATGCCGGATATAAATTGAGTGCACAATTAAAAACAGCCATAGAAAAGTCGCAAAAGTGTAGTTTAGTTCGCCGGGCGGGAACCGTGAATAATAATAGACTTTATGATGCTCTGCCGTTTAAAAATAGTCCCCGCAAGTCCGGACCATCTTCTAAGTACGTGTGAGTAAGATCATTAACGATTTATGACATGATAAAACGGGATAACTAATTAAGAAACAGGTGCTACCAAGTGCAGTTTGTAATTAAGAAAATTTTCTGGTCCAAGGGTCGCTCGAAATATATAACCTTAATTGAAATTATTCCTTCGGTAGAGTGAGATTTTGTATTTGTTATTATTTTTTTAATCTGTAAAACAATTGCACTTACCTTGTCGAGTTATCTACAGCTACGATTGCTCTACGTCCTCCAGATGAATATGGTTTGATTTCTACGAAGCCATATGTACTTAACATATGCGTTATCTGAAATTAAAAAAGAAATTGATCAAATTGGTTACTTTATTGCATTCAAACACATTCTCGGGATAACAATCCAAATGATTTTTGCTATTTGTGTCCTCTTTCAAATGGTTGCGTTACCTTCCGCATTCACTGACAATCAAGGATTCTTTTTGTTGTCGAATGATTTCAAAAGAACAGCGGGGTAGATACAAAATAAACTCAGTTCTGTTTGCTTTTCGTATTTGATTGTTTGCGAAGAGAACCTAAAAATACGTGTCTTCTAAAATCGCGCTGATATTTTCCTGGCCTTTCCAAAAAGAAAATAACCGGTGATGAATACTTTATTATTTTTGGACTATTAATAAGATTGGCGGAAGCGCAAGAAAAATCCACACCGTCTTTCTCAGTTAACACAATAGTCATTTAATGCACTGGTCCGGGCGTCCTTACACGTATACATTTATTGATCACGCGTAAAGCACACTATTTTTAAAAGGTTTACGAATTTTTGGAATACCTCGCACTTGATTGCCCATCTTAATTGTATTCTTTCATTACGTCAAAACAGAGAGTACGCACAACGAAAATACGACGCAAATTTTTCACTTATGTAACTACTTATGTAAGTCGAAATCTCTATGGTAAGATTTTAATCGTTAATAGAAATAAGGAGTAAGATAATTTCTTAACTGAGATTTTCTACGAATATGAATATCTTTTTAGAACCATAATCTGCACAAAAGCAGTTTTGCTAAATTGTATGACTCCTATCAAAGAATTCTTTCGTATTTCTTTCATCTGCTTATGGTAGTCTCAACCTTTTGAACGAACTGGAAAAGCTTTCTTTCATTTCGCAAAAAATGATTTGAGGATCATATCAGACGAATATGGTAGCAACTTCCTTCACCGTCGAATCGAGTGGTTTTGTGCTCTAGAATGGCCGATAAAGGAATCTTTCTGAAATGCTTTGCTTTTATTTTAAAAATATTATGAGACCTTTTGGTTAAACATAGTAATTGCAATCCTTCTAGGGAAATAATGGATTTGCAAGGTAATCTCGAAAAACCATTGTTTCATTCTGCTAACCAAAGTATTCGGGTGTTCAACAAAATCCTATCTCGGGTCAGCCTTGGAAAGAAAAGGACATATCGTAGATTGAACTGTACAGGTGTTGTGTTTATTGTAAGTATTGTCAGATTATAAAATTTAGGTTATGCGAAGGGACTGAATTCAAACAATTTATTTTAATATATTCTTTTAAGTACGAATATATGACTTTCAAAACATCTTTTTGTATTGGCCACTTCCACCAACGAGTAAAAACGAGATCTTATCCATATATGAACATTTTGAGGTTAATCAAATTTTTTGATATATAAGAATTGAATATGCAAACTACTACAATTTCTTTGCAAGACTAACTCGAGGTATTTTTTGGTTTTTGTTAAACCCTTGTTGCATGCCTTATTGTAGGTTCAACATTAAATTGTTTGCGACTCCTTGAAAGTAAACTTTGGTTTCTGGAATAAAATAAAGTATTCACATTTTGTCCGTGCCGGCTTTCTCATATCTTTCCTGGATGTCGAGAAGTACATAAACTTTCACTTGACCAATTTCTGCTCTGTCTGAATAAACGAGAAGCTAGAAGAAACCTTACTTAAAAACTATTATATGAAATTTCATGAACTTTTCGTGATCTAATATCTAAAGGTTTAGAAGTTCATTCGTCTATCTTCCTATGCTAATGATCCAATGTAGCAAGATTTATGTTGTTAAACTGTTCAAGTTTTTGCCGTTAATAAAATGGCTAACCCTACGGTGCGCTATGTTTTTGACTAAAGATACTCATAAAATGCAAATACTTTTGACGTTTAGTATCTAAATTATCCCAATTTCTTTATTATAAATTGAATACCGTGCAATGATTAAATTTTTAACAAAAGAAAAGCTAATGCTACACCAAATCAAACAATAATTAGATGCGCTACACAGTAATTTGTTCCCTGCATATCGTTAAGGAACGAGGACAGTTATCAATATTGAAGATTTAGTGTTTTCCGATCGTCGTAAAAAGTGAGACAATTATCAGCAATTACAAGCATCTCGGAAACGAGCGTTCTTCACGTTCTGTAAGATGATTTAGGAACAAATATAGGCAGTGCCAAATAAGTGCCAAAACTTCTATCGGTCATTCTGTGTCAACGCCCACATTCATTTTTGAATTTCTGTGAAACAAACCTAATGGAGCATTAGGCGTCTACTGTGGCTGGAGGCGAAACAATAGTCCGTTACTGTGATCCACCTTTGAAAAATGAAAAAGACTATGAGCACAGTTTTTTAAAGCTATGATATCAACTGATTAAATATTTAATTTAAATATCTCAAAATCACTATCAACAATTGTTAAGGCATGACTAGACTATGAGATGCGGCCCTAAGTCTCAAATTCATTCGGGCAAAATCGGAAAGAAGTGTGGGCAATAAAGCCTACGCTTTTAGTCAGATTTTTTTAAATTTACAATGCGTTCCAAAATAATTTTCATCTGGTCAGCTGTGACTGTAAAATAAAAAAGGTTGCTTTACGAAATTAATAATACCTTTAAAGCTTAATTTCGATTGGGCACAAGTATCAAAATTTGTTTGAGGGACCTGTATATTTGACAAGTTTTGATACAACTCCTCCTACATTTATCCATACAATCTGTATGAGCAGACATGTTACGTTGATCCTCCGCAAACGTTTTATATGTCTGTACCTATACAAATTCTGATAGATGTGCACAGTGGAAAATAAGCTTTACGTAATCTCAAAATACACTTTAAAAGTGGTTAAATGATAACGCAGGCGACGAGGACAACTGAAGGATAAAGCCAATTCATTTAACCTCTGGTTTAAGCTCCGAATTTTCTATCCTTCTGTTTAGATCAAAGAAAAGGTAATTTTTGAGAAAAAAACATTTATTGTAACCCTGAAATGGACGTTTATTACAAACTTCACAGCAGTGTTCGAAGTAGCCACCACAAAACCACGACGTTTTATGTAATTAAAAATGTGTTGCAATGAGTCAAAATTACTTGATCTCCATAAATTCTGTGCTTTCATGGTCAGCCAATACTTCAGTCTTCAATGCGACTGAAAAGAATGATATAAACTCACAGAGTATTTATTATTTACCAATAATTCTACCAAAAAAAAAAAATTCCGTATTTTGTGACAAATGAATAGCAACGATCCTACAGAGATAATGTGCAATTAAAAATAATAAAATTCATTAAAAAATGCTGATACAAAAAAAGAGACTATTAATGATGTCAAGATATCCAATTTAGCACACAAAAACAACCATAAAAAACCTGTTACGAGCATTTATGACATTTATGACTCGCCGCAGAAATCAAACTCGATCATTATGGTCGAGCTTATCTTGTCGCAAAGTATTTAAAAATAATAAAAAATATGGTGGGTTATTTTCATTTCATTATTTTCATTCGCAAAGTACTTAAAAATAATAAAAAATATGGTGGGTTATTTTCATATAAAGGGTTTTCCAATTAGTACGTCAGAACTTTAATGCTAAAAACAAGATTACTTTGGAATGTAAATGGCAAATCTTGATAACAAATGAGTTCAGTACATTAATATGGACAAATTAACTATTTAACAGCGCTTAGAAATTATCCGTATTTACCATCAAAATGCGTGTTCTGTTCGTCGGACATTTCGCGCGTTGCGAGAAGTTTATGGTCATCGACCAACCGAACGATCTCTTTATCATTTGATTCAAAAGTTTGAACAAACTGGCTCAGTTGCAGATACGTCAACATCAGTACGTCATCGGAGTGCTCGATCGGAGGCCAATATTGCTGCTGTAAGTCAAAATGTAAGAGATGATCCGAACCTCTCTATTCCACGTCGTTCTCAAGAACTCGGCCTTTCTCAGACGAGTACGTGGATAATTTTGCATGCAGATCTCCATCTGAAGGCTTATAAAGTTTAAATCACTCAAGACCCGAAGCCAAATGATCATCGTTTGTGTCGACATTTCGCGAACTAGGCTCTTGATCAGTTGGAAGCCGATCCACATTTTGCAGAAAAGATATTGTTTTCCAATGAAGCCCATTTCGAGCTCAATGCCTTTGTAAACAAGCATAACTGTAGAATTTGGGCTGATGACAATCCTCGAGTAATTCACGAATCGCCTCTTTATCCTGAGGTCACCGTTTGGTGCGGCTTTTGGGCTCACAGCGTGATCGGACTTTATTTCTTTGAAGACAGTGATGGAAATCGTGTTACTATTAATGTTGAACGGTACAGGAATATGTTAACTGAATATCGTTGGCCTGAACTAAGAAATGTTGACATAAACAATTTTTTTTTCAATAAGACGGAGCGACGTGTCACACATCTCGTCAGACAATTGTTTTATTGCAACAACAGTTTCCTGGACGCGTTATTTCGAAAAATGCTAATGTCAACTGGCCACCAAGATCATGCGTTCTCACGCTCTTGGAATTTTTCCTATGGGGTCATGTGAAATCTTTGGTTTACAAAAATAAACCACAAACAATTCCCGACCTTAAACGGAACATTCAACGCACTATAACAAATATACCACGCGATATGTGTGAAAGAGTAGTCGCAAATTGGGCCTGCAGAATGCATTCTGTTAGATGAAGTCGAGGAGGACATTTAAACGATATTATTTTTAAAACATAATGACATCGTTGTTCTTCAAAATAAAATAAAGATTAAAGGATTATCACTTGTAGTTATTATTGTGTCTCATTTTAAAGTTATGACGCACTAATTGGAAAACCCTTTTCATCTTATGTCTCATAAGGATACCGATCTGTTTTCATACAACGGCTGCTGTACAAACTGCCAAACATCATTGTGAATTTCAAGTAATCGACCATCTCCCGTACAACATTTTGATGTGATTCATACTAGCTAATGTTTTCTCATTTAAAATTTGAAGATATCGTTTTAATGATGATACTGATTTGAAAGTAAGAACTGCGAATGTTCCGACATATTTCCATAGACCTACTAGTAAAGTATTGGTTTTATGTGTAAGTTGATGAAAACAATAGCATAAATAAGTAAATACTTTTATTTAGAATTTTATCTGTATGAAATAATATCAAACGATATTTTGGTAATATACGTAATACATATTACCATTCTGAAATGATTTTTTAAAATATCCGATTCCAACACCAGTTTCGATATAAGACAATCGAAACATCTCTGCCTGAAATCTAAAACTATGAAAAAAAGGAAAAATGTTTTCTCAAAAATATCGTTGTCATAAGTGTTTTGAAGTTCACGGTGACTAAAAAAATTATATTTTAGTATTCTTCTTTTTCTATCAGGCTGGCAATTTCTGATACTTACCAGTATTCACTAATTTTATCAATATCAATGAGTTAATAAATTGTAAATTTTAATACATTTTAACCTTTTTTACTATAGGCTTATCTGGTATTTGGTAAATAGTATAAGAAAATGTTTGCAAGTAGCAAACAAGAATCTTATCTTATATGTACAATGGCGAACAAAAATAATACTACAGGAAGAAAGACTAGTCGTAGTAAGTAGTAAGTACATTCTAGTGTGTTTTTACCTTGAATTTTTGCCTAATTTCGTGTGTCGGCTCATAAATTTAATATGAATTATAGATTCCTTGTGACTATGCTGAGTAATGGCATGCATTTACTTTAAATAATAATTTACTCTAAAATATTTAATTTATCAAGAAAAATTAGTTTCTTTGCATTATTTAAAAAAGAACTGGGCATTTTACTGTAATTTAACTTTCAACGAAATCATGTTTGGCAAGAACCCGTCACCGAGATTATTATTTTTAATTCCCATTCACAAAATGAACCATAATCATTATTCCTGACGGATTGTTTATTAACTTTATTGGTGCTGTCTGAGAATTATTACATTGAAAACTACTTAATGCGCGTACCTCCCGAAATTTATGCTCGCCAAAATACGTGGGCTACTAAAAGCGTAAAGAATTCGCTATCTCCCCTTTATAAATATTTATACCGAACAACGTAACACGCTTATTGTTTTCGCCCGGCCGCGAGTCTTGCTTACTTTAAGCAGATAATAAAATAGAATATAAAAATACCGCTTATTATAAAACACCTGTATGTTGCTGGACGTTTGTTATACGTATGTACAGCGGTTAGTAAAGAAGTCTGTTAACGCAGAAGTAAAATATCTTCGTATGTTAGCACTTGAGTAAATAGAAAATAATTAATTATATTAACATGTCCTTACACTTGCATATAGGTAAGATAATTATTTAAAAAAGTTGGGATCATAAATCTAATACTCCGGAATTTCCTAGCTACGGGAAATAAATAAATTATTAATTTTAATAAAGCAGGCGTATTTTCAATTTTCTATTTTAAGCGAACAAAATCAACCAATTAATTACTCTGAATACAACAAGTTTACTTTAAGATGTAAATAAAAAAACTGAATTTCACATTGCTATATTAACAAAATTACTAAATATAATGCGTCCCTTAAAGTCAAATTGGGTTAACATATTGTATATACAAATGACGATTCCATCCACTCTAATTTTGTTGGCTTTGGATAATAAAATTATTATTATTATTATTAAAATGTCAAACGAAATTTATCTTCGATGGTATACAGCGTGGACACCGAGAAATTAAGATGGTTTAAGAATAAAGTGCTCGTTTTTACAAGATACAGGAAAATATCATAAGAATAAGTCGTTCACAATTTAAAAGTTATAGCTAAATATAAAATTACAGCCTCCTATCTCAAAAATAAAAAAAATAACAATTTATACACACTACATTAGGAAATACTGATGAGATTAAAGTGCCCACCTAAATAATATTAATAGGAAAACACGAAATTTGTTCTTATTTCTCAATTATTTTTTTATTTCAATGTGTTTCGAGACTTTGTGCTTTCTTGTAGCACTGTATCTCTTGATTTTAAATTTCGTTCGTAAAACTTAAGAAAATACACTTCCTTTCCTAATTTTTTGGAAATTAAACCAAATCAACATAACCACTTTTGTTATGTCACCTTGAATTAGTTGTTTCTCTTAAGCTTAAGCCAAAAAACTTACATGAGATATATCAATGGGTTTGTTCTTAAGGGACTCGACAATTAAACAAGGTGGTCTTCGAGACACAGGATCTTCTCCATCCAATTGCTGCAAATTTTCAAAACGTAACAATTAATAAAACGTTCAAACACTCAATTAAAATAAACAACTTACAATATGTGAAACAGAGCAACGAATGAGATTTACTGAATTCTTACATCGTTTCACAGAAGCAAACAGCTCACTGCACATAAACTTCCTTCTGTTAACTGTGTAGTTACTTGATGCAAAAATGTGAGCCATCCTGATAAAGACATAGCCAGTGCAGTACGAATCCCATCCAGCATTGTGGAAATGATCATAATCCAATTTGTTTTCCAGATCAATTAGAGGTGAGTTTAAAGCAATATGTCGGCCAGTTCCATCTTTAAAGTACTCAAACACACCACTCAGGGAGTTTTTACTCCATGATTTATTTTTAGGTATCATAGTTTTAATGTCAAAGCTTAACACTTTTGTGTCGTAAATAGTAGGAAAATGAGTGCATAATTGCTTTTTAAAATTGTAGTATGATTCCGGTAGTGGTTCATCAAAATTGTGAAATAAAATCATCAAGTCGGTCAACAAATTATGACCTATAAGTGGCTTTTTTAAATCTACCAAAAGCCTAAACACCCTTGTAAATCCCAACAAATTTTTTATCAGTTCGTCATTTAAATTGTGCTGGACTTCTAATGAAGTGTATTCTTCATGTGAAACTTTTTTAACTACGAATTCATTATTCGCTTCAAATGTCCACAATGACCTATTAAAACAACGTCTTAAATACTTATGCAGTAAGTGTAAAACATCAAAGTTATTCTTATATTTTGTGCAAATACCAGGTAAGATTAGTATATCACCTTTCTTGCTTTTAGAAATCCACCCACTGATTTTCTGAGTTTCACTTTCAAGTAGGGATTCTAATTCGTGATCTGCATTGATAACTTCATAAGGTTTTTCGTTTTTTAAATATTTTCTTATTTCTAATTCTTGTTTGCGGTTTATAAACGGAATACCATTGTAAACGAACTAAAACGACTGAATCTCACCTTTATTTTATTAGAAGTTTTTAACGTTACCTTGTTGAAATCGAAATTATAATTGCAGAGAAACTGTAAAGATGCTGACTGGCAAACAAATTTAGGATTGATGTTCATAAATGGTCTAGGAAAAACGTAGAATGTATACATTTCAGCATGATAAGCATTTTCATCAGCTTCAAAAGTAAAACTCGTCAAACCAATTTGTACTGGAATTATTTGCTCACACAGATCTTTAAGCTTTCCATATCGTATCTTTGGTGTATCGAAGAGACTGAAAATTCGAAATAAAATTTGGGTTGCTTTTTAGGTTATGTTATGAAGAGGTTAACACCTATTTTTATGTTCTGCTGAGACCCATAGGGCGCTGAATTCCGTATCAATTGTTATGAACTTCGCATTCCTAAACGACGATTCTATTTTCGTGAAGACTTCGCTGAAATTCTCTGCAGTTACTTCGCACATTTTTAAATCGCGGTTTGTTTACGTTTTCGACTCACATGTCATTAGTTGAGCAATTCTGCCAACTGTTCAAAAGTTAATGGACATGATTGACGTCTCTAATTGCATATGATTAATTTTTGAAACAAAAATAATTTCGAGGTACAGAAATAGAAAGAAAAACTTTACGCAAATTGTATTGTGTTTTTAGTGAGTTTTAAAAATCTACTCTTGAAGAAAGAGAATTGACAGAAGATGTGTTTTAAATTGCGCCCTCTGACTGAACATTTTAAAATGTTTCCAACCACTTATTTAAGAATTTTTATTCGTTACTTGTCTATCTTTAATACAGTTTCTGATTTATCGACTTTTTCGGTTCTTGGGAATTCCCGGGAAATCGACAAAAATAAAAAAAATTAAAGTCTAATTTAAGAAGAATAATCAATTAATATACGTTTAAATCAACTTTGTTATTTAAAATTCGACTTCAATTATACGAAAATAGTGGCCAGTTGCACTAAGCATGACTTACACTGAGCTTAAATTTAAGCGATGTTTATAATGTTACATTTGATGTTATACAACACAATATAAGTCATATTCTAAGTGACGCTTAAAGTTGAGCAGAGCTTAAGAAGTTGGTGCGACTGGCCATAAGCTTCTTATTCTTAGACCTTGATTTAAGACTTTGATTAACATAATAAAATTTACTTTAAAAAGCCTTGTAGTTTTATCTTTTAAGTAGGAATATCTTTGGTAATTGACAAAACAATAATTCCAATAATAAATATTAAAAAACCAACAATATAAAATAAAACAAGGAAAAATCCTTCTCTTTTATAATGTGGAAACAAAAAATCAAATTTCTTCAGTAAATTAGTAGCACATAATAAAATAAAATATTTTTCAAATAATAGTTTAGGATGCCACAATGTGCGGCCAATTTTTGGTCTAAAATTTCATTAGGATTAAAACCAATTTGCAATAAGTTTTTTTAACTTTCTTAAAATGTAGTTTATCAAACGAGTGCAATCATTGGATTAAACTATTATAATAAAATAATGGATTAGATTTAAGTCGCGTTAGCATTGCCCTGAGACGTTATCTGTGGTTTATAACAATATAAATTGTATATAATATTTATTAACGCATCATTCTTGAAAATGGAAATAGTTTTTCTCGTACAGTTTTTTTGTTTTCCACTGCTTTTATGTGGTTTATAACAATATAAATTGAATATAATATTTATTAACGCATCATTCTTGAAAATGGAAATAGTTTTTCTCGTACAGTTTTTTGTTTTCCACTGCTTTTATGTGGTTTATAACAATATAAATTGTATATAATATTTATTAACGCATCATTCTTGAAAATGGAAATAGTTTTTCTCGTACAGTTTTTTTGTTTTCTTCTGCTTTTGTAGTCTTCGGCAGTATTTTTTTTTAGAGATTAAACTCTTCATTTTCCATTTTAATTAACTAACTCACAGCACTTAAATGAAAAGTCACAAAATTGAGAAGCAAAATATGTTGCTTAGATACGGCATTAAAAAATCTATGATTTCTACTGATTTTATGGTTTTATTAAATTTTTAAAAATCTAACGAAATACAAAATTAATTGGACATTAAACATTAAAGGCACTACGGGCGTTAAAATTATACGCCCTCGGTCGGTGTACACCACTCGAGCCAAGAACCTTCAGGTTGTACATTGCCGACTTCGGACGTCATAAACTTTATAACGCCCTTTATATCTTAATAACAGACAATAGGTTTCTGATTTATGAAAACTATATTAAATGTACCCCTTCAAGATTTTCACTCTAGCCAAAAGTGTTTCTTATTATTGCTGATAAAAAATTCTTAAATGATATGACACTAGCAATTATATGCAAACAATATTTAATTTATTATTGGTGCTTGTAAACATATCTATTACAATCCACTGATTGCTATTCACACATCTGCAGTTTTTGCTGTAACACGTAACGTAATCTCTACTAGGGGATGGGCAATATACATCGATGTTCATACAACATCGATGTTTTACCGTCGATGTTCGATGTATTTGAAAGGTACAGGGGAAAAACCAGTTAAGTTCATTTTTATTGAAACTGCGTTAGTTGCGCCACTTTACGGTAAATTTTCCACTCTTTCTAATAAGTAGATTAATTAGGGAAAGAACTAGACGAGTCACAAAATATAGTTAATCTAAATAATCCTATACACGGGAAAAACAGGCCACGTCCGCGCGGTACAGGTCCAAAACAAGCTAAGTCCGTCAACCTTAATGATGCTGGTATTCGGTTTGACATTCTGACATTACTGACATTACTGACTACGTGTTCATTGTGTTAATATGTTTGCTACAGTGTTATTTTGTATTTTATTTGATTGTTATAATATTATTTCAAGACCTGTAATACAATGGAAGCGTGTGATGATCAGGACAGTGAAAGCGAAGTAGTGGGTGAGAAAAAAACAAAGAAGAGAACTATTACATGGTAGAATCAAAGGTGTAACCAAAAAACTGCGACTACCAAGTCACGAGATGGGAGTTGAATGTAGCTGTAAACGTTTCAATTGCTCTGTAAAAATTCCAGACGAAGTAAAAAAGAATATTTTACGTAATTTTAACAGCTTAGCATCAGTAGATGAACAAAATTGTACTTATGTGCCTAATGAGTCTCGTACCAGTGCAAAGAAGGCGTCCCAGGCGAGACGGGGATGAAGCATCATTAAGAAATTGTGCTGTTACGTACAAGATAAGATATTCAAATGATGACGGAATTGTAGAAGAGAATGTGTGTCGGCAAGAATTCATAGCATTACATGGTATTACAAAACGCAAAATAGAATACTTGGTACACTCAATGAGAGTATTGAGCATTGCTCCGAAAGATAAAAGGGGATCTCATAAACACCGTCCAAAAAAATTACTTATAAGTACAACACAAAAAAATAAAGGACTACATCACCTCTTTCAAGGGACGTACTAGTCATTATAGCACTAAAGATACTACAAAGACAAAGACAGAATTAAATTAAAAAGAAATGTTTTCGATGTTTAAAGACTTGCATTCCGACTGCTCCGTATTTTATGAAAACAATTTTTACAAAAGCTTTCAACATATCTTTTGGTTATCCGGATACATGTAGCATCTGTGACACTCTCTTAGCTAATTTGAAATGTTTGCAAAAAGATATTGAAACAGCTATCGGAAAACAAAAAATAAAACTAGCAGCAGAAATTAAAACCATAACTATGGAAAATATATTGCACAAGAAACGTGCTCAAGAATTTTATATAAAGAAACGCAAAAGTAAGGCTGCAAGGAGTCGAAATGTCATGATGAGAATGTTATGATAAGAATTTGCCTGTTGCCTACATAGCCACTAATGATGTCTACTATAAAAGGCAGCTCTCGGTATACCTGTTCAATATACACATATTTTCGATATCAGAGAGTGTCTTTTACGTCTATCCAGAACACATTGGCAAAAAGGGAAGTGATGAACTGCCTCGCTATTGAACGATTTCCTTCGTAATCACTTAGACATGCAAGTTCGTAGCCTGGACATATTTTGTGACTCCTGCGGAGGACAAAACAAAACTTACACGTTATTCCGCTTTTTGTATCATATCATTTCATGAACAAAAACGTTTAGATTATGTAAAAGTTACTTTTCCTGTGAAGGGTCATTCTTACATGGAAACAGATAAGAATATGGATCTCATAAAGCATACAATGAGATATGAGACTCCTGATGAGTTATGTGACTTAGTGAGCTCTTCTAGAGTTAAACCATCTCCCTTTATTGTGAGACAAATTGGCACACAAAACCAAAGTAATTTTCGTCAATGAACCAATCACCTCACATTATACAAAAAGAAATGCCCATTCCAAATACGTGAAATCAAAGAATTTGAAGTAGTGAAGGAACATCCAAGGATAATTCGGTACAGAAATTTTTACAATGCAACTTGGGAGACGGTGGCTATTTGTCACAAAAATCATCGTAGAAGAAGCAACCTGAATGAAAACGAATTCATTCTTCCAGAAATTTCTTATGATGGTAAGATGCACTGTG
The DNA here is from genome assembly GCA_039766575.1 of Serrognathus titanus. Taxonomy (NCBI): domain Eukaryota; kingdom Metazoa; phylum Arthropoda; class Insecta; order Coleoptera; family Lucanidae; genus Serrognathus; species Serrognathus titanus. The sequence goes on from CM077913.1 coordinate 23,528,439, forward strand.
TTAATTTATTATATTGTTTTATAAACATTTTTCTTTGTAGGAGTGATCAACATATCAGTAGAAAAATATGATAATCTACAATGTTTAAAAAAATTTTGTGGCCCAACTGCTCAAGAATATTTAAGTAATATCCCACACAATTAAGTATTGTTTTCACTGTGTCGATTACTTTTTCATTAAAATTATTATCACACTCATATAATACATTTTTCTCTTAAAAACATAAGAAAAACCGGCTAAGTCACGCTCATGTTTATCGTAACCTTGAATTGTGTGAATATGCGCTACCCTGTGGGTTTGATATTTTAAGATAATATATAAAACATGATAAGGTCTTATGTTATCAAGTTGTGAGTTCTTAACATCAATTCAGTAGAAAATAGTAATGAATTTTAATCTAAAACGGCCCATAACTCGAATATCTTTATTTGTAACTTAGCTGGTTTTTCCCCTGTACCCTTCATTTGCCATCGATGTTTACGATTTATTATCATCGATAGAACATCGATGTTGCCAAGGAAACATCGAACATCGAATCACTTCTAAATTCTGAATTGATATTTCAGAATATCTTTAAAAGAAAAATTTCTAGTGTCGTCTAAATATACATAATTCTTTTATTAAATGCCGATTTGTTCCATATGGGTCATATATTAACAAACAGATACTACATTACAGAAACCTAATTTAGATCAAGGAAGTAAAACATTCCCCGATGTTTTTATTTAACATTTTTATAACACAGGGTTAATAGGGAATCGTAAAGACGGGACGATTATAAAAATAACACGGATTTTTTTTTCGGACACAGTAAACCAAAAATGTTCAGTTTGTTTAATAATATAACGTTTTTTTTTGAAACATAATGTAAATGTCGTTGATATAAATAGGATATTTTTTTTAGGATTAAAAGTGTCACTTTTTTTCTCGAGCAAAATTGCAAACTTCAACTTCAATTGCAATTTTTGGTATTAAAATTCATTAGTGTCATTGCATTTAATACGGTTGCAGTAAAACTTAATACTATTAACATTTACCTAATGAATGAATATCAATTAAAAAAATGCAATGTCAGTTACCACTCAATTTGATAGTAAATAACGTTTTTGTTTTTCTTTAAATTAATAAAATATGGCGTTGGTTCTTCATACATTTATATCTAATTTCAACGTCGATGTTAGCAAACATCGATGTTTGGCGGTCGATATTTTTTAAACATCGATATGAACTTTCGATATCTAACATCGATGTTTATCGATCGATGTCCCATCCCTAATCTCCACTATATTGTGCCCAGGAATGCATAAGCAGTACTTCTTCTTTTTAACATGTTGTGTTTACCATGATCTTTGTTGTTCTTCATGAAACCACTATTGATTAAAGTTAAAATCTTCAATCTATGTATATACTTACTCCCTCATAGAAAATAGTAAGGCGTAAGCGAATAGCTGCCTTGAGTGGAAAGAAAAGAAGCAGAACTCGAAAATATCTCGATTTCTCGACGGTTTGCTCCCGTTATCAAACTTGTCAAACCGAGAATAGAGAAATGCTACAAGGCAAAAAATTGTATGTATTAAATTTGAAAGTGTAACCTTCTGTCAAATATTATTTTATATTATTCAAATTTTACTTTGTATTTTTAACTTTCAAGCAAAGCATTCATTTAAAGCAATTAAACATGAATTTTGAGTAAATTTTCGGGTTTTAAGGCATTATTTTAACAATCGATAGGAAATGAAATTCTTAATTCAAATTGTCCTAAGTCATTTTTTCCTGAATTATTAAATAAAGAAGATATTTGGATTTTTATTAATTAATACATTTGCTAACCGTCGTACTCAAATTAATCTGTTAACCAACCAAGTTTCTGGTTTATTTCTGGTCAAAAAAATGATTTTTTAGTTACAGTTAGTATATTTCGCATCTAGAAATAGAATAATTTAATAATGGGGATTTGCAAATGTTTTGTACCTTGATGATTATGTAACAAATCAAAATATCTTCTATATTTATTTATTTACGAAAAAAGGCAAAGAACAATTTTAATTAAGATTTTTATTCTCTATCGAGTGGTAAAATAATTTACAAGGTATTCCATTAAAATTTTATTTTTGATTTTATCTCAATTTTATTTCATAAACGCGACGATCAATTGTTTTTTTTTACCGCATCATAACTAGCGTGCAAAGTACCTCTAGTTTGCTAATTTAATCGTATTTCTAGTTTTAATAAAGTCAGCAATAGTGCCGACTAAAGTTTGAAAAGATTGTATATAAATATTGAAGTAAATTGTAGGGCTGAAGCTAGGAAGCGTCAAGAGACTAAGCCTGCCCTGGAAAATTTCAAGTATGCCTTGACCTGAGATGAAATTATTATTTTTCTTTATTGTGTTAGTTCGATTGTCACTTTTTTCGCTTTCATTCTTCCCCCATAACTTAACTTTTCTTCACGAGCGATTATCAAATGTCGATCATTTTTCTTCACCATCAACCGTCAATTATTTTTCTTCGATTATTAAATGTTTTCATTTACTAATGACTATCAATTATTTTTTTTTCTCGAGCAATTGTCAATTGTTTTTCTTCTCGAGCAATTGTCAATTATTTTTCTTCATCAACGACTATCAATTTCTTTTTATGAACGGTTATTAATAATTGTTTTCCTCTATGAATCACTATCAATTAGTTTTGTTCACGAATGACCGTCAAGTGATTTTCTTCTCAATAATTTTTCTTTGTGAATTATTAATTGTTTTCCTATACGAACGACTATCAATTGTTTTTCTTCACGAATAATTGTCCTTCAGTTTAATTTCACGACACTCTTTCATTCTATAGACTTTCTTCACTGACGATTCTCAATTGTTTATTTTCATGAACAACAGCTAATTGTTTTTCTTCATAGTAAGATGTTCTTTCGTCATTGCCTGTTCTACTTTTACGACTTTGTTCAGTTTTACTTATTTATTTAATGAGCAATTATCAATAGTTTTTCTTCGTAAATGATTTTCAATTAATTTTCTTCGTAAGTGGTTGTCAATTGTTACTCTGCCTTGTAAGTTGTTCTTTGGTCAATTTTTACTTCAGTTTTATTTCACAACTTTCTTTTGTTCTGTTTTCATGAACGATTTTCAATTTTTTCTTTTGTGCTAATGATTATTTCCCTTCATCAATAATGTTTTTTCCATCAATAATTTTTTTTTCGTTATTATTTCACTTCACAACTCTCTTTTGTTCTTTTCTTGTAAACGATTTTCAATTTTTTCTTTTCGCGAATGACTGTCAATTGTTCAATTCAAGGTCATTCTTATGCTGATCATTCTATAAAACATTCTAATAGCAAAAATATTTTCAGTTCGTTTTTACGCAGAATCGATCAAGGTCGTTTTGATACTGGTTTATTCCATGAATAACACAACAAAAATATTTTCAGGTCACTCCAATGCTGAATATTCCATCAAGGATATCCTTACGTTGAATCATGCCATATATAACAGAGGAAAAATATTTCAAATCATTCTAATGGCGAGTCATTCTATGGATAACAAAGTAGAATTATTTTCAAGTCTTTCTTATGCTGAATCGTTCTATCATGATCACTTTTATGTTGAAACGTTCCATCAAGGTTATTTTTATGCTGAATCGATACATGAATCGCCCTCTAAAGCATAGGGAAATATTTTCAGATGACTCCTATGCTGAATCATTCCGACAATAATAATATGTATACTGAATAATTTCCAGGATAACAGAGGAAAGATATTTTCAGATTTTTATTATTATGGATAGTTTCACTAAGGTCAATTTTACACTTAATCGTTACATGAACGACATTTTAAAACCAATTGTTCCATGAAGGTCATTTCTCTGCTGAATAATTCTATGAATCGCCTTTTATCAGACAGGAAAAATATTGTTGAATTCTTGGCTTCCGGTTGGAACCGCGTGTCTCGGATTTCTCTACTGCCGACGTTTCGTTCTTCGTTGCAGAAGAACTTCCTCAGGGCTGCTGCTGGTGGTGATGCTGCTGCTGTTGGTCTTGTTGCTGCTTCGCGTTAGTCGTTGAGACTCAACGACTAACGCGAAGCAGCAACAAGACCAACAGCACGCGGTTCCAACCGGAAGCCAAGAATTCAACAATGGACGACGGCCGCGGAAGCCTTCAAGTTAAATTAGGAAAAATATTTTCAGGTCGTTCTTATGCTGAGTCATTCCATAAATCATTCTCTTTGTAACAAAGTAGAATAATTTTCAAGTCAATCTTATATTGAATCGTTCTATCAAGGTCACTTTTATGGTAAATTGTTTTATCAGGTCGTATTGTTCCATCAAGGTCATTTTTTTATACTGAATCAATGAAACGCACTTTAAACAAAAGGGAAATATTTTCAGGTTACTTCTATGCTGAATCGTTCCACTAATGTCATTTTTATGCGTTTTAAAAAGATAGTTCTTTTTCTAATTCATTCCATGTATAACAGAGAAAAAATATTTTCGGGCCATTCTTATACTGGATCATTTCACCAAGATCAAATATTTATATTAAAATCGTGTTTCGCCAATCCACTAAAAAGCAGATTAATGTTCATGAATAAAAATGTATAGAGCCTCCACTACATTACGAAGCTTCCCATGAGTATTTAGTCTGGCTACGCCCTGTTGTTAAACAATAGTTTATTCTAAAATTTCAAACAATAATGTATTTCATTTATCCTCTGGAGAAGAGCTTTAGTGAGTTTTCGTTCTCTTTACGGGAAATACTCACCAGGATTGTCAAATGTTTTGTATGTATCATCAAATAAATCCAAATATAACCCAAGAAATTAATAAGAATTAAAACAATCCCAAATTAATTTCATTGTATTTAATTTAAAAGAAAAGGATATTACAAAATAATTAGCTCATACGGCATGGCACAGTTCAATAGAGAGTTTGCGCAATCTCATTCTTACGTTATAAACGCAATCGTTATAAATTAGAAAATGTAATTATTGCTCGAGAACGAACAGAAGAAGCACAGTATTGAAAAATTGTCGAAAGTTAGGTGTACATTCTTAAATTTTTGTGCTTTTCTGTTCGTTCTCAAGCAATAATTATATTTTCCAATTTATAACGATTATATTTATAAAGTAAGAATGGGGTAGCGTAAACTCTCAAATAACTCCACTAATGTAACGTGTGATTTAATAAATTTCAGATCCCGGACGCCGTTAAAAACGAGTTTATTCTTAGCTATTAAAGGGTAAACAAAATCTTTATCCTAGAAATTAAGAATAAAGTAAAAAAATATAATTTTAGAGTTTCATCGATTTGCAATAAATATTTAAATAATTAATAATTTAATATTTCAATTAAAAATGATGTAAAATTAAGATAAATATCCAAATAATAATATAATTAAATGAATAAAAATAATAAGAGAAAGAAAGTAATAGGTAATTATCTAAAATTAGACCATCAATTAGATAATTACTTATTATTTTCTTTCTGTTATTACTTTTATTCATTTAATTATATTTTCTATATTTATGAATATGATTAGATGGTTGTTAAATTTTATGAAGTGCTTTTAATTTGGTAGTCTGCGTACTGAAGATGGCAGCTTAACTTTCGAAATACGTATCTACGGATATAAAAATTATCATTGACGAAGATTAATATTTAAATATTTTTTAAATCACAGTCTACTATTTTTTAGTTTTAAATGACGTATTTTTATACTAGATACAAGCATTTAATAGTTAAATTCCTATTATCAGAGTATAGAACACATTATTCAAATTAGTAAATTATTACCACTATAGATAATGGAAGTAATTTAAATTAATAGCTTTTTTTAGTTTGAATTGATTATTAGGCGAACGGATAAATGATTAGATGAATTTTAAAAATAAAAAAATGAAACATTAAACACCCAGTATTTTTGAAACAGTTTACTTTAGAACAAAACAAAATTTTACTTAGTTTGAATTGAGTATCACGTGGGTGAAGTGGTGTCATTACGTCACGGGGAACCCTATATAAAAAGTAGGAAGAAAAGAATTACGCAATCATATAAATAATATGATTTAAGAAAAAGTGAAAAGTAAACTTGCACTTAAAATTATGAAGACGATTATTCTCCATAAAACTGTAATTTTTTTAAAATGATTTATTCACTATTTCGTTTCTCTTTCGAAAAGTACATAAATCACGCACAAACGCCTTTTTGTTCCTTATAAATAGCCGTACATCTTCCCTGTTACGTTATTTTAAGATGATTCTTTCCGCGCGAAAATCTGATAACATTAAACGTTGCCAAAAAAATTACAAGAGGCAGCTATGTAGATGATGCGCAGGCCAAATTTTTGGTCGCATTATCGATAAATCAGCCACCTGCTTGATTTAAATTAACTCTGCTTATTTTCCTACGACGACATGCGGTTTATATTAATTGACAAACTGTGGCTAATTTTACTCCTTAACAAAGTAGCTGTGTGGTTAGGAAACTTATGTCCAGTTGCACCAAGTCCTTAAGCTTGACTTAAGCTGAGCTTCAATTTAAGCGGTGTTTATAAAGTAATATTTGACGTTATACAACATTGTGTAAGTCATATTCTAAGGGACGCTTAAAGTTAAACAGAACGTAAGTGGTTGGTGCAACTGGACATTAATGACGCTAAATAAAATATATTCAATTTCTGACATTGTACTACAGAACTGTTGGTGATACGGCTCTAGTATTGCGGCGACGCTATCATTAACAAAAGTTAAACAGGTTACGCTGGCATTGAAAAACTGAATATTGTTAACATTTACCTAATAAATGAATATTATTTAAAAAAAATTATAAAGTTGATTAACTTTAGTATTCATTATACTGCCTTTAAATTGAATATCAGTTGTTACCACTCAACTTGATAATAAATAACGTTTTTGCACGATCTCTATACAGGTTGAATTTTACAACAAGGTGGATAGAAGTAAATTCGGACGAAGTCGTGTAGGAATAGAGGCGGTTCTTGCGCTAGCGTGTATCAGTATACGCCTTCAGTTCGAAGCACGCAGGTTTTAGAGTTGTTTTTGAGCTACAAATATATATTTTTTATTGTAATATAATATTTATTTTAATTGTTCTTTATTTTTCTTCAGTACAGAAATTCAGTATGAATTATAGTGTACCTGAGAAAGTACAAATTATAAAGTGGTATTAACGAATTAATTTATTCAAAGAAACATTTGTAAATCGTCCAAGTCCTTCTGCTACAACCATCCGCAGAATTAATAAAAATTTTGAAAGATATTTAATATATTTATTATTTCTTGACCAAAATTACTTTAAGTTTATTATATTTTTATCTTCATTCTATAAAATCTTTCATTCAATTTGAGAAATCGTTTTTCTATTACAAGAGAATCTTTTATTATGTTTTTATATTATCGTTGTGTATTCTTTTTAATTTAATCATTATCAGAGAAGATTTTTCATTTATTAATTTCTGTAATGTTTATGGAAGTATTGTTTAATTACAAACAATAATAATTGCGTTATGCAAATGTATTGCGGCAATTATAACAATATTGTAACAAGAATTATTGAAATCCTAGTTAAAATAAAATTATTAAATACGCGCTCATCATTTCGCTTCCCAATGTGAGACAAGACCGGTCGCCTCGAATACATCCGAGGCACGCGTCGCCAACCTACTTGCTTCACTCAAGCTGTATAATGATCAAGTAAAGGGAATAAAGCTGTTTTAGAGTAAAAAAAGCATGGCCAAGGATACCTATGAGTTTTATACATCAGAACCGACACAATTTTTGTGGTCGTAAAAAATGTCAACATTGATGTTAGTAAGCATCGATGTTTGGCGGTCAATATTTTTTAAACATCGATATGAACTTTTGATGTCCCATCCCTACCTACGACTCCACATGCTGTGCAAGTTACTGACGAGTTTCCGCCGCTGCTGCTTGCACCTGGTTGTGGAGATCCTCGAGGTCGATAATTTTGGTGTTGTATACCATGGTCTTCATAAGACCCCTCATATAAAAGTCCACTGGTGTGAGACCTGGTGATCTTGGAGGCCAAGCGACAGAACCGCCTCGACTTATCCATATATTTTTAAATCCTTCGTTTAAACGTTGATGAATTAAATGACTAAAATGTACTGGTGCACCGTTTTGCAGAAACCACATTTGTCGACGGACATTTAAGGGAATATCTTTTAAAAGTTCAGCCAATTTGTTTTCCAAAAAAAAGATAAATAAATAAATAATCGTTTCCAATCAATCGATTTGACAATAAAAAGAGGCCAGTTTACTACTCCGCTTCATACGTTTAAAAAAAATTTCCGCTGGAAATGATTACGATGAACAGGATGCGGATTTTCGACATTTTAATGTAACTATTGTGACGGGTGTTTATGCTGTCACGTGTAATGTTGCCTCGTTAACTGCCAACATATTTGAGGAAAATTGGTAATTTCAGCATGTCGTCACAAAAACAATCTGCAGAAATATAGGCCCAGCCGACAATCTTGCGGTTGCAAAGCTTCTACATGTTGCACATGGAATGGGTACAGTTAATTCTCGCGAAACGATACTACACTCATCGGCACAAAAAGCGACTCACTTAGAGGTTTGTGTAATTAACTGCGACAATAAATTTTTTTATATAATTTTCGACTGATAATTGTTATTTATAGTTTTCTTGGTTGATGTAAGTACATCAAATAAGGCCAAAAATAAATAAAACAAACAAGATTTTAAAAAAGTAATAAAAACTGCAAAATTGATGAAATTGTAACTTAAAAAAAATGCAAAATTTCAATCTTCCTAATTAATTAATATCGAGTATTGCCTGCGCGAGTCTGTATTACAGCCTCCATAGGTTGTGGCATCGAGTCCACCAAGTGCCTAATCGCTAAATTGTCGAGTTGATTCCATTCTTGCGGAAGCGCCATTGATGATTCTTCTAGGGTAGCTAGGGCGGGGACGCGAGCTCTAATATTCCTTCCTAATATGTCCCAGACATGTTCGAAGGGATTCATGTCGGGACTTCTCGGAGGCCACTGCATTCGGTTAACAATAACAGCGTTAACAAATTCATTAACAACTCTGGCGACATGTGGCCGTACATTATCGTACATCAACATAAAACTGTCGCTAATAAAAGGAGCAAAGGGTATCACATGATCTTGAAGAACATTTTCAATGTACCTCTGAGCGTTAATAACTCCCCTATTTATTATAACAAGGTCTGTACGTGCGTTCACAGAAATACCGCCCCACACCATAATCGATTCTCCGTTGAAAGATAGTCTGGAAACAATATTACATTGAGAATACCGTTCGTCGGTCCTTCTCCGCACTCTTCAACGACCATCTGGCGCTCGTAGGCAGAAGCGGGACTCGTCAGTGAAGAGTACTTGACTCCACTGCCCCATGAACATGTTCACGAGCAAATGCAAGTCTACTTACTCTATGCTGTGTGTTAAGTTCTGGGCCATGTGCAGGTCTTCTTGCCATTAAATTAGCTTCATTAAAGTGTCTTCTGATCGTTCTGTCACTTACATGCACATCTCGAACCTCTGACTTGAACAGCAGTCAAATTCCTGTTGCGAAGAATCGTTAGGGTGAGAAATTGGTCATCTCTAGCGCTTGTACATCTTTGACGACCTGTTGCAGGGCGTCGATTGTAAGATTTAGTTTCCAAGAATCGCCTCCACGTTCTGGAGACACATGATTGAGAAGTTCCAAGAACTTGTGCAACGTAACGTTGAGACCACCATCCTGAATCAAAGCAATTACTCTTGCTGCATCCACTGCATTAATAGCCATGAAAATAACTTATTAATGACAAAATGTAAACAAATTATTAAATTAAGTCTTTAGGAAACATCATCATCATCAGCCATATTCAAAATTTGTTTCTCAGCGTCAAAAATTTGTAGATTCCGACTATTCCACCATCACGGTCTTGGCGAATTTGTAATTTACCAGTCTCTCGAGTACGTATGATTAGATGGGTGAATTATTGAGTGCTAGGTATTGGTGTACCAGGAAATCGTTCAGCCTAAAGCCGACTTCCAGCAGCCGTATGCACTTCATAAATCAACATGATATCGACTAATTCGATATTAGAATATCGATGGGCCACCGTGATTTTTAAAGAATAAGGTAAAAATAATACAATTTTTAGTCTAACGAAGGTGATAGTAAATGTGAATTACTGATAACAACTTTACCTGTCAAATAACAAACGTAATAACCAGAGACGAAATTTTCCTAGACCGCGCAAAATGAAAATGGTGAGTGCGTACTTTCTCAATGACATTTTTGGTCCTATATTGCTAGACGACCGACATTGGATGTCGAATTACACGTGCTCGTTTTGGGCGGAATATATCTGTTTGTTGCCTGAATTCGTTCTGTCTTTTGTTATACTGATTAAGTTAGGGCTTGTTAACTTTCATCTTTGGTTTATTCCCGTAGAAATGGGATTAAAGTTAGCCAGTGACCAAAGTACCGGCCCTTATTAGTTTACTGGAGTTGAAAACAGATTAACTGTTTAATGTAAAAAATTAAAGATTTATTATCTTACTTATGAAACGACTTTTACTAAGGCGTTTTAAGATTTATCGGCTCCTTCTAAGGTGGATTATCGCCCCCTAAAATAATGCAGAGAAGACAGTGAACACTCTCTATATCCACTTCGTTGTATGATAGTCTGCACGTTTCCTTTCGCCATTTTTTTGCTATATGTGGAAATTGAACCTAGGGCAGTGGCGGGCTGGTGGATCTGAAACTAAGAGTGCTATGGACTTTGATTAATACAAACAGAGAACCATATAAAGTTGGCACCTTAATAGCTGGTTCCAACTTTATACACATCTATACATATACAAACGCATTCTTTGTACTTATACCTATATTTTTTCATTTATAACGAGCACTTGCTTATAACGAGCAATGATTGAGGTTCCTTTGGTCCTCTCTATATCCCAGCTTTACTGTATTTGTAATCAAAGGAGAAAGTGAAACAAACTTGCTAATTTTATCGACTCTGTAGCTCCAATAATAGGAAAGTTAGCAATGGTGCCGATTTACTTTAGAACAGCCTGTATGTAAATTGTATGTAGTAGTTTTTCCCTGATCTCTTTTGATGTTAAATGTGTAGAAGATTGCACGGTGATATAAAATTACACAGACTATACATTATGCACAACTGTTCATTGTTCTTTTATCAGGAAAGCTATTTTAAGTTGTATCTATGTTATTTTACTTCTTAAATCATTCCTTAGGATATCCACATATCTTTGATGTCAGTTCAATTTCGAGGGTGTATCTTAGTTTCATAAAAAAATCTTTTATGGGATACTTAAAATTCGCAATATCGGTTGAAGCTATCAACCCATAATGAAATGTTGACCGATGTTGCGAATTTTAAGGGCCCAGATACAACATTCAGCGGACAAGAACTTACTTTAATTATCTTAATATCGTAATTTTCTAAAAAATGACGTTTTAGATATTAAACTTAAATTATTTTTAGCAATATTTACTTTGTTTTTTATATTTAATCACGAATAAGGAAAGCATTTGCTAGAGCCAAAAGCAAAATAAAACAAAAGTATTTTTTGCCTTTCAGGACGAAATATCTAACTAGGTATTAATGAGGAGGTACTCAATGTTTAAGAAAATTTAAGAAGGGTACACCGACATCAAAACCGTGGAAGAAATTGTTCTGGCATAATAAAATTCAACACATCTTGAATAAGAAATCAATTTATTTATATTCCACGCCTATAAAATACAAAAATATGCTTGAGTTTATTCAAATTAAATTGCCACGTTTTAGTTGTGAAGGCTCAAAAAACAATAATACGATTTGTTTTAACAAACATAACATGGGATTTTTACCTTTATTTACGCATTATCTAAAGTCTATTTTTTTAAAATAAATATAATAAAGTTCCAGAACAATAATGATAATGATTGTAATTGAACTTTGAATTTGTGTACTTTATTTAAAAGAAAAAATAATTTTCCGTGTGTTACGAGAACATTTAAATTATTGAAAATAAAATTTTCACAAATATTTAAAAATTTAATGTTTGTACGCAGTTAAAAAATTCTAACAGGAGATTTAATGAATTGGATTTAATATAAATCAATTGGTAAGAAATGTTGATTATTTGGGTACAAAAGTGTGCTTTTCATATTTATTTTCGCATAAGTCTATAAAATAACAAAAATGTTTATTGAATATGCTAACACGATTTCAGTTCATTTTAAATTCATATAAATATAATAATACAAAGTGGAAGTCATGGTACTGATCGTGTAACACTTAAAAATTTTATATCAAAATATATTTGCAATTTTAAATAAATATTTACATAGCATGCAGTGAGGCTTGCAAGCCGGAGGCTGCTTTGTATGTCAGTACAAATGAGAAATGTTGCATTTGTGGTCCATCTGAATTAACACATTTTAAATAGAGAGCAAAAAAACTCGCACGCTGCTCCACGAAAGTGATGTTATTTTCGCACAGCTCCCGAAAACTGCAAACGCCCCCGTCTTTTTCGGCGGTTATTTTTAACCAACTACTTCAGGTATTGTGATCTTGCAGATTTGAGGGACACAGGGGAAATGTATTATATATTTATAATTGCCGAATTGAGAAAACGTTTGCACGTGCTGCGACTCCACCATAGTATTCAAATTTGACTCTAATACTCAGGTGTATTATTAGAATTAATGGCTGCAGCCAGTGCTTTACGTTCCAAAAATCGTTAAATTTATTAGTTTACGAGCACATAACAATAAATTATTAATTAAAGTTCGGGTTTCTGGGAAATCGTAATAAATCGCTTATTTGCTTCATCTCCAAACCTGATGCGTCCAGTGAAATTCATACGAACTAAATTAAATCTAATCAGTTTAATTCTGATAAAACTAGTTTTCTCATTTATAGTTTAAATGAAAAATCTAAAGAAAATTTCGTTTAAGATGACGTAATATAAAAAAAAAATAAAAATTATTTTAAGCCGGGTTGTAAGAATTTCATTAAATATTTTTAAATCTCGCCATGTTATGAACTTGAAAGAAAACAGGAGGTATTTTCGGAAAAGTTTAAAAACAATATTTTTTTTTCAGGGCAAATATATTTTATAACAATATATTCAAATTGCAGAGTGATATATAATTAACAACTGGAAAAAAATGCAAAGAATTCTTTTAAGAATTGGTTTAATTTTTGCGCTTTCATTTTATCCCAAGTCGAATATAAAGTCCCAAACAGTTCGCTAAATTAATTTTCAAAAAGAACATCTTCTGCTTGATTCTCATACAAGAAAACGTGGTATTTCTTGCATGAGAATTAAGCAGTGAAGAAAAATAAACGAGTCGCGTATTTTTTCAGAAAAATAAGGTTTGAATTCTTTCTTGAACGAAGGTCTTCAAAAATCAGATACCATAACAAATTATTGTTATTACTAATAGAATATTTTGAATTTTCAATTTACAATATTTGGCGCAATAGTACATTATACAGGGTGTTTCGTAACTTGATGAAAATAAATTAAACAATGAAAGTTTGCATGAAAATGAATAGAATGTACCATTTTTTGTTGAACAAAGTGTTATTAAATTTTCGAGAAAATAAATAATCTTGTCGAACGGGTAAACCGTTTGAACGTCTCTGGTTTAAGTTTATGATATTTACGAAGAATATGAGCGATGTAATTTATTATTAGTCATCGCCGGCCGGGCCGGGTAGTTTGAAGGTGTACGTTGAGGTGGTTGCACGGAAATTTACTGAAAAAAATGGCAGAATTTACAAATAGTGAGATCGTTGCCATGCTTCTAGTGTACGGTGAAAATGGGCAAAACGCATTAGCGGCAAGGCGTTTGTATGTACAGCATTTTCCAAACCGACATTTGCCAACTAGTGCCACATTTCTCTCCGTTGTGCAAAGAGCGAGGGATACTGGAACTTTAAGGGCACGTCGCGGAAGAGGTGGAGGACGGCAGCGTCCGCAACGCATCCTAAACAGAGAAAAAGAAATACTACAACTTATCGAGGAACATCCTTCGTTAAGCGTACGTGATATCTCAAGACAAACGCATTTATCGTCCTCCGTTGTTTGGTGCATTCTTCGCGAACAACATTACATTCGTACCATATTCAAAGAGTTCAGGCTTTGCTACAAGCCGACTATGCTCTACGCATACGATTTTGTCGTTGGTTACTGCATAAACAACAGGCAAATGCGAATTTTGTTTATAATGTCCTGATTACCGACGAAGCTATTTTTACCAGAGATGGGGTGTGCAATTTTCCCAACAAGTATTTGTGGGCTGAGGAAAACCTTCACGCAATTCGTCGCCATTTCCAACAACGGTTTTCTGTTAACGTGTGGGCAGATATTCTAAACGGCAATTTAATCAGCCCGTTCGTCTTGCCAAACCGTAGTCTCCAATACTTAAATTTTCTGCGAACTAATCTACCGGAACTTCTCGAGAATGTGAATTTAAATCTTAGAGCAACGATGTAGTTTATGCACGATGGGGCTCCACATCATTTTCAACGAGAAGTACGTGCTCATCTCGACGAAATTTTTCTTGGTAGATGGATTGGAAGAAACGGGTCGATCAGGTGGCCTGCGCTTTCACCTGATCTACATCCGATAGATTATTATCTGTGGGGACACGTAAAAGTGTTGATATACGAAGAAGAAATCAACACGTTCCAAGAATTGAACGATCGTATTAACGCCGCATTTCTCTCTGTTCGACAATAAAACATGTTTCATAACGCTTGTGAATCATTACTTCGCCGGGCAGATTTACATGCGTTTATGCACACATTTCATGTCCAGCACGCCATTATTTTTTTTCACAATGTTGCGAAACATAAGTGAAAGAAATGCAAAATTATACATGAGTGAGACAATTCTCACGAGTGTATAATTGCGATATACGACGTTTTGTCCAATAGTTGAATTTTTTTAACAACAAAGAATACTTTTTAAAGCGACATTATTTAAAACATACTCAAGCAGTCATGGTCCGTCGTCATGGTAAGTTGTTGTTAAACAAAAAATTTTTATCATTGAAATTTTTCGATTTTGCGCGTCATGTCTTTGCCAGAAAATATTCGACTAGAAGCTGAAGCTGCATCTTTGGAATTACTTCCTCCAAAATCTAAGGAAATTTATAACAAGGAATATTCGTTATTCAAAGCTTGGAAGACAGAAAATGCAGTTCAAGCAAATTCGGAACAAGTTTTCTTGGCGTATTTTTCAGAAAAGGCGTGTTTTCAAAATTACTTTAGCACGTTAATAAATTACAAACTGCGATACGTTATTTAGTCGCGAAAATACAAGTCTTCGACTATGTGGGCACAGTATTCGATGCTCAAATCTACCTTGAATGTATACAAAAATGAAGATATTAGCAAATATAACAATTTGAGAGCTTTTATAAAATAGCAGCGTGCTGGATATGTAGCCAAAATATCGCCGGCTTTTTTCCAGAAAAGAAATCAATAAATTTCTTGTAGTCGCACCAGATGATACCTTTTTATTGATGAAGGTTGTTACTTATCCTAATTAGTTTAAATGTAAATTATTTTATTTTATATTTAGGTGGTTGCTGTTTTTGCTGTTGCTGGTGGGTGTAGATGCGATGAACTAGTGAAAATGTGCATAGAACATATTAAAGAAAAAAGTGATATTCTAATGGTTGAAATACCATTCACAAAAACTCACAAGAAGCAGTCTTTCACGATTTTCAGTGATGGTTTTGGCATTAATCCAATAGAGATTTACCTAAAATACCTAAGTTTGCGTCCTCAGAAAACAACAACCAGTCGGCTGTTTCTCAACTACCGATAAGGAAAATGTACCGTTTAACCTGTTGGCATTAACACTTTTGAAAAAATACCTTCTAATGTTACAAGATTCTTGAAACTAGAAAATCGAGAAACATATACTGCACACTTTTTTCGCAGGTCTGCAGCTACTTTGTTAGCGGATTGGGGTGCAGATATCACAACTTTCAAACGTTTTGGAGGTTGGAAGAGCGACAGAGTAGCTGAAGGTTACGTCAAAGATTCTCTTCAACAGAAAAACAAGATTGGAAAAAAAAATAGAACAATGCCTCTAGCACTGCTTCTTTCACGGATTCTGCTGTGGCTACCTCTTCCATTATTTGTTCTACAGTTACAGCAGCAGATATTAATAGAATTATGTCTCACAATAAGAATGAGACTCGTTGTGTTAGTTTTGCAAATGAAAACCAATTGCACAGTACAACCTTTCATTTTAATGTAAATATTAATAAATAGTTAATTCTTTAATATTCTTTATTGTATTGCACTATGAGTAATTTTAGTCACTAGTGATTGAAATTTGATTTTAGTTACTCAAAACCAACGTAAAAAAACACCTAAAAAATGCAATTGTTGGACAAAATATGTAATTAACATTTGTAAAAAATCAATTCTTGGGGAAGCTATCAACTATCAATGAACTTCTTGAATTGATTTTTAAAAACTTTAATTGATAATAATTTTTAATTCGGAAAAGAAGAGATAAATTAATAGATAGTGAATTATGTACTTCAAAATGACACGAAATAAAGTTTACAATAAAATTGCAATTACAATGTAACGTTTTTAAATATTCGATTTTGATTTTATTTTGCTTTTCTGTTCTGTTTTTTTAAAAAGAAATTAAAATTATCAAAAAAAAATAGGATATTATATTTTGAAGAGAAAATCATGCGGAAATTCCAATTGTTCTTCCATTTTTAACACTTATTTTGAGTCTGCAATTCGTGTTCTTCGCATCAGTGGTAGTGTAATATTTAATTTATCAAGAAGTCAATTAAAATTTTAGGGCACGTTTGCTTTAGTCCCGAAATTTTGGCAACCGCGCTCGCGGTCTTCTGCCAGGAAATGTTATGACGTATTACAACTCGCGTCGGAAAGTGGTGAAATAAATTTAAAAAATTGGACAGTAAGCCGTTATGGAATGTCTGCTACTGACGACAAAGGTTTTCCTTAAGAATAACTTATAACACATTTGGTAAGTTTTATAACAAAACAACGCCAAACACAAAACTATTTATTTACTTTTTTTATTGAATAAAAGTAAAGTAGAGAAGTTTCGCAACTTTTTTTAGAATTTAATTCATATTGTGGTCTTATGTTTCCCTTTACTATGTATTTTCTAATTGATTTGAATACATTTAAGAAATAAATTCACCTTTTGTGTAATAATATTAATTAAGTAGAGTATAACATATCTTATCATAACTTGTTAAATATTGAACAGAAAAGTAATTTAATAAATATATACAGGGTGAAACAAAAGCTTAAAATAATGGCTGTAACTTTCCTATTTGAAAAGATATAAAAAATATTTAATACAAAGGTTGTTTGATACGCATGTTTTGACGCACATGATTTCCTCGTGTTGTCTTTTGTTTTGTTGTTATGGCAACCAACTTTGGTCTTTTAAATGGTACCTATAATTATTTTTAGTGATTTTGAAATAAGCGTATTTTCTTCGATTCAGTATGCGAAGGAATACATCAAACAACCTTTATATTAAACATGCATGGCAATAAACGAAACAATATTTATATCAAACATTGTTTCATAACTTTTCAAATAAAAAAGTTACAGTCATTGTTTGATCCTTTAGTTCCACCATGTATATAAAGGGCCTAGTTCCAAAGTGAGCAATCTCCATTTGTTACTTTCACAAGCAGCTCCACTACTTTTTTGTAATACCTTCTTGATAGCTAATTTCTTTAAGTAAAGAAACTAACATATTATCTCTTAATAACATCATATATATGTTAAAATTAAAAAAATTAAGAAAATGTCTTAGTTATTTAAATTATAGGTGTCTTCTGTTTCCTGAGAAATTGTAAATGATACTGGAGATTGTACTCGTTGGAAATAGACCCCTCATATGTAGGATGAAGTGGCATCCAGGTTTATTTCAATGTTTGTTTTGAACTTAGCAAATGAATAAGTCCTACATGAAGACGAAAAATTCAGGCTAAGTAGTTATTTCAAATTATTTTTTACATAATTTGACAAATAAAAACATTGTTGTATTAACATATAGAGCATCAATTTATTGAATCATTGTACATTAAAACGATGAGAATCAATAGAAGGGAGAGGTGGAGCAGTTGCTTTTTATTGATAATTATTTTGCATCTTCAATAAATACTAATAAAACTATATTTTTTAGAACTATAGAACAAAATCATTTATGAAAATTTACTAATAAAATTATTAAACTAAATTATTGACATCACATTTACAGTGAAAAAATTGTTTTTTCTGCTTTCACCTTGTAAGACAAAACTCTCACCGTCTGATTCAAATATTTCGGAAATTTGTGATTTTTTCGTTCTTGAAATAAAATATCTTTTCAATGTTACACATTAATGAAATTTTCAGGTAAATTGAGTGACAAAAATTACAGGTGAATTTTAATACAACTGAAGAATAAAAGCGTAAAATTTGTATTTTACGTTACTTTTTCGTTTTTGAAAGGATAAATAATTTCATACCTTTAAAAGTCTTGTTTAATACCCTTTTGTAATGAAAGAATTCCTGAAAACTAAATCGTTCATATTCAAATTGAGAAAATAATAAACAATAAACTTTTTTTAGCTTTTTTTATGTAATTAAAAATTTCTTCATGAGAAAATATGAAAAAATGTAGAGAAAAACAATTGAGATAATAAGAAAACCTCCTGTAAATATTAACACAATTTATTCAATTTTATTTGAAATAATTTTCAAAATTTGTTAAGAATGTTAAAAATATAAAGGGCAGTTCATAATTTAAACAAAATTTTTGTTTTCATTTTAACGTTTTATACAACTTTATTAAAAATTATTGAAAAAGAATTCTACAATGATTCATTTCCAGAATTCGTTAGACATGCGCAAAAATTGTACGCGTGAAAGTTTAAGTTTCATTGAATTTATTTTTAATAAACAGTTAAAATCTACAGTAATGCTCAATGCCGACGTTGATAGAATTATTAGACAGTGCGTTACTTGTTTACACTCCGATAATCATTCAGTAAAGCTACAAATTCAGAAAGTTAATAAAAGCTGAATAAAAGCTTTTTTTGGCGCGCAACGATGAATTAGATGAATTTAATGATAAAACTAATTTCGTCAGCACATACTTTTATGACATTTGCTTTCGGTTATGATGTATACAACTCCAGACTTTCAAACTGTTATTGCTCGTTAAATCAGAACGAATTCTACAAAATGCGTACCTGCATTTTTTTAAAGCGTCCGCAGCAAATACTTTCATTACTGTACCACACGAATTTTTGGTTTTGACTCTGCGGAATTATTTTGAAAGAAGCGCAACGTGATGATAACTATGACACGACGAGGTTTAGACGTAGGAAAAATAAACAGATTTGTAAAATTTTGATGGTGTGTGTACGTTGGGTGAAGTGCGAGTGATTTTAAGATGTGAGAATTTACGAATTATGATTTAGTTGGTATTATAAGGCACCACTGCCCGGTACTGGAAAGATTAAATACACCAAGTGGCCGAAATCAACTAACAGGCCCAGTTTGGCAGTCTGCCCGTGAAGCCGTCACCGACAGGTAGGTACCGAGCTTATAAAAGCTCGAGCACTTTGAAACCGTTGCCCGTTCGTTCTGCAGCTTAGTCTACGTCGCCGCTATATTCTATGGGGGCCTAGGCCTCGTGTAGTTTTTTTTTTAAATATTCACGTGATTTTCAGTGATACCATTGGGACCAGAATTTGTGATAGCGGTAAGTTAGTGAAAGTGTTGTGAAAGTATAAGATAAGAGGGAATACGCTCACGGAGAAGAAAACGTGGATTATTTTGTGTGCCATGTTTTAAAGAGAAATAGAGGAGATAAAAGCAGGAAGAAATTTTCGACTGTACATTCACGCTTCTACTTACGTACATGTAGCAACTTTAAGTTTTGGTAGGCGCAATAATTGTAAAAAGCTACCGATTTAGTTCGCTATTTGTTTTCGTTAGAAGAAAGAAGCGACTTCAAAAAGAAACTTATATACGCAAATAGTTATATAAGATTTTCGTCAAACGTCGCGCGTCTATTTGCGTCCGTCGGTTTTTGCGAGTTGTCATATGAGCTATCTTTATGTGGTTCACTCGATTGGCCCATCCAACACCCCTTGCCAAATAATTAGGAAAGTCGCGTCTCGATGGTCTAAAATCGTCCGCTGGTGCGCTGGCAAATCGCCCGGTCCGGGCTACTTCAAACCATTTCGCCTTTGCGTAAATCCAAAATAAAACTGTTTCTAAAAAACTCAACTTACAGTACAGGTATTTTACAATTTCTCCATTGTTCGTTATTTAAAATTCCGCGTTTATAGCTATTGATTATGACAGCACATTCATGAAAAGAAACAATATTTGCTTTCACGTTGACGTCAAATACTGGCGATGCAAAAGAAATTAAAAAAAAATTAAATTTCGCGGTTAAATTTAAACTTGACCAACCAAAGATCTTTGCGGGGACGTTGGCGCTTATATTTTAAATATTCTGCATAACTTCACTCAGATGTTACAGAAATACTTATGAAAGAAAAAGTTCGAGCAAAAGAGAAAGAAGAAACAATTAATTTTTTGTTATTATTTATTTTTTTATGTGTTTATTTAGAAACAATACTCAATACGATTTTATTGTATTTTATAAGAAACAAAAATTTAAGAAAATTTATAAAATATAACAAACAAAATGTAATGACATTTTGTTTCTCTGCTTTCATTAATTGCACGTTGCTGAATTAAAATGAATAAATAAATTTCTTATTTTATTTGAATAGAGATCATGTGAAATACAAATTTCAATTTTTTGTGATCTGTTCATATTAGTCTCGCTTAGAAAATAAATATCTTTTTTTAACAAAACAACAAAATAGACAAAAGTCGTATAAAAGTGAACACCTAAATTGTTATTAAATTTTTTTGAATTTTTGTTTTTTCAGTTACAATGATTAACAACTTGCCAATACCTATTATGTTAAATTAAAATTGGCATATGAATAAAAAAAATTAGCTGAGGATAAATAAAAAAAATAAATTAAATTAATAATATAAATTTTGCGCACATATTCTTGTTGTTAACTCACCAATCATAAGCTGGTACGTACGCAATAAATTGCGTTAAAACGTCAGACATAATTAAAATGTACAAAAATATTCAAACTATTTAAATTTAAAAACAGACTATTATTAGCATCTTATACTTTTATTTTATTTCATTGTTTGAAACTTGTAACAATTTCATAATTATTTTTTTAACATATTTGTGTTATACTCTTATGCAACATTCTTAATTTTATTTGACACTTAAAAGGTTTGACTTAAATTTTTCATTTAAAAGATAGACTTTTGTATTTCTGTTCTTTTGAGAATAATGTGTGCACAGTAAAGTTGATGTATTAGAAACACGTATTTACCAAAGAATAATAAAACTAAATAATTGAAATTTTAATTCCTATTCAAAACCGTGAAACCTATAGTTTAAATTTTGCGCTCTACATATTTCTGTGAAAAATTAGGTGATTGAAAGTCGGCCAGATAACATCAGGTATAATTATAACTGTATTAAAATTTGTAAAAAAAATCCAAGTATATAGTTAAATTAAAATAAGATTTTTGCATTTATATTTTCTGTTGTATTTCTGTTTTTGTCTTATTGTGTTAATATTAATGCTAATAAAAAAATATATTCAGTTGAATCAATTAACGGTTGAACTTAACGAGTGATTGTGAAATCAATAGAATAGTTTAAATTCGGCCGCTACATTCCCGGCCAAAACTAACCAATCAGAAGTCGACGCGTATCCACATAGCTTGTATTTTAAAACATCGGGTATAATTAAAATTGGATTCTCAAATCTTTACTTACAATTAGCTATTTTGAGGAAAAGAGAAAAAATCGTTTGTTAATTTCCAAATTTCAGATATTCTTTTCATTAAAAAATTAAAACAGTGTTGCTAATTTGGGTAACTACTTTCTTTCCTTTTTTGAAGAAGCAGTTGAAATTTATTTATTTATTTAATCATATGGACTTGAAATTCTTTTGCAAATAATTGCCAGAATATACATTTTTTCGTAAAATGAGCTGATTTAAATATTTTCTGATGTCATTTTTGGAATGAGTGCCAAGTTGAATTATCTTATATATATTTTTTTATACGAAATCAGTTAATCAAATGTTGTGATTTGATACTAAACAAGTTCAATTTAATAAAAACAAGTAACCAAATTTAAATTTTTGTAACGTTAGGTTTTCTTAAGTTTTTAAACTTGACAAAGGAATTAATAACTTTGAGAGACACTATGTATTTAGTAAATATTCACAATATTCGTTGAGTTGCCTTTGATCACATTACAATATCTTCCGCGAAGGCATTGTAATGTAATCAAAATTGAAGGCAAATTTAAATTTCGCGGGTTAAATTCGTGAAAAAAAGAGCGGCGCAAATCAACCAATCAGAAACATCCACATGAATGGTAGCGTTCGTATTTCAAACGTCAGGCATAACTTAATTCAGCGATGTGATAGAAGTACTCAAAAAGATCTATTTTGAGTCTAGGATTCGCCCAGAGGATATTTCTGTAATATAATTACAAATTACGTAGAGTTACAGGCGTCGTACTTGTAATCGCGTCCGCTTGGGACGCCACGTTCGCCAAGGTGGCTGGGGATTATTCGTCCGAAATAGTTCTCGTCCTGGAACTGCAGTAGTTAGAAAATGTCGTATGTTCGGTACAGGGACACAAAAAAACGGGAAAATACTTTTGAAATTGCTTGTTGACTAGTGCTTCTGACATAGTTGAAACTTAATTTAAGTGCTTTTTAGGTTATTTATTGTTAGTTTGAACGATTTTATAATATAAACGGTGAGTGAACCATGTGCTGTTTAGGTTACTCGCTTTTCTTTGTGATAACACGTCACTACTGCTAATGCACGTTACACGTTACATTACAAAGCAGAAATTATTTCCACGAACGCACCAGATTATCCATTGGTACACGTGTACGTAAAGCAAAATCTTACCCCACTTTTGAGGTTATTGGCACTTGTGGGGGCTCACTTCCATTTGTCAAGGAGACCTTAACCTCAGATATTCACTCCATGGACTGAAATATGCGATTTTTTAGAAGTAGCCTTTAGTGTTGAGTAAGAGACGAACATTAATTTGTGTTTTCTTTGGAAACTGTGCAGAATTGACTGTCGGACACAATGGAGGACGGCCACACAAAATCGGTCGAAGAGGTAGTAAATTACTTTAATGCAGATCCAGAACGGGGCTTGTCACCGGAGCAAGTTAAAAGGAACCAAGAAAAATATGGGCCTAACGGTAAGTTGATTTTCTTTTTATTACACAACATGAATGACAGAAGTGTCATCAAACTTGGAGTAATGAGAGAACGATAGGATAAGATGCCTATCAGTGAGTGTGAGTCATTTAAATGTTTACATTCTGATGAATTACAAGTGTCTGATGTTTTATTTAAATATTTTGATTCCCTTTTATCTTAAAGAAGTCAAATATTAATTATTTAAGAAAAACTAAAAAGCGGTCTGGTATCCAGACCCCACTGAAGTAATTTTTTTTTTAACAATTTGGTTATTTATGTGAATCCTTGTTAAAATATTGTTTGAAAAGACAACCAATGGTCTTTTATAAAGACAAAGTTTACCTATAAAGTTCTAATTATTAAAGAAACTTTTTCTGGGAATGAATTATCATTTTTTTTCTTAGTTTAAAATTCTTCTACATATTCATTTTTTAAAACGTGAATTTGTGTGGGAAGTTCTTGAACTATTTATAACATTTTTTTTTTCATTTACTAAACTGATGTAAAATTAGTTCTAACATTTGATATATCACAGGTAATTTATTACAGCTTCTAAGTTTAGGTAATAGATTTAATACATTTCAAAAGCTAATATGTAACACTAAAAATCTCTGCACTCTGATAATTTAAAACAGCACAAGTCTTGGAAAGTTTCGAGAAAATAATTTTTTTTATGTACCTTTAAAACTATTATATATTTTTTTTACATTTTTGCATGCATAATTACAGTTTGATATATCAGGAAAATCAGATGATTATATTTTAAATGTAAGAGAAATTATTTTTATGCTACTGTGAAACCCTTTGTATTTCACCTAATGTAGGCACATGACTTAGGAAATCCAAACTAAAGGCTGTTTTAGATTATCTAACTTCTTATACATTCCAGATTTGGTGCAATTTCTTGAGCTATTTAATTTGTACACCAGTATTTAAATTGCATTGCTTATTTATTTATTTAAACCAAATCTTGTACAAGAAATAGAGTAGCCAAAAACGATCTTAAGAATGCGTTCATAAAGTGGGGTGAATGGGTAGGGTAAAGTAAATAGATGATAAACTGTTCCGTTTCATTCCTAAAATTTGGACGAACGCATAAGGGGAAACAAATAGGAAAATAACCTGCATTTGTTAGTGTGTCGCTTACCTACAGGTAAGGTGCGTTCAAAAAAATCCGTTATCAAGAAGGTTCTGAACTTGCTTTTATTTTATGACAGCACGTCGTAGCTTACTACGTATGTTGAAACCTTGAATTATTGCGTGCTATCAACAGCCTCAACTGTCAAAGATTTTATTTACATCTTCGAGGTATTTGTAGTAAAATAAATGTTTTATTTGATTAATTGTGTTTTATTATCCATTTTGTAGAAAATCGTTATTAAATGGATATAAAAAGTTAGGTTATGTTTATAATAATCGTATAGTTACGACGTAACTTTGCAAAATTTGCATTTGACATAAGCCTACTTGATAACGGTTTTTATTGAACGCACTTTACAATAATACCGTGCATTCAATTAAATTCCTAATTAAAGTAGGCCATGACTTCAGTGTTTTTTTTCCTAAAGGTTAGTAACACTGACAGCTGTCCAATTAATTGTTTGTGCTAACATAACCTCCCAACACTTGACAAATGCGTTTGTGCATGCAAGATGAAGGACAACATTTTCAGCGTCTGTTTTAAGCGTTAACGTTGTTTTGAATTGAAGTAATTAAGTGTTTCTTTGAATTTTGAGTTTATACATTTTTTATGTGATGTCATGATTAGATAATGACCTGACAGTTATTGACAACTGTCCCTCATTCTTGGATTGAGCGTCGCCAACTTTATAGAAAAAAATCACAACTTACTTTAATGAATTCATTTGAAGGCACGGTATTTGTTAGGTAACTTGTTTTTTATTTAAAAAATGGAGAATGTGCTGATTTTCGTAGAAAGAAATACTAGGCTGTAGCATGTATAACTTTTAAAACGTGTCTGGATGCCGTTTTAATATGTTATAATGACGACAACGAAAATTACGAGGAGAGAATACCAAGAAAAAAGTATGTAGAATTGGGAATTATTTGGAAACCATAATTCCTGATGAGTGAGATTCTAAGTACATATTTAAGCAAATTTTTATAATGTCTAAGAATCAAGTCTTTATCTGTAATTAGGTGTGTAGGTAAAAATTTAATCTGAGTAAACCTTCAGAGTGCGTTCGTAAAGTCCCTTTGGACAACACCTCTACTCCCCTATTCGTTCGTATAATCAGAGGGAGATGGAGTAAGCGACGTACGAACATGTCGGTTAATTACTCTGGAGTACTTTTATTCCCACAGTGCGGGAAGATTGGTGAAAATTATTCTCGTAACCTATTTAAGCTATTTACCAATTTTACAAACATTCATATACTGAAGGTTTACTCAGATTAATTTTTTCCTACAGCCCTACATGATTTCCTGAAAATTTACTTTACCTCAATGAATTCGGAAAACTTAATAGCCACACTGTACTTAGAATTTAGAAACTCTCTCAGGAATTGATAGGCGTCCAAGAGGAGTATTTGTTTGTAGTAGCTTTGCAATTACAGGTATAAGTTTTTTAAAAAGTTATTAAATCCCAAAATCCGTCACTATATTTTGGTATTCCTTGTACAAAATAAAGCAACAGCTGGTGAATATCTTATAAAATAGTTGACTCTTCTAAAAAAATTGTTATCAAAGATCTTTTACAAAATGTTTATAGGATGTATTTAATTAAATTAAATATTTATATATTTTTGTAGGATGTAGTTAACAATTCCATTGCAGAAACACACCACCGACATTTACCTCCTCCATATTGTTTCAAAAGTATCAAATCCTTTATTAAAGGTCGTTACTTTTTATAAAAGAAATCGTATCCTATAAAAGATTACCTATTACACTGTCATATTTTTTAAAAAATATCTTTTATAAATGTTTTTATCAAAGACCTTTTATAGTGTAATACTGGCCTAAGATATCCTACAGTAAATTTTACGAAAACATTTTTTTTCTGAGAACGTTTGATTTTTTATTTAAACAAAGAACATTTATTAGTAAATAGTTTTTGTCGAATGTATATTGCTTGCGTATATACAAATTATCAAATAAATTTGTAATAATTGTTCCTCAGGCAGCTGTAAAAATTTCGACATTTCGTTCTGCGTTTAAGCCTCTTCAATAAAAGTAGCAGAAGAATAAAATTAGTTTGATAGATTTCAATGGACAAGAAATTGCTTTAAATAGAAATTATCGTTTTTCTGCATACTGTTTTGAGTTATTTTACTGCGCTTGGAGAATTTTATGAGTAAATAACTATAAAATTGTCATCTTTTTAATGCGATATTTAAAAAATGTTGATATTTTGAAACGTGTGAAACTTGCTTCAATAATGATTTAATCTTTGTAAACACTATCGTTTAAATCCATGCGATTTATAGTTGGCATTTTATGCTCTGTATTACGTCCGGTAAGTAATTTCCGCATTTCATATCAAGGTTTAACGTCGTAGAAGATTACAGAGGCCCAGAACCTTATTAAACTTAACGTTTATAAATTCTGTCCTTTTTAACCTAGTTTCGAGAAAGCCTTTCTCGTCTTTCTTAAAAAATTACATTACGCTTTCTCCGACGGCAAATTACCTGAATGAATCATTGTAATATGATTGTATGACGTCCTTTATTCATTGACGTAGTTGCTTGCGAATGTAAGGTAACTTGATATTGTTTAAATAAGTCACTTTTATATAACACTTTGGTCTTGCTTGCTTTCTTCTTTGCGGTTTACCTTCAGTCTGTTACTTTTAATCTGAATTTAATGCAGTGATGTAATATTGTATGTTTTTGTGACGTAGGATGACGTCTTTAAGTTGGATGTTTTAACCTTGATCTTTCGAAAATTCAGTTATGCTGTATAGTAAATATGTTTACTTTGTTTATCGGGGTAATTCAAAATTTCAACTCTTTGATTTTGAAATAGTTGATAACCGTATTGAAAATTATGTAGTAATCGCTGCTTCAGATTATTATTTCTAATTTAGTTTTTTTTTCAATGTTCGCTGAGTAATCTAGAAAATTCTATTTATTTGTGTAGTATTTGATTAGATTTTCTTTGAAAGTAAAGTATTTACGTCATGTCGGTCTGTTTAAACGGGTTTAAAATCCATCTGCTTCAATGTATATGTACTTGAAAAGTGTTTCCTAATAATAAAAATGAAATTTTCGGCGTTACCGGTAAATACTAAAAAACGGAGTAGCTTCGAAAAAGATTTTGTTTTGTTGGCGTTGAAAACTTTTGAAAAACTTCCTCAAGGATGAGTTACGTCGAGAGATTCATAAATTTGTTGAAGTTATGGAACATTTACGAATTTTTGTGTTTGTCTAAATGAAACACCAAGCAACACCAAAGGATCGTCTGTAACGATAAATCCTCGTCAGAGATAAATCACTGTTCAAAATAATTGGCAACACTTCATTAAGCAGACTTGGCGGTCACATTTTTATATTGTTACAATGAAAACAATCACAATGACCAGTGGTATATTTGGCACTGTGAGATTGGACTTTCATGATTCCGTATGCCAATTGTAAGAGCTTAAGAACATCTTGATGAATAGTTTACTTTCTCGAAACATTTTGTGTTCCACAAACTAAAAACGAGTAGAACAGGTTGTAATATTTAATATTCTATTAATCATATATCTTTAATTGTTTGAACTGAAATTACAAAATTGAAATATCGAGAAATTAATTGACCGATGTAATTGTTCAAATTTGAAATCAATCAGAGATTGGTAAATCGTAAAATGGAAATAGCAATAAATCACTTGGTCGCATTTTGCATTGGTTTAACAGTATCCTGTTAATTGGTTGCTTTCCGTTCATTTATTGTTTATTGCAAATTTGTATGAAAACATAAAATTGATTGTTATGACTACGTTTTTGTGATAGTTTTACATCGTTCACCTAATATTTGTTTTGTATTTGCCGATCTTTTTGTCTAGTTCTAATTTATTGAAATTCTGTCCTACTATTACATGCATCCTCAGATAATTATTTTAACATTAATTAGCAATTATAATTTGATACACGTTAACCCCCTTAACGTATATAATTCTCAATAAATGATTTGGGTTACATTAAAAATTTGTATTAAACTTAAATTAAACGAGAAAAAATTGTTATACATAAGTGAACCATAACGTAATCAAATAAAATTTTATTTACATAATGCGCAAATGTGCTTCAATTGTTTCAGTTAATAAATGCAAGTGACAACTATTAATGTACAGGGGTCCCTAGATAATTTATTAGACTTAAGTTTAGAGAAACCTAACATTAAAATTTCGTACAAACTGTAGAGACTTGTATTTCATTCTTTCCTCTTTATTCATGAATTTCTTGATGAATGTCTTCATGGATTCATTCACCGGCGCATTTCGTATTACATTAGTGAAGAAATTGATGAATTTCTTTGATCGTAATGCAGTAATTCCATAAAGTGCTTAAGTTGACGAAGAAATTCATGAATTTATTTGACGTCCAATTTGGTGCACCTCTCCAATTTCTTCATGAAGCGACTTCACGAATTAATTCCTGAATAAATTGTCAATGCAAATCGGCCTTTAGAACTTCCTCTAGAAACGTATTTTTGTGTAGAATCAGTTCTTTTTCGGATCTGTTCTGTAAAATGGACGAATGCATGTTGATAATAGGTCACAGTACACAGGCCAATTTTCGTGTTCAATAAAATTCAGATAAGCAACTTTCAGTACGTTTCAAGAGATGGTGGTTTACACTAGTTACTCTAAACCCGATAGCAAAATATTCTAATTAGATGTGGTGATGAGTGTTTGGATCGTAATAAAAATATACTTTCATCGACCGTCAAGAAAGACGTTAAAAATGTAGTCTTTTTTACTTTAAACGGATAAACGAAAACTCGAGTTTATGTTTCAAAAGTCATTAGTAAACTGTTAGGTGAAAGTGTTCGTGAATAATTTCCTCGCCGAATGTGAAATCGCCGTCAGTGAAGATTCGCGAACAGCCAGTGTATTTAATGAAGATCAAAGGATTTGTTTGCAAACTTCGTTAACACGCTTAACACGCACGTGAAAGATTCGATTTTTGATACGCTCAGAAAAATATTTACGAACTACGAGTCAAAAAATTCCGAATAGATGGAGAAATTTCCAAAATCATTTTATTCAGTTTCCAAAAGATTATGAACTGCAAAATTTTGTTTATTTTGAATAATCAAAGAAATCTTTAACTTACCTTGGAAAATCTACGTTTTGCTGTTCATTGGCAGCCTTCTCAAGTAATTTCAAGAGCAATTGATTTCTGTACTCTCTATTGAAAGTTAACTTTTTATGAATTTCTTTATCATAGAAAAAAGTTTGCAAATGGATAATCGATTAATTTTAGTAAATATTACGTTCAGAACTATTGTTAAAAAATAATATTCGTTGTAATTTAAATGTTAGTTAGTGTTTTTGTTATTCTTTAAGTAATGTAAACTAGTAGAATTTAAAAAAGGTTTATTAAAACATGTTCAGGTTTCTGTATTTACACATTTAATAAAATAGTAAAGACTTAGAAAAAATACTTATAAAGAGAATTTGAAAATGAAAATTGAAGCGTAAACCTATAATAATGTTTATTTCAACAGTTGAATCTGAAAGGAGATATGTCCACAGCGAATACTATAGACTTATGCCCTTTCTGCATTTGTCCTTTCAATTGTTATCAATGGTTTAAGCTTTGACTTCAAGTTAAATTGGAATTGTATATACAACTTTAGTGAATATGCACGAATAGATCCAAAATACCTCACTAAAATGTAATATAGCAAATTACCTCTCTTATCATTTAAAATGGGAGTTCACAGTTCTATATAAAATATAAACTTCAAGATGACTAAAAAAGAAAATAAGTGCTGGTATAAAATTGGATATCCCCCACCTGTATGGTCAAAAAAGTTGTATTAATATTTCTGCCTGTTAATAATATTGTAATTACTCCAGCAAGTACAGGAAGGAAAATAAGAAGCAGTTGGGCTGTTAAGGCTTACGGCTCTTACAACAAGGGTATTCGGTTAAAGTATATTAAATACAAAATTTCGAAGGATTTAAATTTCAACAAAAAGTGAAATATTTTAAAATTCATTAGAGAAAGGTATTCGTGACGTAACAGATTAGTTTCAAATGAGCATAAAATGTGTGTCTAAAAATAACACTTCCGTCTTTCAAGATATCTGAATTATTGATTAAAAATTACTAAAGAATGAATACCGGTGTAATGTATAAAGCCCTAAACAGAATTGTTCATTTCTTTTAGTAACTTTAATTATATGCACATAAATTTTGTTAATTTAATCGTAATTTTGTTGTAGTTTACCCCAATTATTAATTTTTTTAGTGAAATCTAAAAAAAAATAATCGAGGTATTCTATTAGAAATAAATCTACCACTTAGACATGCATACGTTAAATAAAAAAAGAAATAAGTTTTATGAATCAGACAGTGTGTTACATAATTTTATAAATTTAAATGTCAATATTCGTCGCAAATTAAAAGCGCTGGCAGGATTACGTCTAACCTAGTGATAAGTAGCAGTTACGAAATTTGGCAAGGAAAATTTCACGTCGTCCTTTAAAATACAAAGTAAATGTTTACTCATCCTTTTCGCAATTAGTTCATACCAATAAATACTTGTTTATAATCAGTGGTTCTACTTATTATGCAGACATGCTGGAGCACGTCAAAACAACTGCCGCAGTTGTCGTGTCGGTTTCGAAATATTTTGATTATTCCGCTGCACTGTTTCTGTTACTTATTTCGGGCTTTATGGGCCGATAAAATTTAGTTTGGCGTGAGTTAAACGAAACTTTAAAGTCCACGGGGAATGTGTTATTATATACATGTCTGGAAGCTCTGTTGGATTTGTTTCTTGGTGAGGTTTAGATTGAGTCGTGCTGAGCGTGTGTTTCCTCTTCGAAATTAACGAGCAAGCACGAACTAACTGAATTATTTCGGTTCAGATTCCAATTTATAATTTAACGTATTATCATTAGCCTTTCTAGCGAAAAGTATATTTATTTGGATATGTTGGAAGTTTAATGACGCAATCACACACGCTGCATAGCTGTACATATTCCAAGGAACTTACATTCCTTTTGATGATAAACGTGAGTTAAAGAAATCTTAATTTTTTTATTGCTCCAAAAAGATTCATGTATCGAATTATGAAAGACTTCATTACATCCAGGATAATACTAGTAAGGTAGAACGCCAAGTTTTATCAAAGGAAGCATAAACTTAAAAGCATATAAAGTTCAAGTGCATTTTGTAATATTGGCGACTGCCATTTTAATTGCTTATTGCTTTTAGTGTTACGAAATTAGTTTTACGACTTCGGGTCGATTATGTTCGCAAGCTTACTATGCCTCTGTTTTATGTCAGGTTCAAAAAAATGAAATGGATTAAATTAGATGTTCTTAAATTATTGTTAAAATTTAATTTGTTAAGAGAAATTGTATTTCTCTTAAGCCTGTGCTCGCCCTGATGAAGCAAAAACGTTTTGGGACAAAACGTTTCATTTTATTGTGAAATATTTTGAGTAAAAACGTCTTGATTGCAATTGTTTCAGCGTGATGTTTGTTTTGATGTATCAGTGCGCGTGCCTGGTACTATTTAAAACATAGAAAAAACGCTCCTAACAAAATTAGCCAAAAATGTTTTGTCTGAAAACGTTTTTGCTTCGTCAGTGTGAACGCAGCCTAACTGAGCGCGACGTAATGTGTTTACTAGTTGATGCTTCATAGCTTGCTTACTTCATTAAAAGTGAATAAAATAAATAAAATGTTAAATCAATAAAACGCAAAAAAAAGTATCAGAACTTTGGAAGTACATACGAATACATTTTTTTTTGTGTTCGAACAATCTATGTTTGTCACATTGACTTTTCAGATACTAATCAGCAATATAAGACAAATCGAAAATATTTATTTTAAAATAATTGTCGAATTAATTATCAATTTTGCATATTTTGTTAAGGCTGAAAGCTCGAAACTTCATCTACATCCTCGTATTTACGATAAGCGAAGGATTGATGGACGAATATACTGGGTGAATTCAGTAATTGTGCAATTATTTTATTCAGGGGCAGTATGTACCTATTGTGCCCGCCAAAAAGAATCTGGGACAACTCTACACGTGCATTTTTGAGTTATTTTATTAGTTAGAATGCAGCTTTAAACATTTCATATTCCTTGTCCTATGGTAAAATAAACACAGAAATAAACAAACGGTCGATTTTTTTAACAATAATTAATAATTCGTTACATTTACAAGGCAACATATTTTATGGTCTAGATTTTTTTTGTCGGGCATAGTACATAATAAAAGGATGTAAAATACTCAAACTTGCCTGCCCTATTCAAATATTTATAGTTTTCGAAAAAAAAATAGTATGTTAAGTGCCAATGTTTTTGGTCCTTGAAAAAACTTTTGTATAAGGGATTATCGAGCGAATCGTAATGTTTTGTGATTATCGATTGCCAGTGCAAATATTTGTACAACTTTTAAATTCGCCTTGTGTTTCTTAACGAATTTCGAATGCTGTTTATTTAGGATATATTGCGTAAACCTGAAGATTAAAGCGCGTAACAAAAAGCTTTTAGAAACAAGAATTAATTGGTTTTATTGTGGCCAATAAACGTTTCTTATTTCTTTATTGGATAGTGATGAAATATGTAGAAATAAAGAAAACGCTTTTACTGAAGAAATTGCGATATTAAAAAGCTTCATTGTAGTACACAATTCTTTACATGCAATTTGAGATACTTTTATCAATTCGATCATTTTCGTTTACAAGAGATGCCATTTATTGTTATAAAAATATTTTTATTTTGAAACTTGTCATTTTCGAGTACCATTTTAGAATCATATTGTTAATACTAACTAACAATTTAACATTTTCATGTATTTCTTTGATTTTTCTAAAGCATGGTAGAAGGAAATATGTATGATCTCAGATATCTTTACAATATTAATTAATATACAATATTTTTAATTTAGAAATTTATGTTTTCTTATGTAATAATCATTTGGTTTGACAAACCATCTTATTTTCGGAGTTTTTTTTCTGCCACTTGTTAGATTTTATTTCAAAAAGTTTATTTATTTCCAGAGTCAGCATGATGTTATATGTTATATAATTGAAGAATTATTTTGATCTTATTTTTCTTTTGCATTCAGTTAAATATTTGATTCGTTTCAATATTTTAATTTGTTTTCACATACTTTGGTTTTTCTTTTTAATTCTGTGTTTAAATTTTTGCGAGATATTTACAGTAGCTACTGAAAAAAGAACCTTCCACAAATGAGAATGATGAAAAAACTCTTTTGTTGTTTGGTAAATGAGGTGCTGTTGATATCTTAGGTATCTCTACAAAGTAAAATGACGAAATTAAAACTAAAGTATTAATGTATTTCTTTGTTTTAAACATTTTTAAAAATAATCAGACTTGCAAACGCTGACGTTAACACATTCGTTCATGAAAGTGTAAGTAATTAAAAATTGAAAAACAAGTACATTCCATTACTTTCTACATAATTTAACATGTTTTCTTTTCTAGTAGCTTTTATTTTTGATTTATATGCCATTACATTAAACAAGTTCTTTTTTCTTCGTGTTATTCTGAGATTGGTTTATTTCATCACTCCATGAAAACAACAGATTCAATTTAGTTTGCTCGAAGGAGCAAAGGATAATGGAAACGGTGGCGCTATTTCTCACTGTCAGTGTTGTATAGAATCACAAATATTTTGCTTATAAATTATTTTGGAAGTATTCTTTTATTGTTAATTGTTGACTTTTTTTAATGTGATGGTTACTTTTTGGAGGAGGTGATTGTCCTTCAGGACCTTTGGCATGAAATAGTTTCTTTCGTCTATTTAAATGACTAGTGGAAATACCCAAATATAAAAATATTTGTTTTTCTAAGTAGATAATGTACGTTCGCACGGTTTTAAATTCCACTTCGAACCGCAACCAGGCATTGACGTCATTTGCGCGTCATTGTCGATGCTTTTAATTTCATAACTTCAAAAAAAAAAAATCGGCACGAATCGACGGATCACTGAAACTAATTGATACGCCTTATTAACCGCCGCCGGCGTTGTTAGTTACGTCAATTTCGACGTGTTAAATCGTATCACTGCTTTATTTAGGCTACGAGCACAGGTGATTATGTGGAAATTAAAATGCTGGCCATGTTAATCGGGTAATTATTCCGGTGTTTTGCGTCGTTGACAGCCGTGATTGGAAGGACTATCACGGTTTAATTTTTCAATCACAACGACGCGACGATCGATGATGTACACTACTACAGGAAAGTTAGATTGCATATATGAAATCGAAAGCAAAAACTTGAAAAGAGTCATACAATAAATGAACGATTTGCATATTAGTAATAACTATAATGTTGACGCAAGTTTATTTTTAAGCAAGCAGTGTGAATGCAAAACGATTTTTAAAAGCAGATAACTTGCCTTATTCAGAAAAATTATGCAGTATGAATTGTTTATCGAAGATAAACTAATCAATAGTTATGCAAGGAGTGCTTTTCGGTGTCTTGTAAGATGATTCTTGATGATGAATCTTGAGATTAGTTTTGATAGGAACATGCTGAAAATGTGCGCTGCAACATGAGCGGTTCCAGGGCATGTTCCTACCTTTACCCATGTATTAGCGGGATTAGTGACAGGTTCAGCCGGCCCGGTTTGTTGTCCTTTCCGACAGCTAAAGCTGTTGATTTATTTCGTGAGAAAACAATATTTCCTGGTGTGAGACTGCCTTGTAATTCTGTACGTGAATTGAAACACTTTGAAAGTACTAAGGTCAGCGCGAACTATGCAGAGGCGGGACGCAGCGCATCGCACTGCGAAAATGCTCATACATTTTATGTAGACTATCCCAAAGAGCCGACAGACCGAAGCGCGCCGAATCATGTATACAATGTAATCAGTGATCAATATAAAAATGAATTAGAGTAGGCGTTGGAATTTAAATACGTGTCACGGATAACGTCATACTGATACTAATTGTCAATCAATTGTGACATAAGTGGGTGCTTTCTTTCACTGAAAACCTTAAATCGTGATTCAAATAGTTTTATAGCTATCTTCTCTGGTTCTGGATTATTGCAACAGGACACCCCAAATTTGAATAAATTTGAATCTAAAGGAATTATAAAAATAAGAAGATTCAAAAGGGAAAAGGAAATTATCGATCAGGATTGAAATTTCAAAAAGAGTGGAGATTAAACCATTTGCTAGAGAACATCCATCTTTGAACGCATAATATTGCGTTTGGATCACGATTTGTTAATCAAAGAAAGCAGCTAATAAAACGTCGGAAATTTTTAACGTCACGCAGATGTTCGTAATTAAAATCGTGATGCAGGCGGTGGTCATTTTAACCAACTGCTTTAAATTTTTAAAAATAAAATGTTTTGCTTGCTGTCGATGCCTTAACTTCAAATTAAGTTTCGTTAGAATAGAAATGTCAAAAGTGATGAACAAAATGCACACGTGCGTGTTTAGTTTCATCGCCAGCTCTAATTCATTTTTCACTTGATCACTTCTTATGAAAACGAGTGCATGCGCATTTTAGCAGTGGCCTGCCCCAGCATAGCTTGCGCTGACGTTTAGTGAGCATATTATTATATCTATGTCTTCTATCATAAACGCAAATAGAAAAGCTCTTTCGTACATTTGAACAGGCTGATTCAGGTAACCCGTTCGTTAAAAGTTTACGAACTTCCCATTTAAATTGCTGTTTCAAATTTTGCAGTTCTAGATAACGACCTCTTTCAGGGTGTAAATGCAAGAATTCTCTTTAACTTTTTTATTTTTTGATTTAGAAATTTTACACATATTAATTCAAAGTTCACAATTACAACCACCTAGCAAAAGTTGCAGTAATATTAGTAGCGTTTTTTATTGACTGCTTTAGAGCACTCTCAAAATATCTCCATCCGTTATTATTACATGACGTTGAAATAAGATGAGAATACTCTGAGAGTGCTCAAGAGGAGTCAATTGAAAACGCTTTTATTGTCATCTTGCCAATACTTTCGATTTTATGTCGATTGATGATGAAACGAAATATATAAGTGTTTTTTCTAATGATCGTGTTATTGTGAAGCCCGAATAAACGCCTTCAAGCATTATAATTATTTTAATTTTCTGAGTGATTTTTGCAGTGAGCTTTGAGTGCTTTTTTTATTAAATATATTAAAAAAAAGTGATTAAAAAGTTATTTTATTGACTACAATGAACAACAATTACATTTTATTATAAAATGGCCAATAAAACTTAATAAAGCCGAAACAGTATTTACATTAAGTTTATAAAATAAAATGATCGAAACGATATTCAGACATTCAATAACGTATACAAGACGAGAACAATAGTTAACTAATCTAAACAGATGTGAGATTGTGAGTTACAGTTTTCTGTAATATTGGAAAATTTAAAGCAATAATATTGATGGTGTCAAAAATATATATTTCAGAATAATTTTTTTCACAAATGCATAAATATAAAATTATTTAATATCTACTTCATTCCGTTTTTTAGAACTAGATTGTCTAAATGAATAGTTTTTGTAGAAAATGTGTTTAATTCGCAATTAATTCAGTATATGTATAGGTGCTAGTGATATTTTAAAACTAAGAATGGTTTTCTATAAAAGGGGTTACGATTATAAAAAGTATTTAAAACCAATTGAATGTATTTTGTGATCTTGATAGAGGCTGAATTTTTACAAGGGCATACCAAAAATACTGATAAGGCACACTAAGAATGCTGATAAGGCGCCTGTATGAATAGTGCAATATGCAATATAAAAAAATATTTAAAGTTATCTTCGTTTTGAATCTTCAAATTTCTTGACCGGTTTTAGAAAATAAAATTCTTGAAATCTTGGTTCAAATGTTTTTTATTTATGTCATAATATGTCACATTAAATTAATCCAACAGTCCTGCGGCCGTCAATGAAAGAACAATAATAATTTAAGTAATCATTATCACCCGGTATTAAAATGTCTCCCTCCTCCGACCAGAGAGAAAAACATTCGACAAACTTCAAAAAATTGACGTGTATTGTAGCTCAGTCCCTCCCTAACTCGGTCAGAACGAGACTTATATTAATTTTTGGTTAGGATTTCTTTTGTAATTACAATTCATTTAACTTTAAGGTAGCTTTGTAATGTGACAAACAATACTTAGTCTCTTAATCTGTAATTATCTGTAATCTTTGCAGTCACTGAGGAAGAACTCGGCCGGGTTCGTAAATATTATGACACAAATAAAAAGCATTTGCGCCTGTATTTCAAGAGTTTTATTTCCATAAATGTTATCTTCATTTTATACAGTACAGATGGCTACAGATTGTCATGTGTTTCACGTATTTATTTCTACATATAATGTCAAATTTCTCGAACTTTCGATATGTGGTTTTGTGGCAAAACCACTAGTTATAAAATTTTCAGGAAAGAAACTGTCGAATTTTATTGGAAAATTTGTACAAAACTGTAGTACAAAGAATGAGGCTCATCGCACAAAGTGGTGCTGTACAATATGTAAAGTCGGTCTTTGCCTAGACGATAAAAAAAACTGTTTTATCACGAAAAATGTAGAGTTTCTTGTGTTCCAGTAGTTATTTAGAGAAGCCACCATTTTTCTCAAAAATTCTTGTGGTCAAACATCATAATAGATACATAAATATCAATTTTATTTTACTTTAGGTTAACAAAGTGAATAAAATTTTGTTTTATTAACATAATTTTAATTTTGATCTGGAAGGGTTAAAGTATTCCTTTTTGTACCGAGTTTTACAAATTAATAGAAGGGATTAAAACCATAAGAGTCTTACGGCCGGTCTTTTCACCACCTTGTAAACTCACTTTTACTAAAGTGAGCATTAAATTAAAATGTGATTGAGACAGATATAGTTGCTTAGTTAGTTCGAAAGAGATGCATTATACACGTTGCTATGTCAACCTAATTTAAAGTTCACCTTAGTAAAAGGGGAGTTTACAAGGAGGTGAAAAGACCGGCCCTAAGAGATATAATCGTTCAGCTAACACTCATATCTTTTTTGAAGCTAACACATTGATACAAATTATTCATATAGTATATTTGAAAGTTTATAATAGTAATACATGTGACTACATGGTTTAAAAGCAACTGTTTCTTATGACATCAAATTAATTAGTATTTCATCTCTCCTTTTAGAGAATTGCAGTTAGATCCTTATGGTTTTAACCCCTCCAATTATTGTCTAATTAATTAATACCTTTATTGAATTTAAGTTAAATACGAAGTATAATAGAAAATTCCTATATATATAAAATAATGAAAAGTTCTATAAAAATTTCGTAATATCTTCTAACGAACAGTTTCTTCAGAACAGGCTATCGAACGATAAGCGAAACGTTGGGATTTCTCGACTCTTAAGTTGCTTGTGAGATGATGTTAAGAAAATTGCTATACAAATCTTCATCGAGTCAGAATTTTGTCTAATTAATAATTATTTATTTAACTAAATTCAATTTGGGTAAGAAATAAATTATTGGTATATTGTAATATTATTATGTTCGACCAGAGTTGCATATGAACTTTCCATTGTGCAACACCATGATCTTATTTAATCAAAAATTATCTGCTGTCGTCATTTTATATTCCTAAACACACACAGTATATATCTTGCAAGCAAATTTGCCGTATTTTATATGTACTAGTAATTGTACAATGTAATTGCAGGATTATAACTGTTTGACAAAGGTGTTAATAGTTAAATATAGTACCGAAAAGTAAAGGATTGTAGTGCTGATTGAAACTTTTTACTTTAGTTTGCAAGAATGTGTTGAGTGAACTTGTTATGTGCATTTTTAATTATTTTAAACGAAAAGCATTAAGAAATTACGAAGTTTTCAAGGAGTCTCAAATGTAAATAAAAAAAAAACATTAGATTCATTAATTTTTTCAAGTTCAATCTAATGACAAAGCAAGAAAACCTCGTTGTATAATGATCCGAACGTTCGTAAACATTTCAACAATTAGTTTTGTTTTAGAATGTTATGTGATGAGGAAGATGAATTTAACGGTTTTCGTCTTGATAGTGATTTTAATTTTTTTTTAGAGTAATATTTTATTTTTAAAAAATAATTGAATTTACTTTAATTAGCAAATGGACATACGATGTGCGACGTACGTCAAAAAGTTCGATTTAAATAATTTAAAACATAAAAATAATTGTGCATAGTCAGGTGGTTTAGGTCCTTTGATAATGAATTTAATTCTTGATTGATTACATTTAGGGGCAAGGGAAAGATTTCAATCTTTTACATAGAATTAAGTTCTTGTGCTGAAAGGATTAATTTAGAAAGTTTCAGCAGTTCTAAGTTAAAGTGCTAGGCTTAGTTTTTTTTACAATATTGATGTATCAAGTAGGGAAACCAATTTTCGGAATCCCGATCCCGAAACTGACAATCCCAAAATCGTTAAATGAATCCCGGGATTCAATGTTCCTTCGAAAAGTTTCATAATAAAGTTTATCGATATTTATTAATAAAATAATAACAAATACCGCCGTCTTTTCACTGTTTTAAAAGTTTATTATTATTTATTATTATTAAATGTAAAAATAAATTTTTTGACATGAAAAGACATGAAAAGCCATGAATTATGACTTTCTAGATTGAAAAACGGGATTTCCAATCTCGAGATCCCGGGATTGGATAGGATTCCCTAGTTGCAAGATTACTAATTTTGAATAATATGTGGACAAATATTACTAGTATTTGTGAATAAATTAGTTTCTTTTTTTTATCAAAAACAAACCATATTTAAGCGATAGTTCTTGAAATTTCTAAAAGATTTAAATTTAAAATTGAAACATTTAAATTATTTTATGGCATTTATTTCGGCAACTAATTGGTTACCATTAATAATAATTTAGCGAAAGTAACTGAGCATAAGTTTAATTAATTTTTGATAATCTTAAAGTGTACTTTTTTATTTATTAATTTGTATGTTTGTATTATTATATTCAACAATTCTCGATCATATGGAAGTGTCTCTTTGGTTCAAGGGTATCTTGTTCGCATTAAACAGCAATAATTTTCGTAGGATGACCTAAAATCTAAATATTTACAGACAAGATGTTTACATGTTTTTTGCACGTGGGAGCTTTTAATCCTTTCGTGAAACTTGCACACATATTTCTTGTGCTAGTCTGATTTTAATAAAGGATTTAATAACATTATATTAGGTATGTTGTTGAATTTTTTATTAAAATTGATATTATTATTAATATACGAAT
The DNA here is from genome assembly GCA_039766575.1 of Serrognathus titanus. Taxonomy (NCBI): domain Eukaryota; kingdom Metazoa; phylum Arthropoda; class Insecta; order Coleoptera; family Lucanidae; genus Serrognathus; species Serrognathus titanus. Next base: position 23,569,261 of record CM077913.1, read on the forward strand.
AAGAAATGTGATTCACCTACATGTCTGTACTTATAAAAAATGTATTCTACAATGGTAATTTACTTGCAAATTGTAAGAAGATTGTAATTCACAAAAAGAAATTTAATTATTGACTTATTAAATCAACATTAATTGTATTTCATCTTAAAAGCAAATTGTACAAATTGTAGAAGCAAGATAAACTGGATACATTTCGATTAATGTAAATTACACAGTTAACTATAGTTAAGCATTTGTTTAAACGACTTCTGGTACGACTGACGTGCGAGAATCCTCTTGTCTGCCTGTTAAATTAGAATTTATTTATGTTCCTGTGGCTTTTGGTTTTGTTCTGCAACGATTCGAGCAGGATGTTTATTATTACTTCACGATCATCAATCTGTATCTCAAATTACTTCGAGTTTTGTAAGCTTGCGTTTTTATTCTGTTTTATGTTCAAATGATGAAATACTTATGTTTGTTTTTCTTTGTTTCAGAATTGCCTGCAGAAGAAGGTAAGTGACTCCAAACTGCAGATAAACATGAAAACACTTATAAAAAATATTTTTTTTCACTTTGTTAAACCATTTACAAGCGAGAAATATTGCGTACATTTTCACTTCGAACATTTTAAGTGAATTTAGTTTCAGTAATAATTTAATATTTCAAAAATAATAATAAAAATGACTTATAGAAACTCAACATTAACGTTACGTCCAAAGATCGATTCCATGAATCGATACATTTTCATACTTACGATTTTCCAGAATCGTTGTATCATTAAAAAAAATAACGATTTTCCAAAAATCGATTACGATTTTTCTTCAAAATGAAGATAAAAAATAATTTCATTATAAATAACAATTTGTAACAAAAAAACTCCTTTAAAAAGAAAAGGAAATAAGCCATAACAGAAACGGATATTTAGATTCCTTGTAAACCAGAATTGATGACCATATTCCAAAACTGAAAATCGATTGTAACTATCATTTTTATTGCGAAAACTTGATTCTCTAATAATCGATAAGAATAGAATCTATTTTACATATCGGTACGTTATTCATACGTAAAATGTTGTTTTCAATAGGTCATTGTTTTTTTTTTGGGAAAATATATCTAATCATTCTTTTATTATCTGCTATTTGATTGGATTCTCACGTTTGCGATTCTTATGTTTTGGTTTTGACGAGGTCTACGCGCACGTTAAAATAAACTTCGTGTTTGTCGCCTGATTGTTGAGATCATTCTTATCTCTTTATCTCTTTTTGTTGCACGTGTGTTTACCGGCGATAAGTTAATCCAGCTATGTACCTCAGCAATTTCTTACGGATTTCCTTTTTAATTTTTTTTACTTTAGGAAGATAATAAGAAAATACTGAAAAAAAATTGAAAATTTGTTTAGCTGATACAGTAAGAATTGTAGGTTAATGAAAGTGTCTGTAAAATAAAGACAGAATAACCATTTGGACCGTACAAAATCAAACAATGTTCAAAGCGTGAATAAAAATTATGTAAATGTGTGCATGGTAAATTGGCAAGATCAGATTTCCCTGCAAATTTTAGTTAATTATCAGAATGTGCGTAGCTAGTTTTAAAATAAAAGCTTCTGAAATTGCTCGTCAGTTAATTGCTTCATTGTTTGAATATTCATATACGGAATCTAAATGAGTTCGTCTGTTTCATTAGAAGCAATTTGCATAACGAAGCTAGAATTCTAATATAATAAAGCGGTTGCTAGTTTCGCACACAAATTTGAGTTGCATGCAGAATATTTTTCGACGCTTTCGTGCACAAACATGCAAACTTTTTCTTTTTTACACATGTCAGTGTGGAATTTACTTTTTCATTTTATACACGTCATTAGTTGATTTTGTATTACTTTGTTCTGGTGAATATAATTTTGCTTATCAATAATCATTTTAAATTATGAGAAAATTAAATGCAGTTTACGAAGAAAATACAACCGAAATAATGCTTACTTTGATTGAAATTCTCGAATTTCGTTTTTGTATTGTCCCTTCCTTTTGTTTTCCAAAATTTCCAATCAAAATTTCATCATACGTACAGTGAAAAAAGATTTTTAAGGAGAACAAATTTTCATTGGATTTTTCATTAAGGTAGCCTTCTTCTCGCACCTTTATATAAATTCTTCTTATCTACTTTTTTCCAGTTGTTTTCTTTCCATTGCCGTTTTTACGACTTATCTAGAATCGATGCTTCGATTTTTCTCATTTTCATCTATGTTGCTCGCGTTTTCAAATGAACGTTATTTCAAGCCCTTAAGACCCATTTTAACCTTATATCTGATAAGAAAGAAAATATTTTTGAAATAATTGACTCATGGTCGTTAATACTATACATATTTTTTAAATACTCAATAATCGGCAACTTAATAAAATGCATTCCATATAAAATGGACTTTTTTATATTCTTACAATTTATGGCAGGCAGTTGCTTCATTTCACAAAATCATCCTCAGTGTATTAACTTCGTCCTTTGCGTATTTTTTCGAGAAAGAGCGGACGTTCGATTCATTCATCAACAAAAATAGAGTCAAAGGCTCAAAGTGAATTCGAAAATATTATTTTCCAATACTTTCAACTTAGAATTGGAACTCTGTGAATGTTGCGGCAGATGTTAATCATTATATTTATAAAATGACTGACAAGTGAGAGACGATTTCCGCAGAAGCGACATAAACATGTGTAAATTTATTTTGATTTTCATACGAAAAAGTTAACAGGACTTTTATTCGTATGTTTTCCTTGACAAAAAAAAATCTTCAAATAAAAAATAATACTGTCCAATTAAAATCATTGGCATAAATATTTATTGCAACAGTCATTTCTGATTTCAAATTTAGAAGCTTTTGTTTAAATCTATTATTTTGTCGAATAAAAGCTGAAATATTAAATATTTTCTTTAAAAAAAGCTTATAATTAACTGCGATGCGCGAGGAAGCTTGTTGGAATCTGCATGCACACCTGACCCAATTACATTTTTCACTTATTAAGACGTGATCATGTTGTCTGGAGTATTCTCGAGTAAAGGATGTTCTTAAGGAATGTCGAGGATGTTCGTCGTACAGCTTCTGTAGTCCTGTGAATGCATTTTCCGCTCTGACGTCAATAAATTCTGTTGAGCGATGCAAACAGAGAACAGCCGTCGGAAAACACATTTCTCGTAAGAGGCGATGTGAGCATTTATTTACATACACATGCGACGTGTATTTATGTTTAGGGCAATGTTATTCTCTCAGTACAAACACTCATGTTCCATGAAACGATTATCCGATGTTCTTGATAAAACGCCATGTATACAGAGCGGTTTCTTTCGCGAAAAAAGCTTAAAAGACTTTTATCTGTGGTTTCTGAAAGCTCATTTCTTTTTTGGTTATTAGAATTTTGTTGGTGCAAGCAAAATATTTTAGCTGAAAAAATTTCTTACACATTTTTGGAATAAACTTTCAGATTAAATTGTACCTGTAACCAGTGGAGTTCCAGTTGCTTAATTGTATTACCATTGATGCAAATATGACTGGGGCTTGTTAGTCTTAATGTTCTTCATTATCATGATTTTCACTTCCTTGACCATTATTGGTTTTATTGGCAGTGCTATTTGATGAGGATGTCCCAGAACTGAGGCGATTAAAGCATCTATCTTTCTGTGATATATCAGATTCAAATGGTTGGAAACTCCTTGCTAAATGTTCGGCTCTTTTCTTGCCCATATACCATTACTTGTCATTACAGGTGAGGTGTGTTCCTGATTTTTCTTTACCCTCCTTTTTGCCTTCGCAGTGAATCAGTAGGTGTTAACCTTGTAGGTAGTTCTGGATGGTTTCATTTTTTCCTTCGACGGAACTTTCCGATAGCTTTGTTGTGATTAGCCTTATTTTGAGGAATCTTAGTAGTCATCCAGATTTTCCTCAATTTTTGGTGAGATATTCTACAGCTTTATCTATTTCTTTTCCCCATTTTAAGAAGGAATCGAAGTTTAGTTTACATCCAGCAGGTTCCTATGCAAGGAACTACGTAATAAGCTGACAGTTTCTTTAAATAATAAACAAACCATTACAAAGTGAAACACAAAATATAGTCGAACCATGACCATTTCAAAATATTTCAAATTAAAGGAAATTGCTGAAGAGTATAATTATTGTTTTGCTGTCACTTATAGAGTCTAGTTATATGATCTTTACACTTTATAAATTCAATATAAGGAAATTTGTTTTTTCTAATCAGAACTTTCATTCTGCGGCGGTGAATATCCAACAATTTTGTTTTCAAAATAATACTAATGGCTTAGTTTATTTATTTTATAAATTAAAAGTAAAATAAAATTTGTCAGAGTCAAAAGTTTCATTTTCACTTTACAATAAAAATAAATGTTTCCTACATTTATTTGTTAAGAAATTGAATTTCATCCTTCAGACTAAAATGCGTTCTTATGCTTTAGAAGAATACAATAAGAATCTTTCCCAGCCAGTTGAAAGATATATTACTAGCATTTATAAAAGATTAAGTTTTAATGAAAATTTTAATTTTTATAGCTACACAAAAACAGGTTACTGCAATTTTTTGACATTTCATAATATTTTTTGTAAATTTTGTACGATTTTGACGACTACAAGAAATCGATCAGTTGATCCACAAATTTACATTTTCTGGATAGTACTTACATGTATGTCGCAAGTCCTTTAGATAGCCACATCGAGAATAGTTTAAATATTTTCTTGAGTTGGGAGTAGTAGATTAAGTAAAATTAACTGAAGAAGAAATATTTTAAGAAATATAAGCAAAGAGAAAATGATGACCCTTTAAAAAAGTTTAACGCTACGATCCTGTGTAATTTAAAAGCAGCACGAGTAATTTGCTCCAGGTAAATTACATAAAAAAAGCTATTTATTAAGTTTGAACAGCTTGTTGACTTGTTTAGATTAGGACTGTGCTAAATTTTTCCACAGCTCTGAAAATCAGTTAATTTATCGGACTGTGAAAGTTTTTAGGAGTGTTTACATATTGATGTTGCGCCCATAAATAAATCCATTCCTTCGGGGATAATGAGCGCTTGTAAATGGTCAATGTGAAATTCCTTTTTTTTTTAATAATAACTATCGTTTTATTTTTCATTTCATTATTAATTATGGTACATGTAATCTATTGTGTTTCTTTCAGGCAAATCGATATGGCAGTTAGTTTTAGAACAGTTCGATGATCTTCTAGTCAAGATTTTATTATTAGCCGCAATTATTTCATTTGTAAGTATTGATTTTTTTTTCTTGTCTTTTGCATGTTATTTTTTTCATGAAATCTCCTTGAGTTAATTATAAAGTGTTTAATTTTTTTGTAATGGGTAAAATTATAAACTATGTATATATAAAATAGTTGCGTAGCCCAGTTGCTTGAGCCCGCTGGTAACGGATTTGACGCTTAGTAGGGCAACTGTTAGGTGTTCTGTGTGAGAAAAAGAGTACTTATGTATTGGATTTTGTCTCGGATTCATACCGGCTCCTTTGCATTGGGTTTTCTGTTTTCCCAGTTTGTAAGGCGAATAAATAAATAAATCGGCCGCAGTCTTCCCATCAAGTGCTGTGAGTTTAGGGAAATAGGCGAGAAAAAAAATTAAGTCAAAATCAAAATTTTATAAAAGAGAATTTTGATTTAAAATTAAAACAATCACCGAGATGATATTGTTTACAGAACGTCTTCCTTTTCTGGTATTAAAAATATTTCTCTATCATTGTTATTATCGTTTTGACGAAGCCTAAATTTTCAAAGAAGTTCAATTTATTATATTCCTTTTCTGGACAAACATTCTGATCCTTTTGTGAGCCTTGGATAGTTTCCAAATTTTTCTTTTCCATCAGTAACGAGTATGGTTCTGTAAATATCCTTTGTATTTTTATATCGCCTGTATTAAAAGACTATTGTTGAGCTCTTATTTGAAATAGAACATTATATAATAAGCCTGGAAAGTGCCAAAGTTAGTGCGATTATGTTGTTTGAGAGGACGTGAAGTATAACTTTAATCATTTGATTTATGTTCTTGTACTAGAACTAATTATCGAACTTACCATGTGATTGGTCTCTTAACGTTATTACGTGGGTGTGTTTAGGTTGTTATTATCCCAAACTTACGATTTAATGTGACGATATTTGCTCCATTATTCAAATGCAAATATCGCGTTCCCTTAAATATTTACTGTCACGTTATCTCGTATACTTACACATTTTAGAGACAACAATAGTGTTACCGTATAAAGAAAATCATACACATATCTCTCTGTTAGTGCACTTCGTAGCAAAGTATTTTTCAGATGGTAACTGGTAATGTAGGGAATTACTTTTTTATGAACAAAGATTAAAAGAAATTTATCTTCAGTAAACTGTTGATCTAATTTTGACACCTTGCACGTTACATAGTTTGAACCTCGTAGTCTTAATATTGATTTTGTTGGTGATGCTGCGGCTAAATTAGTGTGCCAAGAATAGTTTAGTTCCCCATCGTAAATCACAACAGGAGGGTTTATGTACCACCAACGTCTTTATTGTACGAAGGACCGAGCGGAATTTCAGAGTGGGTGGCTCGATTTGAAGCTTCCTGGTGCAAAGCGTATCTTCGGCACGTCGGAAGGCAGCCGTTTTATTTCTGGTTAAAGAACCGGAGAGCGAGCTCAATAACAACTTCGTATATCACCTCTGCCGATGGCACTTTTCCAAGGCAGGTTATTATTCATAGAGATTCGGATAAAATACCTGCTGAGGGTTTATAAATATGAAATTCGTTTTATTTTCAAACATGTGCTTTTCTTGGATATTTTGAAAGAATTCGATGATTATTTGTCTCTTCACTTATATGTATTATGTTTTTTTATATGAAAGCATCCCGTATAATTGATATTTCAAATGTTACGTAACATCTATTTTGAAGAAAATAGAAATCGCAGTCATTTTGCTTTTGATAGTTCAAAAGAAGTCTTAACAGTAACATTTGATTTTAAAGTAGTAACTTATCGTTAACAAAAATGTTACTCCAATATTGTTACCTTACAATCAATTTCTTTGAAATGTAAGTTTATATAAAACAATAATTCTTCCTGAAAATTAATTTGCATTAATTTTTTTCAACGATCCTTACATAAATAGAAAACTTTGCAGCGTTAAATTATGTATGTTACAAATTTCAATGTACTTTTTCTTAATACTTCTTATTTATTTTATTTTGTGTTAGTATTTGTAAAAGCATCAGAAAGACACAGTTTTTCCATCACAGTTTAACTTTAATATTCAGTTTGTTCCCATTGTTCTTATAGGAATAAACTGAAGATTAAAGTTAGACGATGATAGAAAAACCGGACCTGAGTGAAATAATCCAGATGACATCAGAGAAATGAAAATTATTTGTCTGGTGACACTAAATATACTTTTATTACAGAACAGCGGCGTATTACGTCCGACCTACTTCGTACCATAAAATTAGTTTTTCATGCGTAATTTGTTTTACAAAGTTGTGTGTTTGTATTGTATTAAACTAAAGAAAGTTAAAATGTCGAGGTCTTCAATGTTCTCAAATTGAATTTTATGCCTTACAACTTTCTGTTAAAACAAAACTGTATTTCGAAATTGATGTGTAATAGGTAAAATGTAAAAAATTGATGAGAGGTTCAAGTGGATCAGTTATATTTATTATTTCCTAAAACCTTTCTTTATTTATTTTAATTGAAAATTAATTATATTTATCAGAGTTGCTCTATTATTTCAAATGATACGAATTTGACGTTGGAAGAAATAATCTTCGTTTAAATCAAAAATACTTTAATCATCCACAGTCCTTTAATCACATTAAAAGCAATACAACAAACTGTAACACCTTTCTAATAAATAATACTTTCTTACTTAACGTTTTATTAGTCGTTAGTATTCGTCGCTTTCTAAATAATAAGTAATTCAAATTGACTTTGTTTTTGTTTAACACTAAAAAAGAAAACAAAATATTCGAAATTGTTAATTTTCATCTACAAACCGTTTTATTATTATACTTTTTGATTGTAAAGCCCAAGCTCTTGCAAGCCTTATAATGAACAAAGTGTTCACTTTGTTATTTGGAAAGTGTAATAGCCCAAAAATAAAATGTAAGCTTTTTTGTTATTTAAATATATTGTAATGCAATATTTTTATGTAATATATTTTATTCCGTAATTGTGAAAGCGCGTAGAATTTTATTATTTGATGAAATTGGTAAATATATGAAAATAAAATGCGTATAAATGCTGCAGTGTACAACTTGGCCTGGTGACAGGTGTTAGGGAGTTTTATCTGTTTTGTAAAATAATAAACAATTTTTTTATGACTTGTCATATAAAAAAACCTTCAATTGAAGTTTGGAAGCGATAGATTCATCATAAGAAATTAAAGAAGACGTATTAAAATGTCATTAAAATTTTTTTGCCATTCATTATTTTTTTTGAATTAAATTAAAAAATCTTTCACTTTACTATTTTCATACCTTTTATTTTTATTCTGTTAGGTACATATGCATAATAGCATAGATTTTATAGGAATACTTTAAGTTATCTCAATGAAAGAAATGTAAGGGATAATTAATAAAAAAAATATAAAATAAAAAAATTTAGTATTCGTTTTATCTCATTTTTATCTTTACGTGCTTTGTTTGTAGTATTAAAACGTGTTATTTAACAGCAATTCTACTAGATACATATAATAAGGTAAATTTGATAGAATACGTTGAATTATCTCAGTGAAATAAATGTAAGGGATAATAATAATTTCAAAAAATATGTGGCCAATAATTAAAAAAAATCTCACGTTTTTTATCTCTACGTGCTTTATTTGTAGTATTAAAACGTGTTGTACTCGAAATCATTAAAAATTATTTATCATTGAAATATAAAAGAATTTCCTTCCTTGTTCAATGCTTTCGCGTAAGTGTTGATTTTATAGTAATTTGTATAAGTGTATTCGTGTTTTCATATCTCTGTTATCTTTTCGTATCATTAAAGCAATTCAGGTGCCATTATGCACTTGTCGATTTTATCAGAAATTTAACGTTTCTTTTGAAATTTATTAAAATTTTCTTTGGAAGGAAGGAAAGCTTCAAAAAAAATGTGATGACTCCTTGAGTATTCGTAGTATCGTAGATGTTACGTAGTAGCCTTATATTTTTCGAGAACAATAAAATTCGTTTATTTATTTCATAAAACAGAGTATTTATTTCTGAGTCAGTTCATGAAAATATAGTGCTTACATAATTTGTTCTGCTATGAAATTTGGAATAATTTAATTTTTTTTAGCACAAGGTCCTGAAAGTATAAACACAATCACAATGTTTTACGAGAAATTTTGCTATTTTCCAGCGGAGGATTTTCTGTTTTCAAATCTTGCCAATTTTTTTATAAAGTACAATGAAAAAAGGTGATTTTTTTAAAAATAGCTTTTACTTCTCTCAAGTGAAATGATATATGAAAGTAAGCTTCTCATTTTCCTTCACTTCCCGATCTATTCACAAGAAATATTTACAGGGTGTTCCACTTTTGGATGACCGATACACCATTTTTAATTTCACTCATGCGAGTAATCTATATTTGCCATGAAGCTTGTCTCTTCGACTGAAGCGTTCGGTTCTAGTAGGGGGTTTTATTGCAGTGGGCACATTATCTCGGGAGCGAAATGAATTTCATTAGAATAGTCATATTTACGAGTAGCATTACTAGAGGCGCCACTAAGATGAGCTATTCTGAAAATGTACACGTAACAGTTTCTATATTTATCGACTCGTCCGTTCTTGTAAACATCACATGGCGTTTAGAATCAAATCTACCTACTGGTATTGCTATGTTGAAAAGAGCACGTACACATCGCCACCTTTTACTATACCTGATCGATATGAGATTTCACCAAAACAAAGAGCGTCAACTAAAATTCAGAAATCTCACTTATTAGTTTGGAGACTTTTTTCTATTCTATGCCTTTCATTTTCTAACAGGCAGTTCTAGTTAATTGTTGTTCAGTTGATATCCCTTAATTGAAATTAATTCGTCCCAAATTGTTAGAAATTAATCCCAAATTGGATTAATAAGGAAACTATACAAAAATTCTTCTCTCCTGGACTGTTTATTAATTGAATTAATCATTTATCTTAGTAACAATATGCTTTCTTTTTATTTAAGGTTCTCGCCTTATTTGAAGAACATGATGGAGCATTTTCCGCCTTCGTAGAACCTTTTGTAATTCTCCTTATTCTAATTGCAAACGCAGTAGTAGGTGTATGGCAGGTAAGTTCTTAAAAAAATCTAGAAACTTTTATGTATGTAATGTAACTTCGGTGATATTTTGAAATGAAATAGAATTTCAAGTAGAAGTTTATATCTTATTTAAAAAGCCGAATTAAACGAAACATCTCCTAGTTCGCGCTAAATGGAAACCGGATGACGGTGAATTAATTGGAGTAGATTAAGTAAGATTAAACTTCCGGCTGCAGAAATTGACTTATTTCCTTGTCCTGAAATTGCATTTATTCTTTACGTAGAGACTAGATTAATACTAAAATTAAAGTGACCTATTTTATGAATTTTATGTATTATATAACATATTTTGGACATCTGGACGCCCCAGTTATTTGTGTATATTATGTATTATAGGAATAACTTAAAGAGGTTGAAAAATTAGAATATTATTTTTATTGATTGAATGCTGGATAAAACAGAAATTGCTTTAACTTTTTACTGTGAAATAACATTATTTCGTAATGCTACGCCTTGCTGCGTTAAGTGAATTTAAATTAGGCTTTAGGCTAGAAACAAAATTTGCGAGAAAACTCTAAGAAAAAGTCTTAATGACACACACCAATAGTTATGTTATCTTAAATTGAAAATAAGGACCGTAAAACTTTGAAATTTCACAGGTGAAAAGATATTAAATTTGATCTACGTTTTATGTTACTTCATATAATTCATAAAATTGATACTAAATTTTAATCATTCGAAACATGAAAACAATTTTTTTTTTCGACATGTATATCTTTACAGGAGCGTAATGCTGAATCTGCCATCGAAGCGTTAAAAGAATACGAGCCCGAAATGGGTAAGGTAATTAGGAGCGACAAATCTGGTGTTCAAAAGATTCGCGCGAAAGACATTGTACCTGGAGACATCGTCGAGATTTCGGTGGGTGACAAAATTCCCGCCGATATCCGTCTCACTAAAATTTATTCAACAACCCTTCGAATCGATCAGTCCATCTTGACGGGCGAATCCGTTTCCGTCATCAAACACACAGAGGCCATCCCTGATCCTCGCGCTGTAAACCAGGACAAGAAAAATATCCTATTTTCCGGCACCAACGTGGCAGCAGGAAAAGCTCGAGGCATCGTCATTGGAACTGGCTTGAACACTGCTATTGGTAAAATCCGAACGGAAATGTCAGAAACAGAAGAAATCAAAACGCCATTGCAACAGAAATTGGATGAATTTGGCGAACAATTATCTAAAGTTATCTCTGTAATTTGCGTTGCTGTATGGGCTATCAATATTGGACACTTCAACGATCCCGCTCATGGCGGCTCTTGGATTAAAGGAGCTGTTTACTATTTTAAAATTGCTGTCGCTCTGGCCGTTGCTGCTATTCCTGAAGGTTTACCAGCCGTCATTACGACTTGTCTCGCTTTGGGTACTCGACGTATGGCTAAAAAGAACGCCATTGTCAGGTCGTTACCATCTGTAGAAACTCTAGGTTGTACATCCGTGATTTGTTCAGATAAAACCGGCACGTTAACGACCAATCAAATGTCTGTTTCCCGCATGTTCATTTTCGATAAGGTCGAGGGTAGCGACAGCAGTTTCCACGAGTTCGAAATCACTGGTTCGACTTATGAGCCCATAGGTGAAGTATTCCTCAAAGGACAGAAAATCAAAGCCACCGAGTATGAGGCTCTCCAAGAAATCGGCTCTATTTGCATTATGTGTAATGATTCCGCCATCGATTTTAACGAGTTCAAACAAGCCTTCGAAAAGGTCGGTGAAGCCACAGAAACTGCTCTGATCGTTTTAGCCGAGAAAATGAATCCGTTCAATGTAACAAAATCCGGTGATCGTCGCGCTGCGGCAATCGTTGTAAGACAAGACATTGAAACGAAATGGAAGAAGGAGTTCACTTTGGAGTTTTCGAGAGATCGTAAGTCCATGTCGTCTTATTGCATTCCTCTGAAACCCTCACGACTTGGAAATGGTCCGAAATTGTTTGTGAAAGGCGCCCCTGAAGGAGTTCTTGATAGGTGCACTCACGCTCGAGTTGGCAGTCAGAAGGTTCCTCTCACCAACACCCTCAAAAATCGCATCCTCGAATTGACTAGACAATATGGCACGGGTCGTGATACCTTACGTTGCTTGGCTCTTGCGACAGCTGATAATCCCATGAAACCGGAAGAAATGGATCTTGGAGACTCCACCAAATTTTACACGTACGAAGTGAATCTTACTTTTATTGGAGTTGTTGGTATGTTGGATCCACCACGTAAAGAAGTTCAAGATTCCATCGTGAGGTGTCGCGCTGCCGGCATTCGCGTCATCGTCATCACTGGTGATAACAAAGCGACGGCTGAAGCTATCTGTCGACGAATTGGTGTCTTTGGAGAAAATGAAGATACAACTGGAAAGTCCTACAGCGGTCGTGAATTCGACGATCTTCCACAACACGAACAAAGAACGGCCTGCGCACGTGCTAGATTATTCTCGCGTGTTGAGCCTGCACACAAGTCCAAAATCGTTGAGTATTTGCAGAGCATGAATGAAATTTCTGCTATGGTAAGTTTGTCGTCAGTTTCCCCCGAGAAAATATTTCGATTGATTGCTTCAGACAGGTGATGGTGTAAATGACGCTCCCGCTTTGAAGAAGGCCGAAATTGGTATCGCTATGGGTTCGGGAACGGCTGTAGCAAAATCTGCTTCCGAAATGGTGTTGGCTGATGATAACTTCTCATCCATTGTGGCTGCCGTTGAGGAAGGTCGAGCTATCTACAACAACATGAAACAGTTCATTCGTTATTTGATTTCTTCCAACATTGGTGAAGTGGTGTCGATCTTTTTAACTGCTGCTTTAGGACTTCCGGAAGCTCTTATTCCGGTGCAGCTCTTGTGGGTTAACTTGGTTACTGACGGTCTTCCTGCAACGGCGTTAGGCTTTAACCCCCCCGATTTGGATATTATGAACAAACCACCACGTAAAGCCGACGAATCACTTATTTCAGGATGGCTCTTCTTTAGGTAAGTGATTATTACTTGAGTGTTAGGTCACAAATTAAAAATGAAATATGAATATGGAATCGTCTGTTATTAAAAAAAAACAAATCCTCGCAGATATCTGGCCATTGGTGGCTATGTCGGTGCTGCCACAGTTGGTGCTGCAGGGTGGTGGTTTATGTATTCCGCCTATGGCCCACAGTTGACATATTATCAACTTGTAAGTACAGTTTTTTATTTTTGTGTTGGGGTTTCTGTATTAAATTGTTTTCTTTCATGCAGACACATCACTTGGCCTGTTCTACAGGAAGCGATGACTTCAAGGGTGTTGACTGCAAAGTATTCAATGATCCACACCCTATGACTATGGCTCTTTCAGTTTTGGTAACAATTGAAATGTTAAATGCCATGAATAGGTACAGTAACTTGAACGTCATTATTGATTATTTTGTAACGTATTATTTTTGCAGCTTATCAGAAAATCAATCATTAATTGCCATGCCACCTTGGTGCAACTTCTGGTTGCTCGGTTCCATGGCACTTTCCTTCACTCTTCATTTTGTCATACTTTATGTAGAAGTACTTTCTGTAAGTTTTGAAAATTCTCGTTTTTGTCGATCGTTAATACTAAGTTTTTGGTATTTTTGCAGGCCGTATTCCAGGTATGCCCATTAACAGTGGAAGAATGGGTGACGGTAATGAAATTTTCAATTCCGGTGATATTACTTGATGAAACGCTCAAATTCACTGCTAGAAAAATCACAGATGGTGAGAATCCGATTTATACTGTGCACTGGATTGTACTAATGTGGGCTGTGTTCTTTGGTTTACTCATTGTGTGCCCCCTATAACTGTGACTGCCTCATAGATCGAGGCAAGTGGTAGTGTATACACGGGTGCTAAGAGCCAATGATGCTCTTAACTAGCTAGTTAAATATGCAAGGACCAAAATGATCGTTTTCCCGTTAATTTTTTTTAGTTTAATTTTTTTTTCTATAAGTGCCTTTTACTGCTGCTTTCTTTCATATCATCATTCATTTTCGACCGGCGAGCTAGTATTAAATAAAAGATTTTATTAATTAATAACTTCAATCTGCTTAATTTATTTTGGACGGTGACACAAATTTCACTTGAAAATCGGATCAAGTTTTTAACATTCGAAGAATGCGATTTTGACCAAATAATACTGCATATCTCGAAATTTGTTTCATCGGGAAATAAATTACCAAAAAATTCTGTACAAATTGTGATAATTTTCTCATTTGTTATTAATTGGTAAAAGATACTATTTAATGGCGTTGCTCCAAATTCGTTTTTCGGATTTTTTTTACACTATATCTCTGCCTGTGTTCTGAATTCATCTGTTTTATTCCGGATTTACGTAATTAGGTATTCAGAACAATGCATAAATTATTGTTTATTTATTGTTAGGAACAGCTATTTATTATAACATTCCATTATAAAAGTATGAAATTTTTTAATTACTTTATTCATTTTTTATTAATTTTTGTTTTGGATGATACCAGTATAAATTTGATAAAAAGTTGTAGTAATTTTTTGTTGTAGTATTTTTTTTATGAAGCACATGGTAATTCTTAATTTTTAATTTTCGTCTAAACAAACCATAAAACTTTAAATGTTAAATTAGTTAATGTTATCTATATTTTTGTTTGCTTGAAGTTCCCAAGATATATAAAAAAAACGATTAGCTTATTTTATTTAAACATAAGCTAACATAAATTTTAATGTAATAACATCTTATATTCTGCATTCTTCAACAAGTTAAGAAAATGCAAAAAAAGTTTGTTTCACATCTTCTATTTTAGCTCTGTATTTATTTATTATTAAATTTATTATATTTTATGAGTCCTCCAGTTAATTGAGAATGATATTTAGTTGTATTAATTTTTAAATTTTCATTGAAATTTATTTCAACTTTCTAAGTGGAATTCCACAATAATCGTGCTTGGGTGAATGTGCATGGTAATTATAATTTTTAATTAAAAATCATACAAATGAATGTTGGATATTATAATAGCATTAGTTTCAAAAAATTATTTTGTTTAACCGTTGTTCCAAATGCAAGAACTTAGGCAGACGATTTTTTATTATAATGCAAATCATATTTGTCAAAATTTGTTATTTGATTTTTTAATTTTATATTTCGTTAATTAGGTTGTCATGTAAATTTCCAATAACAAAAACTCTTTCATAGATACATACAGCAACTTTTTGTCAAATTTAATCTCCCAAAACCTTTTTGAATGGAATCGATTTTTGTAATATATATATTTTTAGGCAAATAAACAATTTTTCATTCCGTTTTTGCTTATTTTTTTTTACAACAAAACAAAAACTTTAAATCAAAAAAACACTTGGTTTAGGAAAAGTCAAAGTAAGAAAACTGATAGAAAACACTGTAAATATCAAAAGAATATAGAGCAGAGGTACCAAATTCTCTTTGATAGTTTACCAACGGAGAAAATATAAATCTCATGTTGTTAGTCACTTTTTCTTTAAACCTTGCATGAGTGTTACCCTTTTCGATGTTTAAACTGAACAAAACTAGATAATTATAATGTTCACACTTCTTTAGTGTACTATATATAGTTAAGAGACACTACTATGCTTACCAAATCTTTCTAGGAGATGGTTTAATTTAATTTTTTGTTGCGAAAGATTTCTTTTTGGAATATAATGTGGTGCCTCTTAATACTATATAACACTAGTTTCAGTAGACAGTTAATAACGTCTGGTGTTATATATTAAAAAAAAAATAAAAACATGGTATAATGGTGTGACGTCTTGCTGCCAAAGCCTTGGACCATTCGAAACGAAACAGACAGGCAAGTTGTGTGCAGTGTTGTGTTAGTAATTTAATCAAATAAAGCGGTTACGCATCAAGACTGATGTTTGAAATATCAACGAAAACGGCCAAAAATGTAAATTCTTCCCAGTGGCGGCGCGTAGTAGGTAATTTACAACAGCATGTGTTCTCAGACCAATACCAAGTTGATGTGACATAGTTTTTTAAAAACAAATTTTGATATTGTTATACTGACGGTGATATTTTGTAGTAGAAATACGTCCATTTTATTAAGGAGTAGACATAGAAGTAGACTAGTGCAGCCGCTGTTTGTACTTACAGTCAACTTGGTGACGTTTGAGACGAAAACTGTTTAAAAAAATTGTAGCATTTTTTGTTTGGATTTTATGTGAGTTTATAAGAAGATGAAATTTCAGAGGGCAGTTTCGGATTTTTCTCATTTAAATTCTTACGAAACGATTGTTTGAAATATTATTAATTTCAGAACTAATAATTGAAGATCAAAAGGAATGAACAACATACAGTACAAAAAACATTTTATGATGGACAATAAATTAATTTCATGCGTCTCAACTGCTACTATGAATAAAGATTGAATAAAATTACAGTATTATAATATGCCAAAATATTGAATAACATGAATTTAATTATAGATTCATTTTAATTATTGTTATGTTTCCTGTAAATTCATTTCTATAAAATATAAATAAGCAATGGGTTCACATATTTTTGCAAAATAATGGATTACTCAGTTATTTGAATATCAGGTTTAATTTCGATCATCATACTTGTACAGTGATGGCCTTCTTTCATATTTAGATTTCTTTCACCTACTTCTTTATGTTTCTCTATTTCTGCTATTTTCTTTCTCTTTTGGTTGAGAAGAGGGTTGGTTTTTATGTATGTGAATTGTGTACACTTGGATTCTTCTTTTGTAGTTAGAGTTAGCCATTTTATTTATCAAAAGTAATTGAAGTGTGGAATGTGAATGTACCAATAGACACTTTTAGATAAACAATTACACTAATTAATCAAAAACATCAATAATACTTATAAATATAATACAACATAAAAAGAGAATTTATCTATTAAAGATATATTAAAAAAATTAAAAAAATTACGTGCTCTCCAAAATTTTAAAATATTCTGTTATTCTAAAATGAAAATTATGATTTGTTAAAATAGGAGTAGAATATTTTTGAATTTAAAATACTTTAAAATTTTGAACAAATTAACCGTCAGTTTCACGTATTTGCAGGCAGTGCAGGGCATTAATTAATTAAAAATTCAATTAATTATATTTTTTTATAAAAGGATAAGTCTCACTACAAAAGTTTTTTATTTGCAGACCGGTTTCACCAGTTATGGCTTGTCAGTGGTAGATACATTATAAAATTATTAAATACTATTTTCTAAATTTTATTAAGTTAGTGTAAATTTCTATAATATTTATGGATGTAGGGGTAAATAAATAAACAATTTTTTTTTTCAAAAAATTGAGTCGTTTAAAAAAAAACAATTTACCTCTACATCCAACATTTTCATAAATATTATACAAATTTACACTAAATTAATAGAATTTAGAAGATACTGTTTAATATTTTATAATATACCACTGACGATGCCATAACTGGTGAAACCGGGCTGGAAATAAAATACTTTTGTAGCGACAGACTTATTCTTTTATAAAAAGATATAATCAATAACTACAGTACATAGTACATAAATAATATTCAATTAATTAATTAGATTAAAAAGTTATAATCACAATTAATTGCACTTTACAATTGAATTTAAATGCATTTAGATATTTTAGTTGCAGATCACAATTAAGTTTAGTTGCAACTAATTTAATTGTTAATAGTAATTACTTTTTGATAATGATAATTATTTTAAAAACGTACCTAATAACGTTATCATTGCTCCATTTTAATGTGATTTGATCTTTGAATTATTTTTAGCATTTTAATTTAAGGTAATATGTAGTTTATAATCAACAAAATTACATTTAACAAATGATTGAATAATCAAACAGAACTATATTTAAGAATTAATTGTTAATTAAACCCATAAAAATATTGTAATTGCAGAAACTCTCTTTCCCATTACGGTTTAATTAATTTTAATTGTAAGAATCAAACAATTACAATTAATTAACTATAATTGTAAAAACCCAACAATTACAATTAATTAATTGTTAATTGCCAAAATAATTTGTATAATAATGCCCAACACTGTAGGCAAGAAGGTGCATGTACATATTTATTTCAGTTCAATCGTTCTTGGTTGATGATGATTGTATCGAAATTGAAATACGTACCCATTTCTATGCCAATGTGTGGAAGGGGATTTGGTAGAATACCGAGTGCTTTTTAAAAATTTTTATCGACACTTGCCGTGGAATTTGGACGACATGTCCTACCTTTATTGTAAAATAGCGTCAAGGCGTGCAATGACTTAATTTTCACCTAAGCTGAGACATGTCGCCCAAATTGCTTGGTAAAAGTTGATCACTCGGTATTTGTGTTCTAAATAATAGCCTTGCTACCAGTAATTAACAATTAAAGTGTTTAAAATGGAGGACAAATTCCAAAATTTGAAACAAATATTTATTTTTTTAATTTCGAATAAATTAGAAGAATTTTTGTTATTTATGTACTATTTAAGTCCTTAAAGCAAAACTGTCCAATTTACTCGAAATAGTTCAGTTAGTTTTCAACAATTTTTTTAATAACATTCAGCTCAGTTTATAACTTAGTAATTTTTCATACAAATTATCCAAAAGTGTTCAAAACGAATAACAATAAGTGTCAATTTTCACACTTCAATTATTAACCCAGTAGCTATGTACGTTTTACTGCACAAAAGGTCGGGTATCAGATTTTTTTTCCTTTTATTTGTTTATATTGAGGCCAATCATAAAAAAAAACAAGTTTTCCAATTCGAAAGATCTTTGCCGAACTTCCTGTAATCCAAAAACTACGAAATTTTAATTTTTTGCTTTTTTCGATATGTCTCGTCACTGTAAGTTTGCAGACCTTCAACCTTAAAGAGGACAAAATTTTGAACAACTTTTATTATTACAACTTTTTAGTAAACCGTACAGCAAGTGCGCCATTGCGCTCGAAAAATGAGAAATTTTCTTTGTAACTATACACGGTGGCGATAAAGTCCCGCTCCAATATTTTTTTGTATTGCTATTTAACTGGCAAGAAAGATTGATCAAAATCTGCATGAACAAGTTAGGGTCGCCTTAAAAAAAAAAATAATGATGAAATTGTATCGTACCTAGTAAAGGCGTAGATGAAAAAAATATTTTCAAGGTCATATTTGAATGATCTAATTGAGAAAAACTTCTCTGTTGCATAGGTTTTCAGGCCACAGAAAGTTCGGCCGAGTATTTTCGAATTGGAAAACTTGTTTTTTTTTTTTACTATTAGCCTCAATGTAAGCAAATGAAAGAAAAAACTAATACACAACCTTTTGCTTGGTAAGGAATTTTTTTTAACCCAACTACTGGGTTATACGTCATTTCGGTTTATAGTTTATATCTTTTGAGCAACACTTTTTTAATTTTTTTGTTTGTAGGTGACCACTAAAGGCGCTCAAATTGAGAAAGTCATGTCGGACTTGCATCTCTAATCTTATTTTTATAAAAAAAACGACAATAATATTTCTCTTTCTCAATGACAAAAATAAATATAATTGTTCCTAAGTGTTATCCTAGCAGAGTACAAATTCAAATTGTGTGTAGTTGCCAAAGTGATTTAAAACTTCGCAGTGTGTTTAATGAATTAATCAATAATTTTTTTTAAATGATCTTTTAGTAAGATAAACTCTGAAATTTCATTTCCCCGCCTGCATATTAACGCCCATGTATGTGTAGGTCCCGACAAATGGTTTCCGAATTTAATTTATTATTTATTAACGATACATAAGTAGCGTAAATACTATAGCAATATTCGAGGATGATGGGTCTGTCATCGCGAGAATTTTACTTAGCGAATAGAGCATAGAGTATTCTAATAATTTATATGTTAAATGTATATTAGTTTGTTGTAATAAATGAAACTATTTGTCTATATCGTTTGTGTAATTTTTAAGTGTAAATTAATCCATGTAACGGGCAGCGTTAACCTAATAAAGTTTTGAATGTTTGATACTCATGTTTTCACGATTTGGTTTTAGTGTTTGATTTAAATGTTTCTCTACCCTAACATACTAACCACCAGTTTTTTTGCTTTTTTACCCTTACCTTTTTTTTTGAAACTGTACGTTAGTTGTTCAAAAAAAATGCTCGTAACACTTGGTGTGCAACAGACAAAGAATGTTTCCTTTTGTATGTACACCACCACCACCACCATTACTTTAACAGTTCGGACACGACTTGCTGTGACCAAATTTTTTTGTAGTGAACTACCTACTAACAAAAAATTCATTTTGCAAGTGTGTTTCAAACAGAACTCAATGCCACTGTGTTGGAGATTTTGAAGGGCAAGTAAGTATTATTTGAATCTTTTACTTTTTAATTTTGTAGTTATAAGTATCTTTTTATTGGAACGTATATGCAATATCCAATTGCCACTCGTTAAATTGCAAGCCGGTGGTGAGTTTGCTGTGTTTTTTTTTACAGTGCATCCTTTTTTTGATGTACTGTTTTCTTCTACGTATTTTTGTTAATCGGGTCATTTTCAGAATTGTGAAGAAATTATTACGTAATTTGTTTAATGTAGATGCAATATAAAACATTCAATATTTAAGTAAGTAAAAAGATATACAATTCTGAAATGTATACTGATTTGTAGAAGATCTAAACCGTTTTAATGTGTGTAGTACTAATAAGAGATATAAAATGCCCAATAATTTAATCAAAGGCTGCATCTCATTAATACTATACTAAATTACTGTTGGAAATAAAAAAAAATTAAAAGGTAGAGTAAAAATAGCTACTACCAACTACATAAGTGAAAAATGGATTAGTTATAATGTGCAACAGAATTTACACATAAAACATTAAAATTAAATAAAAACAAAATATAGAAAAAAAAAATTAAGTAAACATAAGTTCTAAAAAATACATTTTTTTTATTAATTTAGAATAAAATTATTTGACGTAAAACAAAGGTCATTTGTGTGTGTTGGACACAAATTTCCTAGATCACAGAATATGATGCACTTTTCTCTGATAGATGTTACAAGAAATTAAGTTAAAAAAATATATATTTACAAATAAATAAACTTATAGATTACTAGTGTTAATAGTTAATAATAACTAAAATAATTGCAGGAATTAAAAACAAGGAATCCTCTTAAAACTTTCCATTTCAAATACTCTTACAGTGTACAGGATGGGCCAAATTCGACACTTTTAATAGGAAACTCCTATTTTTAGACGAGTTAGACAAAAACTGACCTCAGTCCCTGGAGGTCGATTTTTAAGACAAAATTAATGGTGAAGACCGTGTTTCGATATCTTGTACCGTTTAGGAGCTACAGGGCGTTTTTCAAAATTCTACGATTTTTAAAAACCTTCATAACTTTTTTGTTTATGAAAATTTTTGATTTCTGTAAAGCCTTCTTTAAGGTACTTTTTCATGCAGAATTCATTGCTCTAAGTTATTTTTTTCCAAAGTGCTCAATATTTGAGATATTAGCTAGAATTTTGATTTTTTATATGGAACACCCTATATATTTTTACATTTCTGAAAATTCTATTTACAAAAATATAAAACACTTGATATTTTATTTAAAAGATTTTTGAGTTGTAGAGCTTTCGTGTTTTAATTAAAATGTTGATGATTATTGCAGCATTCAAGTAGGCTGTGGATGACGATAGTTAAATATTTTTTGAAGATTCAATGAGCCATAAAAAATATTACTTTATTTTTAATAAATATAGCGAAGTTATAACGAATAAATACTAATATAATTGAAATTGCACAAAAATTACATAAAGTATCAAATTGTTGGCCATTTTGTACTAAACATAAACGATTCCGTTTTGTTATGGTTTGAGCTGACATCATCAATTCAAGGACTGGTAGTGATGCATATTTTTCTTATTCAATAAGGTCAGAATCTTTGTTTCTTTAAAATTCGCATTGCAGGAGTTCTTGCTAAGATGTTTGCTCCTACTGGCGTCGGTCATTTTCAATTTCTCCAAAAACTATGATCTCTAATTCTTTATTTCCGTTTTGAGATCATAATTTTTAGTTTTTATCAGTTTAAATGACTAAAAATTTATTAAATTGTTTTTAAATCTCAAGAATATATCTCTGAAGGATTGTCATCTTTCAGGATACCACTCATGGTAAAGATTAATCGCTGCTTCTGAATTTTCGCCAATTTCTATAAAACACTTTAACATTTAATATTAGTAAAGAAGACAATGGTTTAAAAATAACAAATCAAAAAAGTAAATATAAATCAAAAAAGTTTATATCCTTAAATATAAATCAAAATTGATTGTATCCGTAGATACGTATTTCGGCAGCTACGCTGTCATTTTCAGTACACACATACACTTACAAGTTAAAGGTACTTCATGAAGTCTTGAGTTGGTATAAATATTATAACATGTCGTATTTCTCGTAGTTTTCGTACATGTTTAATTATCTCCCTAAGTCTATTTTATAGAGATGGTAAAATTCAAGAGAAATGCAAGTACTGTAAGAGATTGTATCAAATTTTGACAGCGGCCCACCAGGAAATCACAAAAACTTAAATCGCTTAGGTATCGTCATCCATAGCCTACTTCAATGCTGTAAAAACAATTAAATTTTTGATTAAAACTTTGAAACCCTATATTTCACAAACTGTTTGAATAAAATATTAAGTGTTTTATATTTATATGAATGAAATTTTATACTCCTTTCAAAAACTTAAAAATATATAGGGTGTTCCATATAAAAAATCAAAGTTCTTGCTAATACCTCAAATATTGAGCACTCTAGAAAAAAATAACTTGAAGCAATGAATTCTGCATTAAAAAGTGCCTTAAAAAAGTTTTTACAGAAATCAAAAATTTTCATAAACAAAAAAGTTATGAAGGTTTTTAGAAATCGTAGAATTTTGAAAAACGCCCTGTAGCTCCTAAGCGGTACTAGATATCGAAATGCGGTCTTCACCATTAATTTTGTCTTAAAAATCGAGCTCCAGGGACCGAGGTCAGTTTTCGTCTAACTCTTCTAGAAATAGGAGTTTCCTATTAAAAGTGTCGAATTTGGCCCACCCTGTACAAGCAATGATGAAGTAATCTTGGCACCTTCACCATTACCTTTCCAGCAAACATCATAAGTATCTTTTTGTTACACGATAAGTATGTAGAGTCTTCGCTTTGAGCTTGGTCCAAACTCTGTGTGTTTAATCGCGACCAAATCTCCAATGTTGTACTTCAAAGGTCTCCTGAGATGTCGCGTCGATTGAAGATTATCTCCCGTGCAGATATCTTCTGGATCTGCGCTATACGTCGGTTGTCCTTTCATATTAAATATCACCTGGCCATTAGTAGATTTCGTTTTTAACAGAGTGAAATTGTGAACTAATTCTTGAATATTTTGCTTTTTTTCATTTTCTATGCCATTTCCCATTTTTATCTCTTCTCCTTTTGCTACCTTAATCTTAATACCATTCTTCTTTGTAACAACTTCCGCTTGATCCAAATAATCGTTTCAAATTACCATAGCCATCTTCATGGTATCCTGCGGTGCTACGTAGATATCCGTTTCAAATCTCTAATTATAAACTAACTAAAGTATGAAGATAAACAAAATTTCTCACGAATCAAAATCAAACCTGTTCGATTTAATTTAGGTATTTCCTCGTCTCATAAATGTCGTATAATAGTTTATGTTTAATTGCGACCAAATGTCCAATGTTGTATTTCAAAGGTCTCCTGAGATGTCGCGTCGATTGAAGATTATCTTCAGTGCAGATATCTTCTGGATCTGCTATACGTCGGTTGTCCTTTCATATTAAATATCACCTGGCCATTAGTAGATTTCGTTTTTAACAGAGTGTAATTGTGAACTAATTCTTGAATGTTTTGCTTTTTTCATCGTCTATGCCACTTCCCATGTTTATCTCTTCTCCATTTGTTACCTTAATCTTAATGGCATTCTTCTTTGTAACAACTTCCGCTTGATCCAATTGATCGTTAAATTACCATAGCCATCTTCATGATTTCCTGTGATGCTACATAGATATCCCTTTCAAATCTCTCGTCTCAATTTCAATCGTAGAACTAAACTATGAGGATAAGCAATATTTCTCCCGAATCCGGGCAAAATCAAGTCTGTTTTGTTTACTTTATGTGTTTCCTCGACTCATAAATTTCGTGTTATAGAATAAATGAACATCCATAGTCAATATTATTCATATCTTTATCATTTTTGCAAGATTTATCAATTCCTTTATATAAAGATGTTTGTAATGAAACTCCTTGGGAAGATGAAACTGTTATCATTTTTTTCTCAAGTTTAAAAGATGACCTGCAACTTGTACTGGGTGCTCCAAAAAATTTACAATGAATCTTTGTGCTGAAAAGTCGTCACTTTGGTCTTAGTTATCGAGGATTCACTCAGAGTATGAGTTACACAACGTCGTGAAACTTCAAATTGAAACTCAGTTCATTTGTTCGGTGCACACGGCCATTAGTAAATCATTATTATTAATCGCGATTAACTACGATTGTTTTTTGTTTTTAATTTGGATACAGGATTATTTGCAATGAAGATTAATTCACTGAAACTCTGTGATTAAATTGTTAACTCAATAAACACATTCTTTAAATACGACTAAAATATACAACTTATAACTAATGATTTAAATATTTTTGTGGCTGGGCATTTTATATTTCGCGGTAAGAACTCTGAAGTGTGTTTTTCGCAATTCATTTTGTTTTATTTTAATTTATTTTTCGGAGATTGAACATGCGTACGGTCCTCTAGTTAAGTACTTGAGTATTCGATTGTATTTTAATTGAGTTTTATTTTCACAGTGCCCACAGTGATCTTTCGAGAATAAAAACAAAATAAACTCAACAAAGTGACAGATTGAGCTGGAGTGGAACAGTCCCCTTCCCAAAATCCAAAAAAGTCAAACCGAGAAAACTCACAAAAAAAAAAAATTAAACTGGCACTCTTTCCCACTAACGTAAACTAGGCTCTAAACGCATGGCACCTCAGGATCTTTCGCGCTTACCTGCAAATTTAATTTGTCTGTTTCAGTTGGTGAAGAAGTAAAAGATGTGTGGTAAATAATGAAGACTTTTCCTAATCTGCTTCTCTTATTGTAATATATAGACTAATGATATTTTAGAATTAAACGTTCTTCTAGTCTCTTCTTCATTTTTGTGCTTAACTTTGTTCATTTTGATAAATTACTGCTGATGATTTGTTGAAATGGAGGAAGATTGTGCTCAGTAAAACACGCGCATGCTTAAATTACTTATCTATACAGCCGTGGGGCTCTCTGGTATATACATATATAAATGAATTCCCAACAGGTGCTTATTTGCTCTTAGAGGTATTAATAATAATTCTCATTTGTGTTTGTCGAGGAATCCCCTTTGTCTTCCCCAGAGACCTGTGATGGTGTCATTCTAGAATTAACACTCGAATTGTAAATATAATAAACTTATGTATAAGAAAATAATTTAAAGACAGTCCTTTTGCTGCGTTTGATGAACGCAGCATTAAAGGAATGTGATGGTTGTTCGCAGGCGAGACCAGCTTTGAATGGCCTTATGAGAAGGAGAGGACGTAGCCTCTTCGTTTACTCTGAATGTTGACGTGAACTCTTATCGTTAGGTTAGCTCACTCGTGCCACGCGTGTGCTTCGTGGCTTCATCTTCTCATTACCTTTTGTTTCTTCGTCTTTTTTAAAGCGTGTGGTGCTAGGTTCGAGCTGGTCTTGAACTGCTGCGCTGGTTTGTCAGCCATGCCCATGTACAGTTGTATTTCTTCACATCAGTTTTGTAAAACACGACATTTGTGTAAATAAAGACGATGGCCGTTTGGTCGTCCTATTCCCATATTCTTGTTTCATTTATCCTTAACATTAATTGCATCAAGGCAATTTTTTTTTCTGATAAAAAATGTTTTAGTAACAGTAATAAGTACTCGTAGTTCTTCTAGTTTAAAGAGCTAATTTTTGATTTAAAGAAAAATAAAATTGTAGAGTAGGAATTGAAATTAGTGGAGACAATAACAGAAGAGAAGAAATCAAAAAGAAAATACAAGTAAGTCACTTAACACTACAATACAACAAGAAATGCATTTGAATAACAAATTTGTTAACTGACAACAGGCTTAATTCCTTTCTTTTTAATTACTGTATAATTTTTCAGATTTTTTTCTCTGCGTGGAACGTGTATTGATAACTGATTATTTATTAATAATATTTATAAACAGTTTTTAACAAATTGTTCATAAAATAAGACAGTGATATGATAACAAAAAATTTATTATGTTTGTAAAGATAAAATTTTTTCACACGTTAATTCTTTAAATTTACATATCGTTTTCAGGAGCCTTTCATTTTGTGCTTCCAATTTTCGTATGTTAATTTTATTCAGCTCCACCTGTTTAGTCATATCGATTAATGGATTACCTTGAACTGGAAACAAAGAACCACAGAAAATAATATCAGTATAAAAATGTATTTATTTATGTGGAGTTCATGTTGTTTACTTGTTTTCTTAATACGTAAACTCTTTACCTTCGATATCGTTCGTCGGAAGTTCGTGTGTGTATTTACATGCTAAAATGTTATTGTTAATATTATCATGTGCTATCAGTTTAGAGTTAACCACATCCTAGAAAAGACACAAATATTTTTAAACGAAATTTGTTGGGCGACAAAGTCGGTAACCTGCGTTTTCTTTAGAAGAATTTCGTACTCTTGCTTGGTCTTATCAATGTCTTCAGCACTGCGCACGATTTTCTTGTCTAGCTTATCAAAGTCTTCTCCGATCACGCCGATTTTATTTTCCACAGTGCGTAGCTCTTTTGAGAGTTCTTCGTTTGCGGTTTTAATTCTCACGTTCTCCTTATGCGCATTGGTGAAGCGTATTTTCCAGAGTTCTTTCTCAGCGGAGAGTATTTCTTCACAACTTCTTGCATCCGAGACGGCTCCTTCCAGCTTGTTTATTTCGCGTTGTAAATTATAAATTTTTTCATTGTTTTCCTCTAGGGTAGTCTTCAAGTGACTTATGAGATCGTCTTTTGTTTGGATTGAAATTTCCGTTTGATGTTTCTCATGGTAGAGCTTGTTAACGAGTGAACACATGGTACTTCTTTTTTCTTTTTCTAAGAAAAAAACTGCAACTGAAGCTTTTTCTAGGACTTACATGAATTACAATATGATATTGAACCTGCGTACGGTTCAATCTCATGAATTACAATATGTTTTCAAAAAATACTACAACAAAATAGTTCTGGTAAATAAATATTGTTTGTTGTGCTTCCTACTATTTGTTTGAAGATGAATTTCCAAAAAAAGAACGCGCTTGAATCTTGCAAAGTTTAAATGCATATTACTATATGATGGTAGAAATTATTTTTACTAAAGATGCAAGAAGTCGTAAATTATAAAAAAACGGTAACGTCCTGCGTTTTTAAAACCTTTTTTTTATAACGAACGTTAAAGTGTGCTTTGTCTAACTCAAAACAGTCGATAAAACGGAATTTTAACAGCAAGGGTAGATAAAGTACTTTAATTTTGTTATTTGGATGACTAAATATTACAACTTAACCATAGCAACAACCCACACTAGTTACTGAGATTATGATTATACAACGCGATTTTGACCCATGATTGCTCATTTTATTTTTCTGTGAAATTGTTTAAATTTTGTCTTTAACGTTCGCTATAAAAAAATAGAATGTTACACACGACGGTAAAATTTAATTATCGACTCGTGAAAATTTTCGTTTTCACTCATCGATAAAAATCAATTTGACAAATAACAAATAACTATTGTTTATTTTAAAAATTCTTTAAAATTTTTCATTCAAAATAAATGCAATATATTTAAAGATTGTTTGGCTCTGAAAAGAAAATATACAGGATGTCTCAAACCACTGAAGCAGTCCAAAAATATCATTTTATATACATTTTATGGAAAAAATCTTAATAAAAGTAATGTAGGTTTTCATTCCGCATAATTTAAAATTATTTCCTACAATAGTTGAAGACCTGTTTACAGAATGGTTCGTTTAAAAGTTACAGACCTTACTTATGATTTTTTAAATAGAACACTTTATTGTAGTTTTGGTTAGCCCTTGAAGAGCCAATGAAAATGATACAACATTATATTTACTTATTTTGTGTATTTAACTAGTTATTTTTAGTTATATGCATTTTTTTTAAATAAATGTATACAAGTATCAAATGTATCAAAAGTAAAGCAGAGATAGAATCGCAATCAACATCAAAACAGTTCTATTTGGCGTTAGGTTAATATACGTTGATATTCCGCTCAGCATCTTTTCAGCCTTTTAAGTAATGACTGCAATCATCATTGGATTTCAGTAACTCTTAAGCTTGATTCACATTGTCAAGCAATTAACGTTTCCAGTACGTCGTTTCAGTCTCTAATAGTATGTTGATTTATAAGTTTAGAAAAGTGGTAGTTTTCCAGTGAGTGTAAATGTTTGAATTCACGAGTGAGCGTAGCTCAAGAGTGGATCAAATTTACACGAACATGGAAATTCACTTTTCTAACGTGTAGATCATGCTTTTTTTTTTTCGTGTAGTTGACGAAAATAACGCTAACATTATGAGAGTGTCGAAGAATAATAATATGTTATCAAAATATGTCAAATATTTGTTGACATAGTAACATAACATATGAGCAAGTAAATAATTTGTGAAAAAACGTTCATCTAAAATGAGTCAATCAAATGAGAATAATGAAGAAATTTTACAATTGGTATCAGAAGCAGAGTCAAGTTTATTACTTAAAAATCCAAAACAATGTACGAGAAAACTTACCAAGAGTTTTGTGGCTGGAGAAATGAAAAAAATGTGCAAGGGGCAAATGAAGATATTCTAATTGCGTACTTTCTTGAAAAGGTTTGTTTTATTTATAAGATTTATTAGCACTGATTTTTAAATATTCTTAGGTGAAAACTCTTAAAGCTTCAACACCTATGGTCGGTGTACTCGGAATCTGAGAAGTACTTTACAAATAAATGAAAATGTGAATATTTCTGAATATAAAAAACTGCTGGTTTATCTGAAACGTCAAAATAACTATTAAAAAAAATCGAGAATTCTATCGATGGATAATGTGAAGGGGTTTTTAGGGATGACAGTTTTCTGCTTATGAAGGTAGTGTTGGTAATTGCTTTGCATGGAGCATATCGGGCGGAAGAATTACGTTTACTAAAAGTGGATGATGTAGAAGATTGCGGCCACATTTTGGTCATTACATTACATCACACGAAAATAAAGAAAAAACGAGTCTTTACAGTTACATCGGAAGTTGGAGTAAATGGAATTGTGCTTTACAAAAAAAAAATGTGAACCATCGCAGACTATTTATATTTTATAGACAGGGCAAGCGCATAAAGCAACCAATTGGTATAAACACCTTCTACAATTTACCAAAGAAAATTGCTGCGTACTTAGGGCTATCGGAGCCGAACAGCTTCCACAGGCCATTGTTTCCGAAGGACATCAGCGACCTTTTTGGCCCACAGTGGAGCTGACATCCAAGTTTTGAAGAGACACGGTGGCTGGCGTAGTAGTGCTCTTACAGAATCCTACGTCGAAGATAGTAAAATAAAGTAAAAATTTCAAAGAAAATTTTTTGTAATTCGACTGAAAAACAATATTCGACCTCTGCAACGTCAACATCAACAGTAGCAGCAAGTGAAGTAATACATTCTAATTTGTCAGTGTCTGCGTTGCGGTCAGTTTCCTCATCTTCTGGTGTAATATTTAATAATTTAACAAATTGTTCATTTCCAATTTACGCTAATAAATAAAATGAATGAAAAGGTGTTGCTAACTGAAATCGCGAAGAAAAGTGTTGCTAACGAGAAAACTTCCACTCTTCACGATTTTTGATTAAACAATGTGTCACTTTTCTGTCAACTACACGAAAAACAATTTTTCTAAAGTTATTGTTGTTTACTTGTCTGTTTACGGATTAAATAAGGAACATACGTGAACATGCGAAAAAATGAGACACTAGATGGAAAAACTTTGTTACACATGTTATTTAAAGATTGCGTAGAACATTGTTTAGCTCTGAAAAGAAAATATACAGGATGTCTCAAACTACTGAAGTAGCCCAAAAATGCCATTTTATATACATTTTATCAAAACGAAAAATCTAATAAAAGTAATGTAGGTTTTCATTCCGCATAATTTAAAATTATTTCCAACTATACAGGTGGTCACTTAAGAGTTACAGACCTTACTTATGATTTTTTAAATAGAACACTATTGCAGTTTTGGTTAGCCCCTGAAGAAAAGCCAATGAAAACGATATAACATTATATTTACTTATTTTGTGTACCGAGTTATTTTTAGTTATATCGTGCAAATTTTTTTGATAAATGTATATAAAAGGACATTTTTGAATTATTACAGAGGTTTGGGTCATTCTGTATAACAAACTTTAAACGTCATTTTGAGTTCACATTAAATAAAATTATAATGAACTTTACCTGACATTTTACAATGATCAAAATAATGAATATTTTAACTTTTAACAAAAATAAAGCGTAGATAGAATCGCAGTCAACATCAAAACTGTTCACAACTCTGCTTGCAGAGACCCTAATTGGTGAGATCTAGTGTTAGGTTAACATACGTTGATACAATTCACTCCGCTAAGCATCTCTTCAGCCTTTTAAAGTAACGACTGCAATCATCGTTGGATTTCAGTAACTCTTAAGCTTGATTCACATTATCAAGCAATGAACGTCGTTTCTGTCTCTAAAATATATTTTCTTGTGTTTCAATGAATTATGCATCCATGGAAATCTCTCGAAAGTGGAATTGATGTTTTCAGTGAAATATTGTACATTAATATAAAGGCATATTATGGTGCATACGTGGGGCTTATTTTTGTTTCCATTAATATTCCGGTCTAACTGGAACTACCACCAAGTTTTTTATTTTAAATTGAAAACCCTGTAGATTTTTACATATTTCTTCTGTATCCGTCATTATCAGATATCTATCTTTATCTAGTCTCTAGCCGAAAAGATAAACCATTTAATCATTGGCTCTCCTGTTAACTACATTAATTTATTTTTTAAGTTTTATTTTTTTTTTGTTTTTTATATTTTCAATGCTTTATGTACTATTACAGAGCGAAAGAACTAGATTTACTTATTATAATTGTGTCTAAAATGCTGGCCATTTACTTCTTGACAATATGCAAGTCTACGAAGAAGTCTCTGGGTCAGATTTGCGAAGACTTCCTTTTGGCTTTGACGGATACAGAAGAAAATAAAATTGTAAAAATATGCAGGGCGTTCTATTTTAAATAAAAAAAATTGGTGACGTTTCCAGTTAAATTGGAAGTTTAATGGAAACGAAAACAAGTTCCTCGTATATGCCATATACCATTATATGTATGTACAAAATTTCAATCATCAATTCCACTTCCGAGATATTTCCTTGGTTTCATACTTTATCTCAACCCTGTATGTAGCGGAGCGTATCGATACAGGCAGTAATGTTTATACAGCATTCAATACGTGTGAAAAATATTTGCCGGAACCGATACGTAACATGCTTGAAACATGCATTGCTTGATAATGTGAATCCAACTTCAGATGATCTGGAAACAATGGCATATGCGTATAAGTATTTACGTTTTTTTGATAATGAGTGCGCTTGAGCATCTAAAATATTAGGATAGTCATCGTAGTTGACATCCTATCAAGTTACGAATACAGTGATTGCTTAAAATGCAGATGAGAAGGCGCTGAGTGGAGGACCTAATTGAAATAGATGTGCAAATGCTTAATGTATTTGGTCATGATAAATAAATTCATTGTCTTTTAATCTGTTTAAATTCCATCCAGCATTAACAATCGCAGAATCTAATCAATCTTTTTTAAACAAACTAATAAGTCGTGAAGCAATGGAAATAGTCAGAAGGTTGTTGGAACGATTAATACTACAAATTTAGAATGGAGAAAAATCAACTAAACAATTTTATAAGAAGAATAGAGAAAGATTAAAATAATAGGAGTTCATAGGAAAAAGAAAAATTATGAAGAAAATATGAGTAGATAAAATAGACAACAAACAAAAAACATTCAGACATATGGTGAACAATTGAAAGACACAGCGAATGTTCAAGGGGGATAAATAACACATACATGCAAAGGAGCATGAGACAAGACTAAAGAGGAAAGAAATAGGACGGGCGTAGTTGCGGAGCGCGTTTACTTCAATGTAGGTGGAGAGGCGCTGATTAGAGTACACAAAACATGCATTGATGTAGTCGCATCTAAGCCATAGATAGATTTAAAAAGAAACAATAAAATGTCTTTGCTTAATACCATTGAAAAAAATTTCATTCTTAAATGACATCACAGCGCCAATTCTGTACAAGAACAATTATTTATTTGTTGCTGTTATTCAAAATTTTACAATATGCTGATTGCTATTCAAACATCTGCAGTATTTGCTGTAACACGTAATCCCCAATACCCTACTTTTTCTTTTTAACATATTGTCATTTGTTCTTTATTGCTCTTCATGAAACCACAATAGTAGAACAAGTTTTCAAACCATATATTTATAATTTAGTAAGAATTACCCTAAAAATTTATAATCTGACATACCAAAAGTAGTCCTATTTTAATGTCTTCATATTAATTAAATCAAACTCTTCGTCACTTTAGTTTTTAGTTAAAAAGCTAAAATATTTTTATGGGACGAGAAGACCCTATAGAATTTTATAGATTTTTTTGGTAGGGTTCTATTCAGAGTAAATACCTTTTGACTGCATTTCTTCGAGCTCCGTGATTTTTTTCCTACATAATTCCAGTTTTCTCAATGATTCTTGATGCTCGTACTTTAAATTTCTCGACGATTCCTCCATTGTTTCCATCTTCCGATCCAAATTCTTCCAAGTTTCCTCCAAACGACGAATATCTTCTATAATGGCAGTCGTGATGAGATTCATTCCTTCCGATTGAGGCGCGTCAAAAATAATTTCCCTCATCCGAGACCTGAAAGGACACAGAACTGTTTTGCTCCTTTAGTTAATTTTTGTTTCAAACTTGGCTTTTGGAATCGATTCGCTTTTCCCTAGCGCTTCAATTTCCTGAGCTACTGTTTTTATGCATTTCATCGCTGTATGGCAACCTTCGCATGTCTTCTTTTCTAATTGTGAGTCATAATTGCTTGTAATGGCGTTTAGATTTTGTAATTTTACAAGAATTTTTTCACTTGCTTGATTTTGATTTTCCTAAAAAAATGAGATTAGTAAATTGAAAATTTTCATCAAGGGGAATGTTAAGAGACATTCGAGATGTTCTTCGAGGGAATTGTATTGCTCACTCACTCGCTTACCGTTAAAAAATCAAACTGTTGAATTTTTTGCCACATAACATTGACTGATAATCCCAGCGTAATTCTTTTGGGCTTCAAAATATTTTTCTGCAATTTTGTCTTGGTCATTGCGTCCAAATAATCATTGATTACATTTATTATAATATACAACCTAAAAGAAAACGGATTTTTGACAAAAAAGAAAACAAATTTTGTTTCACTTTTGACTGACAAATCAGAGTTTCAAATTAAGTACCTGTCCACAATAATTTCTAAAATATTAACGTAACTATATGTGTTACTGTTTTTCACGAGCAATTCTACGTTATCTACACACAAGTGAGATTCGGTCGGATAAAGCCAGGAAGTAACGTTCTTGGAATTAGTTTTTTGAATCATCTCTGTGCTTAGCATATTCAAAGCTTTCAAGTCTTGACAAAGAGATAAGTGCAAGGTTTCGTTCTTCCTATTAGTGGCCATTTATCAAAAATTGACGTGATGTCATTGTTGTGATTCATGCTTTCTAGATACTCGTATGGTGTTTAAAAATTTGATTCACGGCACGTACTTATGTCATACATGCAAATATTTTGCTCATATCAAGGTGTCGTTTAAGCGTTTTGAATTTTAGAATAGTTTCATTTTATTGAGTATTTTCTAATTATTCTTATGTGGCATGAAAACTTACTCTTTTATGTCATTTCTCCTAATACTTATGAGGAGGGTATAAATTAACCTGGAATTTCATTGCAACATTTTATTTGAAAGTTCTTTACGAAGTATTCAGTACTACTCCCTTTAACACTGCACACTTCTAATTTTTTCAAGAAGTTTCACATTACCCTTTTTTAGAGAAGTCTTTCGACCGAGCAAACTGTACACAAAATTTTTGACTTTTTGGTCAACTGGACGGTGTGTGAGTCGTGAAGTAGAATCACATACTGACTGAATACTTCATATTTCAGATTTCGTTTGAAATATAGGTTTATTTTTTCCATATAACAATCAATAACGATCAATAGTGGATCGATTCTTTAGAAAGTCTTTGTATGCATAATGTACGCTACAAAAGAAAAATATTTCGAAAATTTAACAATAAATTGATAGATCAGTTATATTAGAAAATGTTCTAAAATAAAATTTAAATAAATAAATATGTTAATAAGTTTATAAAGTTAGCAATTTCTCGTTTCAAATGATTTAATACTCATAAAATGACGGTCATTAACAATTTGCGATCAGTCATGGTTTAACTTTAACCTTCGTTTATTCCAATAGAAACATTTGTTTTTATAATTGTTACTGTGGGAATAAACTAAAGATTAAAGTTAAATCATGACTGAAATACTGGGCCTTAATAATCTTAATAACTTTGCAATGAGTTTTATTAGTTTCAAGTTTCAATTATCTTGAAACGTTCTATACATCATTTTGTGTAATGGTCGAATATATCTGTGACAAATTTTTAAAACGACTTCCATTTAGTGAATTTACTACATTGTGCAGATTA
Source organism: Serrognathus titanus (assembly GCA_039766575.1). Taxonomy (NCBI): domain Eukaryota; kingdom Metazoa; phylum Arthropoda; class Insecta; order Coleoptera; family Lucanidae; genus Serrognathus; species Serrognathus titanus. Next base: position 23,604,364 of record CM077913.1, read on the forward strand.
TATTTTTCTCTGACATATAGCATGCTATAACCTAGATTCACACCCTGCGGGCGTGCAAGCAAGGCTGGCTTGATAGCATCTGCAATTGACCCTAAAATACAACTAAAAATACCCGTATCAAATCAGAAAAGGTCGTTTATTCCGATCGTATCATATCGAAAATAAAGTATTAATAAATTCGTCGAGTTTAAGAAAATTACGCGTCTGTGTGGCAGTGAGGGAGGTTACCGTAATAAAGGGTTGAAAATAAAGTAGTGGCAACATATCGCTTCCAGAAAAGTGACACAGTCAAAAGCATCTAATTGTTGAGGAAAGATGAAAATCGCTAATTAATTCATTCATTCGGTTCAAGTGTTTTGAAGTTCATAAAGTCTGATGTATTCTCTTTAGGAGATTATTATTAAAGTCAATCAAACAGTTATTAGCAAGTTTACCCGGGAAGTATTTCAATTTGACTTCTCCGGTGAAAGGTGCAACAATATATGCCAGCAAATTAATTTATGAAGATAACGATACCGGTATTGACTGAAACTGAGGTCATTGAAATTCAGTGAGAACAATTAGTAAACGGATAACATTATGCTCTGAATAGTAAAACGCAAGTTCTCTACAAGGGGCTAGAACATATGAAGGCCTCTTCCATCTCTTGACGGCACTACCTTCTGGTTGTCACATTGACTATGTTCTCACTTTAAGACAATCACCTGTAAATCCCTTCAACATATTCGCCGACCATAAATATCATGCGACTTTTTACCAAATATAAGGTAGCCGCAGCATAAGACTAGGTAGTGATGAAGTATCGAACTGTACATTCAGTCTTTGATTTTGAAATTGCCTTCTTGTTTATTTGAAAAGGATGGATGACCTGTGCGAAAATTATCATCATTAGATCTTATCTCATATGAAACGCATTGACCATTTTTCTTGCCATCCGGTACGGTAACCTAAGTCTAGAAAATACTTTCCATCAGTAATTATCTTCTTGAAACTCAATCGATGTTCTATTTTTGTAATTCGATCATGTCATGACACATCAACCAAACGACATTACATTGACATCTATCTAAAATGCTATTGATGTCGTATGTTCCTTACTTCAAATATTTTACTTGCAACCCACGTAAAAAGATTTTAAATTCGAATAACTTGCTTAGGTTTTTAAAATTTGATATCAGTATCATTGCCAGTTTGTGGAACCGAAACCGCAACGGATGTTTTATTAAGGCTGCTTATCGGAGGATTTAGTTAGTTATAAAAAAAATATGAAGCGCTAATATGTGGGCTTTTTGCTTTGTGTTTACCAGAAACTTCGACAGAGCTTCTATTGAAACTGTCGAATTTAAATTAGTAAATAACAAAATGCAATCCGTGATTTTGTAATACTCAGAATTAGGTAATTAGAAATCGGATTACCTCGTTCTCAAGTTCGTTGCAAATGAATTTTAATCACAGTGAAATTTATTTTACCTTTGTATACCTTGAAATAAATTAGTTCCAATTTCAAAATTGTTCGATAAGAAAGTTCAACTAAATTAGTTGTTTTATTTTTCTGTTTTTCGTATCTGTAATAACATTTATATAAATAATTAAAGTAATAAATCTAAATTTCTCCTAATACTCATAATACAAAAATAATTTGAAATAATTATTTAAAATTTGTTAATTTTTTTACATTTTGGTGCCTTTAGTACCAAAGAGAAAGTTGGGTTGTATAGTATTAGATACTAATTGTCTACATAATTGTAAAAAATTAGATAAAAAGGCTTCCGGAGTATCGCGTCTACTGATTTTTCTGATGCCGACGTTTCGTTCTTCGCCAAGTGCCACCTTCCCGTTGAAATTATCCGGCGAATAACTTGATTTTTATGAAGGGCTGATTGATTGTTATGAATTATTAACAAGATAGTTATCTGCGAATTAGTTTATTAAGAGGTGGAAAGACCGGTCTGCAGGGGAACTTCTGCTAAATACGATGCAGCTGTTCTTCTTCGTCAATGAAGTAATTTTAAGGAAAAAAAAACAAAAGCGGTAGTAGCAAGATCAGCAGAAAAGCAGATTAGAAGTTATTCTGCAACGAAGAAGTTCGATATCAGAAAGGACATTCCGGAAGTTAATGAAGCAGACAGAAACACGTTATTATGTACAACAATATATATATATATATATTTACACGAACATGGAAATTTACTTTTCTAACGTATAGGTCATGCTATTTTTTCGTGTAGTTGACGAAAATAAGGCTAATATTATGAGAGTGTCGAAGAATAATAATATGTTATCAAAATATGTCAAGCATTTGTTGACATAGTAACAAAAACATATGAGCAGATAAATAATTTGTGAAAAAACGTTCATCTAAAATGAGTCAATCAATCGAGAATAATGAAGAATTTTTACAATTGGTATCAGAAGCAGAGTCAAGTTTATTACCTAAAAAGTCCAAAGCAATGTACGAGAAAACTTATCAATAGCTTTGTGGCTGGAGAAATGAAAAAAATGTGCAAGGGGCAAATGAAGATATTCTAATTGCGTACTTTTTTGAAAAGGTTTGTTTATTTATAACATTTATTATCACTGATTTTTAAATATTCTTAGGTGAAAACTCTTAAAGCTTCAACACTATGGTCAGCGTACTCGATGCTGAAAAGTACTTTACAAATAAATGTGGATATTTCTGCATACAAAAAATTGCTAGCTTACCTGAAACGTCAAAATGACAGTTATGTGGCAAAAAAATCGAGAATTCTATCGATGAATAATGTGAAGGAGTTTTTAGAAAAAGCTCCCAACGACTTTTTGTGCTTATGAAGGTAGTGTTGGTAATTGCTTTGCATGGAACATGTCGGGCGGAAGAATTACGTTTACTAAAAGTGAATGATGTAGAAGATTGTGGCCATATTTTTGTCATTAAATTACATGACACGAAAACAAAGAAAAATGGGTCTTTACAGTTACATCGGAAGTTGGAGCTTTACACAAAGTATTTGAATTTGAGACCCAAAAATGTGGACCATCGCAGACTATTTAGATTTTATAGACAGGGCACGTGCACAAAGCAACCAATTGGTATAAACACCTTCTACAATTTACCAAAGAAAATTGCTGCGTACTTAGGGCTACCGGAGCCGAAGAGCTTCACAGGCCATTGTTTCCGAAGGACATCAACGACTTTTTTGGCCGACAGTGGACATCCAAGTTTTGAAAAGACTCGGCGGCTGGAGTAGTAGTGCTGATGCAGAAAGCCCACGTCGAAGAAAGTATCGAAAATTAAGTAAAAATTTGAAAGAAAATTTTTTGTAATTCAATCTTCGACCTCTGAAACGTCAACATCAACAGTTGCAGTAAGTGAAGTAATAAATTGTCCATGTCTGCGTTGCGGTCAGTTTCCTCATCTTCTGGTGTAATATTTAATAATTTAACAAATTGTTCATTTACAATTTACGCTAATAAATAAAACGAATGAAAAAGAGTGTTGCTAATTGAAATCGTGAAGAAAAGTGTTGCTAGCGAGAAAAGTCCCACTTTTCTTCACGATTTTTGATTAAGCAATGTATCACTTTTCTGTCAACTACACGAAAAAAATTATTTTTAAACGTTTATTTATGAAAGTGATGAATGTCAAAACACTCACTTAACTTCAGAAAAATAAATTGACGAAAAACGTATAATTTTAGGTAGTATACTGCCTTAAACGTCATGGTGGCAAGGCCCTGGTAAACGAAATGAAGCATCGGTTGCGTGTGCTCATCCAACTCCTCCAAGAAATATAATTGTTAGTTCCAAATATTCTTTATAAACCCCATTAATAATGTAGACGAGGTGTAGAATCTAAGGATATTTGAAAGAATATAAAAACTTCCTTTCGACGGTGATGTGAACCCTATGTACAAATGAAAGACAAATATGTAGAACATCTTTCTTAAGTATTTTTGTAGTATGTTTTGTAGTAGACTATAACACGTTTACTATTCGTTTCGTCACAATAATGTAATTTGTTGACGACTGTACAAGAACAATTATATCTTTGAAACGCTTGTTTTACGTATCTATGTTCATTATGACTTTTTTTGTTTCTTTGATGAATGCTATACTTGGATAAAATATCCAACACCCTATATTATGTATTTATATGGTATGTTAACAGACATAAAGCCCAATAGGCACCTTTTCTGGTTACATAATTTTTCTGAAATTTTACAAACTCTATTGTTAACTCTATTGTTACATGAAATGGAATAAATCTAGCGGGTGTCCCTTTAAAAACAAAAAAAAAATATTGCTATAAGAATAAATAAGAGCGCCATCCTAATGTAAGCAAATCAATAGATAAATCAAATGTAGGGCGATATGACTAAAACCTTGTTAGTTATGCCAATACGTTATTCTAGATGCGTTGTGTATTGTTTATTATTTTTTATTGCTGTTACAAGCAAATGCGGTTGAAATATTTAATTATTTGGATTCCTGTGAAATAAACTCGCTCACAGGTTTGTGTGATTGTGTATTCGCGTGATTAATTGATTTATTCTAGTGTTTTTCAAACTGTGGGTCGCGACCCCCTGGGGGTCGCGAAGCCTCTGTAGGGGGGTCGCGAGAGGTCGAGAGAACTCAGTAAAAAAATCAATAAATTTTAAAAAGGTAGATATATTAAAAAAAGTTAACAAAATGATACTCGTTATGTTATTTATACAAACACATTAACAAAAAATAAAATCTTCGAGTACTCGTTCATTTTAATGTGAAGGTTGCGCTTGAGTTTGTTCAATCAATTTCTCCCATCGTGGATCCGTTTTTGCAACTTTAAGTATTAAATCGTTTTCCAAATTTAAGTTTACTTTTTATTTGGGCCATTGATGAAAATGCCAACTCGCACAAGTACGAGGTAGAAAATGGAATCAAACACTTCAAAGCCTCGGTTGTTAATTCCGGGTATTCTGTTTTTCTTTTTAACCAAAAGGTATCCAAATTTTCAGACTTGAATTCCAAGTGTAACATCCCATCGGCAGATAATTCCAGCAGATTCTCTTTGAGCTTAGTTGCTAAATTTGCCACATTTATAGCTGCATTTAAAAACGGATTTAAGATCCTTCTTTGCCCAGTGTTATCCGATATCTCTTGCACTGAGAAGTAATGACACAATTCTTTCTTCAAATTATCTAACACCATTTTCATACCAGATATATATGAGTTGATGTTTATCTCGCTTCCGACTTCTTCAATGAAAAACTGTGTCGACGAAAATGAGTCAAAGTTGTTTTGATTTATAGATGATGACCACAATTCAATTTTTTTATAAAGCCATGGAGTTTGTCTTTTGCTGTAATGACATTTTCATCCCGCCCTTGAAGACTTTTATTTTATTCGATCGAGGATTTGTTTCATACCTCAGTCTTCAAACTCGCACGATATTTATAATTTTCCAAGCTTGCTGCAAAATATACTATTACCGCTGTCTAGAGATGTGTGTACTACATTTTTCGCGGATAATTTATCTAGGCTTTGTCATAAACTTAATCTGCTTTGGTAGTTTGTGATGTGGTAATTATTCATCATCTATCTCTATAGCCGTTGTATCATCCGTAGAAACCACAACTGCGTAGTGTAGGTAAATTACGCATTTTAAAAGTCGCTTTGAATTTTCTAATTCTTTTAAAAGACGTAAATTACTAATCCTTTTAAAAGACGTAAATGATACATCAGAAACTTTTCTACAATTTCTTCAAATATTTTGAAGACACAAAGGATGTTAATAAAATATTAAAGAATAATGTTGCTCTAATCTAATCTGTTGAGAATTTTTTAAAAAGAAAACAATATAATTAAATTTTTTGATAACAATTATTATAGCAAATTTTTGTCAAAATTAAAACATTAAGTATAGGGTTCTTGGAGGAGGACTAAACCTCATAGAAAAATAATGCACAATCACAAACAAATAGCATAATTCAATAACAAATCAAGTACTTTGAAAAGCATTGGCAATGGTTTAGGTCAATATTGGCCCACTTCTTTTCGGCATATTCATAAATAATTTACTACCTTGTCTATCTTTATTTTATTTGCTAACGATACTTCAACGGTTGTGAAATGGTTAAACAGACAACAAGTATATGTCTGCTTTGGAACTGAAGTTAGAACTGAAGGCAATGGTTTAACAATAGCATGTACCACGATGTGAAATTCCCACATTACTACGAAAGACTCTTGGAATTACTCTGTACACTCGTCTCAAATGCAATTCTCATATCTTTGAATATTCGAAGAAATTTATAGGTACCATTTTTGCTTCACTGCATATAAAACAAATGGTAGAAGAAGAAATTTCCTTGGTAGATTACCATATACGCTATTTCATTCGTGCATGACATACGGTATTACATTTGAGATAAATAGCTCACTCAGAGTATATATTCTCGACTTCAGAAAAAAGTAATGTGTATCATAGAAGGTATTACAGAAGAATACTATTCACATACCATTTTACAGATTTATTTAAGCAACTGTATCCTTTTTGGATTTTGGACCGAGTCCAAAAATAAAACACTTTCTTGCAGAGAATTCCTTTTAAAGTGTAAATGAATATCTGGCATATCTACGTAATTTGTTCAAAACATAGAATGTTGCTTGTACAATAATTGTATTGTTACGCTGCTAGCAGACATTTGCACAAATTTGCAGAGAGGTCATTCGCATAGGCATCTGTAAATGATTGAGATCATATTCAATTTGTCAAAGCGAGTCAGTTTTTCGTGCGCGAAGATCTGGTAGCGACATTAGGTAGATATTATTAGATGCGTTAGTTTTACTTCAAAACTCAACGACACTCGGTAAACTTTGGAAATACTTTTTTTATCGGTTTGTAGTTGAGTTTTCTGCATCGAATTTAAAACGAACGCACCTATGGTAATTATTGTATTAGATGATGACGTAATCTCCTTTATTAAGTTTAAGTATTTTTGTAATTGATTAAGCAGATCAAAAAGAGTCAAATATTTCAAACATGAATAGTACATAAAAAATTCTTTAAGTTCTTAAATAAATGTAATCAGAGGTTATCAAATCAGGTGAATATGGTGGATGTGGAACCATAAGTCAGCCGCTTTTGAAGTTGCTGCAACGCAAGTGTGGGACGAGGCATTGTCATCTGCAGCAAGATTCCATAGCTCAGCATTCTCTGCGTTTCAGAATAATAATTTTGCTTAATTTAGTTTAAAGAGACTTATAATAGTTTCCAGTAATCGTGTCTTTTTTTCAAAAAATCCATAACTATCTCTTGAATCCCCTCTCAAAAAAAGAACGTCATGTCATTTCTCCTAATAGGCAAAATATTACTTTGACGCTTCACAAATTCCACTTCCAGTTTAATGCAAATACACAGGTGACAAACAACGAGCAAAGTAAAGCATGTGTCAAATTGAACAAATGTTAACTTTACATAGCTTTGTAACAGAGTAGCCGTTTTCAGCTATGCGAAGAAATTATGTCACAAACGAGTCGTTCCTGCTTAAAATATGACAACTTTGAAAGCTTATTTCTCCGTTATTTATCGATGAATTTAAAAAAAAAAATTTCACCAATCTGATATTTCTGGTCTATATTTTACTGTTATTTAAGAAAGTATTATATTTCCAATATGAGTAAACTTCTCCATTGTAATTAAAACGTTTTATGTGTAAATTTACGTATGTATTGTACTTTTGAGGACACCTTTTGTTGTGTATTGTCAATTAAAAGGATATATGTATTTAAATAGCTTTAAATATTATTTACATGCACTCTCGATTTGTACACAGAAAACTAGGATGCCATGTTTGTTTATATATCTGTCAATAATAATAAATAAAAATTTTACATTCGAACATGGAAATTTTACTGGATTTTTGATCATACATAACATATTGGCGACGAGGAAAATCCCGAATTAGAGTGGTTTGCAGTTATACGTATAGGAATCTAACATAATGGATGAGCAAGCGGTGTATTCATTTTCCAATGTGGAAAAATTTAATTATAACACATCCGATTTTATCATGTTCAAAGAAAGATTGGAACAAGTGTTAATTGTTAATAATGTGATGGACGTGGGGCGTAAACGCGCTATTTTATTATCTTCGTTAAATGAAGAGACTTATAAACTGCTCCGTAATTTGTGCACACCGGATACACCTGCATCGAAAACTTATCTGGAGTTAATCAAAATATTAACGGATTTTTTTTCGCCGGTGAAGTCCATTTTTTCTGAACGTTTAAAGTTTTACATGTTCAGAGCTCATTTCAACGTTCTGCAGCTGCAGGGCCGGCATCAGCTGGTAGAAATAGACAATTTAAGCAGAGTCAGCTCCAGTCCGGACTACAACAGCCTTCTAGCAGTATTCAGGTTTGCCCTAGATGTAATGTGTGCGGTAGACGTAATCACCGGTCAAGTGAATGTTCGTATCGCAATAGTTGTTGCCACAAGTGTGGAGAAAAAGGACATTTAGCTTCTGTTTGTAAACGTCGAAGAAATTATTCTAATTCGCAAAATTATATGTCCGAAAATTTTTCTGATAATTGTAAAAATATTTTTAGTTTGAAATCATATGACTTAGATGTTAAAGGTAATGTTAAACCTACGTATGTTAGTTTGATGGTAGAAAATGTGCCGATGAATTTTGAAGCAGATTCCGGTTTTGCTCATTCTGCAATTTCGGAGAAATTATATTTAAAACATTTTAAAAATAAAAAACTTTTTGAAAACGATTTATCACTTCAAGATTACATTGGCGTCACTTTCAAACCTCTAGGTTTTCTTGAATTATGTGTTGTTTATGATCAAAATATTAAAACAATTTTGAAAGTCTACGTAATTAAAAATGGAGGTCCACCTTTGATTGGTCGAAACGGTTTAGATTCGTTAAATTTAGGTATTGGTAAAATCCGATATATAAATTCTTTGACCAATGACCTAAAGACATTAGTGGGTAAATATAAGGAGCTTTTTGATAATGGTCTTGGTACGTTTAACAAATCTGAAATTGATTTGAATGTAAAAAAAGGAACCGTTCCTAAATTTTGTAAGGCGAGGCCAGTTCCTTTTGCGTTGAAGCCTAAAATAGAGGTCGAAATTGATAGATTAGTTAACAATGGTGTATTAGTTCCGGTAAATTTTTCTGAATGGGCTACACCTATTGTACCAATACTTAAACCTAATGGTAGTGTTAGGATTTGTGGTGATTTTAAAATAACATTAAACCCACACTTGGTAGTTTAACAATATCCATTGCCTATTATTTCAATATAGGAATACCCCTCATTCTACAACGAATGAGACGCCTGCGAAACTGTTAATAGGTAGACCGCTTCGTTGTAAGTTTGAACTGTTATTACCTTCTACTGAAAATGTTGTAGTTAAAAAACAAAAAGCTCAACAAAAATATTATAAACATAAAAATGCTTTAAGTTTGTGTGAAGGAGATAACGTTTGGGCGAGAAATTATAAAGTTGGTGGTTGCATTTGGATTAAAGGTCAAATTCATAAGGTCCTTGGTCGGAGAACTTATTTAGTTAAACTTGATTCTGGAATTGTTTGGAAACGTCATATTAATCAAATTAAGTTAAATAAAGAAAGAGTTTCCGTTTCGATCATTCCAAGATCAGATTTAGAAAAACAAATTGGTGATGAATTTGATGTTGATGAAACCGTTTCGGGTCCTTCAGACCGTAACACTGATAGTCGAACTTTGAGACCTCGTAGTAAGCTGAAGGCCCCTGAACGATTCCAGTTTCCTGTAAATTGATACTTATTTATTGGTAATTGATTTATGTAGCGTTAATGTATGCTTAAGGGGAGAGGTGTTGTGTATTGTCAATTAAAAGGATATATGTATTTAAATAGCTTTAAATATTATTTACATGCACTCTCGATTTGTACTCAGAAAACTAGGATGCCATGTTTGTTTATATATCTGTCAATAATAATAAATAAAAATTTTACATTCGAACATGGAAATTTTACTGGATTTTTGATCATACATAACACCTTTTAAATCCCTCACTCTTCCACGTTTCGTTGTATCGCTTGATTTCTTCAAAAAGTTGCCAACGTCGATTAAAGGTTTCAAATTTCACCGGAGTTCTATGCTAGAAACTTTCTTTCTTTATTAATAAATGAATTTCAATTTCTTTTTGTGTTATTATTTGTAAAGATTAATAAATGTATTTAAAATTTTTTAAATAAGTTTTACTTCTGGTATTTGTATTTTTCATGATATTTTCTTCACATTAAACCCAGAATTATATCAATAAGCTGCGGAAAACACTCCATGGGAGGGACTTTAGGTATCGCACCGGGGAGGAAGTGGAAAAACAGCGCTTTTATCATAAGCTGTTGTCCCCATTTAAATGCTAGAACTCGTGCGGTGCGCTATGAAACTAGTTACTGTCGGGCATGTGGCGCTTGTAAATTTATTTTCGAGCTGCGACTATTAAAAAAAAGACGTGCTTGCGATTAAAATACAAAATAATTCGCGATGCAGCCAACAAACCTGATTTCCTTCATCTGTATTTGCGCAGCTAGTGCGTTGAACATCGACTTCAAATACCACTCGCACGAAGAACTGACCGAGATTTTGGAAAGTTTCAATCAGACAGACTTATATCCGGATGTGTACAGAAAAATGTATTCGATTGGGCAGTCGTTTCAAGGTCAGTTTTGCTTGAAGCACTTAAAATAATAAAAGAACTTTGTGAATGGTCTTGTTGCTTTATTTTTGAATGATCGCTGAATGATAAATGTGTATGAGCGCGCGGAATGTTATGACTTCAAAGCTTTTTAAATTTAGTTTCAATCCAAAATGCTTTACGTTATTTATAAATTAGCTATAAATTAAAAAAATAAAGAACGCAAGGTGAACGTGCTGTAAATGATAAAAATATTAATCTATTTAAATTTTCGAGAAAGCTTAGTTTTTCACATCTTCAAATTATTTGATTCTTTTCATTTTTTCTTTCTTCTTGAATTCTCCATTTCTTCTTTTTGAGTAGAAGTGTGCTTTGAATTGCTAAAAATTGTCAGTGAATTATTGCATAATTATAATTTTTCTACGATCCTTTATAAAAAGACATTTTTCGTCATCGAATACTCCAATGAAAATTTGATTAGTGAGAAAAAAATCTCATAACGTTCTTTCGTCACTAGAGACGAAAATTACCTATTAATTTTCCCATCGTCTAGTTGCCTGCTGTCGCTGTAGCGTGTCATTACTAAATCACGTCAGTTTGTACCGTTCGTAACTTAATCATGATTTAATAATAATAATAATAATAATAATATACCTTTATCAGAGAGTACATGATATTACATCGTTATCAAGCAGACATAATAAAGAAAAATCATTTTAAATTTCATATACTAACTAACCCCAAGGCGAGATTCAGTGGCAACAGTGCCCTGCTCTACCATCTAAACCTTGATAATCAAAATAAATGAAAGAAATAATTGCCTATTCTAGTAATTGAAAATAAACAGACAAAGTAAGGAGTATAGAAAGGAGATAAGAAAAGAAGAAATAAAAAGAAACGAAGAATGACAAATTAAATACAATTATGTATGATGTACACCCGCTATCCAGAAAGTTTAATTCATGTTGAGAAAATTGGAAAATTTTTTTGAGTATTTTGAATCCAAACACCGATTATTAAAAAGTTCAACAAATAAGGATTTTTTAAATTTTCTAATGGTCATTCCTTTCAATTGAGAAAGGAGTTTATTGTACGATTTATAAATGTGATACGTGAAAGATCGTTGGAATAATGAGGTTCTGTGTTTCGGCGGAGAAATCAGATTTTTGAATCTCGTTGATAACGCATGTAAGTCAAATTCAGACTTTGTGGACATATTCTAAGATTTATGAGCAGCTCCAACGATTTCCAAATTAAATAATATTGCAGTAACACAGCCACACACGTCTACTCGTATGGAGCGTACATCGAAGAATTTCCGTACATCGAAGAATTTCTGATTTCTGATTCAGAAAGTGATTTAGATCTTTCCAATACTTCATCAGAAATAGTAAATCTAGCTGAGAAAACCTCGGTGGACATAGAGCCAGAAAAATTGAAGCTGAGGTATGAAGAAATCTATGCAAAATTCAAAATTTCTTGCATTATTCTTTTTAAGTTTATTATAATAGGCGAAGTCGTAGAAAAAGTATAGTGTTTAACTCGTCGAAATCATTTTTTTAAGCTCGCGACTATTACCACTGATCTCACACTTAAAAAAATGTAATTTTCGTCACTCATTGAACAATATACTATCGTATACCAAATAAATAAGTAAATAAACTGTCGCCGAGGCAGCTTGCAGCCGAGGTGGGACAATCTCGAGGACGTTGAAGGATTTCGCTGGCAAGGTGTACACAACATTTGTTGGGTAATCGTATAAAATCTTCAATTTTTGGAATTAAAAAACCCGTACTTTTAATTTTCATCATAAATAGAATGACGGCTTTCATGTTACCACAGAAAAGGGATGCATTTTGTCAGCGCTTATGTGTATTTAGTTTAATGGTCATTACTCTTAGTAACGAACGCGCAATTCGATTTCGCTGACTGCTTTCTTGTAATCTGTTATTAGTTTGATAACGACTTTTATCTTTTTTACTAGCTCAAGTGGTCAACTTTGTGCTTAAAAGTGCCATGAACTTGTGACAGTTGAAAGAAAACGTATTTTCACGTGAAATCAGTGAAAAATGCTTTTGACGTAGACGTGAGTTCTCTCAATTAAATTCGGTATTTTAGAAGCTATAATTTTAAGTTTTTGTAGAGTTAACAGTATCATCCTCTTCATTTTCATTTAATCTTGCAATTATATTTCTCCTCGAAGTAACTGGTCTTTATCATCAAAGAATATTAAAACAACTGCTTCTGGGTTCAAATACCATTTAATGATTTGAACATTTTTATATAACAATTTCATTGTACTCTAGAACTTGCTTTGAAATTCTATGTCTATTCTGGCTGTCTCAGGAAGTTTATGTAAAAGAATGGTTTCGAGCACAGCAGAGGTGCTTTACATAAACTTTTATGAGGCTTATAAAGTTTTGCATTCTGTTGAAATTATATGGAATTGCTAACGAAAAATGTATATTTTTAGGCAGTATATTCCCGCAACCATCTAACGAGTGGTGGCAAGCCTCTGGTACACGAAAGGAAGCAGCGATTGTATTTGTTCCGCCAACTCATCTAAGAAATATAATTGCAAGTTTCAAAATTCTTTATTAATAACGTAGATGAGCTATAGCATTGAATGGAGAATGTCTACTAAACTATTCCCCCAAATCCAAGTATATTTGACCTTAAGTATTTTTTATTGTATGTTTCAAACAATAACGCGTTTATTATTCATTCCTTCGCAATAATGTAATTTGTTGACGTTAATACAAATCAACTTTGAATTAATCTTTGAAACATTTGATTTACAAGTTTACTATGTTCATGAAGTATTTTTTTCTTTGATGAATACTATATGTGAATAGAATATCCCTTCGTTTTTTTAAACATCATGTATATGTAATTTTTTTATGCAGACGTACATTATCCGATTGAGCGTTAGAAAAAAAGTACATATATATAAAATCAAGTTTTGTTGCCAGATGAAAATTATGAAAATTAAATTTTAACACATATATAGTTATCTACTTATTTAGTTAATTGGTTTTATTTTAACGTATTTACGTATATATTTGCAAATCATAATCGGCCTTCTATCTATCTATTTTCAGTGTATAAATTTTTTGGATAAATTTTTTTTTCGCGTACGGTTGCCCAAAAATATATATAATAAAGAAATTCTATTTATTTCAAAGGATACTAATAAGTTTTAAAACAATATCTTTCCAAACAAAAAGAAACTATAATTCACATTCACATTTAATTTACTCTAAATAATTTTAAAATCTTTTTCAATAAACCAATTTTTTTTTAAGGTAAAGAGTTCTGATGAGGCCCAATAAGGCCGAAATACATATATAAACACTTTCCTAACATTTTCTATATTGCTAGTTACACAATTTTAATTAATTTTCTAAATAATTTATTGTCAAATCAACTATATCAATAAAAAGATCATTCAGCTTACATTGAGGTTTCTAATTGATTGATTATTGGTTATATAATTATTTTATCTGCTTATAGATTTATAAATATTAGAAAATAAATTGTTCCTTTATTTTTTTCTAATTGTACTTTTGAATACAATGTGATCAATAAAAATTGTCTGAAAAAAACTATTTTCCAAGAAAAATCATATCAATATTTAGGTTACGTCGTCAACTGTATAACATAAAGTTAGAACTTGGAGATTTCTGGGAGGAAAATTTAATTTTTATCTTTCTTTATTTATTTCAAAGTTATTTTAGGCAATCAGACTGCTTTATAATGAGGACCTCTTTCATAATTTATAATAAATCTGATCTAATACAGTCCTCTATTATCAGAAGGCGGCACGTGTAGTGGTTAAGTTACCTATAAATTAAAGTAGGGGCACGGGCAGTCATTATTGATCACATAGTATGCATTTTGCAATCTTTATTCAACCTATCTGATAGGTCACTTATTCCTAGAGTCCATCCGAAAGGTTTAGACATGTGCTGGCAAAAACCGAAAGTAATTGAAACCGGATAATCGATTCCTTTAAAGACCAGTTAGAGGTAACCGTTGTCCAAATAAAATTAAGACCGACTATTCGCATATCCAAAAACCGATTATTCGGAAATTTGAAAAACCGACAGTTCGAATATCCAAAAAATTAGCTATTCCAATATCCAAAAACCGACTATTAGATTATACCAGAAATCGATATTTGGGTTATCCCAATTGATTAATCGAAAACCGGTTAATTAGACATTTAAAAAAGACGATAATGATATTCCAGTTTTTGATTAAGTGATTTTAAGCCAATTTTACATTATCATATAGTCTTGTGATAATGTAAAGCAAAAAAATTATATTATCGAAAGTAGAACTTAAATAGCACGTGCAAGCATAACATTTTTATTGATATTTTGTTGAAGTATGTATATTCTCGTTACAGAAATTACTCTAATGTAAAAATGGTTTTAATCACTGAAAACCGATAGACAGAAGGCCAATTACAATTCGCGAAGATATACGTTATAATATAACCAATGAACATAGTAAACATGTGATTCAAGTGTTACACAGATTAAATCAAAGTTGATTTGTATTGTCGTCAACAATTACATTATTACGAGGAAATTAATAGTAAGCGTATTATCTTTTAAAACTTACAATAAAATCAAATATCTTTGGATTTTGAGGAATAGTTTGGCAAATATTTTCTATTCATTGCTGCAGCTGATCTACTATTGAAGGCAATTATACTGCCTAAAAATATACGTCTTTCGTCAGCAATTCCATATAACTTCAACAGAATACAAAACTTTATGTAAAAGAATGGTTTCGAGTACCTCTGCTCCCAGAACTCTAACATTTTGTCTCGCCTACGACAAAAGCATTTTTCACTGATTTAACGTGAATATACGCTTTTTTTCTATTCACCCAGGTTTATGGCACTTTAAATACGGACTTGAGCTAGCTAAAAGTCGTTAATGATACGGATTACAATAACTACTTAACCAAACATGACGATCAAAAGGAAGTAATATTACAAATAGTTATTGATTATCGCCGTTAATTGTAATTATTTATAAATACAAGTCTTGTAAATTATCAAACTTGTTTCTACAAAGTATTATTCTATCTTATTGAACAGTCAAAAAATTATTAATTGCAAGTTAAGTTAAGGGCCACCTTAGTGTTCATGCACATATAATTTTAATAGAAATAGTAATTTTCTATTAAAATTCTGAATTTTATTTGTATTCTGCGATTCGGAATAATAATATTCCAGGTCGATCTTCGAAAACATAAGTGAAATCAGGCACACTTAAGTGGGTCAAAAGTTAACTTTTAGAATTGCAAGTCAGCGAGCTTTATTCCACGATAACAGGGCAGTAAACGTACATCAGGAACTCTCCTTACAAAGTATAAAACGATTATCTTATAGTTATAAACAAGACAGTAAAAACTTTAATAAGTTTACATTGATGTAAGCTGTGCTATATAAACATGAACGTTTTATTATTGCTTCATAAACATTAACGTTTCCTAAGAAAATATATTTCATTTTCTAAATAATTGATAAATAAGTATTGTTATTTAATGTCGAAACGTCGACTGAATATGTTTGAATATTCATTAATTGTGGTTATTAGTTTTAAAGGTGCTTTTAATTATACTTTACTAATGAAATCAATGTAATTAATAACATGCAGGAAAAGAGTTGTGGGTAATGGAAGTTACAGCAGCAAACAATAACAAGACTGGTCTTCCTAATGTGAAAC
The DNA here is from genome assembly GCA_039766575.1 of Serrognathus titanus. Taxonomy (NCBI): domain Eukaryota; kingdom Metazoa; phylum Arthropoda; class Insecta; order Coleoptera; family Lucanidae; genus Serrognathus; species Serrognathus titanus. The sequence continues at coordinate 23,620,770 of CM077913.1, forward strand.
TCATAGGAAACGTTCACGGAAATGAAGCAGTTGGGAGAGAAATTCTATTACATTTTCTTGAGGTAAGAATGACGAAATCCCTCGTACCTATGTGAATAATTAATTTTAATATTAAATGTTAAAGATATGTTAGTGCATTAATAATAAATTAATGAGAATGCTCGTTAATTATAATTAATTTTAAATTAACTGTTTTTAGTTTCTTGTGAAGTCATACGGTAAAGATCGCAAGGCGAATTGGCTTTTGAGGAATACCAGGATTCATATTATGCCAACGATGAATCCGGACGGTTTTCAAAGGTCCCAAGAAGGCGTCTGCACAGGCCAATATGGAAGAGACAATGCACGTAACATCGACTTGAACAGAAATTTTCCAGATTACTTTTTCTTAAACAGATATCCGCAACAAAAGGAAACGCGAGCTGTAATAGATTGGATGGACAGGATTCCTTTTGTTTTATCAGCAGGTCTCCATGGCGGTGCGCTTGTCGCTAACTATCCTTTTGACACAGCTAAAGAATTCAGTAAGTTAAAATTTTCGGTAATATTTTAATTGAATTTGTTAACTACGTAAAAGTTACAATTTGTAAACTTCTCTATATCTAAAGGGCCATAGTTGAAATTGTTTAATCAAGTAGCTTATCAATTAACTTAGTAATTTATTGTAATGAAGATTTTATGTTGAGTTCCTCAGGTTTATGGTAGGTGGGTGGATATTCAAGATAAATTACATCGCTAAATTCGACCCTTAAAGTACCTACTTAAAAATAATCATTTTTTTAGAGTGGAAAAAATTTCTTTCCGAACTAATGAAAACAAATGATCCCTCAGAGCAGCAAAAATTAAGGGAAAAATACTTGGGTACGAGTTACTTAATTTTTGATCGTTGTTATTTGCATGGGGCTTCTTTTTGTTTAAATTATCACTAGTTTTGTCTTTGAGTTGCGAATGTTTAGGTTATGGGTTTTATCGTGCTAAGTTTTGTGTATCTATGTTTTATGGTGAGAAAAATTAATTCCTCCAAGATTAAAATAAAATCTCACTTCTAGAGTCTAACGTGCACGAACCATCGATAAGTGCGGATGACGATGTTTTCAAGCATTTGGCAAAAATTTATGCGAACAATCATAAATTTATGCATAAAGGAGAATCATGTCCCCAATCAAGTGAACGCTTTCCTGGTGGAATTACCAATGGAGCTGCATGGTATGCGTTTACGGGTGAGTAAAATATGTTTCAAATGAAAGAAATTTTACATGAATGACCATATAATTTTTACAGACTTTTAGTATTTATAATTCCTTTCTATTAAGAATTTCTTTTGTACTAGTTCATTTGCTTTTTCGCTCCTCGAAATTTCCACCTTTGCTTCAGCCTTCTTTTCTTTCCTCTTGGCTTGGATTGTGTTCATATCCATATAATGGTCAAGGCAAAGGTAAAAATACATAAAAGTGTCCCACGATATAACGATCATAGGGTGTGGGTACTTAGGTTATTTTAAGCACAAAATGTCCAATGAACATTTGCTGTAGTGTCATAATGAAGCTGCGGCAGTTGGAAGCAAAAAGATTTTTTTTTTCAATTTAATTAAAATAACTTGATAAATATAATAAAGAATTTGATATTAAATTTGAGCCTATTTACGACAGAAGTTGCTCACAGTGTCCACTTAATTTTTGTGTACAGGTTTAGGTTTCCTAATAAAGAAAAAAATAACTCTTCCAAGAGTATTGTGATCAGCAAAATAGTGTCATAGTTCATAATTTTAACAATAAGCTCTACCCTAGTGTCATAATTTTTAGCTTAAAGGATGCTTTTCAGATGTGCCTAAATGAACTAGTCCAATCTAAATAAATAAGTACTATTCTTTAGTATATATCCGTTTATAAACTTTTAAAGTTAAAAATGCGTTACAAATGAGTTTTTAACATATGTTCTTAAGACATTTTTGAACAAACACGCTCTTAAGCTGTGGCTATTACCATATGTCGTGGTAAACCTATATATTGTACTTATGGGATAGTTGGAGTTAAAAGGACTATATTACGTAAAAGTAACTTATAGAGTCTTGTTCACTTGAATGAACATGTTAAAGACAAAGACTGCAAAAACAAACTGTATATATGTAACGAACAAGCCGAGCCTAGTTTTTAGCATTAAAACGTTTCATACGGTGTGATTTCTTAAATTCTTATCAAATCTTGCCATGAAATTAGGACGGCACGTTTTAGCTTAACTGAAAAATGATTTTCATAATAAACAATAAAAAAACAGTAGATACAAATGTATACTATTGTGTTAACTGTTATATTTCTTGCTGTCGTAAGACTCATCTTTGCCTTGCTATGACTATGCCAATGATTTTTTGAACAATAACAATTTTTTTTGAAATGTCAACTTAATGTTATTATACAGGGTAACTGACCATTGTTCTGCAAGAAAAGGAGTAAGAAAATGAACGTTATAAATTACAGGAAATGTGTTTAAAAATCCTAAGGAACACTGCGTATGAAGAAAGTTTTATGATTAATTATTATTATTTTATTGACAAACATCTCAATTTTGTTTTATTACACGTTTAACGTCTAGGAACGTCTGAGTAACATTTTTTTACACGATGTAATTATTAATTATTATTAGTAATTTGTAAAATAACTGGAATTGCATATGAAATAAGGGCTAGAGAATAACGAATTTGAATAGTGTAAAGCAAAGAAGCGAAACGAATTAAACTTACTGCTGTTTTTTCAAAGCAGGTTTTCAAAATGGTGGCAATTATTATCGACACATATTGTAGCACGACTTATCAAGTTGTCTTGAACTCTTTAAAAACTTGCGAACTGTTTAAAATCATAGCAGGCCATTGTAAATTTTGGTTATTAACAATTGAAGAGTGGAAGTTTCAAAGGTGCTAAGTGCCTTTTTTCTTTGTTTTCACTTTTTCTCTTTAATGCGATCTATGTGCCATCGCCAATGTCTCATAAAATGGTCTAAGTGCCAGACTTAGAAATAATAGTTTAGATCCAGATGCAAAGATAGCGATGGAGTTATGTCCATGTTTCATTTCCCGCGTGCTAAGTGCCATTTAGCATCCATTTAGCCATTTAGTACACAAAAAAAACAGGTGTTGTGACTCGTACATTGGGACTGTTTGTTACTGAGCAGAGAAAGTTAAAAACTACGGGAAAAGCTTATGTTGCTCGAAACAGCAAACAAGTGACGGGAAAATAGCAACCTAACTAGAGGTAACTTTGTATCTTTCCTATGCAGAATGAGTCCAAGTTAAGTCTCTTTTTTAATGAAACTCGTTAAACGAAACATTTTTTTCACAATTTAAAAAAATATTTAAAATAGAAAACTTATATTACTTTTGCAAATAAAATTAAATGATTTATAATTTATTTAAAGAAAAGGTCCAAAGTCTATTCTAATTCATACAAAATTGGACATGACTTACTCAAGAGTAAATAAATAAAATCAAAATGACCTGAATGATTTTATTTACAAAAATAATATAATAAGCTTTCATTTTTACATTTTTTTAATGTTTAATCTTAGGAATCACCCTGTATAATCTCTTTCTTGTAATAAGTAGAGTGTTTTTTAGCTTACATATAAATTTGCATGCAAATTTGAATACATTTTTTAACATTCAAGCTGCTGCTGATTGTTCTGAACACGAAGGAAGTACAAATAAGTAAAACTGTCCATATCAAAGTTGACTCCAGATATCCTGGAATGCTTTCGTGCAAAGATAGTTTTACTGAATCAGCACAGTTTCTTAGAATCCCCATTTTAAAAAAATGTAAAACCCTGCAGGATATGAAAAACATAAGACTTGAAGAACTACCACATGTAAACCACATCGGTGCAAATAAGAAAAAAAAAACACTTAGAGTTAATGATAAACTTCTTACAACGGGAACAGCACAAGAACTTCTACAGAGAGTTATTGCAAAATTGTCTATAGGCACTTCGCATTAGGATTCCCTGTTTGGCACTTAGCACGTTTCCAATTTTTTTTTTCAAAATAATTATTATATTATATATTTTTCAGTATTTATTCGTAATTTTTGAGAATTTTGTTTAGAGTAATATAAGTAATCTCCAAGCGTTAAAACGCTGGTGTATGTTTGATAATTTTTGTTCAATAAACTTCTTTCTAAATATCTCTGTTTCGTGTTTTTGGCACTTAGCACCTATGAAATTTCCATTCTTCAATTGTTTTTGGAGCGGAATGTATCAGTGCTTCATCCACCTCCTATAAAAAAAATCGCACTTTCCTATTCATAGACTTAGGGCCAAATTCATCACTCATACTCAGGTCGCACTCAAGTTGACAGTTTTGAAATTTTGAAACGCTTCAATTTTCAATTTAATAATTTTTTGACTTTCTATTGTAAATGCCTATGCTGCCCATAAACTTAGTTGTATGATTACAGAATTTGGTTCTAAAAAGCCAAAACAACAGCCGTGAATAGATTATATGTGGTTTATGATTTCCCAGAGCTGTAAAAAACAGTAAATCTCGACGTGACAAACCAGTTAGTAACCAGTTGACGATGAAACACAATGCGTTACTGTTAACACTTTCTGAAGTTAATTAAAATTACTTCTTATTCAAAGTCATACAAAATAAAATGGGTTGACGAAGAACGATTTAATTCAGTGCGTTTAAAATACATAGGATAGAGAGTTGCAAACGTGTCTTCAATTTTGTTAAACTTTTCATAGATTTGTGTTAATAATTCGGTCTTTATAATAGTAGAATTTGTTTTTCATCGAACGTTGCACATGAAATGAAATTAATCAAACAGATTATAAATAAGTTTTACCGATTATAAAGTTTTAAATTCTGTTGTAACAATCTTAAACCACACTTCTGGACAAAATTAAGGGACCACCAGTAAATTCAAAATAAATTTAAAACAAGATAAGAAATTTAATGAAACGAATAAATATATAAACGTAAGTGTTTCCTTACAGTTGATTTAAGAGCTATTAAATTTAACAAACTTTAAAAAACTTTTAAATACTTTAAATCTTTAAAATACCATTGGTCTTTTCATGAACTTATATCCTAATTTGTAACAACTTAACAAAACTAAAATTATTAATAGCGTGTTTACCCTCCTCTTGCAGCAAACACGCTGCTAATCTTCTTGGCATGCTTGAGATTAAGTTTCGTATACTTTCTTGAGGTATCTATTCCCATTCTTGAACGAGCATGTTAGAGAGCTCATCAAGTGTTACTGGTGGTCTCGGAGTGTTTTTAATTTTGTTGCCCAATTGATCCCAGAGATGCTCAATAGGATTGAGATCAGGGCTTTTGGCAGGCCACTCCATACTTTGGATATTTGCATCTCTCAACGTAGCTGTGAGGTTTGGCATTGTCTTGCACAAAAATGAATCAATTACCGAAATTTTCGGCAAATGGTTGAACATGGGGTACAATAATCTCGTCTCTATAACTTCTTGCTGTTAACGACCCATTTGGTATCAAAACCAATTCTGTACGACCATTAAATTGTATGCAACCTCAAACCATTACAGACTTGTCAAATTCTCGAATGATACATGATGCAAATCGCTCACCTGGTTTTCGTATGACAAGAGCACGGCGATCATTCCTGCTTAGAAGGAATCTGGACTCGTCCGAAAACAAAACGGAGTTCCACTGTCCCTCGTCGCAACTTTGATGATTTTGACAAAAGTTTAAGCGATTTAAGCGACCGGTTGCTGGTTTTCTAGCAGACAAATTGACTTCTTTTAGTCTTCTTCTTACTGTTTTGGTAGAAATTTCTTTTCCAGTGGCTAATTTCTTAAACTCTTAAAAAAAGTTCGATAAAGCAATCTTCTCTGCGTGTTGCTTTTCTTTTAGCACCTTGTCTGCGTCTTCTCTTGAAACTACCAGTGCTTCTGAACCGTGCTGCGGCCCTCTGTACCACAGATTTGTTGGTATTTAAAATTCCAGCAACTTTTCTCTGTGAATATCCTTCACGAAGAGGAATAATCATTTGGGATACTTCTCCTGGTTTACTATGGCGTCTAGACATATTTAATTAACTTAATGGAAACAAATTCACTAATTTTCGAAACAAAAAGCCTGCTTTATTTATTAAATGACTTAAAAGGTATGTCAACAATTAGGCCTTTTTGTCGACTTTCGTCTCCTAGCAGAGAATGCCTTGCTATTGTTGATTGTTTCATGGCAAATTGTGTTTAATAATCGTCAATTTATGACATGTGAAAAGTATATTAAAAATAACTTGTAAATTGGAAAAGTTATTTTAAGTTTATTTGGTGGTTCCTTAATTTTGTCCAGAAGTGTATAAAACACTTTTATGAACAACTGCCAGTCATCCTGTATATTCAAAATTTAAAGTTATTGTACTTTTATACTATTTATTATATTGTACCATTACTTATTGTGTTTCATTTTAAATATGCAGGTGGCATGCAAGATTACAATTACGCTTTACGCGGCTGCATGGAATTGACTTTGGAAATTTCGTGTTGTAAATATCCGAACGCTACAGAACTGCACGACTTATGGTTGCAAAATAAAAGAGTAAGTATTAGTTTGTTAAAATTATTTTTTTCCGAATGTCTATTAAAATATAGTCAAACAACTAATTATAAAAATAACTATTTTCTTGTTCATTACTTAGAATTAAACTAGTAAAATTTAGTTCACGTCTATTACTGCTGCAAAATAGTTAAATTTACAAACATGTAATTTTTTGAGTTACTTTTAGTATAAATTATAACGACTTTATACAAACAATCAAGGGTTTTCTTTCTTCCTGGACGTACAATTTAAGCTCAGTATCTACTGTTTAAAATTGTAATTTCTTTATTATAACTTCCTGGAGGTTGATATAGGGTCTTTGGATCTATAACTCCAAATAAATACTTCGATTTATAAATATTTTAAATATGTTAATTTTTAAAAGAATCGCTTTGAAACACCCGCATTTTTCTTATACTCTAGCTATAATAACTATTAATGTTTGTAACATAATTTTTTTACAGTCTCTTATAGAATATTGCATCCAAGCCAATAGAGGTATTCATGGAGTTATTGTAGATGTGGATACGAATTTACCAATTAAAAATGCGACTCTGAAAGTCATGGGTAGGGAAATGGTATTTAGCGCCACAAAAGAGGGAGAATTTTGGCGAATTTTACTACCAGGAATTTACGAGTTACAAGTGGGTTTTCATAATTTGTTATTTGCAGCTCTTTTTATACTTAAAAATTGTAGATTCAAGCAAAAGGATATCACAATAAAGCAGTGCCGTTCGAAGTAAATGATTATGAAAATCGTTTCCCAAAATCGTCTGAATTGAAAATTGAATTATTAAATGCAAGCAAACCTTTGCCGACTGATCCTACGACAATACTTGATTTACTTCCGACGTCTACGCCGCAGGAGTTAACTACGACAGAGAATGCTCAGATGGACACACGACAGGAGATCGTGGGTGCGCTTCCTGTATACCACTCTGAGGATCTTCCTCGAACAAGTACCTACATGTCTTCATCTTCAATAGTAGTTAGTTTAAGATTTTTCGAGATAGTTACGATATTTTTAGTCATTTACAAAGTTATGTAAGTAAATACATAATTGTGATATTAGATTAAGTTTCGATGTAAAAATTAAAGACAGTGTAATTATTTATGATTGTTTTATTCTAATGGCATTGATACGTCATTTTGCTGTTTGATGTAATTTAATAGAATTAATCAAGTAAAAATTTGAGAAGATTTTTTTTATACTACAGTTATTGATGATACAGTTTAGATTGTTCAGATATTTAACAATTTGTTACAAGTCGGTTTCGATTGCAGTGAATTCCAGAGGATGCTCGAGGAATCGACTTGCAACAAATTTATTCAAATTTCTAAATGTGCTGTAGAAGCTTTGTGTGGGATGGCTTATTAAGCAGCAAACAGGTTGCTATATAAAATATAGCAGACTTACCTTATTGGAGTTATATTTGTTAATTAAGCAGCTAATTGATTATTAAAAACGAATTGTTTTGTAACAACATTAATAAATGAAGATGTTCTTTCTACTATTTGACTATTGAAAACTTGTGTTCATCCCGAATTCTAGTTAATATAAAAATAACCTGACGAGATCTTTTTATATATTACAAAAGTGGATATATATTTCATTGCCTTCCAACCATAATACAAAGTTTGCTATAATTTTCTGAATAATGCGATATACGAATGTTTATAATCCGGACTTTTAATTTAAGACACAATGAAAGTAAGTACATTTGAAATCTTTTGGAATGTTAGCTTACGATGATGTAATATTACAGCGATTATTTTTATTGGTGGTGCTTTTTCGTGGAAGATATACGCACATACATATTTAATCAAGTTGTTTATTTAATAATTGCAGCCTAAGATATGCAAATGTTATTACTGTTGAGATTGTAATTGTCAAACGAGTTTCCTTTCCCTCATCTAAGTCTGTGGTAAAATTTAAAATGTTAATGTAGCAGCAAAATAAACAATTATCAGTTAAGACATGAATTTATATTCCATGTCCGCCTGTGATCTCTAATCTTTTTTAAATCATAACATTCAATTGTTATTGGTTCTCTTGGTATACATATAATACAGAATTCGTTTTTATATCGTCGAAAACGTTACACCAATACAACAGAGGGCGCGCAAATGATGAAATCGATGTTACGATGGATTTGATGCTATAGAGTATTGACGATTCACGAGATTTGTTTGAATATCATGTGAAATATCCGCATTGCTATATGTATAGATTTCTAATTATAATATACGCTCATATATAATATCTTTCCGCTCCGCATAGATTTAATCTATTCGGTGGTCTTCTAGTCCGAATAGAACAACGGCATAATTGAGGAGATTCTATTTCCAATTTCGAAAACTACGATTCTTTACTTCTTATATTTGGCAATTCAGCTTCTGCTATCGTTTCTTCTGATTCTCTCGACGATGTTGCTTTTTCCCGTACTTTTTGTTTCTTCATTGTCACCATTCCTTGAAGAGTCTCATCGAGTAAAATTAATAGACGGGTATAATTGGATTAGGTGGTTCGTATAAGCTGGTCTATGGTCTACAATTTATGATTAAATCAATCAAAGTCAATGTTGTAATGTTTCTTTGTAACTGATTTTGTTTTCCAATTGCTTTCTTTATCGTCATAGAATCTAACTAGTACTCGGAATTCAACATTAATTTGTCGGACTGTTATTGTAATTAGAATTTGCTAATTTTTTTCTTCTTGAATCTTCCTTCTAACAAGATCGAACCTCGTTGTGTGTGGTCCCTTAAACTTCATTTCCGCTGGACTTTATCTCGTCGACAAATTTCAGTTGGCTATTGCTTGGTGGGTAGCATGGCGCTGTGAATTCATAAATAATTGCATTTGATCTCATAAATTCTTCAAATTTCTTTCATCTAATTTTATTTCATTATTGCTAATTTTATCGAAGCTGACAATCCTAATCTCGCGAAATTTTGCAATCGTAATTATGCTGTACACGGTAATATTCCTGGATCCATTGCTAAGGGTTCTTAGGATATTCCCAAGGATGAAGTAGTTTTGTGACTTTCAGATTGCTTCGATTGTATTGACAATGTTTACAAGATTTTGTAATATTCTCTAGGTCGTATCTACCTAGCTTCTTGGCAAGTTTATAATTTTCACAATTCCTGTGTCAACTGCATGTAATTCTTTCAAATTCTCCTTCATAAGATTTTTCCAAAAATCTTACCGCTCAAATTTCAATAAATAAACATCCATTTTGAAAACTAAATTTCATTAGATTTTGATCTATCGGGTGTCCACTTTAATTACGCACCATAGGAATTTTAATGTATTTTTTAAATTGTAAATTCCTGCTCTCTTATCGAACATATCATAAAACACTAAACGGCACAATATGGAGCTTTATTTTATGTATTAGCTAAGGCTAGTTTTAGTATGTCTTTCAAATACATGGGCTTTCAAAATTAAAAAAGAAAAAAATTAAACAAGCAGATATTTTTTTATTCCATAGTTTTGATCAAGCAGCCAAACTTCTAATTGACAAATTTTATTGATTTTTAAAATTTTGTTTTGAAAAAGTGACTTGAAACATAATTCGTATTTAAAAATATTTATTTATAAATTAACAGGTACTACACCACATGTTCATATAATTGTGTGCGGTGTGTGCGAGATTGTAGACATCGTGTTTTCTGTGCTGTGTGATAAAATTGCGAAAAATGTGGTTAAATTAACGAAATTATTAATGAACTTAAGCAGGCCGATGAAATAGTGTAATTGCCAAGGATATTTGACTTCGAACAGACTAAATACCAGTTGCAAATAAAGAATTTTTAAGTTTTGCGTGAATAATTAATGAGAACAATGTAAAAGTCTAGTTCAGAGTTGGTGGCCTGCGGCAAATTTTTTATCGCGGTGTAAAACTTTATTCAGCGAATTAGAATTCCGCTTAGGAGATTTTGATATGGACTCTACCGAAGATTGTTGCTATTGTTATAAAAAATATTTACAAAAGAAGATGTAAAATTGATAATACAATGTAAATTATGTAACAAGGTGCTTTATGCGGGGGAATAGCGAATTTAAGAGGGTTTCATATGAAACGTGGAACGTGATTGTGTAACTTAAGCGACAACGAGAGCTCTATCACAACAAACGTAAATAGAATTAACGAAAAAGAAGTGATTAATACAGACAATGAAGAGTCAAGTTGTACTGTATTTCGAAAACGAGCGGATTCTTTAAAATCAGGAACTTCAAGAGTACAAAATAGGGAAGAAAAAAAGAATGCAACTCTAAATCCTACTTATGAAGCTATTCTGGGCCGTTTAATTAAATTGGAGAAATTATACGACTTCCTTTCTTTAGAAGTAAAAACCTTAAAACAAAACAACAAAGAACTTAAAAAGAAATCCATAATTTAAAACATATTCCAACAACAAACGAAATTCGTCCTAAAACCCTGTACTCCGAGAAACCATCACCATGGTGAAGTTGTAAAAAAAAACATTTTTAATAAAAATAAAAATATGATTGTCATTAAAGCAAAAGAACCAGGGAAAGAAATTTCAAAAGATGATATTAAAAAGAATTTCGAGCAATCCAAGGAATACGGGAAACAAAGAACGGAGCGGTGGCGGTATATTGTGAAAATTAAAAAAATGGCTGAGGAGATTGTATTGAAAACACTAAATAAAATGAGAAATCTAAATGCTGAGAAATCTAAATGCTGTGTTGCCCCGGTTAAGGAAACCTATAATAAAAATTGTCGGTGTTGAAGAGAAATTATCGAATGAAGAACTAAAGGAATGTTTATTTCGACAAAACAAACGTATCACAAACGATGCGCATATAGAAGTTGTTACTTTAAGAAAGATGAAAACAAAATACTTAGCAATTATAAAATGCGACGCAAGATCTTTTGAAAATATAATGCAAATTGGTGTGTTATTTATAAAATTTTCTGTTTGCATGATATATGAACATATAAATATTGCTATCGTTGTTGTGGCTTTAATCATACCGCTAAATTCTGCTCAAAACCGAAAGTTTGCTTAAAATGCGGCAACACTGACCATTTGGCACCGCCTATGAAAATCAAAATAAGATCTGTCCAAACTGTTCCGAAATAGACTTTTGTGATTTTAAACATTCCCCATTCGATTACAATTGTCCGATATTACCTAAAAAACTGGAAGTTAAAAAATCCAAAATACAATACGACCACTACAGTGATAAATAACAATTACAGAATGAGATAAACTCGCAAGCTTTAACTAATAAATTATCTGAAATGGAAACATTTGTCAAACAAATTGATCCGAACGTTATTTGTGTTTCTGAGCACTGGTGTTGTGAAGATAATATTAATTTAATGCAATTGCTAGGATACACACATCCTGTCCCATTCTTGTGGGAATCAGCATAAACATGGAGGATCAATGATATTCGTTAAACACCAAAAAGCTCTGAAAATAAACGAATTAACGTTCATGAAGAATCTTTCAACTGAAATTGACTTTGAGTGTTGTGCAGTAAAGCTAATCTATTGCAAATTTAAGTGTTGTATTGTTAGTTTGTATAGATCTCGTAACGGAAACCTATTTTACCAAAAGCGTTTAGAAGTAGTTACATATTGTAAAAAGCTGTGTGATAATATTTCCTTATGTGGAGACCTAAATATTAATTATCTGAATAATGAGCTCAGCAAGCAATTATTTAAAGACGTTCTCTACAGGTTTAACTTAGTATGTAGTTCCGAAATACCAACTAGAATAAGCAATAACGGTTTTTCTTCTAAAATTGATTATATCATCATAGACGAAAAAATTCAACATCTAGTAAAACCAAAACTGTCCAGCCAAATGTAGGAGACCATCTCGCATTAGTGTTAACGACTACATTTCCTTATTCACAAGTTATTCCTGATCATGAACTTAACTACGAAACAAATTGAAAAATTAATGATACCAATCTACAAAAACTAAAATACCATTTGGAAAATATTAGTATTAACCCCATTTACAACTGCCTTATCGATGTTAATTTAATGTTTGACTATTTTTTAGATATTATTTTTAGTATTAACTTAAGTTGTCCCAAAAAGCAGTATAAAAACAACTCTGGCAAAACCAGTACTCCGTGGATTACATCTGAAATAACATCACAAAGTCAAAAATTAAAAAACTTGTATTGGATATCTTAAAATACAAATATTAATGATCTTAAAAGCGAATATAAAAGACAGCAAAAATTGTACACTTCACTAATTAATCAAACAAAGAAACAATAATATAATAACAAAATTAATGACCATACCAGCGGACCTATTCGCACAACACTTTTCCAGTGCAGCTGAAAATAACCTAAAGAAAGTCTACAATAAAAATCTCTCCACAGTATGCACCTTAGATAATTTTAATCCGAAATCCTTTTGCTTTCTTAAAAATAATACGAGCCCAGGAGTCGATAAAATGTCTACAGTCATATTAAAAACGACATGTAACTTAATTTCGGAGCCTTTAGCTTACATCATAAATTACTTGTTACAAGCGGGAGAATTTCTTTCGTTAAAAAACAGCATTAGTCGCTCCCAATTATAAAAAAGATGATTCTATAGATTTAGGAAACTATCGACCAATAACAATATTAAGTGTATTGTCTAAAGTTTTCGAACGCATTAACAATTAAACAATTTTTTAGACAAAATAAATGTAATGAATAGAAGGCTATAATTAGGTTTCGAACAAAGAGATCTACGGAAAGCGCTACAGTTAAGTTTTTTTGATTATGTCTATACTTATATCGATAATGGTTACTTTGTGGCCGGACTCTTTTTTGATTTGTCACGAGCTTTTTACTGCCTGGACGTACCATTTATATGTGATGAATTGTATGCAGTAGGAATAAGGGGTATAGTACTGAAGTGGATGCGATCATTTCTCACTGCTCATTAGGTTTCGAACAAAGAGATCTACGGAAAGCGTTACAGTTAAGTTTTTTTGAATATATCTATACTTATATCGATAATGGTTACCTTGTGGCCGGACTCCTTTTTGATTTGTCACGAGCTTTTGACTGCCTGGACGTACCATTTATATGTGATAAATTGTATGCAGTAGGAATAAGGGGTATAGTACTGAACTGGATGCGATCATTTCTCACTGCTCGTAAGTTATGCGTGAAACTCCAAAGTAAGAAGTCTGATTTCTATAATACAAGCTACGTAAGGATCCGTTCTAGGTCCTCTTATTTTTCAGCTTTACGTCAACGATCTAGAAAATTGTATCATTACAACAAACAACAAACAAATTACATTGTTTGTTGACGATACAACTATGGGAGTCTCCGCCAAAACATCTGAAGCACTTAAACGCAAAATGTCCGAAATCTCAGGTCAATTTGGGCATTGGTGTACTAGAAACAAACTTATACTAAACCTCCAAAAAACGGTAATAGTAAATTTCTTCAATCGTAAAAGTATAGGAAAAGAAGTGTATGACATCAATAGCACCAGCGTAGAATCTGCGGAAAACAACAAATTTTTAGACGTACGAATAGATAAAAGCCTAAAATGGAGAGAACAGATTAATTAAGTTAGCAAGAAAATTAATAAAGTTTATTTTACTATTTTTCAAATGAAATCTATATTAACCAGAGAAAAACTAATTGATCTGTATTGTTGTATGGTTTACTTTCATATGGCATATAATATCGTCCTGAAATGGTTGCGATGTTATTAGAGTCTTCATGGCCCAGAAAAGAGTAGTAAGGATTATTTCAATTTACACACCAGACAAACGTGCAAATAAGTCTTTATTGCTAATAAAATATTAACATTTCCGTCTCTATTTATATACAAGTGCATATTATATATAAGACAAAACTTTGATAAACGTTCTCGAAATTCGGAGTTCCACAACTATGAAACGCATTTCACGGATATGTTATCTGTAAAGAAACATTGGATGAAATAGTATGAGAATTCATCGTCCTATATGGGATCCAAATTTTATATTAGGCTTCCAATATCATTAAAAATGCAAACTTATAATACATTCAAAAATTGTTTAAAGGAATTACTGACAAACAAAGGATATTACACAATATTTGAATCTCTGGCTGACAATCTGTAAAATGAATGTTAAATTAGATTTAAGTATCAACTTGAGGATAGTTTTAGTTTAGTTCATTCTTATTGTCGTGTTTCAAAATACTTGCACACATGACTTGTGCCATATCATGTACACAAATGATTAGCATTAATAATAATAAACTATTATTATTATTAATTCGCCGTTTGCGGTCAACCTGCCCTAGAAATTTCTACGAACATTGTTTAACATTCTAGAAGTAATAGTTGTCCATTCTTCCATGTTTCTACCTCTCAACTCATTCAAATCGCGGAAAGAAGTCTGATAAATTTTTGATTTTAAATAAGACCATAGAAGAAATCGTTTGGTATTAAATATAGCGAATATGCAGATCATCGTGGATCAACAAGCCGCATTCAGTATGCTGCTTTTTTAATAATAACTTTAATAGGGAAGCAGGAATTTACAATTACAAAAAATTGTATTGAAATTTCTTGTAACAGGTAATACTTGTAGCTGGTTTAAGTTAGATAAAAAATCGTCATCGAATGTATTATTTGTAGAGTTTGGTAATGCGAAATGAGAGAAGTTATCTGCATTGGCATGTGGTTTGGTATTTCTGTAAATGATTTGAATTCAGTCATGAAATTCACATAATATAATAATCTTATTGCAGGATGTGTTACTCGATGTAATATTCTTGTGAGCGTTATGAGCAAAATTTTCCTACCATAACAGTAATGAAAAAAAAATCTTCGGACCCCACACAATAGCTATTGCTTCTTGGTAAGGAATCGAAACGCAAAGGTGATCGGCTTCTCCGTTTTGTCTGGAAGAATGTAAAGATATGACATGAGTGAATAAGAACTTTATCGACCCAGATATGTAATTGAATTCTTGAAAATCGACATTTTTCTCTGGATAAATGTATATTGTTTTTTTAATAATCGTTCGAATATATTTTTTTTTTAATTCTTAACCACTCTCTCTTTGTACCAAAATGGCGTCTAATTTTTCTATGGTTTGGTTTAGGACGAATATTGGTCTGCATTCAACAGTTTGTAATTTGCAAGAACTATTAGCAATTTTTTCTGACTTGGTTTGAAATATGGAACTGTATTTTTATAATAATGTATCCATTTTGTTTTTGTAAGTTGTTTCACTTTGAATATTTATTTTATTTAATTGATTTCATTTTATGTTTATCTGTTCTAACCAAACATCACCTAAGAGCCAAGAACGATGATTAAAAATCACACTTTTCATTGAAAATATGTTCAAAACATTTCAGATTACTCAATTTTGTCTCAATTTAAGTTTTGAATCTGTTATACATATAAGAAGTAAGTTCTTCATATGACCCCAGAATTTTATTCACTCTGTTTAAAAGCACGAAAAATTAAAGATTCAATTAACTGAACCACGTAACGAGGGTGGACGGGAAACATAATACTTGAATAGAAACTAATAGACAAAAATGTGAGACGAATTTACGAAGGAGTGGTACCGAAGAATTTTTCAAAGAAATGTGTTTAAGAGAATGGAGAGTTTGTTGAAGCTTTTGCCCTGTTTTCTTATATTCTTAAATATTGTATACAGGGTGTATCGTATTAAAGGAGCCATAGTGATAGGCTTCACTGAGGGTTACATGTACAGTCCGAAACAAGTGTTGCAAAACGATTTCTGCCGATATAATTTTAATGAAAATTTTATAAAATTTTCTGCACTGAATATGGACCTGTGCTTCTGAAAACGTATCGATATTTCGGATAAGGTCATCTCGTAGAACTGGAATATCATAAAAGAGCAAACCAATTGTGTAAACAGAGCTGTTACACTATCAAATACATTTTAATACTTAAGCGGCCCACTATAACCATAAAAGTTGCTGGAAAAGCATTTACGATATTTACCATAAACGATGTCGTATTTATACGAACTAAGTTAGCATTTATTGGATGAATAAAGGAATAAATAATATGAACGCTTCATAATGGCATTTATTTATAATAGGTGTTTGAAATGTCTTCCACCGGCACGTAAGCAGGCGTCCACACGACGACGAAAGTTTTCCTGGACTCGCTCCAGACATACTGGATCCTCCGATACTCGGCGAGCTGCAGCATGAATCCGCTGTATTAATTGTTCTTCTGTGTTGATTTGCAGCGAATAGATTTCCTGTTTTAAAGCCCCCCACAGAAAGAAATCCAGCGGATTCATATCGGGGCTACGAGCTGGTCCGTACCTACCTATCCATCGGCGTTGAAATTGGTTATTGAGGTAGGTTCGGACAAGGAGAGTAACGTGCGGTGGTGCACCGTCGTGCATGAACCACATGTTTCGCCTAGCTCTAAGGATCTTTCGTCCAAAACATCGGACAGTATTCTTTATAAAAACTAAATAATTTCAGCCAGTAGTGGTGGTTTAATGAGTAATTACCCCCACGGTAATTGCACCGAAGCGTTCTCATCGTAAAATTACTTTTATTGATATGCCCATTCTTAACCGCGCACATCTGCAAGGTCAGCGTTAAGTATTTTAGTGTGCTCTGGCGCTAAGCGTAGTTTCGTACATGCGGAGACCCGCCAGGGCCGTACTCACTGCTTCATAATTCGATATCTCGAAAACTGTGGCGCTTTTTCTATTTTGGCAGAGGCAAAGTATTGTTTATAGAGCGTCATCGACCCACTGATGACGTATGGCTTTTTATATCTGATACACCGTATATACTTTTATTCCTACAATTTATTTTATTTTGTAATAAAATTAATAATATTCAATTAATACTTGAATTAGTATTACTTTTTCTTTTTAAAAGGGAAATAGTTAATCATTTAAATATCTTATTGCTTCACGAATTATAGCTTTGATAATTACTCTTACCTTTTAATTTCAATTATATATATACCGGCTGTTTCAAATTGGGTGTGCACTGAAGGGATTTCCTAAACCGTTAGAGATACAAATTTGGTTAAATGGAAGAAAAGTTGCACGAATCAGTACCTAATTCGTATTCATTCACAGAATGAATTTTTTCTTGTTTCTTCTTGAGATATTAATCAAAATGTAAAAATTTCGATTTTCTTTTTTCCTCTGTATTTCTCGTATTATAGATAATTTTGAAATTCTGATTTAACTTTCTACAGACACTTTTTTAGTCTGCTTCGAATAGAGGTGGCAGAATTGGTCTCTCCACGACCATCATCAGTTTCGATTTTTTTAAATACAACGTATATCTTTTAATTATTCTATTCGATAGCATTTTTTCTGCTGATTGCAGTGATGTATAACACTTAATATTTTTTTTCCAGTAAAGTTAAAATATGATAAAAAAAAAACTTGATACAGTTTCGTCATGATTTACTTAATAAGTAATTTTATTCCTTAGTATTTTTTTTTATTTACTAAATATTAATAACTAACATCCAAATGTCGGAAGAGGAAAAATGAATAAATATTAATTAAATTATATTAGATGGTTAACACAAACAAAATAAACAAGATAAAGGAGGCTTTGGATTTTGGAAAATGAAACAGTGACTAGCGCGAAACGTCAAGTTTTGACATTGTGTTGTTAGGTTGCCGAATTTGAGAAAGTATGGATAATTCTGAAAAGGTCGATATGCTCGAAATTTATTTTAAGTGCAATAGAAATATTAGGAGAGTAAGTGCATTATATTCGCAACAGTATCCAGAAAGACACCAACCTTCTAAAATGGCTTTTATACGTTTAGAGAGGAATTTACGGAATTACGGCGCTTTCAACAAACAAAAAAAGGATGCATATGCTATTGAACGTGTACAAAATAATCGACGTAATGTAATACGTCAAATAGAAGAAAACGACGAATCATCTACTAGAGAAATAGCTCAAAATTTACCAGTTTCAAATAGTACAGTGTGGAGGATTCTACGAAAAAATAAGTTTAGGCCGCATAAAATTCAATTAAATCATACTTTACATGAGGATGATAATTTAAGAAGAAGGAATTTCTGCCAATGGTATAATAATAAATGTACAGAAAATCCAAATTTTAGTAATCAAATTTTGTGGTCTGACGAGACTAATTTTACTAGCAAGGGAATATTTAATAGAAATGTGCATAGATATTGGTCCAGGGAGAACCAAAGAAGATTTCGACAAGTGCGACCACAGATACAATTCAGCTTAAATGTTTGGTGTGGTAACGGGTCTACCAATAAGAACTTTGTTTTCTAATAGGTTTGAAATAGGTTATGTTGAGAGTTTTGTCATTCAGTTTTTTGACATATGTACACTAGAAGGTTTACCATTTGTTATAATGGCTTCAATTTCGCTCGAAAATCGCATTAAAATAATTCAAATCTATAATAAAAATGGTGGATCCATGAAAACCACATTTCGTAAAATTCGCGATATTTTTGGTCGTACTGATCGTCCTTCTGAGACTGCAATTGCGAATTTAGTGCGAAAATTTGAGTCCACCGGTTCAGTAGCAAACGTAACCACAACAACACGAGCTCGTGCAGGCCGCTCAACCGAAAATATTGCTGCAGTAAGTGACAGTGTTGCAGAGGATCCAAATTTATCAGTTTCACGACGCAGTCAACAATTGGGCCTATCCACAATGACCACATGGCGAATTTTGAGAAAAGATTTGGCTCTAAAGCCTTATAAGGTCCAACTGGTGCAAGAATTAAAGCCAGCAGATCATTTTCAACGTCGTGCATTTGCTGATTGGATCATTGAACATGGTGCTGGTTTTTCTGAAAAAATAATCTTTTCGAACGAAGCTCATTTTCACTTAAATGGGTATGTCAACAAGCAAAATTGTCGGATTTGGGCTTCTGAAAATCCAAGAATAGCTATTGAACAACCATTACATTCATCTCGTGTCACTGTATGGTGCGTTTTATGGGTAGAAGGCATCATTGGTCCATATTTTTTCGAAAATGAGGCTGGTGCTACCGTTACTGTCAATGGAGTGCGCTATAGAGACATGTTAACCAATTTTTTATGGCCTATTTTGGATGATATGGATGTGGAAGACTTGTGGTTTCAACAGGACGGAGCTACGTGTCACACAGCCCAAGAAACAATCGATTTATTGAAAACCAAATTTAATGGACGTCTAATTTCGCGAAGAGGTGATGTCAACTGGCCACCACGAAGCTGTAATTTAACGCCACTGGACTTCTTCTTGTGGGGCTATGTGAAAGATAATGTTTACGAGAATAATCCGCAAACATTTCAAGAGCTCAAAACCAATATCGAAGACGTCATCCATGAAATAGAACCACAATTATGCAGAAATGTGCTCGAAAATTTTGTTAAGAGGATCGACGTCTGCAAACGTAGTCGTGGTGGACATTTGCCTGATATTGTTTTTCATTCATAAATGGTAAAGTCTCTACAACATATTTCGATAAAGAATTACAGAATTTTCCTACAAAATGTGTATTTATTTTGAAATTTAAAAACAAAGTTCTTATTGGTAGACCCTTTATTTGGCATAATAGAATTATTAGTCCGATCATTTATGAAAATCATTATCAGCTGAACGTTACATCCATTTTTTAAGGACTTCATTCATCTAAAAAGATGACATTCCTTTAAATCATATCAGGGAATTGTAGTTTCAAAATGATGGAGCACCAGCACATAATGCTGGAATAACAACAAATTATTTAAACCAAACTTTTCCTGATAGATGGATAGGTACAAATGGACCTGTAGCGTGGCCTCCAAGATCACCTGATCTTAGCCCTTTGGATTTTTTTCTTCGGGGCTATTTGAAAGACAAAGTGTATTCAGAAAAAAATAAACAATGAAGAAGAACTAAGAAGGCGAATATTGGATGCTTGCAGAAACGTTTCGCGAATTCATATTCGACACGCTATACATCATATAGGAATAAGAACGAATGTGTGTCTTGAAAACGGCGGAGGACATTTCGAGCATTTACTTTAATTTATTAATTTCATTTAATTAATTTCACAAATTCATGTTTTTCTTCTGTGATTTTTGTTTATGTTATTGAATTGTTTATTTTGTTCTTGTTATAATTTTATATGTTTATACTGCTGTTTATTTTGTTCTTGTTATAATTTTATATGTTTATACTGCTGTTTATTTTGTTCTTGTTATAATTTTATTTGTTTATACTGCTGTTTATTTTGTTTGTGTTAACCATCTAATATAATTTAGTTAATATTTAATCATTTTTCCTCTTCCGACATTTGAATGCTAGTTATCAATATTTAGTAAGTAAAAAAAAATACTAAGGAATAAAATTACTTATTAAGTAAATCATGACGAAACTGTATCAAGTTTTTTTATCATATTTTAACTTTACTTGAAAAAAAATATTAAGTGTTATACATAACTGCAATCTGCAGAAAAAATGCTATCGAATAGAATAATTAAAAGATATACGTTGTATTTAAAAAATCGAAACTGATGATGGTCGTGGAGAGACGTTTGACTTCAATTCTGCCACCTCTATTCGAAGCAGATTAAAAAAGTGCCTGTAGAAAGTTAAATTAGAATTTCAAAATTATTTATAATACGAGAAATACAGAGGAAAAAAGAAAATCGACATTTTTATATTTTGATTAATATCTCAAGAAGAAATAAGAAAAAAATCATTCTGTCAATGAATACGAATTAGGTACTGATTCGTGCAACTTTTCTTCCATTTAACCAAATTTGTATCTCTTACGGTTTAGGAGATCCCTTCAGTGCACACCCAAT
Organism: Serrognathus titanus; assembly: GCA_039766575.1. Classification (NCBI taxonomy): domain Eukaryota; kingdom Metazoa; phylum Arthropoda; class Insecta; order Coleoptera; family Lucanidae; genus Serrognathus; species Serrognathus titanus. The sequence goes on from CM077913.1 coordinate 23,642,150, forward strand.
TTGAAACAGCCGGTATGTATACATATACACGTATTAGTATAATCTGTAGAAATTAAGATTCCCATTCAATTCCAAACCCAATCGATTTCAAGTGATACATTTCAATAGTAAAGGCAAGTTATAACAGCTTCATTCAATTCGTCAACGATCTTTTCTCTTCATTCATTTGGAGCGGGCAATTAAAATTCACGGAAACATTCCGCACGAAGAAGTGCTTCAATTAAGCGCATTTATTATTCGACAACCGTACTCATAGGTATGCACGTAGGTACATTGTAAAAGTGATAATTTGTTATTGTCATAAATTTGCCGTATTTACACGAGCAATGTAAATAATTGCTTGAAATAGCGACCATAAAGCCTAGTTAGCAGCTAAGTTATTTTAATTTCTAGAAATGCTTATTTTAAAACGTGAAGGAGTGAAAATGTAATGTTTAATCATAAAGTAACTTGATGATGTTTAATGATCTGTAACTGGATCAAGGTAACGTTAAATTTCAATATTAACAACTATCGGTTCGTATTGAACGTAGTCCAGTAGCTTGGTTTTAATTAAATTTCCTGAGATTCATTTTTTTTTTGAAAAGAAGAAAATTTTAATATTTAGATTCAAGCGTAAACTTATTTCATTTTTGAACTTATGAATGATGTGAAAAAGTACAAGCTTTCACGTTGACAAATTCTTGTTTAATAAAAATAAAAATTGGATACAAATAAAATTAAAAAAATCAAAAGAGAGAATGAATTTAAACAAGGTATTTATAAATATTATTTTTTGATATTTATATTTCTTAACAATAAATTCAGCTTCAGAAATTGGAATTTTATAAGTAACGCTTTACCTTCTCGATCACGTTTATAAAGTTTTATACATTTTAAATAATTGTTTTAATGACAGTATTCTGATCATTACAGCACAAAATTATGTCGACCACCCTATGTATGGTCAAAGGAAACATAAAGTATGGTAACCTTGGTATGTGCGCCGAGCTAGCCAGTTGTCAATCGACTTCCGATCATAAATGACCGGACTTCGTGACAAGCTAGACCTTTATTCTGCGAAGGAATTCGCTTTTTTGTTTTCTTTAATGAATGAAACCTGGCATGAATGAAATTTAGTTTTACGGGTTCGCTGAAACGTTTTTTGTTTGAAGTCGACACGTAATTGCATTTTACGCGCTGTGAATTTCGCGAAGCCAACGTTCATTGTTATTAAAAACTGTTACGATTTTGTATACATAGACAATTTATTGGCGTTAAACAAATGATACCTTTCAACCAGTTGGATTTTTCTAACGCTCCGATTATGATACTGAAACATTTATTTTCCTTTGTATAACAGGTGTTTGCAATCTTACAGACATTTTGGTCTTTGAACTTTAAACAAAATATCCGGTTGGTTCATTATTGAATTAGGTGTATCTTTTAAAAGCAACCTAGCAACAGTTGTGAGTGAAGATAGATATCTACTTCCTATGATCATTAACTGAATAAAAACTGGTGAAATCTTTTATTTCATAATAAAGTCTGTTCTTATGGCCTTATAAAAATATATGAAGCTTTTTCTTTATTAAAATGCAAACATATAAAAATCTCTTAACTTAGATGAACCTGTCACGTGACATAAGCGAATAAGCAAGTAAGCTTCGCCCACAGGTTCTACTCACGTTGCAAGATCTTCACTACCGAACAGACATTTGTCAACTTTGCAACATCATGAAATACTTTATATACTCAAGCATCAAATAGCCCCACGTTTAAAACGGAAGTAAAAATATAAAAGCTATGCCTATATTTAAAACTGTTAATAATAATGTTAACTAATTTATTTCTTTCGACTCTGCGAAGATGCAACATTGCAACTCTTCAGCAGACCACTCACTAGGGAATGTATTTGGCAACATGCTCGGCAACATATCTACAGCAGGGCACTCACTAGGGAACAGGTTGGGAAACATACTTCGCAACATGTTCGTACAGGCTTTTCGACATTTTTCCGGAGCCTGCAACTTGCGAATACTGGGTGTTTCATTGAAGATGCATCAAACTTGAGGGACACGTTTCTGACATTATTTCAAACAAAATATCTTAATAAAAAATTTTAATCGGAGCAAGTTGAAATTTGCATAATTTGGAGGCGATGTTTTTTGAAATACTGCATTGCGCGGAAACGTGAAACAAAACCGGAGATCTAAATTGCATTTATGAATGGCACACAGCTGCAGGGGGGTAATAAATTCATAAACAACGAAGATATTTATGACTAGATTTTATTTTGCCCTTGACCGAAAGCTCGGTGTATTCAACTTTGCCACACGTCGAATGCAGCAGCGATGTGAAATCGCGGGGATATTTAAACCTATTTAATTTGATAATAAAGTACAAATGTGGGGCTATGCAAAAATATGCATTTAGTATGTATGTTGTCGCACATTACAAATTGTTAGAGGTAATTAACCAATAAAGTGATTTCATATGTGAATGAGTTACAATCCATTCATTTTCATTTCATTGTTGAACAAAGTGTTATTAAATTTTCGAGAAAATAAATAATTTTGTCGAACGGGTAAACCGTTTGAACGTCTCTGGTTTAAGTTTATGATGTTGATGAAGAATATGGGTGATGTAATTTATTGTTAGTCATCGCCGGCCGGGCCGGGTAGTTTGAAGGTGTATGTTGAGATGGTTGCACGGAAATTTACTGAAAAAAATGGCAAAATTTACAAATCGTGAGATTGTTGACATGATTCTAGTGTACGGTGAAAGTGGGCAAAACGCATTAGCGTCAAGGCGTTTGTATGTACAGCATTTTCCAAACCGACATTTGCCAACCAGTACCACATTTCTCTCTGTTGTGCAAAGAGCGATGGATACTGGAATTTTAAGGGCAAGTCGCGGAAGAGGTGGAGAACGGTAGCGTCCACAATGCATCCAAAACAGAGAAGAAGAAATATGTGTGCAATTTTCGCAACATGCGTTTGTGAGCTGAGCAAAACCCTCACGCAATTCGTCGCGGCCATTTCCAATAACGGCTTTCTGTTAACGTGTGGGCAGGTATTCTAAACGGCAGGTATTCTAAACGTCTTGCCGAACCGTTTAGATAGTCTCCAATACTTAAATTTTCTACGAAGTAATCTACCGGAACTGCTCGAGAATGTGAACTTAAATCTTAGAGCAACGATGCGGTTTATGTATGATGGGGCTCCACCTCATTTTCGACGAGAAGTACGTGCTCACCTCGATGAAATTTTTCCTGGTAGATGGATTGGAAGAGACGGGCCGATCAAGTGGCCTGCACGTTCACCTGATCTAAATCCGCTAGATCATTATCTGTGGGGACACGTAAAAGCATTAAAGAAATCAACACGTTCCAAGAATTGGACGATCGTATTAACGCCGTATTTCTCTCTGTTCGCCAACAAAGCATGTTTCATAACGCTTGTGAATCATTACTTCGCCGGGCAAATTTGTGTTTACGAACGGCCGAGGGAAGGAATTTTGAACACTTATTGTGACTCAGCCGGCACTGAGCCAGAGATTCTAAACATTTGTCAATGCGTTATCAGTTGAGGGTAAGTTTTATTTTGTTTTTATTTCCGTTTTTATTTAGATGCATTTATGCACACATCTCATGTCCAACAACACGCCATTATTTTTTTTCACGAAGTTGCGAATCACCCTATATAAATACATATATGCATTGATAAAGAAAGAACATTCAAAAGAAGACCAGAAGGAGACTGTGTACAGATTTAACAATAAATCTGATGAATTTAGTATATTCTGAAAGTAAATAAAAAGTTCAAAGCAATATACCCATAACCACTCATCTTCATTCTAACTCGATAAACGTCGTTATTTTTAAGAGGGAGCAGTCGTTTAAAGTTGAAAGCACAAAAAAGGACCATCGAGAAGTATAATTAAGGCATTCAGTCGAACGCATTATCTTGACATTTCATAATTTAGAATTCTCGAAAGTATTTATGATATAATTAAGAGGTAATTACTTAGTTAAAGTTACTTAATTATTACATGTAAATTTATACAATCTGCATATCTAGGCTATAATTTGTTCCCCGTGTTTTATAATATACATCGACACAAAGTTTTTTTTTATTAACAACTTTGATATTTACATTATGTATTAAACCAATTAATTATTATTATTTCGCTAATGCGGCCATTACGTGACATCGTCCGACGTTCGGACGATTAGATGGAATTAATCTTGATATTACACTTTCGATCTCATTTCGTTGGAATAGATATTTTTTTTAGGAGGTTGCAGCGGTATGACTTAGCAATAATGAACATAATAGGTCCGAATAACTACATATTAATGTATTTATTTTTTTTTACCGTATCGTACACACACACATTTAATGGCACTTTCAATATTTGCATTATTGCTTAATTAATTACATATTTAAGCATGTAAATTTAGTCACTTGTAAGTTAAGTGAGTTTTCATGTACGCAATAACGTATAATTTAATTTTTTTATCAACTCTGGCGTACTGAAATGAATCAATCTGTATATTTCATTGAAGTTGAAGTGCTTTATACACTTTTTCATTTGAGCATACCTTATATTATCCCAAAGCTAACGTTTTTCTTTAATAAGTTGCACCAGTTAATTAAAATAGTTTTGATAACCAAATGGAATTTTTGAAATTCCACTTGCTAGTATTTTTAAATTTATTTACGAGCGAATAATTTACGATGATTTTTAGTGACTTAAATTTAAAAAGCCTTCATGACGAATGTTATTTGCGATACGAATATAAAATTTTGCACGAATTTTTTTTCATACCACCGGCATCTATTTATAGCACAAAGACTAAGAATAAAAAAATAATAATAATAATTTAACCGCCCACAAGTGTGCGTGTTGTTATTCCGGGCAGGATCCACGTTCATTGAAGACCACAGGCTGATTAAATTTAGAGTCCGCATTTGCAAAAATATAATGAGCCGATTTCCATTCGGCTCGGCTTCCACCAGATGACATTAAGATTAATATCCGTTCCACTAGTTAGTTAATAAAATCAGAATCACGAATATATGTTAATAAAAATCATTGATATGTGAGCGCAAATGTTTGAGTTTAAAACACAGTACGTATCATAAATATGTAGTTAGGACAATGACATCCACGCGTACTATTGAAAAGTTCTTACTTTCAATACCACGCCTTGAATTATATGACAGTTATTATAACATGCACCTGCGAAAGACCTCACTTGTACTTAACAGACGCTCGAGCTGCACGTTAAATATACAGGCCGATTCGAAAAACTCTGCACCATAAATCTTATCATGACATGCACTGTATGTATAATAACAGCGCATCGCAAGATGCATTGTATTTTAAAAATTGTTACTCTTTGGACGTAAAACGAGTTAATAACGCTGAAAAATTCCGGGCATGGTTTCGATCATTACTGGCTAACCAAAGCCTATAATTGCGGTTTTGTTACGATGATTACGGACAAGCTGCAAACAACGTTTCTATGTAATACGTTATTTTATGTATACGAAATTACGTTACTGTTTGTGCTTACTCAAGGACGTAACAGCAATTAGGAATTTACGAAGCAATACTAAATTATTCACTGCGAATAGTTCTGTAATAATCGAGTTAATTGCGTTTACGATGGACGATAAAGCAAGTAAAAAGTAGGGTAATTACATTATCTTATGTTTATTTGTAATGTGGCGATAATTTATTTAACTAAGCTTTTTTAATTTTTTTATTTCAGTTGACAACTAATCATAAAATAGAAGGAGACATCAGCAGTGAAACGTATAAATAAAAGTTAGTTTGAATCGCGACATCCTGCGATCACTTTATGTATAGGAAATGACAAATTGCAGCTAATTTGCTACTTAATAAATCATCCAATACAAGGCGGCAAAGCGTGGCGTCAATGCATCTTGAAAGTATTAAAAAAATTGTTGCAAATCGGTTTTGATTGCAGTGGACCCCTCGAGCATCCTCTGTAGAGCTGTTTCGGTCCTTCATCAGCCAAAGCGCAGGATGAAACTTTCACTGCAAACCAAACCGACCTGTCCAAGGTTATTCGCAAATGCGATGTAATAATAATGATTAGTTTGAATCGCGACATCCTGCCCTGAAAAGGACCGAAACAGCTGTACAGAGGATGCTCGAGGGGTCTACTGCAATCAAAATCTATTTGCAACAAAATTTTTATAAATAAAATGTTGAGAAGTATGAAAAATTTTCAATTTTCATTTCAATGTGGGATCATCGTCATTATTATTTTCAAAATGCAGTCGAGGTGAAAGGAGAAAGTAAGTTAAAAATAGTTAAAATCTTTAGAAATTTATCTTTAATTTTACATTAGATAAAAGTGGATATTATTGGATACTCTAATTAATAGAGACTGGATTTTACGTAAAATACCTTTCTTTACTTTTTAAGATTGTAGAGATTTTTTAATATATTTTTTTGTTTCATTAGAAATAGAGAGTTATTTGAATCAAATAACTCTCAAATAAATGATAAGATATACACGACTTGGTTTGAAGGCTTCCGCGGCCGTTGTCCATCACAATCTTGGTTTCCGGGTTGGGAAGCTGCTGTGAAGAGTCTTCACAGCAGCAGCAGCGACTACATTAGCAGCTACAGCCTCCAACGGAGCCCTGAAGAAGTCCACGGCGAGATGGACGAAACGTCGGCAAGACGAAGAATTGACGCGGTTCCCAACCCGGAAACCAAGATTGTGAAGATATACATGTTTAAATAGTTAATTTTCCTGTAAGAATTTCGTACAGTCTTTATTGAAACGAATATAAAAATTGCAAATCTGGACTTTCATGTAATTTCATAACATGTCAAATCAAAAATGTGAAACGGCAAGCACAGATGGCGTAATCAAATTTAGTGGAAGAATTCTTAATGATTTCTCCCATTTCTGGACTTGTTAATGAATGAAATTGGCAGGAAATGATATTTTATGAACCAACTACATTTTATTATTATCTACACTAACTTACTTAAGAAGTTTTCAAAGGGCGAATGCTTTTTGACGTTGTTTTCTGGAACTGCGTGCCTGAAACATCGAACAGAGGGCGATGAGTTAAAAAAAATCATTGCAATCTCTGATTGACTGATAAAGAAATTTGATGAGCATGAAGTCAGAAAAGGTTTAATAAAACTTCTTCAATTTATGTCGAGCTTTCAAGAATGGTTATTCTCTTCATCAGGACGAAAAAGTAAAGTTATTGGTAGTAAAAAGCATCTGTAGCAAATGGAAAAAGAATCTATCTGAGCATAAGTCAATATTGATAAAAATTGGTGTAAAAGGGCCACAGCAGAAGCGGAACTAAAATGCGGAAGATCCTCTGATCGCTGGGGTCTGCATTTCCTTTTATCCTTTTTTTCATTATTAACATAAAACAATAAATATTAAATGCACTATGATAAGAGTAAAGAGCATTATCGTATATTTTTCGTCGCTTCAACGTCGGGTGGTAGGAGCCTGAATAATTTGCTTATTAAAATAAATATTTGTAAACATTGAAAAATTGATTAATTTACAAGATTTACTTTGAAATTGAAGAAAACAACACATTTGGTAAGGAGGACAATTAGTGCGACATTTGAACTTTTTGACTACTGATTAATTATAAGTTACGTGTAGAGCCCTAGAGAAAATTGGTACTATAGACAGTCAACATTTAACAAAATATATTACAAAAATATACATATATTCTTAGTCGAGAATAGAATACGTCTATAGCAATGTTGATAAAATGTGTTCATCAGAATTGATCGGTAGTTTTGTCGCAGCGAGCATTTTCCGAAGCTAGTTCTTCACCGGCGTCTTTTTTTATGTGCAATTGTATTACTCTTCAAAAGCACCCAAGTGAATTTCATTCACCATGATATTTCCAACTCAATAAACAGATAACGTGGGAGTCTATTTTCTCTCCGAATACTAACAGCATACATTTGGGGATCAATAGCGACATTCTAAATATAGCCAAACAACATGAAATAGTCAGGACTGTGCTCATTAATTTTTCCTCGTGACGGGACTGAATTGGCAGTTTTGCGATTCGTCTCGTGATTATTTATTAACTATGATTCATTTCATAAAAATCGACCGCGAGGTGCGTTTATATAAAAATTGGTTTAGTCACTAAACAACTAATTTGTACTGTTTAAAATACAGTAACACTGCGTAATAAAAATATATTCAAGTCGCTACATACATACACAATGTCGACGTTAATAACTTGGAAAAATTTTAGACGTCATATTTTTCGTATTTCCTGCTAGGGAAAACAAACATCGGTTTCATCATCGATGTTATTTATCTTGCTTACAACGGCGACGACACATTCTAAACCATGCTGTCTGTAGATTAAAATATTTCAGATTTAGTTCATGTTTGATAACATTATAAAAATGCTAGACATGTTTGCGTTTGAAAGTAAATCCTGACATAAATAACAGAAAAATAAGTCTCATTAAATTGAATGACTGTTTGATACACTTTGTGTTTTTATTACATACTTCAACTGACTAAATTCTGATAGGGTAACAGTGTTCGTTTGCTTCATGTTAACTGTAAATAAATGTTAACATCCAAATAAGTTTAAGATTATGCCACTTAAAAAATGCAATACACTACAAATAAAATACACACAATGTCAACAATAATATATTATTATACGAGTCGAATAAGGAGACTTACTGTAGCACGCAAAGTAGAAAAAGTATTAATTTTTGTCGCACTATTGCAGATTATTTCTCTAAATTGTTTTGCATTTGAATTCAATATTGTAGAAATAACTTATTTGATATATCTTCATTGATTTAATTTTGTAAATGAATATTAAGAATGAATTTGTTGAGTGCATACAGTCGATCAAATTTATGTTAAGCAGCAGTTTATCTAGTAATGCTCTGGTGCATTTACAGCATGATATCGGACGACTCGCAATTCGATCTCAGTGTATCCTTAATTAAACGTTTGCTCTTAATGAGAGGAATCCGGTTTTGCTAATTCCTCCTTTCGAGAACATTTTTCTCACCAGCTCGGTAGGTATTGTTAGATTACCATTTTTGTAGCAAGAGAAACATTCGATGGGCTTTGGTAATGATGCAGCAGTAATTATTTGTATTTGCTTTAATTTACGAAGGCATTAAAGTATTTTATAAGACGACTTTTTGAGTAGGAAACTTTTCAGGCCATAAACCAATAATATATCTTTTCAGTTAATGAAGTCAAACAGACTTGTTTATTTCTTCCGCTGATATTTCGGGTGGGTTTCGTTGCTGAGTTTTTAATTTATTTTTTTATAAACTTTATTCGAATTACGTTATCTTAGCTGTCTTAGAATGAAAGGAATAATTTGCAGGTGTGGATTATTTGTCTATCAAATTTAAACTGCATTTTTGCTTTCTCATCTTAAAATTTTTTTACTTTCTTTTGCACATTGCAAGCAACTTGGTTTAAAAAAAACACTTGAGCGTTAGTCGTACAAGAGAATGTTTTATTAAAATTAATGGTAGCATTAAGTTTAGTTGAGGGGAAAATAATTGTGAAAAAAAAACGACCCCTGCAGAGAACACATTTCATCAAAGTAATACTTAGCAACTTAACTTCCTTACATTGATAAATTTTCGAACGTTCAATTTGTCGAGCAATATTTTCTTGTTATTGTACTTCATTAAACTTTCCCGTCTTCAAATTTGTTTCGCTTAAAGAGAAAGGGCATAATGCAAGAGTAACTTTGTGTACCTGAATAATTTCCTCCCATAACGGGAAAGCATTAAGCATAGATCATGTATTTGAGGAGTGTACATTACATACGTCCTGTATGAGTTATAGCAGAAAATAAAATCCAGTTGCATTTCCTCATTTCTAGAGCGGCCCTCCTACGTCCAGGTGATTAAACGACTGGCCACAGTTACACGGGGTAATCAGATAAATCAATGGCCGTGCGTTTAGATAATGTGTTTACATTTATGCACTACGCCTAGCTAAATTCACAATAAACTGTTAATTACAAGAAGCATTACATAAATTGCATAACTGTTTTCAAATGAGTTATTTTGTTTGCTTCTAATTTTTTGAGTTTACTTACGTTATGGAGCACATAGACGGGCGATATTCGGGCAATCTAGTTGCCGAAATCTGTCGGTCGAGCGACCGAATTGCTTGAATATCGCTACAAAATGTGCAGCGGCAATGAGATTGCCGGCGATATTTTATCGCCAGGCAATTTTTTTCGTAAGTACTTGATGGAGCCCCGTTTATTCTGGCGATTTGCGGGCAATTTCATGGGTGATCAGATTGCGGCAACTTGAGTGTCTGAATATCGTTACATTTGTGTGCTTCTTTATGGAGTACACAGTCCTTTAGTGTTCTCATTATTACAGATGAGGCAATGTCAGTCCAGATATAAAAATAAAAAGCTTGAAGGAAGCTCAGGGTAATGTTATTCAAAATATTTTAAATACACGCAGGGTTATTCTTGAATAGGCTGACAAAAAACAGACATTACAGAACACGAGAAAAATGTTAAAAAAATTAATGAGGTTAGCTTTGTTCATGAAAACGATCCGTGACTAGTCCTTAACCGGTACGAGATAAATAATCCCACATCCTTATGTGTATGTACGATTCGAGATTGGTTAGGAATTGGCCGTTTTTATACAGGTGTTTCGTAACTTCATGAAAAAAAATTAAACAATGAAAGTTTGCATGAAAATGAATAGAATGAACCACATATGTTGAACAAAGTGTTATTAAATTTTCGAGAAAATAAATAATTTTGTCGAACGGGTAAACCGTTTGAAGTCTCTTGTTTAACTTTATGATGTTTACGAAGAATATGAGTGATGTAATTTATTGTTAGTCATCGCCGGCCGGGCCGGGTAGTTTGAAGGTGTACGTTGAGGTGGTTGCACGGAAATTTACTGAAAAAAATTGAAGATTTTACAAATAGTGAGATTGTTGACATAATTCTAGTGTACGGTGAAATTGGGCAAAACGTATTAGCGACAAGGCGTTTGTATGTACAACATTTACCAAACCGACATTTGCCAACCAGTACCACATTTCTCTCTGTTGTGCAAAAAGCGATACTGGATCTTTAAGGGTACGTCGCGGAAGAGGTGGAGAACGGAAGCGTCCACAATGCATTCTAAACAGAGAAGAAGAAATACTACCACTTATCGAGGAACATCCTTCGTTAAGTGTACGTGATATCTCAAGACAAACGCGTTTATCGTTCTCCGTTTTTTGGCTCATTCTTTGCGAACAACAATTAATCTGTACCATATTCAAAGAGTTCAGGATTTGCTACCAGCCAACTATGCTCTACGCATACGATTTTGTCATTGGATACTGCATAAACAACAGGCAATTGTGAATTTTGTTCATTTTGTCCTGTTTATCGACGAAGCTATTTTTACCAGAGATGGAATGTGCAATTTTCGCAACATGCATTTGTGAGCTGAGGAAAACCCTCACGCAATTCGTCGCGGCCATTTCCAACAACGGTTTTCTGTTAACGTGTGGGCAGGTATTCTAAACGGCAATTTAATCGGCCCCGTTCGTCTTGCCGAACCGTTTAGATGGTCTCCAATACTTAAATTTTCTACGAACTAATCTACCAGAACTTCTCGAGAATGTGAACTTAAATCTTAGGGCAACGATGTGGTTTATGCACGATGGGGCTCCATCTCATTTTCGACCAGAAGTACGTGCTCACCTGGACGAAATTTTTCCTGGTAGATGGATTGGAAAAAACGGGCCGATCAGGTGGTCTGCACGTTTACCTGATCTAAATCCGCTAGATTATTATCTGCAGGGACACGTAAAAGCGTTGGTATACGAAGAAGAAATCAACACATCCAAGAATTGAACGATCGTATTAACGCCGCATTTCTCTCTGTTCGACAACAAAACATTTTTCATAACAATTGTGAATCATTACTTCGCCGGGCAGATTTGTGTTAACGAGCGGCCGAGGGAAGCAATTTTGAACACTTATTGTGACTCAGCCGGCACTGAGCCAGAGATTCTAAACATTTGTCAATGCGTTATCAGTTGAGGGTAAGTTTTATTTTGTTTTTATTTCCGTTTTTATTTAGATGCATTTATCCACACATCTCATGTCCAACACGCCATTATTTTTTTTCACGATGTTGCGAAACACCCTGTTTAATGAAACAAGATGGGAAACCAATTGCCAAGAAAGTTTTTATTGCGCATGCATATACAAATAAATTACTAGGATCGCAACCATTTCATGGTCAGCGGTTTTTCCTGACCTAAATTCCATAAAAATGTAGGAGCTAATGAAAATCGAAGACGGAAGAGAATGACAAAACTATGGCTCTAAAATAAAATACCTGAGTGTAACTACATAATATCCGTTCACGATCTTTTTAGATTCAGAGTAGGCCATGTTATGGTGACATTTTTGTTGGTATCACTAAAAAATACATTTGTCAGAAATGTGTTATATTTTTGAAAACTACCACTGTCAATGTTGGCAGTTTAACTGAAGCATTCCGTGAAAACGAGTATCGTCCCAAACAATTGATAATTGTTTATATTTTCATTAAGAAAATTTTTCATGAAGGTATTTAAATAACAGGATCTTCTTACAATTTGCCCCGACCAAACCATTCACTGAAGTTCATTTAGAATTCTGTCTACTTTCACTAACCCTTCCAATACGCACACCTTCTGACTCTTCTGCTGATACCAGAGTTCTTCAAATCTGTTTATATTTGCAGTGCATATACGTGGTATTAGTTTGGGTTGCTAAAAAGATCGCCGCAGTTTGCAAATAAGTTTTATAGATATACATGGTATTCTACACTATAAAATTTTGATGTTCACTTTCCTCTTCCATTGTTATTCCGTCGGTTCTAAAAGGCTTAATTAATTCCCATAATTGTTTTTTTGTAATTTTGCCCTCAACTGCATCGAATGTTACGGTGCATTGTCCATCACCACCACACATTTTTGTTGCAACTTGCCTAGTGCAGGAATAAGCTGATTAACCACCCAATTTTGAAAAATTTCTGCATTCATGTTTTTGTGGTAGTCTCTGTCATTGTTCGTCGAGTCAAGTAACAAGTCACACCCTTCCAAAAAGCCAAGTTTTGATCCCGCGTGCAAAATTTTAAAACGTTTCCCTTCACTCTTAATCTTGGCTGGGTTACTTTTCAAATCTGTTTCGTGTATCCATTGACTAACCGCAGACCTATTTTGGTAAATTTAGATTTCGTCTAGGTACACGAATATATATATTTTCACTAGAATTTTTATTGAAATTATAAGAATTTGCTCATACATATAAGAATTTGTTTACATATAATTTTGCGTCCGTTAACCATTTTGTGTTTGTAACCCATAGATTTATAATTCTCCCTCCTTTAAATTCCAAAGTATCCCGAGCGTCTGTAGGTAATTTGTCCAAAGTGAAATATTCATTTTTCAAATTATATTGCCAAATTAATCGTTGTAAATCTTTCCGAAACATATAATTTGTAAATGTCTGTATTTTCAGGTTGTCAGGACCTCCTTTTAAAATTTTAATTATCGTACAATGCGAAATCTAAAATATTAAACATTAGAAATAAAGCTGACTTAAATAAGTAAAAACTTACTTCATGTGTATATCCGCCAACCTGCTTATTATTTCTTCATTTCTTAAATCTGGGCGATCCTTTTTATAATAATTAAACCCCTTGCCTATTGAGCGCTTAGTTCCTCTGATTTTTGGCATTTTGACAGAATTATAAATGACAGATGTATTTGTTTTAAGTCACTTTTTTTTAATCATGCTACCGTAGTCCACGTTATTTACGAGCTATTCAAATGTGTCAAAATAGATAAGGCGTTCAATTTAAATTTTTAAATGTTATGATTATCTATAGAGGTTATCCTACTGGATATTTATAATTGATTATGCACAGTAAAAATATATTTTTTGACCGTTAATCTTGAATAAAACAGTTCTACATTTCAGCTATTTCATCCAATTGAATAGCTATAGACTGCGAATGCTTTGATTTAGAGCTATAATTGCTTAAAAATATTTTTTCGTGTAGTTGACAGAAAAGTGACACATTGTTTATTCAAAAATCGTGAAGAAAAGTGGGACTTTTCTCGTTAGCAACACTTTTCTTCACGATTTCAGTTACCAACACTTTTTTTGATTCATTTTATTTATTAGCGTAAATTGAAAATGAACAATTTGTTAAATTATTAAATATTACATCAGAAGATGCGGAAACTGACCGCAACGTAGACACTGACAAATTAGAATTTATTACTTCACTTGCTGCTACTGTTGATGTTGACGTTTCAGAGGTCGAAGATTGCTTTTCAGTCGAATTACAAAAAATTTTCTTTGAAATTTTTACTTTATTTTCGATACTATCTGCGACGTAGGCTTCTGCAATAGCATTACTACGCCAGCCGCCGTATCTCTTCAAAACTTAGATATCATCTCCACTGTCTGCCAAAAAGGTCGCTGATGTCCTTCGGAAACAATGGCCTGTGAAGCTGTTCGACTCTGGTAGCCCTAAGTACGTAGCAATTGTCTTTGGTAAATTGTAGAAGGTGTTTATACCGATTGGTTGCTTTGTGCACTTACCCTGTCTATAAAATATAAATAGTCTGCGATGGTCCATATTTTTTGGTCTCAAATTCAAATACTTTTTATAAAGCTCGATTCCGTTTACTCCATCTTCCGATGTAACTATAAAGACTCGGTTTTCCTTTGTTTTCGTGTTATGTAATGTAATGATCAAAATATGGCCGCAATATTCTACATCGTCCACTTTTAGTAAATGTAATTCTTCCGCCCGACATGCTCCGTGCAAAGTAGTTACCAACCTACCTTCATAAGCAGAAAACTGTCATCAGGAGCTTTTTCTAAAAACTCCTTCGCATTATCCATCGATAGAATTCTTGATTTTTTTGTCACATAACCGTCATTTTGACGTTTCAGGTAAGCCAGCAATTTGTTATATGCAGCAATATACACATTTTCATTTATGTGTAAAGTACTTCTCAGCATCGAGTACACTGACCATAGTGTAGAAGCTTTAAGAGTTTTCACCTAAGAATATTTAAAAATCAGTGCTAATAAATCTTATAAATAAAACAAACCTTTTCAAAAAAGTACGCAATTAGAATATCTTCATTTGCCCCTTGCACATTTTTTTCATTTCTCCAGCCACAGAACTATTGGTAACTTTTCTCGTACTTTGCTTTGGACTTTTTAGGTAATAAACTTGACTCTGCTTCTGATACCAATTGCAAAATTTCTTCGTTATTCTCGTTTGATTGACTCATTTTAGATGAACGTTTTTTCACAAATTATTTACTTGCTCATATGTTTTCTTACTATGTCAACAAATGCTTGATATACTTTGATAACATATTATTATTCTTCTAGACTCTCATAATGTTAGCGTTATTTTCGTTAACTACACGAAAAAATAGCATGATCTACACGTCAAAAAAGTGAATTTCCACGTTCGTGTAAATGTAATCCACTCGTTAGCTGCGCTCACTCGTCAATTCAAATGTTTACACTCACTGGAAAACTATCACTTTTCTAAACTTATAAATAATAATAATAATAATAAATGCCTTTTATTGACCACTCCTAAAATGACAATATCAATATTAGTATTAATATTAATACTAAACTGTAACAATTTAGTCAATGAGGCGCAGGATCAGATTACAACAACTAATTGGTTGCTATCTGGTTTGCATCCTGGACCTCCAGCATCCAACTATACTACAGCCTATAGGCGAACTCATAAGTAGAACATTCCCTTTCTAATGTTTATATACTAGTAACGTATCCAAATAGACAACTAACATTGACCAGTTGAGATCAATTGCGGCACAAATATGCAGACTAACCTTGAAGTTGTAGAAGAGCACTTTGTACTTTTTTTCTTGAAAACGGAAAAGGAACAACGTTTAAAGTCGTCAGGCAGTGCATTGTATTTTTTGACAATATTATAAGATAAAGACCTTTCGTATTTGATAGATTTATACAAGGGTGGTGTAAGTAAATTCTTACGCCTTATATTAACGTTATGGACATCTGTTCTATAAGTTAATCTTGAGTGCAAGTATGCTGGAGTCTCTGACTTAATAATCTTGTGAAATAAGCAAATTGCATGTAATTCTCTCCTATTTGCCATATTCAACCACCCAGCCAATTTAAGCGAGTAAGACACTCTATTGTACTTCTTGATGCCGAATGCAAAACGTAAGCATGAATTTTGAACCCTTTGTATTCGCCTTATATCAACTTTATCAATATACTATTGTTTTAAGAGATGTATCGAAATGTGAAATAAGAATTTGTACACTCCATTTAAAGAAGTATAAGTTTGGTGGTTAACTCATTTATGGAACATGCTGTGTATGTGAAAATAATTTATTAATACGATAATACATACAGAAAAGATAATGAGAGTTTAACATAAAAGTTCAGAAAGAGTACTTGATAATAACTTCGTAATGTGTATTGTTATGAGTCACATTTCAGAAAAATTGCCGAACGAGTTTATAAAATTATACTTAAATCAAGTATTTGATTGATTTTCACAGTGTATATAAATGCAATTGAATAAATAATATGTAATAGTGCGAACGAGATTTATTATTATCTATTTGCATTTAATGAAAAATAAGCGAATAATCTTGTTCCCCATCTATCTTCTATTAACGACGAGGAAGCATTTGCATTTAAATCCCACAGCAAGAGAAACTAAATATTCTACTAACGTACTTCGAGCGTTAATCAGCTTTTGCAAGTTTTTTCCAAACAAAAGCTGCCGCCGTAACTCATTCGCTCCTGCACGCACACACACGTCGTAACTTGTGTGCAATTTTCATTTCAAGTCAACCGGCCATTCATCTTAATGCAACAATGAAAATATGCCATAAAAGCGATGACTGAAAGTTGCGAAACATTTCCGAAAACACCATTATTCACGGTGTCAGACCGGCGAGTGCTTTCGCGTATAATACGAAGTGCAAATAGCTGGGCTGTGAAAAATTCCCTGAAAATATGTAACGTACCGTGAATTTATCGGGCTTTTACGGCTATTGTATCTGAAAATTGTTGAGCTTGAGTTTCACAGAGAAACCAAGTTAATTCGTATGCTTTTAAACTCGCTTATTTCACTCCAGACGTTTCCTTCTTTCCTTTTTGTTCTATAGTAGACGAAATTACTCGCTTCGGTCCAAGAACAATCAATTCATTCCAAATTTATGGCCCTCTGTTTAATATTGTAGCTTAATTTTCTGATGAAACTGGCACCAAAATGTACTTTTTGAGGCTACAATGAGAAGTGGGAAGTTAAATTATGGTTTTGCGTGTTTGCATCCTTACTTATGAGGCAGTATAAATGAAGTGTAGCTCTAACTCGAAGAATTTGCGAGAATACTCAAGAATGATTATGACCTGCCTCGTAAAATTATATACGAAGAGAGAATATTGCGTGGGAGTATGCTGTTTAGATAAATCGTAGCTACTGGAATTATTAGTCTTATTCGATTTTAAGACCTCTCCACACGCGGACATATGGTCGTAAACATATTCGAAAATCGAAGAATCATAAAAACTGACCATCAGTCGTTTTCTTTAATTTAAAGTATGACAGAAGTTTTACGTGTATATTTCGGTCAATCTATTTCTGTAAAATTTTGACAAATTGAATATTACCTTGGATACACTATATGTATAATGACGGTATTGATGTTGTATATGCATATAATTTTTATTAAATAACTTTTATACTTGTTATTTTATTGTCTTCCATTTCAATATTCTTTTCTAATCCCCTTATTCTGTAGTCCGTAACGACATCGTTAAATAAAATCGTTAAGTGACATATTTTGACCAATCAATTCATAATTGTATCTAAGATCTAAGGCCTGATCGGTCAAAACGATTGTCGTTATGAATATGTACGAATATATCTGCAAATATACTTGTATGTTTCGACGCACAAATATTATTACAAGCAATTTGAAAAAACAAGAGGTATTTTTAAATCAAACTCCAGATATCTCGAAATTGAAATAAAATATAAAGAAGTTTTTTGCCTCCATCTCAAGCAGTATATTTCAAATGACGAGCCTAGCATAAATAACGTTTCGAACAGAAGCACAAAACAAGACAAGAAGATGTAGGCGGCAAACGCTGAAATCAATAAAACGAACAAACTTTGAACTTTCAGCGCAAGTATGAATGAATGAATACGAATTGGCGTTCGTCCCAGGCCGACCAAAAATGCCGTAAAAACTGAAACGCGCAAAGTTCGGCATTAAAAGCAAGAATCCGATTGTGTTTATGTATGTATTTCGCAAAGGCGTTCGATGTTCTAACATTATTACAGACGCTTGGAATCTCCATGAACCGCCATTAAGAAGAGATCAAAGATCAAACGGCGAACACATTGTTATTTTATCTGGAATCGATAAATAACGCGAAGTTTATGTTTCACGGCTTCATTTATTCAGTTTTCTTTTATGTAAAATGTAACTGACTGTTTTTCTTTCTTTTCAATGAAGTAATAACTTTGTTGAATATTATTCAAGGTCTATATAACAATGTTAACGGATTTATGTGGCTCCTGCCATTTACTTTTATTATATTTTCGAAATATGAAAAATGAAGGCGAAGAAAATTTTGCTAAATTGTGAGTAAATTACAGGATATTTTTAATAAAAAAATATGTAACGGAATATTGTGTTGAAAGTCGAAAACTGACAAAAAATATTTTTGAACTATAATTAACTTAACAATCGATTTTTACGATTAACTGTTTTCGTTACTCCATTAGTTTTGATTAATGTATCCATCGTATATTAATCGAATGTTTTTCATACTTTTTTTTTTAATTTATCGTGGTTTATTTTCATAGTTTGTGAAGATGAATAAGTCAATCAATTTTACACACTATTTTTAAAATGTAAAATATTACGAGTGCATTAATTATGACTTTCATTCTGCTAAGTGCTTGAAAAATTATATAGGGTGTCCATTTTAAATCATGACATTTGAAGACTTTGGCAATTGGCAATTTTATCAATGAAATCACTGATTTCCTTGACATTTTCCTGCTAACTTAAATAATGTAGTATGTACTCAATGTATACAGGTAGAATGGGTTGCTTATTTTCTAATTTTAAGGCGATACGATTTAAAACGGGCATCATATGTACAATTAGCAAAATTTGAAAGTGCATACAAAATATTTTATAAATTATTTGGAGCAGTTACTTTCAGAGCCACCTACGCAATGACATTTTTATTATTTTTAATACATAAATTTAATACTCATTATTATTTCAATTTAATTTTATGACTAACGTACCATGAGTTCTTTATACATGTTTTTGTCATAAAAAAAAATTATGGTACCTTTATAATATGTCCCAGATAACTTTTCTCGCTTATTGTAAGAGATACGAGTAGGATGAATTATTCTCAAGTATTGGGGCAGTTATAAACTATTTTAAATTTAAAAAATTCTGTTTGGTTCAGGAGTTATATAACACAAAAACGACAATTTTCAAATTTCGTTTTCTTGTAATAACTTCTTTATTATAATCGATCATTTTGTTATTTATAAAGTAGGTTTTGGAATAATTGAATGTGCTCGTTTTCCTCTTCACCGTGATATGACATTTCTAATACTTGTTTCGACAGATAACGAAGAGAATTTAAAAAGTATTACATTGTTTTACAAGTTAAGAAAAGTGAGATTTTTCCAGCTTCGCTCGTGAATTAAATTTACATGAGCATAGAAAATCACTTTTCTATCATGGAAAACATGCCATTCTTTCGTGTACTTCACGAAAAGCACGTTAATTTTGAAAATAAATATTCAAAAATAATTTATCAAGCTATGTCAAGCGTTTGTTGACATAGTAACAAAACATCTCCTATTTAAAATACACTTGCTCAAGTGTTGCTACGAAGAAAAGTGTTGCTAACAAGAAAACTGCTTCTTTTCTTCACGATTTTTGATTGAACAATATGCTTCATTTCTATTTAAGTAGTACACGACAAAATATGTTTTCTTGGTAAACGTGTGATTTGCTTGCAGTAAAAAATAAACAATTAATCTTGTAACAAATGAATTTTCAAAGAAATTGATAAAAATTGTTAAAGAGTATATCTATTTATGAAACATATGTTAGCCAGATTGAGATCCTTCGGGTTGATGGCTCTACCTTATAATTCAAACATAATCAGGGAGTATCTTAATAACCGGTTCCCTGTTCGTGGATTGATAATCTAGACCTATTTTATGGCTCCAAAGTTTCCCGATTTAAATCCTTTGAATTTTATTGTTTGGAATTACGTCAACAATAAAATAAAGTATTTGAAAATGTTGAAGACAGATATTCGTGAATCTGTGCTTGCGCCTTTCGCAATATTATACGTCATAATTTTCGTAATGCAATCAGAGCAAATAATTCGCGGGTCACAATCATGTTTAGAAAGTAATGGTCAATTGTTCGAACATCATCCGTAAATAGTCTAGTGTGTTATTTAACCTACGTATTTGTTGTGTTTTTAATTTTTTTTTTTGTGTAGAATCTTTTCCATAATTCTTTCATTCATTTGTTAGGAAATTTGCTTATTTTTTAGCAAAGAGCACGTATCGAAAAAATATTTTTAAAAAAATTTATTCGTTTTCTGTCAAGGTAAATATTACATGTTGTATATCACTGTAATGAGAAGAAAGAGCGCATTCAATTATTTCAAAGTTCAGTCGACGGTCCACGAGAAAAATTGAAGTTGCGATCCATGAGAAAAACTGAAGTTGGAGTGTGAAAACGGAAATTAAAAAAAAAACTACCTCATATGGGACATATTGCATACGACTCTTTTTAGACTAACTAACTCATCAACATTCCCATGTTCAGTTTTGAAAAAAAAAATGTCATCAAGCAAGATTCAAGAAAACAAATGTGCTGTCCCTATCGTAAGCAAGGAAGTTAAATCGTATAAACTGATGTACTTACCTGAAAATTTTTTAATATCCTTTGATCATTTTTTACGCTGTTTACTTTTCAATCGGTATAATGAATACTCCAAAAAATACTCATCATATTTTCAAGTCAAATTTTGGTCAAAGCAGTTTCGTTGGTGTAGCGAATCCATTCAGGACGATCCGAGAGATGTGAAGGCCTTACAAGCTCGAAATATAGAAATAATTAAAAAAAAATGTTGAGGATTTAGTCATGTCTGAAAGTGTCATCAATTATTATTGAAGTTGGAATATCTGAAGCTTCAATTTGAAGAATATTGCACTTACATTTAAACCTTTGCACGCTGGGTTCCTAGGCCGTTGACGCCAGAATAAAAATTGTGCCACAAGGAAATTTCAACTTTTTTAGGGGTGAATACAAACCTATTGCAATAAACTATTACTGGCGATGAAACTTCAGTACACTTTTGGGACTGAGATAAAATAAGAATCTATGCATAATGATTCTCCACCCCTTAATGGCTACGAATTTTTGGAATAGTGAGTGTATCCTTCTAATTGAAATATGCAAGAAGGCTCACCAGTCAGTACACCAGCTTACCGAAGTATACTCCAAAATTTAAAGGAGGCTTTTGAACAAAAACTACATCATATGCTCTGTAAAGAAATCTTTCTCTTGCAGGACAGTTGCAAGATGCATAAAACTAAAACAAGAAAAGTTAGAAAATGTATCGACGCCACTGGCGTCTGAACTGGACCATCATCCACAAAGTCCTCCGACTGTTACCTATTTTGACAACTTAAAAAGTACCTGCGAGGAAGGCGATTTTCTTCAGATTAAAGATTCTATAGGTAAATCTTTTTTAGGATTAGAACAATTGGAAAAAAGTAGCACAAAAGTATTGGAATGCACTCGCGTTAATATGAACTAATTGAAACGTCATTGTTCATATTTCCGAGATGCAGTCTTAAAAACAATTAAAACACTTTTACTTTCAACCTTTATTTATGTATTTTTCGAAAAAAAAATGAAGTAAGAAGTGATTGTTTGGACTTAAGTTGTAAATTCAACGTAACAGTTCTTCCTCGTAGTCTTCTGAGTATTAAAATGTCAGAGCAATCTACTCCTTGCTCTTCAATCCAAACATTGCTTGATTTAAAGACAGAACAGCCTGTTCTGCAAAAATGCTACTATTTTCTACACATGTGGAGCTATCCATCACTTTCATTTTCCGACAATACGTCACTTAGTGCCAAATCATCTTGATTCCATGTAATGATATCATCAGGACCATAACTGCAATACTCCTATATACTCTTGAATAAAATCTGTTTTTTAGTTCACTAAGTGGAATGTTATCTTCACAGTCCTCATTTTCATCTTCCAAACATTTTTTATTACATCTACTCCTGAGCTGTCCCACGTAATGGCTAGATTTGTCACAGCTTACTCTTCAACAAATAGGGATCCAGTAAAACTTTCTATTTTGATATCAATTGAAGGACAATAACCACCATCCAGCAAAACTACAATCAGTTGTGAAAACACTCGTGACGAGATCACAAAAACTGATGGATGCTAAAAACAAACAACAAGAAATGAAGAAATTAGAAACAGCACTAATCCAGAACGGGTTCTCCGAGAAACAGATCAACAAAGCACAAAGACAAATCAAAAAGAGGAAGAAGAAAAGCCACTAGGAAGAACGTGCTTACCGTACATAAAAGGCACAACGAATAAAATAAGCAGTCCTCAGAAGGCATAAAATCGAAACAATATTCAACACGGATAAGAAGATCTCCAACATTCTTCCTAATCCAAAAACAAAAATTTCACTAGAAAGTCAAGGAGTATATAAAATCACAAGATTGTGACAGAGAACAGAAAAATAAGTGTGAGAAGAACACCGGAATGCCGTCGAGAAGAACGGAAGAACGTCTTCACTCGCACAGTACGTAACATCCACCACACACAAGATAGATTTCGACAATACAAAAACTATAGCCAATATACAGCACTTGTCAAAAAGAGAGAAGCCATAGAAATCGAGAAACATCCGAGAAACGATGCTCAACGTTTACCAACGACAAGGAAACCAGCGTTACAAACAAAACCGAAATCATCATGAGGACATCACCGACAAGACCAATAAGAAGAAGCCAGGCCAGAAAACCATCGAGTGTAACGACGTGTGATCGCAACTCGGTATATAAATCACCACCGGCACCGACAGAAGTCAGTTCGTCTCGCATAACAACGAGAAGCAGAACTAAGTAAGCAGTAGACGGACGGCTCCAGAACTGAGACTGGTGCTGGGTCTGGAATATATGGGCATAGATCAAAGGAGAAGTTATGCTTCTCGTTGGGCCAATTTGCCTCCGTATTCCAAACAGAAATATACGCCATATTACAATGTGCGCGGGAAAACAAAAGGAGGGCTTACACAAATAATAGCAATACACATTTTCAGTAGATGTGATGCGCTGGCAAATCGCAGATAGCGTATATTCGGACATCTCATGATAGTTCCCGAAGATTTCAACATGCAATCAGTGAGAAATCTGTACCAGCTGGTGCAGGGAACACGCCTCACTGAATGGTAGCGGTAAGAGAACCAGGGCGAGCACAATAAGCCTAAATGGCTGCGGTGCCTCCGGTGCATCCTTTGCAGACGGGTTCTGTCATGTAAAAAAAGCAGTAGAGAAGACCTGGAGATGGCAGATGGGATTCTACCGAAACTCATCAAGACACAAACGGTTCTCTTGAGAACTCTATGCGGAGAAAGATCCGGAAGAACATTATAACATACATATACTATAAATAACAAAGACCCAAAATAGATGACTTGGGGAACCTAGTATTATAGAATACTTATTAAACTTCAAATATGTTTTAATTGAACTTATTTACGATCTAATGACTGAAAATGAAAAACAATGATGCATTGAATTGTTGCTTTCCGTAATTTTCAAATCTGGACTTTCTTATAATTTCATATCGTGTCAAATAAAAAAGGTGAAACAGCAAACCATGCTTCGTCAAATAACAAAATTATAATTTACGTTATTTTAAATTTTGAAACGTTATGTTTTTTAATGTAAATTCCTCCCATTTCTGGAGTTGTTAATGAATGAAATTGACGGGCAATGGCATATTTAGATTATATTATTATCTACCCTAATTTATTTAAGAATGCTCCAAAAGGCCAATGTTTTTTTGTCGTTGTTTCCTGGTTTACTCGACCGGGAAACAGTGTTTTCCGGTTGAGTACTGCGTGCGTGAAACATCAAATAGGCGGTGAGTTAAAAAATCAGTTATTATTCCGTGAACGATAAGTGTGAATCTTGCGATTAGTAGAACGATTAATTTATGTGTCAGATACGGGTTGCAGGTCTTTATTATTGTGCTTTCATTGTGTTAAGCGATTATAGACGTTAGTTAAAATAAACGACGATTATAGTTTGTGATACTCGTAACAATATCAAAGGATGGAGGAGTTCTTTTATTTATGAAATGCAAGTAGTCAAGTCACAATGAATTTCAGGTCATAACTTAATACAGATCTTGCTGTCAATTTGACGTTTGAGTTTTATTTTTACAATTTTCACCTAACCTTTCTTAACTCAAATAATAAAGTAATGGTATTTACAAATGATTAGACGGCTTACATCGTGGAATTATATTTTCGTTTAGCGAAACAGTGTTGCAATATAAATGAATCCGTTCTACGTTAATACATGAGCTTTTTTCCATCTGTGACCTAAAATTTATTGCATCATACGTTATATTTCCCTTTTGAAATATCATATTTATTTAAAAAATGGTTTAATTTCTAATTTTCTTTCCAAAAAACTTTTTCAACGGGCCCTTGAATGTTTGAATTAGCGTTTTAAAAGTTGAGCTATAATATCCAGTTCAAATAAATTACATAAACCAAAATCATATTTTCCTAGGTACAATGTTTCGATACGCGTTCTATTCTAAACAAAATTCTTTGCCGTCCGTTCCGGATTTGAAACTTATTTATTTTCAGGACAAGAATGTTAACTTCTAAGACCGGAGTTCTAGAAGGTTGATTTAAATATGATAAAATAAATAAGTTTAAAAATTTATTCTTTTTTGATTTCTTTTTACATTTCCCCAGTTAATGGTTTCTCTTTTACTTTGCTTATTGATTTGAACATTAAAGTATTACCAGGGAAACGAATAATGATATCTTGCCATTAAAGAATTTATATAATTAATTGTCTTTAATAAATATATTTTCTTAAGTAATTAAATTTTTCGACAACTGTCAAAAAAAGTCGTACATTTCCGTTTACTTAACTAAGTAAAGTAAGTAAGTGCGGTAAAATGACAAGTAGTACGTATGCCTGAAACTGAAACCATAGTTATTTTAAAATTGAACACATATTTACACATATTATATAGAGAAAACCAAAGCTTAAATCTTAAAACATTTTTAGGGAAGAATATTAGTGCTGATTAAATTCTTCCTTAAATACTATACAAATTTATTTTGAAGCGTTCTTAGTGTAAAGTGTTTTATAGTTTCATAAGAAAAGAAGAAAGACCGCAGCTGTCGAAAAAATAGTGTATATAACACCTGTACAAAGTAATACTCTGTCACACTGGCGTGATTGATCTAACTTGGCTTCTCCTCGTTCGATCAAAATTCACGCTCGTGCAATAAAGTATTACTTTGCGCACTTGTAGTATAAATAACTATTACAGTGTAGTTATTAATTTGATGTTTAAGCAAAATAAACCCCCGAAAAACAACTGATCTTTTAATAAATCATTCCAAAAGTAGCCCCCAAAGAAACTTCTACAACATTTTGCGTTAGTTAGAAAACCTGTATTATTTTATTGAATTACTTACTGCGTTTTAATGGATGTGCAAAACATTTTTGTTTGTTTTATTTTGAGTAAAAACTTCTTCCTTGAAAACTTTAGATATAGTTATAAATTTGAAATAAGAATTCTCAGCTTAAAAAATCATGCGTCATTTTTGACCTAGAAAATCGGTGATGCACAATCGATACGCGCATGAAGCTGTACTGCACGGATACGAAAATATCTTTTCTGAAAATCTTCGGTTAAATAACATAAAACCGGTAATTTATGAAAATAAGGAGCATAAAAATCGGAAATTTATTTTAAATATTAAAACCGCTTGTTTTTTTGACAGCCTTTCTGCGTTGCGTAAATCTCGCACTAATGAAGTAATTCGGAGCGCATGAGAAGAGCGCTTTTAATTTATCGGAGAATAATTTAGCTCTGCGAAATATTTATACGGCTCATCGATGTTACGACAGGAGTTGTTAACAGGAAAAATTGTCCGGCGTAGAGTCTGTTTTTATAAAATTTAATTTACAGCCAATTACGTGTATCCACGCGGATTTAACCGATATTACATTGTTTTCATAAACAATAATTTCCAGGCTGATTAGAATATTGTTAGTTTTCTTTCCCTTTTTTACATCATTTTGACTTGTTTGCATAAAATAACTTGATTTAAGTAAATTATTTAGATGTTGTGGTGGAAAATTAGAAATCCTAAAGGGTATGTAAACAATTGCTCCAAAGCAATTATATTTTTTATGGTTCATAGTGTACTGACCTAAGAAGAAACAACAGATAAAATTTAATGATGTTAGTTTAGAAAAAAAGAGGAAAATCTTGTTTGTCGTAACGTCTTTGATCCAAACGATTAAACAATAAAGCAGATCAGATCGAGATTAGCGGGAAAATGAACTCGGCAAAGCGGAATTGTGTAATTAAAATGGTGAATCATAATAACAAGCATGCGACATATCAAGAGAGCCGATGCTACAATCTTAATGCATATGTAAATAAGCGGTGCCTTTTTCATGCAATTTGTGTAATCCGTGAGTTACGTCGGGAAATATCAACGCGACATGACAATAAGATGTCTAGATCGACGCACAGATTGGCTTTATTATATGACCGTGAGACTTCTTCATTGATGTTGAGTTATTGCAATAATGGTGGATGCTCTGCACGACGAATTGAGGAGAACTATTTCGGGAGTTCGATTTTGTTTCATAATTATAAACATGTAATTTGAACATAGAGTTTAGCTGCAGAAACAATTCCGTTAATTTGGTTTTGATATTTTTTAAAATCTAATGTTATCCTCTTTTCCCATTATCTATATTTTTACATGATGATTACATGATTACATTTCCAAAATATATTGGAAAGTCTCTTGGTAAATGGTGTGGTCGAAATGAGAGCAAAAATTTTGGTCTCGTCAAGAAGTTGTATTGTCTGAGATTTTTCAGCTTGTAAGGAAAAGGCTGAGAATTAAAATAAGTAATTATACAAGGAACAAACAGCACAAATTAGATATAATGGCAAAAGTGATACAAAATGGTGGTACCGAATAGAAGAATAACTCTAGAGAAGATACCTAAGTAAAATATGGCAGTTTAGTACGATCTGTAGTAAATGTGAGGTAAAGGTCCAATTCAATAAAATTACCGATTTTTGACAATGATACAGATGCAGTAAAAAAACGTTTCATTTAAAAATAGAGTACTGAATTTTGGCAAGAATTATGTTGTATTCGTTTGGTTACCAACGCTTTGGTAGCAAAAATGTAAGGATAGAAGTTATATAGTTTGTTAATTATAAACAAAAGATTGATGGACTTGATTAGATTTTGCTCAGATTTCACAAAATTTTGTACAGACTCTTGACTTTTGTATCCAAACAATTTATTAAAAAGACGTAGTTACAGAATACACAGCATCTTGATCTTCTTTAAACTGGAGAAAATATGACTACAACCTTCTAGCAAAATGTTGAAGACGAAGGAAATTAAAGATTTTCAAACTATTCATTATTATTTTTCTTGTCTTACAGGCTGAAATCATGTTTGATCCTTCTGGAAGAAGAAAGAGGACTAACAAGGTTCCGAGTTCAGAAGGTATTCAGATCTTTTTCCCTCCGGCAAAAGTTTGACTGCTGAAAAGTCAAAACCAAAGATATCAAATATTTTGGAAAGACCTCTTACTAATGTTCGGTTTTCTGGTTGAAATCACGTTGATCTTCTTTCTTTTACTAAGCGAATTTGAATATGAAATGTATCTTGATCTTCTTCTCTCTGAGAAAAACTGGACTGAAATCTTTAAGCCAAATATCGAAGCCGAGGAAAATTAAGTATTTTGAAAATATCCATGAATACTTCTTAACTTCTGAAGTGGAATCATGATAATTCGAGTTTTATGTCTAGCAGAGATCTTGAACTTCTTTACTCCAACAAAAACTTGGCTAAAAGCTTTCAGCTAGTTGTTAAAGATGAAATAAATCAATTACTCATGGCTGGAATCGAGTCGATCTTCTTCCTTCTACCATAAGAATTCGATTCGCGACTGAAAGGCTCTTGACCCTCTTCCCTTTGAAAAAAACTTGACTAGGATCTTTCAGCTAAATGCATGGTAGAATTTAAGACTGGTATTCTTACGAACCAGGGTTATATGCTGAGATCGAGGGATTCGAGTACGCGCAATGCGAGAAAGAGAACGATATATAGGAAGGAAACTCTGAAGTTCGTTTGGAGGCGTGTAGAAGCGCGTCAACAAAACGTACTAATTGAAATGATGCCCCGCATACTCCTTGCGTTCATGTGGCCGCAGCAAAGCGTTCTCAGAGCACCTCTATATCTTTCACCGTGGCTAAATGTCAAAGATTAAAGAACTCAATGGCTAATGGATTGGAATGGAAACGAATCGATCTGTTTTCTTCTAGCAAGAGAATTCGATCCGAGTCTGAAATGTATCTTGATCTTCTTCCTTTTGAGAAAAACTGGACTGAAATCTTTCAGTCAAATATTAAAGTCGATTAAAATCAATATTTTGAAAACGACTATCAATAGTTCTTGACTTCTGAAATGAGATCATGATAATTGCAGATTTGAGTTTGCAGAGGCTTGATCTTCTTTCCTCCGGCAAAACCTTTTTTTCAGCTAAATATCAAAGATGAAAGACACCAGTGACTAATGGGCTGAAATCGGGTCTTTTTTGTTCTACCAAGAGCATTTGATTTGAATGTGAAATGTATCTTGAACTTCTTCCGTTTGAACAAAATTGAATTGAAATCTTCCAGCTAAATATCATAATCGAAGAAAAATATTTTGAAAATAGGCATCATTACTTCTTGACATTTGAATCTGAATTATGTTAATTCGACATTTGTGTCCACCAGGAGTCTTCATCTTATTTCTTCCGGCAAAAACTTGTCTACAGTATTTCAGCTTAATATCAACGATGAAAGAAACCAATTACTATTGTGCTGGAATCGAATCAATCCTGTCTCTTCTAGCAAGATAATTCGATTCGAGTCTGAAATGTACCTTGACCTTCTTCCCTTTGAGAAAAACTGGACTGAAATCTTTCAGCTAAATATAAGAGTCGAAGAAAATTGAATATTTTGCAAAACATCCATCAATAGTTCTTAGCTTCTGTAATGGAATCTTGAAAATTCGAGATTTGTGTCTTACAGGGATCTTGATCTTCTTGCCTTCGGCAAGCTATAGTCTATCAGGCAAATCTCAGAGATGAAAGAAGTCATTGACTTGTGGGCTTGAATCGGTCGATTTTTTTTCTTCCGCCAGAATTTTCAAGATTCCAGTTCGGAAATCATCTGCATCTATTTCGCTTCTGACAGAATAAAGAAAATGAATGGATTCTAGACCAGAAGATGTGTTGATCTCGGGCAGAAAATTTTGACTAGGATCTTTCAACCAAGTACCAAAAGCATGCTCTACTCTAATAGTTAATAAAAAATAGTTTATTCGCTCAGATGTTAAAGCATCTTTAAGGGATGTCTTATAAGATTTACATTCTTTGATCTCATTATAAAATCATAAATCACACAGAGGGATAGTGTTATTATATGCTCAAGTTTGTTCTTTTTAACTTGCCCAAAGCATTTGATGGAGCACATCATTGTATTTTGCTAAAGAAATTAAACAAATTAAACAGACGCAAGTGATGAAAATTATACAAACATTTATGAAGAAAGGTGGATATCGAGACTATCTTGATCTTAATTGCAAATAGATGTTAAGAAATTTAACGAACTTCTCGTATGCGGAAAGAAGAATACTGTGGCCCTAAATTTCAGTAAAGTAAAAAGCATTCACATTACAGATATAAACGTGAGATATGTATTTACGTCATCGTTAACTTTGTTCAAACACCTAATTCAGTATGCAAAAGACAAGACTCATAAATGACTGTTGACAATTTGACATTGTATTAATGATACCTTAAATTTATTTAATAGGAAAAAAGGAGAGGTGCAGAAATGTTTGTGGCAACGTTAATTAATTAACTTTTTGTGATAAATGTTAATTTAGCAAAAACTGACACAAATGATTCACCTGACGACATTTGACATTATAAAGATACAGAGGTGATACAGATTTATTTATACTTTTGGGGGGCGTAAGTACAAGTAAAAAACAATCAGTCTTTTTTTTGCTTTTGCAAATGTCGACCAAGTTAATGCAATTTTTATTCAACATCTGCGCGAACAATGCCAGGCGAATTCAATATGTTAATTTGGATCTTGTATCGTTTCCAAATAAAAACCGAAACTTAGGCGGGCACATTGTGCAGCTATATTGGCGCAATTTGGCACAACATTCGGCGCCGATTTGCAGTCGCAAAAACCATGTAAAAATCTGCAAGTAAAAGAGATAGATCAACTGCACCAACAGTTCAAATGCGCCCGCCAACTCCGATGAACTTGCTGAATTTAAATTATGCTGTAATGTATTTAAGCTAGAGAGATTACGTATCTCGGAATAAAATTGCATAAAAACTTTTAAAGTCTTAAAAGAAAGAATATAAATTGCAAAAGTCACAAAACTAATCTAATAGTATGCATATTACCATACTTTGTAAGATTATGACGAAAAGTTGGATTCTAAACTAACCCATCGACGTTGAAAATGTGAAATCATTAATTTAATATTTTTTCTTAATAGAACTTTATAACATTAAAATCTCTCGTTATTATTTTATAAAATATTTTGCTTAAAACGATTGTTTCGATAGCACCAGTGCCTTCGTCATATAATTCAAATAAAAAAATCATATAAATTATTTCAAATATTATGTACACAGCTTTTCAGGATGGTTTTTAAGATTTTCCATCTTTCTTCAGTCATGTCAAATTATTACAACCAAAACAATTGAATGGTTGCTGACATTCCAATTCATAAAATGTTTTATTTGCGTTCAGCGCACATTAAAAAGTAGTAAAATATTAATTATTTTTCAGATTATGCCTACACAAGATATTTTTTTAATTACCTATCAATTTTTTGATATTAGTATTACTTATTTTTGTATTTATTTTCATTCAAAACACAACGGTTTCTCCAAAATTTCATAATTTTATAAACAATAGAACTGTTTGACAACTGCCATCCATTAAACGTCAGTTAATTCAGGAAATCATCGCTTCTTTCTGGATTGGATTCTGGATTTGGTGAGGGGGTGAATAAGAATTCACGTGCACTTAGGCCACAATTGGGCCCATTGTACTACTCCCAGGTTCTGCAGTGTTTGACTGTCAGCGTTCCTCGAGCCATCCCACCCTTTCAATGAAGCCAAGAACGTCTGCCTGAGGGGCACTGCGAAATCCAGCCATGTCAGGCCAGAACTTCCCTAACATGGTACCTCTGATTGAGGCGAGTGCGGGGCAATCACAGAGGATATGCTCAGCTGTTTCTTATCGCCTCTACAGATTGGACTGTCTGCCAAACCAATGCGATGTATAAGTTTGTTTAGTTTACAATGTCCTGAAAGTATTCCTACGAGTAGAGGTAGTCTTCTTCTAGGTAGTTGCATGCAGAATCGTATCAGTTTGAGCGAGGGAGCCGTTATAGCCTTTTTTGCTTGGTGACACTTGTTTAGATTTACCCATCTGTCGATATGTCGATCCTGGGATCTTTGTTTCAGTAAGGCATTAAATAGTCTTGATGCAGGTACTATGGCAGGTTCGGGGCCCCACAAGGGCTACCTCGAGCCCTGTCTAGCCAGTTCGTCTGCCTGCTCGTTGCCAAATGTTCCAGCATATCCTTTAACCC
This sequence comes from Serrognathus titanus, assembly GCA_039766575.1. Taxonomy (NCBI): domain Eukaryota; kingdom Metazoa; phylum Arthropoda; class Insecta; order Coleoptera; family Lucanidae; genus Serrognathus; species Serrognathus titanus. Next base: position 23,674,324 of record CM077913.1, read on the forward strand.
AAATGAGTTGCATGGTGTTGTATTTGGTCACTTGTTCTAGTGTGCCCTAACATAGGAGTGTTAATCCTGAGGATATTTTGTTGCTATTTAGAGCCAAGTTGCTGCCCTACTATCGCTAGTTATCCTAACGATTTTATTCTGGACATCCCTATTCAGAATTGCTCTTGCACCTTCTATAATAGCTACTAGCTCTGCTTGGAAAACAGCTGTCAGTTGGCCAAGTGTTATGCTCATTTGAAGGTCCAGATCGTCGGAGAAAATTCCTGCGCCTGTTCCTTCCAAAGTCTTAGATCCATCAGTGAAGATGGATATATCGGGTTTGCGTGCTTCTTCGGCGTTCAAGAGAACGTTGAAGTGTTTCTTGAATATATATGTAGGTACGAGGGAGTCGACCACCGCCCCAAAAAGAATAGTTTCTTGTAGAGCCTCCTCCAGGATGAAGTGGTATCTACCTACGAGACCTTTATTGTTCCACACCTTTTTTGCTATCTCCTCCACATATATGTTCAGTAGAGGGAGGCCAAAGATGGCCTCTAAGGCGGCGGTAGGTGTGGATTTCAGCGCACCGATAGCACTCATGCATGCCAGCCTCTGTACGTGCGAAAGCTCCGATGCTGTTGTCGATAGTCGAGTTCTGGGCCACCAGACCAACGCTCCATAGCAAAGCATGAGTCTAATTATGGCAGTATACAGCCATAGGGCAGCTTTTGGTGATGGTCCCCAAATTCCGCCCACTGCACGGCGACACTGCTAAAAAGCGACGCATGCCTTTGCTACTTTTACATTAACATGTTTACCCCAATTCAGTTTCCGGTCAAAAAGACTCCCAGATATTTGACTTCGTCTGAGAAGGTTAGTTCAGTTTGGAAAAGTTTGGGGACTCTACGGATCTCAACTTTCCTCTTTTTTGTGAACAGAATTATTTCCGTCTTTGAGGGATTAATTGTCAAAGAGTGTTCTGCGCACCAGTTTTCGGTCAGTGTGAGTGCTGTTTGCATTAGGTTGCATACCACTTATTCATATTTTCCTTTAAGCAGGATAGTTATGTCACATCTGCATATCCTACTACTGTGTAGAAGCCTGCTCCATTAAGTCGACGGAGGAGGCTGTCCACTACTATGTTCCATAGAAGGGGGGACAGAACGCCACCTTGAGGACAGCCTCTGCTTACCGTTCCCCTAATAGACACGTTTCCAACAGTAATGTGTACCGCTCTATATTTCAAGAGCTGTAAAATTCATTCCCGAAGAATGTGGTTTACTTCATGTTCACGTAGTGTCCATTCGACACTGTTGAAGGTGGTTTTGTCAAACACACACTTTATGTCTATGAATACTCCTAAGGTGAACATTTTGTTATTTATAGCTTTTTCTATCCTCCCAGTTACAGAATGTAGGGTGGATTCTGTGGATCTGCCTACTAAGTAGGCATGTAGGGGTTTGTTGGCCAAAGCCCCCCTCTTATGAACCTATCGCATAGTCTCTCCAAAGTCTTCAAACAGAAGGATGTGAGACTAATTGGGCGATAGGATTTTGCGAGAGAATAGTCCTTTCGTCCTGGTTTAGGTATAAAAACCACTTTTACTTCCCTCCAACTCTTAGGGATGTATCTCCAAACGATATACCCTCTAAGGATACGTATCAGGCAGGATAAAATTGTTTCCAGCCCCCATTGGAGGAGACCGGGAAAAACACCGTCCAATCCTGGCGATTTAAAGGGGCGAAAGGTTTTAATTGCCCAAATTATTCTTTCTCTCCCTACTATATGGCCGGCAAATTCCCAATCCTCCTCCGTTAGGAGTGTATCGGGAGCCTCCACACATGCAGGTACGGGATTGATATTGCAACCTGGAAAGTGCGCATTCATCAGTAACTTTGCTGTTTCTTTAACGTTGGTGGTAAAAGAACCATCCTCACGTTTTAAGCTAGCAGGTTGCTGATGTGGGTCTTTTGCGAGTATTTTCTTGAGACGGGCAGAATCTCTGGTGGTCTCAATTGTGTTGCAGGAAGATTTCCATGTCTCTCCCTGATCTTCTTTTTATACAGTCTTTGGTGGCATTTGTACGCTGCCCAGTCGTCTGTATTTCTAGTATTTTTGGCTTTATTGAACAGTTTGCGCAGGGTAGATTTCAGTTTATCAAGCTGTCTGCACCACCTTATGGTGGGCTGACGTGCCTGGACTATATTTACCGGGCATGCCTGTTCGAAAGATTTTGTAATAGAGTCTTCAAGAAAATCAGCTTCTCTTTGTAGGTAGCTCTACAATTGTTTGCATTTTTTCAGAAGCAGGAGGAATCCGGAGTCTGGTCTTCAAGCACTTCAGATAGAGTGCTCTGTCGGTAGATCTCGGATTTCTGTACTCTTTGGGAGTAGCTTCGGGAAGCTAATCATTCTGTGGTCTGACATGGTACATCGCTTCTTTGCTCTTCTTCCATCAAAAAATCAAAACGAACTTGATGAACTTCAGTTGAACACTCGTTACTTTTAAATAATAAAAACTTAATTCATTTTCAATTATTGACGTTATGAACAGAGAGCGGCCAGTTTTAGGTTTCTTTATATCAGAAGTAAGCATTTTGTCTTGAATAAGGCATCAATAAGATGAATAAGTTTGAATAGACAAATATAAAATAAATGTGCATCTACAAGATGATGAATAAGTGTGAATAAGTAAATATAAAACGAAATCATCTACAAGATGATGAATGAGTGTGAATAAGGAAATATAAAACGAATACTTCTACAAGATAATGAATGTGTGTGAATAAATAAATATAAAATAAACGTACAAGATTCCGTAAAAGTAATTTTGATTCACTGGTTATGGTTTAAAGGACCTTAGGTAAAACCGAAATTCTAAGGTCATCTGCTCTCTGGTAATGACAAAAATATAAAAAAATATGAAATGTGTTCAATTTCGTATCTCTCAAGATAACTAAAAAGCCTTACAGTGGAAAAATAAACATCCTGTATACAAATTGAGTTTCCTTTGAATTGCCTTTTTTTCACTAGATCGAGTTATATTATTTGCTGACAAATATCAGTAATTGAAATTCAATTACCAAGTATTTATATTATATTAATTAAATGTGGAGCAAATTTGAAAATTGTGTGTCTGAAATATTGAAAAGCTATAAACTGAGAGAGTGAAACGTCTATGAGTGAGCAAATTTAAAGTGTTTTCGTGGTAATTTACTGATTTGTTATAAAAATTTAATTAACAATTTGGCCCGTTGATAATTCAATTCAATAACAATTCAATTCAATATTATCTTAATAAATTATTATGAAATGATTTTCGAAGCTTATGATCAAATTCCGGGATGTAACTAACAGCAACTCAAGCCAAAATATTCCGATTCGCTTTGTTTAGACAGTTTAATCGAAGTATACTTTTCACATCCTGATTCAACCTATTACACGATCTTTATGAAATATTTGTATAAAGTTTATAAGCGATTTACGTCAAGTGTAAGCATATTTTAACGAAAACAAAAGAGACATTGTAAAATTTACTTAATATATTGCAAACAATAAATTATAGTAAGAATGAAGTTGAAAAAAAAATTGATTACTTCTGAAAATTCTGTGAAAAATGACATTGGGTTTAATTTGTCCTTTTTTGGACTGTACAAAGTCGACTGCAAAATTACATTAAGAAAGCAACATTACTAGAGGGGGGGGGGGGTTTGATTCGATTTTTCTAACTCCCAGAAGATTAAATTGTGCAGCATTCAGGTTAATGAAGAGTACTTTTTATTTTGTTTGTAAAAAGTATTCAAATCTCCTAAAGCTAAGTAAAATAACACAGAGTCCTTGAACTAAAAGAAAATAAATTGAGATGGCAAATTTGTCGCCTGTTTGAAAACGTTTAATACAGTGAGTTGAAAGGAAACGATTAATTATAATTACGCTGACAAGATTTTCATAAATTATAGTTTTTTGCCCGTCGTTGTCTAGAAGTAGGTTTTCTAAATTAATTATTCATCAATATCGTTATTAACATTAATGATATATTAAAACTACATTTTTGCCTATTAGTCACAACGTCTCTTAATGGCATTGTGTGTGTCTTTCTTTATGTGTGGGCAAACAATGACGTCCATCGAGTTTACAAAACAAATGATAAAATTATAAATTATCATATCCCCATACATCACATTCAACAGAATCAAATTAGATTCAAAGTATTTCTGTTGCAAATTCATTAAGGACGACACTTTTTTCTCTCATTCAAATGCCATTTATTATGCGACTGCTTTTCGCAATATGTGTTACTATTTTGACTTAGAGGCGACAAAAACAGAGATAAGTTTTTCAAGGATGATTTATTAAGAAAAACATGTGCCTTCTCTCGTCTTTATCACTGCAGAATGCGATGCTCATTTCAGATATACATTTTACGATGATTTATACAAAAGCGGCGATACATGACATACAAATTTAAATAACGTCGTTCTGTTTTGTACTTTTTAACATACACCGTAAGTGAGTCATACCAAAAAACTAAATATATGTGAATTATTGAGAATTAAAATCATGTCTTGAAATAACTTGAACGTAAGGCAAAAATGTATTGGAAATTTCGTAATGCAGACATTTTAATTAATAAGTGATTTAATACACTAATTAGAATGTGAGTGTTTCGAAAGACTTCTATGATTTCAATTACTTACGCAGCTCTTATGTAAAGATATCTTAATCTTTGAATTAAATTAAATTTTGCTGAAACAAAATATCATTTCAATAAAATTAATTACATACTTCAAATTGTATTGCATTTTGATAGATAAAATAAAAATTACAATTCTCAATTCTTACCAATTTTTAAAATGTCGTTTACTGTCACTTCGTTGTGATTTTCTTTATTAGAATGCACGGAATCAGGTATTACATTACACTTGATCACTTTGCATATACATAGGATATAATCAATTAAGTTTCACTTATTAATTCTGTAAGTTCTTCTTCACATAAGAGAATTAATTCTCCAAATATCAATGGTCTAGCTCAATAATAAATAACTGACCTACCATCACATCCAGTGCTTCTCAAACTTTTTTGTATATCATAACTTCGCTTCTTTTCCTGTGTATTAATAGTGTTGACAGTAAGTGAAACTTATTCAATTAGGGCTTATGTATACATAAGGTAGTACATGTAAACACCAAAAGAGCGTACAAGATATGTAAGCGCGTTTTCGACTTAACATGAAACATATGGTATATAAAAGATGAGTTATGATTTATTTCAAATTTTTATTTAAAAATGAAGAAATAGACGAAAACATTATTATTTATTGCAACATCCTGCAGGGCAAAATAGAGAGCTTTACGTAGTCTGTAATTCAAACACTTAACATCATAACGTGTGGAAATTTATGCAAATCTAAAAATCAAATTTTCAGAGACGTGCACAAGCGCTGGAAACAGGACGTATTGATTAACTGCTCGACGAGCTTGACGTGCGACTTGAAAATTTGCCAACTCCAGCCTGCAAGGCGAAAAAACTGCACCTGCGAGCCGGTTCGTGATAAATTACAGATTTTGGTAATAATCCAATCAAATTTGCAACCGTCAAGTACAACAGACGGGTACGAAACAGGAATTAATATGGACTGGAAGATTAGCGCCGCCAGTCAGTCTTCAGCATAAAATGAAACTTCATGAAGTCGAGATTACAGGGCTTTTTTTGCAGTCACAAGAAAAATTAGCTTGCAACAAACACCTGCGTCTGTTTGCAAATTATACGCGAAAACAATAAAGGTTATCTATTCCATTACGTGTTATCAGACGACCTTTTCGCAAATTGATTTTAATTTCAATTATCTTTTAATTATGGCTATTACTTTCAAAGCAATGAGTAATGTTGTGCAATGATCACCAATGACTGTGCGCTAGTAGCTATTAAATGTTGTGATATCGGTTTTTTTGTTGGTTTGAGATTATTTTTCTAGTTTTAAAATTGCCGTAATTGTTAATAATTATTAAGAAAATTATAAACTTTTAATAGTTGTACATTTAATAAATAAAAACTGCTTGCGTTAGTTTCTGTTTCTAAATATAATTTAAAATATTTTATAATTTTTCAGATCTTTTTTTTTAATCGTATTATCAATCTTACGCAATATAAGATCGAGTATATGTATCTTTTAATTTTTTTTTTCTTTCTCTATGTGTAGATACTGTGTGTAAATCGATTTTTGCGACATTACAGTTTCCATGATGAACAAGATAAAGGAGAAAATTCATTTATTTTATTAAACATACGAATAAGGTGGATTAGTTTGGGAAAAGGCTCATGCATAATAAAAATCCTCATATTAGATTGTTGCAGTCTTTAGTTTTACCATATCTACTACTCAAAGCGCAAAGTGTTGTCACCAAAGTAGTTTACATATTTTTCATATTCGTCTAAAAATTGATATTTTACATACGTGTTCTTGTATATTAGCATCCATATCCTTATTGTCGGTTTTTTGAACAAATGACCTCCTGTGTTCCTCTTCTAATACTGTGGTAATTCGCAGGTATTTTCAAAGAAGGAATTTGGATTTTTTCACGTACATTAGGAAAAAGCTAAGGAACTATAGACAATAATTCTTCTCGGCAATTTTTAATGGATTTTATTTATTTACATTTGCGCTTTATCTCTGCAGGACCATTTTTCGTAAATATGTAATCCCTATTTCAGTTTTGGCTATAGCAAACTATACAGCGTGGAAACAAGTTAAAGATGTACTTCGATATCTTCGAAAATACTTTGTTCTCGGACGGGCCGATTTAGATTTTTAAATGGGCACCTTTAGCGGTAATTGTTTTTTTTACAGTGACGTCATGGACTGTTTTTTTTTATTTAAACCTACTACACTGCTCAAAAAATTAGCGGAACAAGATTTTAAATGTTTTTCAGTGTCTTACTAAATAACAGATTGAAATTTTCATGATTATTTGTTATTCCTTGGACATTATTTAACAACAATCAATAAGAATTAAAACTTAATTCAATAGTTATCAACAGTGACAGGAAAAGTTCGAGAACAGTACAAAAGCCAAAGTCCTCTAATCACTTCCAGCGTGAAATATTGCACCCAAATAAAGTGATTGACTCCCACGAGTATCAACTACAGCCTGACATCGTCGAGGCATGCTTCAAACAAGATGTCTTAGCATATCTTGTTTTTACCATTCTCCATTAAAAGCTTCAGCTAACTGTTGTAGGATGTGAGGTGCAAAAGGACGCTTCCTAATACGTCTATCAAGCATATCCTAGGCGAGCTCAATTGAATTGAGATCCCGGCTCATGGTGGGCCACACCATCACCAGAATCTTGTGTTCCGAAAGGAATTTTAGTGTATGAGGTGCTGTGTGGAATCTACAATTGTCTTGTTAGAGAACAAATGCTGCATTTTCGAAACTGTTAGTAAACGGTAAAATATGCTCTTGCAGGATCGTATCTACATTGTACACGTATTGTAGGTTTAGACATTGGGAAACCACGACCAAATCAGTGCAGACATCTTTACATATGTCATTCCAAATCATTACTGAGCCGTGTCCAAATCAGTCGACTTCCTATATAGGTAGTGGCACTGTAGCACTCTCCAGGACATCTGTATATTTGTACCCAATCGTTTTAACGAATAGGGCTAAACCGTGACTCTTCAGTAAAGAGCATGGATCTCCAATGTCGAAGTTATCACTGCACATAGTCACGAGCAAAAACTAGGCTGACAATTTTATTAGCCCTTGTTAAATGAGGACCTCGCATAAGTCTACGTTAAGTTAAGTTAAGTTAACTCCTCTCAATCGATTTCTAACCGTTTGATCAGAAATGTCCATGCTGGCTGCACTTCGAAGAAGATTTTGTACCTTTCAAGCAGGGCAGTGCGTTTGCGAAGGGATGTCATCTTGACGAGTTCATTTTCATTTACGAGCTTGTCCAGCTCGCCTGGAGTAGGTATCTGTTGTTTGGTACCATGCCATAATCTGCAGGTCCCAGATAGACTAGCTTCGAGCTCATTTACTATGATGAGCATATAACGTCCATCCTCAAGCAAAGGTACGGCCCTAGTTACTTGAACTTCAATGAGTGAACGCATTTTATACCCAAGAACATGAACACACTAAAAAATTAACATTTATATTTATAAAGGGCTACTTTCTTGTTTTTTTTTTTAAGAAAATAATTACAGAAGGCGCTAAAAGAAAACCTACCATTACAGCAGAAATTACTAGCTCCAAAGCAAATCTAGACGTTTTGTTTGTACTAAAATTTTTTTTCCAAGAAGCAGAAGCCCTACACAAGCAAAAGCAACAAAGATACAATCAACTGTTAAAAAATGAGAGAAGGAAGCAATATAGTAATCAAATGGAAGAAACATCCGACAATAAATCAAAGACCATGTGGCGTTTAATCCATGAATGTATTCGTAAAACAAACGTGACTGTAGAAGACTTACCATCTGCTGAGAGTTTCGTTGCCTACTTCACTTCTTGCCTATCAGATGTTTCATTGGTATCAAATTACACATGTAAGACCCACAGAAATACTAAAACATTATACTTTTACCCTGCAGATACAGAAGAAATCCTGTTGGTAGTCAATAGCTTAAAAAAATGCAGGAGAGGACAAAATTCCACCGTTCATTTTAAATGAAGTTATTTGCCTTATTGCGGACCCATTATGTGATACAATCAATTCGTCGTTGGTGAACAGCGGGTTCCCGGAACAGTTAAAAGTTACAATTGTGAAGCCAATTTTCAAGCAAGGAGACACTGCCTGTGAATCTAATTACTGTCCCATTAGCTTGCTTACATCTTCATCCAAAATATTTAAAATGGTGGTCTACAACAGAATCTACACATTTATAACATCATGTAATATGTGGAGTTCACAACAGCATGGGTTTCTGAAAAAAAGAAGCACCGAGACGGCCACGTTTCATTTCATCTCATCAATTTTAGAGAACCTGGATAAAAAATTTATAACTTGCGGTTTTTTCCTAGACTTAGGCTTTTGACTCACTGGACCATGACATACTATTGATAAAATTGGATCATTACGGCATACGAGGTACTCCCCTAGAATGAACAAAGTCTTACCTGCAAAACCGGAAACAAAAAGTTGTTTTGACACGAAACGGAAGAATCAAGTCTACAAAATGTTAAAATTGGAGTCCCGCAGGGAAGTATCCTTGGGCCTCTCTTGTTCGTGCTATTCATCAACGACTTACACTTCCACATGAGTGATATAAATCAAATATTCAACTATGCAGATGATACGGCGCTGCTGGTAAAGGGGTCGGTCTATCCAGACGTAATTAGTGAGTCTAAGAAATGCATGGACATTGCGAGCGAGTGGTTTCTATCTAACAAGTTAAAACTAAACGTAAAAAACACAATTGCTGCCTAAAGGTGCCAATTTAGAACCTAAATCGATCTGCCCGAACATTTTTCAGAGAACAAAATATTTTCGAAGATATCGAATTAGTTCCTTAACTTGTTATATTTTGTGTTAAGTGGACACCTCCATGAAGTGCACACATTGAGTGACCAGAGGTATCCGCTATGAAAGCGTTCGCTGTATTTATTCTGGCGACCAAAACGTAAACATTTTTCAGATATTCATTATAATATTCAAAATTATCATCAAAAGATTGTTCTATTCCGTTGAATAAATGATAGGAGAAAGTCTTGAAACCATATACGGTGATAATAGGTGTTATGCAAGAGTAATTGTGAGTTACAGAGAAGAAAAGGATTTTAGGATTATGAGTACGTAGCATGTGCAAAATTGTAGAGTATTTTTTGCCGTGCTTTAAACCAACCGAAACAATGTATGATTAACAGATTGTTGTGTTTGGTCAAGTAAAATTAATTTCTTTAAAAAAATCTTGATTAATGATACCCAATTCGACATTAAAAATTTCAAAGTTGCGCTTACTCCCACTTACTAACCGCGAAAGATAATTATGTCGCCATCAAACGAGCCTTATACCCTTTTATTACTAAATTTTTTTTTGTAACTTCTCACCACTTCATATTTTCTAGAAAGAGGGTTAATTTGGCTGGTTCGAAACACCCAGTATATTACTGTAAAAGTATAACAAATTTAATATATATTTTTTTTATAAATGCTACATTAAGGCAGCATTGAAGTGTTTTCACCGTAAATGTTTTCGTCAAATGTTCATAAATGAGATTAATAAAAGAGACAACGTTTCGACAATATAACACCAACCATTTCACGCGATCTATAAATGTCGTTTTAAAGTCACTTTAAAACAACATCTAAACAAGCCGTCAAAACAAACGGAACTGTTTGCAGCAAATATTTACCAAACACGATCTGCGGAACAGAAGCGTTTTGTCTGTCGAATAACATTTAAAAAAGTCGAAAATATCGTTTTAATTTATATTATTGTTAGTATAATTTAATGGAATATTTACTTTCTAAATTGCCTTAAAACAAATTATTTGTATTGTAAACTGTGTTAGATAACCGAAATAAATTTAATGCCACGAATTTAGTATCAGAGCCCATTAACATTGACCCTTGGTATGGTATCTTTATCGAAGGCAATTAACGGCCATTAATGAAAATGTCGTCATCTTCAACGAACGGGACACGACATCGAAATCGATTCGAAAAATTATTTTTACGAAATACATATAGTACCGTTTATTAAAAATTCCTTATTAAATCTTAGTTAACAGAAAGAAGTCTTATAATGATTTAATTCGGAATTCAAAAATTTAGATTATTCAGAAATTACATTCTTTTATTTTCAGAACTCTTGACTGAGTGCTTTTCTTTCCTATAAAAAGGCGGCATAGATAAATGTAAGACTTTACATAAGTTTGGTGTTTATTTAAGTATGCGTTAGAATTTTAACAACAGTTTAGGTTGTGATACTGCGTGGCCATTTTTTGGTGTAAAATAGTGTGAGAAGTGACAAATAAAATTTAAAAGTTGCTTCATATGTGGAAAATTTTATTCCTGTAATTCTAGGACAATTTAGAAATGATAGATTTTTGGGTTGATGGATAACGTTTGGTCTTATGGCGTAACGATTCACGTTTACAAATTGATTAAGACGCTAAATCGGCAGGGGAATAAACAGGCGTGATTCGATTCCAGGAATAGTCCATTCCATACGCTTTTGACTCATTTGTTTCCGTAATTCTGGTAGCGATTAGATCGAATTTAGATTCGTCCGAGCGGACTTTTTATTTTCGTCATTGTAAGAATTTGTAAGATTTAAATCGGGACGCACACCTATGACACGAAATATTTCCGCAACTTTACGAGCAGGTTATTTGGGCCGGCCAAGAGAGAAGCGACGCTTACGAAAACGGCCGTTCTTGTGCCGTACTCACGTGAGGCTTATTTAGGTCATGCGGCGCGGATTAAAAATGTGCGCGGGTGATTTTTTTAAAGCCCATAAATTTAAGCGCCGATAAATTATATTAATAATCGCAGCTGTAGTCGGAACGTAAACGCGAACGAATCGGTCAGGACTAATTTTTATTCGATTTCGTAATAGCAATAAAGATACGGCTCAAAGGTAAAAAATTGGAAAAATTTTAATTAAAATTCTTTCCAAAGAATTATCGTAGAAAATTTGTAAAAATTTATTTAAAAAGTCGTTCAGATTTGTTCACGATTTTCTTTTGATTTTCTTTTAAATTTTAATCTTTCATTACTATTTTTATATTACACGTTACTTTGAAACAATTACATATAATTCAGAATTTATGGCAAATTTGTTCAATTTGTTGTGAAGCTGGAAGAGTCTAAATATTAATACGTACAGAATAATACATATACAGAGTCAATATTCTCCTCTACTTTTTGGCTTTGAATTAGCATGTACGAGGAAAAGTTAAAAATTAATCTACCTGGCTATGATTAAAAAGAAAGGGGTTAATTTAAACGTTTTTATTTTTTAATATATTCTCTATTTAAGTCCACATACGTGTGTCACTTTCTTTCCACTTTTCTAACTCATTTCTTTTGGAAACTTTCACATCCTGATCAGAAAAAAATCGCTTCCCTCGCAGGTTCTTTTAAGTTGTCGAAAGTTGGTGGGTGCCAGATCTGGACTATATGGAGGACGGTCAAGTTCAATAAAGCCAGTGGCTTTAACTTTTCTGGATTTACGCACCTTGCAATTGTTGTACAAGAGAAAAATTTCTTTACAAAACTTATGAGGTAATTTTCGTTAAAGAGCCCTTCTTTAAGTTTTGAAGAGTACCTTGATAAGCTTCTGATCAATTTCAGACGTCGGTCCTTCATTACTAAATCCTCAACTTTTTTTACCGTTTCTGTATTTCCAACATTTTCGCGACACTTTTTGGATCGTCCTGAATGGATGGATTCTCTAGCACCAACAAATCTACTTTGGCTTAAAAATATGATGGGCAATTATTCTCTCATCGATATTTTTAGGAGCATTCCCTTCTTTAGTGAAAATTTTTATTATACTTTAATTTTCCACATTAAAAGTTTAATATCTCAATTGAACTGAATTTTTACACAGGTGTGTTAAAAACTTGTTAGTTCATAATCGTTAAAAATCAACAACGCAGTTGTTTTGTTTCATATCTACATAGATAATTATTGAGTCGTATTACACTTGTTCTATTTCATGATATTGATTTCAGCTGATTCCATTAGGAGTGTGAGATAACTTAACTTAAAATGATAAGTAATTGTCACCAGTGTCTAAAAATCTAAGAACTTTAAATTTTAATTTCGCTGTAATGTTTATTTATATACAGTGCGCCCCACGGTCTTCTCTACCGTGTATAGTATATAAGAATTGAAACTCAGTTAGCTCTATTTTATAAAATTATTTTTGGTTATACAGAGTGTTCAGTAATTGATAGCCATATTTTTTAAATGGAGCACCCAGTATATTTTTACATATTTCGAAAGTTCTAAAAATTTTGGAAGTTGGTGAGATACTGAACTTTAAGTGTAAAAAATAGCTGTATTATGAGGGCCTAGAGCTTGGTTATTTATTTATGTTTCGTTGTGAATTTATGTAGGTAGTTAATACAAATATTTTCTAGAGAAATTTCAGAAAAGTTTCGGTCTATCAGTTATTATGTGTTCAAGGTGTTGAGTTTTGCAAAAGATAATTTTTCTCTAAATGTATTTGTCTAAACTGAAGAAACCTCCAGACTAAAATTATTTTTTTCTTTCAATATTGACTTTATTTAACCTTTCTGACCGGTTCGTCTGTTTTTGATTTGCTGATAAATCAATGAATATGTTCTATTTTTTGTTTAAATTAATTGAATATGATCCGGTTAAACTAATTTCTATTTTTCTTTACTTTATTTTCTTTACAAAATATAAAATTTAGAATCACATTGCTAGAAAAGAGGAAAACAGTTTAACATTGACAGAACCACGACCTACTAGATTTCACGAGACAGCGTGTCTTTGTCCGGCTTGCACAATTTATTAGTTCAAGTATTTTCCGCTGGCGCTACTTACCTAAAAAGCCGGAAGCTAATTAAATCCGAAACGACGTTTCACAGCGTTTTTTCAATTAATGTCAAGTTCACGCAATTTATGGCAAGCGCAGTTATATTTTCTTACTCAAGTATAGTTTCCTTGTGTTTTTTTCATTCGTTATTTATGGTGTTTCTTATTTAGGTAACTAGCATCAAAGCGAGGAAAATTTGCGTAAAGCTATTTTAAAGCTCTCCTTCGTAAAATTTAGTAAGTCGTAACTCAGTTTATGGCCATAACAACAATTGTGTTCATAATTGTTAGCCTGGCAATAAACCGATAGTTAAAGTTTATTGCCATAGAAACAATTGTGTTCACAATTGTTACTCTATGAAACCGATAGTTAAAGTTAATTTGCATTTTATTTTATTTTATGATAATAAGAATTAGGAATGCTTTTTCATCTGTCACACCTGAAACACTGGTTCATATACAGAAAAAATTTTTAAATTGCATCAGATTGTGTTTACAAGAAGCTGATAGCGATAAACAATTGAAAAGGTTAAATACATTTGACGTTTTATGAAAGCTTATTAAAACAGTGTTTCACAAGAGTTTAGATATATTGAGCGTTCCCTTTGAAAATTTTGAGAAAAATTATCTTTTGCAAAATTCAACACCCTGTACACCATTTCCATGTAGACCTAAGCTGTTCTGAATTTTTTCTACAAAAGATATTATATACCTACAAAGTTTTGTAACCAAGCTATAAGCGCTCATAATACAGCAATTTTTTACATTTAAACATCAATATCTTACAAACTCTTAAATAAAACTTTCGAAATTTTGGTTATTGCCTATCCGTTATGCGTGCTTTCGAAATATGTAAAAACACAGTAGGTTTTCCATTTAAAAAAATATAACTTTGGTATGGCTCTGTTATTGAACATACTGTATATTTTAGGTCGTTTGATTTATATATATATATATATACATTAGAGAAGACCGCAGCATTCGATGGACACTGTATACTTTCACCCTTCCGCGAGCTTTGGCGTTCATCGATTATTTCAAAGTCGGTATGTGAGTGTCTTGGATCGGTGAGTAGGACTCGCTCTTTCGTATGCTGAACGAGGAACTTTTACCAACACAAATCGCCAGGGGAAATACCGTTTCAATTTCAGATCCAGGCATAGGTTGACGGTCCCGTACGTGTTGTTGGCCGCGCACAGTTTGAAGGTGGTAAATTGCTGTTTCTGCTTTAGTATGTATATTGGAAAAACGTTGAAGTCAGTACCGCGGCGATATCCGCTAAATATCTAACTTTTATTGTTTGATCAATTACAAGAAGGCGGCTAATTTCCCTGTTTGCATGGCGGTCTATACTTTTCAGACTTGTCGCCCGATTTGGAATGGTACCAACAGTCTTCTTTCTTGACCTGTTTCTACTTTGTTCGTGCCGGCATGTTCTACTAACACTTCTGTCGCGGAATTGAGTTTTGAGGTATCACACTTCGTTTACAATGTGTCGTCTGTTGGTTGCTCCTTAGCTTGAATTTCCAAGATTATCTGAATGCTAGGTGGCAGTCTACGATTTCAGAAGTGCTTTTGGTGCTTGTTTTCACCATTTCAGTCTTCAATAACCAAAATCTCAAAATAACTAGTTATGTCGGTTCACAAAAAAGTTGAGTACCGTATGCTTCTTAGACTCACACCTTTTCTGGAATAGTATATCATACCGAACGACTAGCGTGGATATATGAAAAGAAAATCGACTCAAACCAAGATTATAGCCTTCTATTTATTGTAATGTGTTTTCAGATGTAGACAACAAGAAATAACCTTTAGAAATTTGTGACCATACTTAAGCTCAAGAAAGCAATTTGTTTCAATGAAAAGACAGTCTCTTTTAGTATATTATCGATGGAAGGAGGCATCTCTCAAGGAAGGGTGCTTGTACCTATCTTGTTCTTGATATTGTAACCTATTAGTAATTAATTAAATAATATCTGTAGGTATTTTTTTTTCAGGTTTCGATTTGATTTCAGTCAATAGACGAAAATAAATCTTTTAATTCTACTTAAGCTGTCTAATTTTAGATTTTCAGATATTTTTAACGTATGTAACTGATTTGATAAAAAGTAACCTCAAGAAAAAATTAACAAAATAAAAAATCAGAAGTACATTTATTAAGAAAGTATTGGGTCGCGTGTCGCGTATTTCTTCAGAATGGGTCAAAATACCCAACAAGATATCACTTGGAATACTACTTATTTATTGACACATATTTAGTCAAATATAATTCAAAAGTGACAGATTCTCAGAAAAATTTTGTTGATTTCTTCTTTTCTTTTCTCCTGTTGTTGTGATTCTAAGGTTGAAAGTATACCACATCACGACACCTCCCCGTCGAATAAAAAGAAAAGAATTGAAATTAATTTGTACTGTTGATATAATTTACACCTGGGATCGACTTGCAATAACGAAGCCCTTCGGATATATGTTTATTGTTCAGGTTCCCGTGTCTCGTCTTGTACTTCTTTAGTTTCAAATTCTTTCTCTTTTTCACTTCTTTTTGCACTATTACTTGATAATATTTGTAAATCGAACGTTTCTTTAACAATTTGAAGAATTTTAGATACATTAGAATACAATTAGATACAATTTAATCAATGTCCACAAATCGTTTAGCTTGTCCGTTTGACTATGAATGATAAGGTAGAGAAAACATATGTTTTATATCATTTGTTTCACAAAACTTACGAAATTACGTACCATTGTCAGTAACTAAAATTTCAGGTATGGTAAAACCGCTGAAAAGTTTCTTATAGTTTGTTAAATGAATCTTTTTGTGCACGTCATTGATTTTATGAAACAGGTCAATACTTTAAACCAAGTAATAAATCGTAAATTTTACTTTACAAACATAGATACAATAGCTATATATAAAAATTGGTTTTACTAGTGGCGATTGTCAGTAACGTGTGTAAAAGATCCATTTTACAAACTGTAATTGTTGCTTTCATGTTGTTGACTTCATTTCCTCGGGGGTACTTAGAAAACGCGTCAACAATAGAAATAGGTTCCACTACTAGGGCCACCGTAGTCAATGAGAATTAAAAATCACATTTTCCGTGCTTTTGGCTAGGATTGAAGGTGAGTGAATTACGGGCTGCTTGGTGACATGGTTGACATTCTTAAACACAGTTTTTAATGTCTTTGTCCATGTTGCACCAAAATACATACGTAATTTCGTGTAAGGGCCTTCATTCTTTTGATACCTGGGTGTTCATTTTGTAAGATCTTCAAAATTTCTTTTGTGAGTATTTGAGAAACCACAACTCGTTCGTAATACACTATTGCTATTGAAATGCTGTATTATGTCACTGATTCCATGTTTTGACGTATCTGCTGCTACTATAATTTCTAGCGAAGGATCATAATGAATAAATAGTAAATCTGATTTAACTGTGCTCTTGAGCGCTTCAAAGGAGGTCTGGCATTTATCAGTTCAGTTTATTTGACGAGTTCAGTTCCATTTGACATTTTCATTCAGAAGATCGTCCGGTGGATTTCACTTATATCGCATCTTTGGGGCAAAATACTGGATGTAGTTTACCATTCCAAGGAATGATAAGAGTTGAGCTAGGTCTGATGGCGAAGGTATATCTGCAACTTGTATTTTACCGTCTCTATCAACGATGAAACCAACGTACTTGGTTTTATTCATCAATAATGAACATTTTTCTAAACGAATCCAAAACCCGAAATCTTCATGTTTCTTTACGTTACGGTTTGCAATAATTATATCCTCTGAATATACTATTGCAAATGGTAATCCTGCCAACATACTGTCCACTATTGATTGAAAAATTTCAGAAGCTAATTCGATCTGTAATGATAATTTTGATATTGATAAAAACCACAATGTTGTTTTGCGAAAATACTTGTCCACCATTCAACATCGCAAAATATCATTTGATAATGGAAGTAGATGCATGTTAAGTTGAAGAGCATTATTGAGCCCTCCACACAATGGAGCTGATACATTTTGTTTTCATAACACCTAAATGTTCTAAGTGCTGAAGTTCCGATTCTATTATTTCTCGTTCAGTATAAGGAACTGGTGTAAAGTGACGAAATACTGGAGAAGCGTCCGACTTCAGAACAAGATGTGCTTTGTCTTCCAACAATGTCTCAAACCAACCTTGATGACGTATGTAAATTGATCAAATGCATCTGATCGAGAACTACTGCTAGTTCCACTCAGCTAGTGGTGGTTTATCTGTTTGATTTGTAAACTTTACTTCATTGACAAACTGAAATTCTTCATGTAGAATTTTCTTCATTTCAATGAGAAAACCAAATTTCTCTAGGAAATCTGCTTCAAGTAAATTCAGGGAACCGAGCTTTGCTAAGTAGGATTCATTTATAATTCGTTTTCCTTTGAATTCGAATTCACACTTTACTCAAGAAGGCCTACGTTGATTGTTCCTAGCTTTCACTTTGCAAGGTTCAATTAGTTGTTTTCCAACATACTCATCCAATGTTGTAACCTTTGCGCAAAGATCAGGTAAAATACAGCTGATTTTCGTTTTCCAGAAAATTTCCTCTTAAGAGATTGGACGAGGTTGAAGTATGAAGTTTGTTGTCAATGCAACTGATTTCACTGGTTTTGTTTCCCATGAGAACATTTTTATAGTTTCACATTGAGATTTTGGCCTATTTTATTACAACTTGTACATTTATAATTTCTGCATGGACAATCTTTACCCCAATGCATTTAGTCATAGCGAAAACAGAAGGCGGTTGTGGTTTTTTCGAGAAGTATGGCCCTTTTTGAAGCTGATGATAAGAAATAAATGTTTTAGCAATTCCATTTTTTTCCTTAGGATCTTCTTAATTTGATGACTTGCAAGCATTGGTAACTAATGATTGACAATAAATGATTGACAGAATAATTTGTTTACACTTTCGCAAGTATCTTGGAAATTGAAACTTGTGTTGTATATTCTTTAGTAAGCAAATTTTTTTGTACTCACTGTAAACCGTTGAACTTAGCTTGGTCATGAGAACACTAACTTTTGTTTGACCTCATAAAGGCAAAGCTGTGCATCTTAATATATTATTGAACCGCTCAATGAATTCTTTAAATTTGGAAGAACCTTCATTATCTGACTCGAATAGATTTATGTGATATCCTTTGCTCTACAAGAGAATTACTTTAAGCTGGTTCTTGGAGAGTATTTTGAAATAGATGTTGCTGTAGTTGACGTTGAATTTTTGCATTTTCTTTTTCCTTCCGGAATCCTCATACCCAACAAGGTAGCACTTAGAATAATAGTTATTTATTACAATCTTGGTTTCCGGGTTGGGAACCGCGTCAATTCTTCGTCTTGCCGACGTTTCGTCCATCTCTCAGACTCTGAACTCAGACTCTGAACTCTGAGTTCAGAGTTCAGAGTCTTCACAGCAGCAGCAGCGACTACATCAGCAGCTACAGCCTCCAACGAAGCCCTGAAGAAGTCCACGGCGAGATGGACGAAACGTCGGCAAGACGAAGAATTCCCAATCCGGAAACCAAGATTGTGATGGACAACGGCCGCGGAAGCCTTCAAACCAAGTTATTTATTAACACATAAATAATTAAATGTAATTTAAAAATGACAGATTCTCTCAGAAAAGACTTGTTAATTTCTTCTTTCTTTCCGGTTGTTGTGAATCTAAGGATGAAAGTGTGTACAGTACAGTATCGGTTATAGCGAACCTCAAGGGACCATCAAAATCAGTTTGTTATATCCGAAGTTCGTAATAATGACACAAAAATGCAACATTACACAACGTATCTCAAAAAGAAATGCTCAAACGAAAATGGTAGAAAGTAAAACGAGATTTCATCGTTAAAAAACCTAATACATATATCGTGAGAGTCGGAAAGACTTACTTCCTTATGGAGAAAATGTTCATTAAAAATTGGCACATATGTAGTTCGTAAACTCTTCGGTCAATTTAAATTAACAAAACAATTTTGCAAATCTAATAACAATACCTTATTGATTTAGAGATAATTCATCTTAGCGAACAAATTATTTAGATTAAAAAAAAAATTTGTTAAAAATTATTTTTTTTTAATTTTAGTGTAAAACTACATCGAAAACCCATCGAATAAAAAAGATTCAATATTCTATCCCTGTTAGTTTATGGCTAAGTTTATGACTTTGTAATACAAGTTCGTTATAACCGACAAAAATTTCATTAACTTTAGCTTTTTGAGGTTTGTTATATCCGATGGTTCGTTATGTACGAGTTCAGTATAACCGGTATATTTTAAAATTTTTAAATAGAGGAAAATGTCGGGACTTGCAATGTAGTTCGTTATAAGCGGTGGATCGCTATAATCGAAGTCTACTGTAGTTTCAAGTTTGAATGAAAGTACGATATTTTATAAATATGCAATATATTTGAAAAAGTTTATGCAGGAGTTTTTTGGCGATGATGTTTTAGTTTTCTGAAGTGCAAAATAATTATTCACTCTCATTATTTATCAACAAAAACTTATTTTTAACTCAATTATGCATCATTATTTCATCAGATGAAACAAGTTGACGCAATATTGGAACGCAGGCAGTTTCTGTTATCGTAAATAAATTCCAAATGAATAAAAAATCAAAGCAGGTGGCGCTTATGAATGAATCACTTTCATCAAATTCCAAATCGAAGACACGTGACAGATGTAATTCATGCGTTCATTCATGATTTTACCGACCGACTATGGAATTTTTGGCACAAGTTTCTGTGCAACTGACCGCAGAGCCTTGTGATTCTGAATTAGACTTTCATAAACAATCGTAAAGTTTAATTTTGAGAATTAAACAGTGTTTGTTTCAGTAAGAAAAAGAAAAATGCGAAGGTGACGTCAAGGAAAACGGCCGCGCAATAGATGTTTTATATAAAAAAAAACTATGACGTGATTCGTCAGGAAAACAGGAACGACGTTTCAGTTTTCAGTGAAACATTCTGCAAAGTTTTACGTCTTCTTCTTCTTAGCTTGAATAAATTAACATCTGTGTTTGTTTGAAAAACGAACGGCAATAACTCCCTTATCGCCTCGTAGAACAAAATACAAAGAGTTCATTAGGGTTAATGTGAAATCTTATTTAATTGAATAATGAAGCCATCTGTTCTAAAACAATAAAACACAAGGAGACGAGGCGGTATTCTAAAAAAAACGTTTTATCTCGCCGTGTTCCTAGAAACGTCGTGAATTTTGCGGAATGGAAAAAAGTGATTAATAAAATTTCCGATTAACCAAAGGCAAATACACATGAAAACGGTTCAATCTTTGTTTACTTGACCCCAATCACACATGACACGATAACGAGTTTCAGTACGCATATCGTTTAAATGTTAATGTCTGTAATGAGCAATTTCGTTCATTCATTTAAAATTATGAATCAAAATTATTTCGAGTCAGAGATTGAGGGAACAAATAAACTGTTATTAAAATATATTTGGAGTGCAGAGTATAAAAATAATAATTTTAATTTATTGTACCTTATCGGTAGTTACATAATATATTTTGAAATTATTTTCTATTTACTAGTAGACTATAAACAATCATTCATTTAAGGCTATTCAGGAATTTAATATAGGTAATTTTTCACTTTATTTTTGCTATCATTTCAGGACTTCTTTTTGTATAGATACTCCTTCCTTTTTACTAACAAGTTTTATTTTTCTCATTTACAATTCCAGAAAAAAAGCAATATACATATATTGTATATTAAACATAACATTCTTATTTTTTCCAAAATCACCTTAAGATTATCATTTTTATAAGAGATGAGCCCTGCATCCTAAATTGGCGACGTACTCTCTCCTCCTTTTACTTACCATTGACAAGGAAATAAAATAATACTGAAATATTTGTCGGTTTTTACTTCGGTAACCTTTTAAAAAATATCACGAAAACGAATGAGGTGATAGAGATAATTTGCAAGAAGGTCCTTTTTATTGCAAGAAGAAAAAAATCCGATTTGTTTTGAACTGTTGATGGATGAAAAAGAGTTTTTGTCATCCCACTTTTAGATGTAACATGTGTAAAAAAAGTTTTCTCATCTAGTGTGTTGCTCTCATTTATTCGCATGTTCACGTATGTTCCTTACTTGATCAGTAATCAACAAATTGACATTTAGCCTTGACATAACGTCAATGGAAAATCATAACCAATAATTATGATTTATTACGTATTTCACAGCAAACAAAATAAAACATTGAAAATAACGTTGAACGTGAATTCACAACAGATGTTGTAAATGGCCTCCGTTTTCTTCGAGGCATTTTCTAATTCTTCTGCGATATCCATCACACTTTTCGATGATTCTTTGGGTAAATTCCTCTAAATCATAACAAACAAACAAAGAAATCCAAAGGAATTAGATCGCAAGATCGCGGAGGCTAAAGGTTTGCCATATTCTGCTAATTATACGATCTCCAAAAAACTCTTGAAGGAAATTTAAAGTATCTCCAGCAGCATGGGCCATTGCACCATCCTGCTGAAAATATACAAGTTGTAACTCGTCAGTTGATTAATAAATGAATGCAAAATCTCTTCCCGATATCTATCTATCTATCTATCTAAGTGCTGTTAGTGTGCCATTAAAAAATATTGAACCTATCAATCTTCTCAGACTTAAACCTATCCAAACACCAATTTCTTGTGGATGGAGTGGGACTTCAATGAAAATATGACAGTTTTCTATACTCCAGGTCTTCATATTTTGGGAATTAATGTAGCCTGTTAAATGGAACCAGGCCTTATCAGAAAAGAAAGTTTTGTCCAACAAATCGTCATTGACAATATTGTTTAAAAACCAATGACAGTATATTCGCCTTGGTTCAAAATCTACTGGAAGCAATTCGTGCACGGCAATCAAACGACAAGGAAACATTTGCGAGTCCTTTCTTAGAATAATTATGCAGATCCAGACAGAAAGATCAACTTGTTGTGACAGGTGACGGATGGAAGTGCGAGGAGCATCAGTCATAATTTGTCTCACATTTTCAACTACCTCATCAGTTCTTACTTTAGGCCTACCTGATACGTGTTTTCTAGCCACACTGCCAGTTTCTCTGAATAGTCCTACAGAGTACTGAAGTTGATTAACAAATTTGTGGTATGGAAATATAGTTTTTGGAAATTTTTCCCGAAATTCTGCAATACAGTCAGGAATAGAATAGGTCCATTCGCCATTGATTTTTGGGCGTTTCGAAAGTAGCACTCAATCATAAAAGATTTTTCTCCCAATGTGAAAACCATTGTAAAATCAAATCAATGAAACAATTTTTTGAAAGTTATGTTCGTTTACTTGTCTGTTTAGGGCACGGATCAAGTAAGGAACATACGTGAACATGCGAAAAAATGAGAGCAACTCACTAAATGGGAAAACTTTGTACACATGCTATCTCTTACACTTACAATCGTAGGGAAGAACTATAAGCCTATAATAAGAATTGCTTTCTCATGGTTGCCAGAATTCTCAGATTTGCAGAGTGGTGAGTCTTTATTTATCGCAGAAGAAGAATCCTATGCAAAAATTTACGCCAAGTTTCCTCCACTCTTTCGTTCATATTCGTCTGAAAGTTCCTGCAGTTATACATATTTATCGAGAGTAGTATATATTGTTATACATTTCTATGCTAATTCTGCACTGAACTGTGTCATTTCTTTCTTAAATTGCATCATTGTCTTTCATTACAACAGGGTTTTAATAAGTGTCTCTATATTGATTCAACAATTTCATTAATAAGTTAATTAACCATTCGATAACTATCTATGAAAGGCAACATTTACATTGTTAAGAATGTTAAAAATAGAACATTTCTGTCATTATGATAGTAATGTGTCAACATTTGCTTCATAAATTCTTACATAAAATGTAATATCTTAATTACTCAATCACAATGTATGCGTTGTTTACGTAATTCTTTTATTATTTTTTTATTGTAACACAACTATTAAGTGTAAGTTTAAGTATTTTTAGAGTTATTAAACTTACAATACTCATAATTCATTTGAGTTTTTGAAAAATTTTAATAGATAACAGAAATAATAAGTAACCTAAAATCTATAAATATGTCCTACCTTTTATTATTGAAAGAATTAAATCAATTTTTTTTATAAATAATAATATACACGGTTATAATCCCCCGGAAGAGGGGTGAAACGTTTTGTTTTTCTGGCAACATCTTTTAAATCCTTTAAGTTATCAAACTAATATTTGAAACTCAGATATAAGGCACCTAACTGAACATTTACAATATATTTTTCAGATCCTTCCTCACATTTAAGAGGTGGTTGGGGGGCAGGGGTCACTTTCGAGCAACAAGATGCAATAGACATATACTAACTTTTAAACCTCAATAACTCGAAAATGGCTCGATTTAGCGAAATGCAACAAGCGAGCCTTTTTGTGCAAAATAATCTAACGAATATTGCCTTTTACCTTATCCTTTTGATGTTCTATTCACCCAGAAGATATCAGATGACATAACAATGCTAATAACTTTGTTGGCGTATGGTTGCTATATATTCAAGAAACACTTCAACGTTCTCTTGAACGCTGAAGAAAACCCAAACCCAATATATCCATATTCACTGATGGATCTAAGACTTTGGAAGGAACAGGCGCAGGAATTTTCTCCGACGACCTGGACCTTCACATGAGCATAGCACTTGGCCAACTGACAACTGTTTTCCAAGCAGAACTAGTTGCCATTATAGAAGGTGCAAGAGCAATTCTGGATCGGGGTTTTCATAATAAAATCGTTAGGATAGCTAGCGATAGCAGGGCGGCACTTTTGGTTCTAAACAGCAACAAAATATCCTCAGAAATAACACTCCAATGTTACGGCACACTAGAACAAGTGGCCAAATACAACACCCTGCAATTCATTTGGGTTAAAGGACACGCTGGAACATTTGGCAGACGAACTGGCTAGACAGGACTCGGGGCCCCGAACAGGCCATAGCACCGTCATCAAGTCTATTCGATGCCTTACTGAAACAAAGATCCCAGGACCGACATATCGACAGATGGGTAAATCTAGACAAGTGTCACACCAAGCGAAAAAGGCTATAACGGCCCTCTCGCTCAAACTGACACGATTCTGTATGCAACTACTTAGAAGAAGACTACGTCTACCAGGAATACTCTCAGGACATTGCAAACTAAAGAAACATATGCATCGCATTGGTTTAGCAGACAGCCCAATTTGTAGAGGTTGTAACTTAGAGGAAGAAACAGCTAAGCATATCCTCTGTGATTGCCCTCACTCGCCTCGATCAGAGGTTCCATGTTAGGAGAGTTCTGGCTTCACATGGCTGAAATTCGCAGTGCCCTTCTGTCGGACGATCTTGGCTTAATCAAGAGGGTGGGATGGCTCGAGGAACGCTGACAGTCAAACACTGCTGAATCTGGGTGTAGTACAATGGGCCCAATTGTGGCCTAAGTACATGTGAATTCTTATTCACCCCTCCTTCACCAATCCAGAATCCAGAAAATTATTTGACTTTTTTTCCATTTTTTCTGGAGCCTTCCGAAACTATTTCCTGAACTAGATTAATCCTTATATTCTTTTGCATAAATTCGCGTTCCTCATGTTTTTGAAATAAAAAAAACTAAATACATAAACATTTAGGCGTTTACATGTTATAATAATTTGAGTAAATATAAACACTCAAATTACTGAGGCTCCTGACTGGATTCAACCGGAACCCTATAATACACGCGTAATATAATTCTCAGTTTATAACCGAAATAAAATTTTAGCGAAGTATATTTGTCGATTTTTATTAATTTGCTTAGTCACACCATGAAAAATTCTTTTGAAACTAAATAACTTGCCTAAATAGCATATTTGAATGAACCATTTCCGTTACCTGTATTATAAACAAATAAAATATCACATGGCTTATTATTAAAGGTATGAAGTTTTCCTTTTTGCTTCTTTTCTTTAGTTGCAAGCCGCACACGTGAGACGTTCTTTTATTTCGCCTACGAATAATGAATTTAGGTGATGTTTTTCTAAGGGTGAACTTAAGAAATGATTCTCATGATCTAAAATTGAGTTTCTGATTGATGGACAGCCTCAACAAAATATTGTTTTCGTTTACAAAAATAAAAGAAATAAAGTAATCGTGAAAACACCAAATTAGAAAAAGTTCAAATTTGTTTCACTTCGATTCAATGTTTTGGCAATTTTTGTAATTGCATGATAAGTTACATCTTGGTGCTATACATACAGCACAATTAATTAAAGAGGAAAACCCTGTCGTCTTAGTAATAGATCGTGCGACTATATTGTTTCCTTTAATAAGACGTTTCCAACGTACAATTCCGACTGACATTTATGCCACAATTATAGGCAAGCGTCTCCAGAATGCACAATAGGTATCAGTTTGCTCTCTTGACTAGACAATTAAATCGCGTAATCTTTGCTCATTAGAATTACCGGTCGGTTCAAAGGCAGCTTGGCGCCATGCACGAGACTGATCGGCTCGATATGCTGGCTTCCCTATAAAAGGCCGGTCATACACATCCAAACATGCTTTTCGTCTTACTTGGATATTTTTAATAACATAATAAAAATGTTCGTCGCAAGTTCTTAAACGACGAGATACTGAAAAGGACGTGTGAAACTGATAGGGTTGAGGAGAAGTTAAGTAAGATATCTGAAAAACAGGACGGAAAAAAAATCTCAGAAACTATTGAATTTTGTCGACTCACCAGGTCAGCCTGTATTTATAAATCTTATTCGAATGATATACAGGATGTTTCGCAACTTCGTGAAAAAAAAATAATGCCGTGTTGTACATGAGATGTGAGCATAAATGCATCTAAATAAAAACGGAAATAAAAACAAAATAAAACTTACCCTCAACTGATAACGCATTGACAAATGTTTAGAATCTCTGGTTCAGTGCCGGCTGAGTCACAATAAGTGTTCAAAATTCCTTCCCTCGGCCGCTCGTAAACACAAATCTGCCCGGCGAAGTAATGATTCATAAGGTTTATGAAACATGTTTTGTTGTCGAACAGAGAGAAATGCGGCGTTAATACGATCGTTCAATTCTTGGAACGTGTTGATTTCTTCTTCGTATACCAACGCTTTTACGTGTCCCCACAGATAATAATCTAGCGGATTTAGATCAGGTGAACGTGCTGGCCACCTGATCGGTCCGTTTCTTCCAATCCATCTACCAGGAAGAAATTCATCGAGGTGAGCACGTACTTCTCGTCGAAAATGAGGTGGAGCCCCATCGTGCATAAACACATCGTTGCTCTAAGATTTAAGTTTACATTCTCGAGAAGTTCCGGTAGATTAGTTCGTAGAAAATTTAAGTATTGGAGACCATTTAAACTGTTCGGCAAGACGAACGGGCCGATTAAATTGCCGTTTAGAATACCTGCCCACACATTAACAGAAAACCGTTGTTGGAAATGGCCGCGACGAATTGGACGAGGGTTTTCCTCAGCCCACAAATGCATATTGCAAAATTTGCACGCCTCATCTCTGGTAAAAACAGCTTCGTCGGTAAACAGGACATTATTTGCCTGTTGTTTATCCAACGATAAAATCGTATATGTAGAGCATAGTCGGCTGGTAGCAAAGCCTGAACTCTTTGAATATGGTATGGATGTAATTGTTGTTCGCGAAGAATGCGCCAAACAACGGAGGACGATAAACGCGTTTGTCTTGAGATATCACGTACACTTAACGAAGGATGTTTCCTCGATAAATTGTAGTATTTCTTCTTCTCTGGGTTGTGGACGCTATCGTCCTCCGCCTCTTCCGCGACGTGCCCTTAAAGTTCCAGTATCCCTCAACAGAGAGAAATGTGGCACTGGTTGGCAAATGTCGGTTTGGAAAATACATATAAACGCCTTGCCACTAATACGTTTTGCCCACTTTTACCGTACACTAGAATCATGTCAACAACATGTCTCACTATTTGTAAATTCTGCCATTTTTTTCAGTAAATTTCCGTGCAACCACCTCAACGTACACCTTCAAACTACTCGGCCCGGCCGGAGATGACTAACAATAAATTACATCACTCATATTCTTCGTAAACATCATTAACTTAAACAAGAGACGTTCAAACGATTTACCCGTTCAACAAAATTATTTATTTTCTCGAAAATTTAATAACACTTTGTTCAACAAAAAATGGTTCATTCTATTCATTTTCATGCAAACTTTCATTTATTAATTTAATTTATTTTCAAGAAGTTACGAAACATCCTGTATTTGAGATATATAATATCTTATTTTGTTTTTTTTTATTTCAGTTCGAATCACCTTCTACTTTTACTTAAATTAACTACAGTAATAAAGTAGATCATTTCTCTTTTCGGATATAACTAATAAACTGACAATAATTATAACTCTACAAACAAAACGACGCATTTGTAGTCAGCCTTTTACGCATACAAGAACACGAAAAGGAAGAAGCAAAGATCTTGTGGAAGCCGATAATACCGATTTGCATATTGGCGATCACGGAACATCGGGAATCCGCTTTTATAATTCGCAATTTGCAACAAATTGTATGGCATTAGTTTCTGCCGCTCTAGAGATGCGAGTGTTTATGATAGCGGTTTTTAATATCGGGTTGGGCTTTCGGATTAAAATTATTTCGAGCCACGACTAGACTTCGCTTTATATGTTAATTGAATGCAATTTCCTTCTAAGTTATAATAACGTGCCAAAAAATGCAAAAAAATCGGCTCACGCTGTAATTATAAGAGGTGTTTTGAACATGCCTTCAGGTTTTACCTGGTATTTATTATAATAGTTTTTTTCTTTTATATTTTTTATTATTACATAAAGAGAAAGAACGGTCAATCGACTTGCACAAATTACAAATCTGTGTCACGAATACGATGTATCCTTAATAGCTTTTATGTTTGAAGAATTTAAAAAGCATCTCTGGAGGAGATTAATTTGTTTCTTTACGACTAACTGCAAAAAATGTGTATCTTTAAATTAATTATAACATTTTAAGTATTTATTGGTTTATTGCATATTAATGTTATTAAATAAGTCACAATGTGTAATTAATCTATAATGCATAAGTTGATAAAATTGTACGACAAACCTGCTGCAGAAATGTAGTAGTAGTAATGTCCACCTCTAATGCATAGCGTTATATTTCATCAAACCTTAATTAGAAAGTAATATGTATTGAACATATCACCATTTGATAAATACCGAACTGATGCATTAAACAGATTGAAAGAATTAGGGACATAACATAAAGTTATGTTACAGTTGTGGAAAAATTATTATATGTTTTGAAAGTACTTTTATAAATGTAAACAAGCGGATTTATGGTTAAAGAAATGAGTTTAAATGAAATTGTTTCCTGAAAGGATCAATATAGCAACTTATGTGAGGAAGAAACGAACTATTGTAAAGTTGTAGTGAT
This sequence comes from Serrognathus titanus, assembly GCA_039766575.1. Taxonomy (NCBI): domain Eukaryota; kingdom Metazoa; phylum Arthropoda; class Insecta; order Coleoptera; family Lucanidae; genus Serrognathus; species Serrognathus titanus. The sequence goes on from CM077913.1 coordinate 23,703,283, forward strand.
CTTAAACTAAACAAATAAATTAAATAAATTTCCTAACGTATGTTTCAGTTTAAATTAAATCCTTAAAATCTAAAATTTTTAACTAATTAATATTATTGAATTTACAAGAACAGGCCACTAGCTGATCTGAATGGTGGAGATTTTGTCCGTTGTATCATAAAGTTTATAAACGCCGTAAGTCATGTAAACATCGACAAGAACGATTGTGAATCCACTCGTTTTTATAATGCGGTTATAAAACTTTATTTTAAACTTTTATATTTGTACTTTTATTTCGTACTATTTGTTCGCCATGAAAGTATTTACGTTTGGGGTACAATATTTCATTAATTATTTCTGGAAAACTAAAATTAATAAAATGTTCACATGTTCTGTGATGTTTACACTCAATTAAAAAGTAAATAAAGAAGATTTCAGATGAAGTATCTATGTTATAAAATAAGTAATATTAAGACGTAAATGGAAATATGTAGGTGAGAAAAAAAATAAACAAATACAGTTTGTAAATAGTAAACAATAAAAATTAGCAGTCGAAACGTACGTACGTCAATAAATTAATCATGCAAATTCATAACGTGAAAAACTGCGCTCACGGTGTATCAATGAACACAACAATTATACTTGCATTTGTAATTATTTCCGATAACAATGCGCACTTTTACACGCTGCCTTTAATTTTTATTGCGGCTGCAAAGTTTTTATTTTACATTTACAACTTCTACGTAACGGCAAACAATGAAGCTAAAGTAACGTTCATTTACTTACAAATAAGTGCTAATTACTGCATGTTTGTATATTCTACGTCTTTGTTTGATTTTCTACGTCACGCTTGTAAAATAGTTATTAAGATATTTATTATGTGTAAAAATATTGCCAACAGATTCATTAACAATGCCGGACTTTATTGCAGCCTTTATTTTTATAGTTCTCTGTTAAAGGCATACACGTTCGCGCGAATGTTTTTCCCGCGATTATTTTACGTTTACATTGGCGGTTTTATTGCTTATTTTGTAATGTAATAAAACAATGTAATAAAAAGAAAAAGTTAAACTGTAAGAAGGGTCTTACTCGGATTTAGAAAAAGAAACCATAAAATATTAAAAACAAAAAAAAAAATAGAAAATTAAATATTACTACCAAAAGTTTACCCTTCTTACTGGGGTAGCGTGAATAGTAGGAGTTAAGTAAGCAGATTATAAATTTTTATACTTGATAATTGAATTTACGGAAAACATTTAGGGTAGTCGATTTTCGCTGCCACCACCGAATTTTTAAGGGAAATTCGGGCCCTTACTTGCTTACTTAACTCGTATCAGGCCGTTACTATTCTTCGGGGTTTCTTAGGTTCTTCCAGGCTGGAACTGTGCAAGACGCCACATATCGCAATAAATAAAAAAGAACTGTTGTGTACTCAAAATAGGATATATTGAGCTTTGGCATGCATATAATAATTGAATGTACAAAATTCCCTACCTTATCTGGAGAGAGATGAGAAGGACTGCAGCAGTAGAGAGCCTCTTCGAACTTTCAAGGGGGCCGCGATATATTCCTTCCGGGGATTTAGGGCACTCACTCACGGGCGATTTATTTATTTATTTATTTAATTATTTAAGAACAAGGAAAAAACACTAATTTCTAAGTAGATCAAAAATGGAAAGAAGCACGAACGTCCGCCTTCGCTCGGGGCTAAGCGAACATTAATTAATTTAAGGTTTGCATTTTCACTCGGCCTTATCTTTCCCAAGACCAAAATCAACAGTTCTCACACTGGTAATTTGAACCGCTGACAGATATGATTCTTTTAACTCTTATCTTATGCCATTTATAGGGATGTTTTGGCTACGCGCCTGGGAACTGTTTACGTTACGGCCGAGTTTGAATTCCTTTCGTTGCGTTTCTTTGCAATTTAATTTAATTTTGATTAATTTAAAAACAGAAAAAAGTGGAAATTTTCCGGGTGCTTACATCCCTCCCCCCTTAGAAAAAGTGTTGACCCGATGGTCAATACCTTTTAAGGATTACTGAGGTCTCTACTGCTGATTCCTTTTACAATATTGTAAACTTAACCTATTTCAACAGAAAAAAAATAATATCATGACATGGCACAAATGAGTCTAGCATGAGGCACAACATGGTAATAAATCTCAAGTTAAACACTTATCAAACCGGCATATCCTTCCACTGATGAGGGAGTCCATTCCACAATGACGAGGATCATCCCTTTATTCACAGCCCTCATTGCTTTGGTGGGAACTCCTTGGATAATACCTCCAGGAGCTGCTTGATCGTGTGGTTTATGATCCCTCTCTTAATGTAATGGGGTATGTTGAGGGCCCATTAACCGTTTTCAGGGAACGATTCTAGACGTCCTATCCTCAGGTCGTTTCAGTGTTTGGTGGTTGGCTCGGGATTGGTTGTTGAGTGTGCCTCATCCCAGGAAGTCTCCATGTCAATGTTACATATAACAAAAACGAGTATCAGGTTCTAACCTTAGCTGGTGAATATTATCACACAAAAAAAAATACAAAGGATATGATAAACTAAATTTCTAAACTTAAACTTAATTACATGACGAGAAAGAATAAGGGTTATCAATGCAACAATCATTCGGATTAATCCAATTAATTTAAATAACGACACACAAAAAAAATCCTCTTCTACAATTTCTTGGGAGATGCATTAGGCGAACTAGGGCTAAGTCCTTGGTGATGCTTTTGTTGGTATCTATGCATCCACGACCATTTTCATCAATGTCTGTCTTGACATGTTTCTCCTGAAGCACCGGGTAGAGGATCGTTAGGCGTTTTCTTCAACCATCACTTCATCTTCTCCTCATATAAATGAGGACATAAGTCCTGAATGGATTTAACGATCACTTAGGAGTTTTAACTTGTCACTTACAGGTCACTGTCTGTCCTTGACGGCAGTTCGTACACATAAGTCCAAGTAGGCTGTTCTGGATTGCGGCTACGACGTCTGTTCACCCTCCGGAAATGACGATTTCTTGTTCAACGAAGTCTTGAGGGAAAACCAAATTGAAAAACATCATGTGCCGTTTCTTTTCGTATCTAGGACCCATCGAATGGCGTCCATTTCACCACTGCACGTAGCACAGCCTGGTGCACCTTGGGTATTGACCTCGTAATCAGCACGAATCGGGGTTTTTGCCCTATTGTCCTAGGCTTATGATGACGGTGGTTGTTCTTCTTATTTGGTCCTTGTGGCATTTCCATTTTGTGATAAATGGTGAGGAAGCAGAACTGAACAAAAGTTTCTTCTTGGGAATCCATTGTGTATTCCGGGATCTTCTCAAACAGCATATCTCCTTTTTCATTCTAGTTGCCTTATGCATACTCATGTTATAGAAAATAATCTTCTCGCGATATATTTACGTCCCTATTCTTTCTCTCATTTTGTCGTCAGGGTATCACACCCCTTAAAATATAAGATAGATTTAAAAGATATGTAAGGAATATATATTTTCTTTAACTATTATCAAATACTGCTTTTTTTTTATTATTCTTCCTTACTTTAGCATTAACATTTTCGGAAACACATAGTTTATAATTGCTACTCAAGGAAGGAAAAATGTTATATGGTATTTGCGTTCCAGAGTCAAGTGTCGATAGCATCAACTATTGACCCATTCTTGGTACCTAGGAGATTACCGATAAACTCTCGAGGTTAGTTATGATTCGACTAAAAATATATAACTAAAAAATCACTGATTGAATTGAGTTAACCCCGTTAATTTTTTTTTGAAAAGTAAAAACAAAATATATATATTTTTTTAAGAGATCAGGGTAAATCCCTGATGTGATTTTATGATGTTGGACAAATCGAGTTACAAGGATTGGATCATACCAAGGAAAATAAAAACACAAATAATATATATTATATTCGTGGTATCGTAAAGTTTACCTCTTACCACGGGTTTCTCAGTACCACGTTCATCTTCGGCTACCAAAGTCTTTGGCATGACCCATGGTTGTGGTTTTACTGGTCCTTTACTCCTGGTCCCATAATGATGCCCACTCTCTGTGACTTGCTCGAGTGGTTCGTTAACTCCTTCGTTCTTTTGAGTCTGCTCCTGCTTTTCTTGGACTTCTGCAGGTTCTTCGGCGTCGGTTTCGATATCCTCTTCGAAACTACCGTCACTCACCAAGTCTGGTGGTTCTTCGTTTTGCAATTGGTCGGCTTCTTGAATTTCATCCAACGCATCGGGATTAAAATTTACCACTCGTCGTCTCACCGGTTCTTCGTTTAGTGACACTGGTGTCCCTATCCAGGGTTCTATTTCCTCTGGAGGGTTTACGACTTCTCTTTGTGGTTGATGTTCTGGCCTTCCGCCGAAATATGCTCTTTCCAGCTCTTCCATATTCCCTGCGTTTCCAATGTCATCGTAGAAATCTGAATCTGGATCTTCTGTTTCAGGATAACTTCCTCCTTCAAACTGATTTTTCTCCGGTTCCTGGTCTTCACTTTCACTGTCCGGGACTTTTCTTTCATTTTTGACTTCGCTGCTCTTTTCGTACAGTTTTAATCGGTTGACGTGGACTACGTGTTCTTCATTGCTTCCCAATCTTGCAATTCTATAAGTGACTGGACTCAACCTTTCTATAACTCTGTATGGTCCTTTCCACTTTTTAGTCAATTTCTTCGACAGGCCGGGTCTCGTTGCGGGATTGTACAAGTAAACCTTATCACCAAGCTGGATTTCCGTTGGTTTGGTTCTCTTATTGTATTGTCTCTCCCGTTGCACTGCCGATCTTTGTAACCTTTGACGGACGACTTTGAAGGCAGAGTTCAGCCTTTCTACTAACTCTGAGGTATAATTTTCGGAGTAGTCGTACCGTTGTCGTGTGGGAGTAAAGCTGTCATCTCCTGGCAATTTCATATCTCTGCCATGGAGCAGAAAGTACGGGGTTTCTCCTGTGGATGAGTGGATAGTGGCTCTGTAGGCCATCAACACATATGGTATCCACTTGTCCCAATCTCGTTGCGACTGTGAGACGTAATGAGACAACATATCCTTTAGGACTCTGTGCGTCCTCTCAATCATCCCGTTACTCTGAGGATGGTATGGAGTTGTTTGAATTTTCTTGATACCTAAGATTTTGCAGATATTTTTCATTAGTTCTGACACGAAGTTAGCTCCCTGATCGGTTAGTAACTTCCTGGGTGCTCCGTGTCTAGCAACGATATTTTCCACGAACGCTCGAGCTATGGTGTCCGCTTTCTGGTTAGGTAACGGTATTGCTTCCGGATATTTGGTAAAGTAGTCCTGGAAGGTCAATATATACTTGTTACCGTCGTTTGAAATTACCAATGGCCCCACTATGTCCATGGCTGTGAGTTCAAACGGATACGTGACGCTGCAGAAAGGTTGTAGCGGCGCTGGCCTCCTGTTGGTAGGGGTTTTTCGAGCGTTGCAGGAGTGACATTTACTGATGTAATTCTTCACGTCATTTTCCATTCCTCTCCAGTACATACGTTCCTGGAGCAAGCCTAGGGTCTTTGGTACACCTTGATGTCCAGCGTACGGCAAATCATGGTGGTCGTGAATGCATTGCTGCACTAGGCTTTTTGGAATGACGACTCTGTCACTTCTCTCGTCTCCACGCCTCACTCGAAAAATAACGCCATCTTCATCGATGTAATATGGATCTTCCATTTCTTCGTCTTGGATTTGTTGACGAAGTTTCTGCAGGTCATTGTCTTTCAGCTGCTCGTGCTTTATCAACTCCTTATTTGAGTATGGTACGGGTACATCTCCTAGTCCAATCTTATCGGTCTTGGCGATTGGATGAATCTCAATCCCTTGCTGTTGTCCCGGTTCTACTAGTATGTTATCTCCTTTTCGGTCTTCTGCTCTTTTCCTCTTAGCCCACTCTTGGTATTCCTCATATCCTGTCTTCTTTTCTTGGTCCAGTTGTGAAAAAGTTCTTTCGTACTTCCTGTCTTCGGGTTCACTATCACTGAGGTCTTCCTCGAACCGGTTTATTTTTACGTTTATATCCAACGGCTCGGAATTCCTATTTTTCCTACATTCGTTAAAGTTTATGTTACTTTTAACATTTTCTTGAGGTCTACTTTGATTTCTGTCGAAGTTTCTTTTTACAACATTTCCCGGTACTGACTTTTTCATGCCTTCATTCCTTTCATTTACTGAAACTATCCTATCCATGTTTGCAATTTCCTTCCGAACCCTCTTGCGTTTATCCCAACTGATTTTATTATTTACAACTTGGACATTCTTAGTTTCTTTTAACTTCTTTTGGGTCTCTTCTTGGATTTCTATGGTATTTTCATCGCACTTTCCCTCTTCATACCTTGGCAACCTACTCATGGCATCGGCGTTGTTGTTTTTCCTACCGGGCTTGTACTCTATATCAAAGTCGTATTCCGACAAGAGCAAGGCCCATCGGGCTAATCTCGATGTTGGGTCCTTCAACGAAAACAACCACTTCAACGGTCTATGATCCGTGAAAATGGTGAACTTTGTCCCGTAAAGGTAACATCTGAAATGTTTGATCGCCCAAACAACTGCTAGACACTCCTGTTGAGTTACGTCGTAGTTTCGCTCTGCCTTGTTTAGTTGACGGCTGGCGTAAGCTATGGGCCTCTCGTATTTTCCTTCCTTCTGGCTTAATACTGCCCCAATAGCTGTCCCTGACGCATCTGTCGCTAATATGAACGGTTCTTGGAAGTTAGGATACTTCAAGACCGGTGGACTGCAGAGCTTTTGCTTTAAATACTCGAAAGCTTCTTCTTGCTCTTGCGTCCATAGCAACTCTACGTCCTTCTTGGTCAACGCTGTTAGAGGTATTGCCTTGTGGGAAAATTCTGGGATAAACTTCCTGTAAAATCCTACGAGTCCTAGGAAAGCTCTAATGTCTTTCACGTTTCTAGGTCTAGGATAATTCTTTACGGCTTCTAACTTTTCTGGGTCCGGTTTTACTCCTTCTTCGGATATAATATGTCCCAAGTACTTGGCCTCTCTGGCTAAAAACTTACATTTCGACGGCTTCAACTTTAAATTCGCTTTTCTCAAGCGTTCAAAAATTTCCTTTAATCTTTCCAAATGTTCTTCTAAAGTTTTACTAAAAACGATTATGTCGTCTAGGTACACTAAACATTTGTCACCTGTTAGTCCCGACATAACGGAGTACATTAGTCTTTGGAAGGTGCTTGGCGCATTAGCCAATCCAAACGGCATCCTTAGGCACTCGTAGTGACCATCAGGGGTTGAGAACGCTGTCTTCTCCCTGTCTCTCGGGTCAACCTCTACTTGCCAATATCCGCTGGCCAGATCCAACGTGGAAAAGAACTTAGCATTTCCAAGCTGGTCGATGGTTTCCTGGAGATTTGGTAATGGGAAGTAGTCTCGCTTGGTGATGGTATTCAACGCTCTGTAGTCTATGCAGACGCGAATTTTATTCTCACCTTCCGCGGCTTTCTTCTTCACCATTATTACTGGTGCACTCCAGGGCGAGGAGGATTCTTTGATCACTCCTTGCTCCAACATCTCTCCGATCTGGTTTTGGAGTTCCTTCCGTTGACTAAACGGCACTCTGTACGGCGCTTTGGTAATAGGAGGCACGTCCTCGGTGATAATCTTATGTTTCACTTCATGAGTGCATCCCAACTTCACATCTTTTCCCATAAAGATGTCGCCGTAGTTTCGAATCAAACTTACTAATTTATTTTTATCTTCATTCTTCAAATGTTCCATCTCCAGCTTTTCCAATATTCCTTCCTTTACAGTGTCCACTTTATTCAAGGACATATATTCTCTTCCTGTTTTCCTTCCATGAAGGACTTCTACTTGTTCGCCATAGGCAACTACTGTGTTCTTCGGTATTCGAAGCGTCTCTTCTGTTATGTTCATGATGCAGACTGGTACTTCCCGTTTCGCTTTGGAAACTGTCCGTGCAACTACTAACCCGTGGATCATCAACTCGGCGGGTTCCAACAATATATCCTGTTCAGGGTTGATCATTCCCTGTACAGCTGTACATACCATCTGACACCTCGGAGGAATTTCGGTCGCATTTTTAACGCGGACTAGACAGCTACCAACCATCTTGTCCTCCATCATTGGTAGTGATGGTGATAATCTGCGATCTTTTCCCTCTAGTGTCTCCTTCTTTGTATTCTCAACAACTTTTCTGCTGCCTTTTGTTGACTTTTCCACCTTTCCGTGCACATTCGTATTTATTCCCTTTTCTTTTTCCAGTTCCCATTTCTTGGGATCATTTTGCTGTACTTTTTCTTTAATCTGTTGCCTATCCTTATTTATCCCTTGGACGTAAATTACTATATTTACCTTCGTTTTGGCGAACACCTTTCTTAAAATACTCCTTACTTTTTCCCAGTGCAAACCGTCCAAACCACATCCTATCCTAGGCATTGCTACATTTCGGACTCTGTTCTGTAGACAGTGGTCTCGTAGACTTATCAGGGCCTGTTCTAAGGATTTATAGGTGGGTTTATCTTGGCTTCGTTCCTTAGTCACCAGGTAATAAACAAATTTCTGCCTTCCGTTGAGCGAGTGTTCCTGTAAAACTGCTATCTCCCCAACCTGTGCATTTTGTTTTTTCAAGGCTCCTACGCGTCCAAATCTTCGTTTGAATTCAACCGCTATACCCTTGCCCATGTGGAGATCTCTTGCTACACAATGAACTAAGGAGTATTCTTCTGGAGCTGTAAACAAGTCGCCGTTAACTTCTCTTATTTCAACATCTTTTCCTTTAAAGTCCTTCCCGCCTTTTCCTATTTCACGGTGTTGTTTCTTCTCGTCGCTTGAAACTTTTCCATTGTTCAGGTGCCGTCTTCCTGATTTCACTATGTCGCTGTAGCTGGACCTTTTCGATTCTTTTTCTATTTCTGGAATTTTCTTTCTTCCTATATTTATCCTCCTTGGGATTTTGCTTTCCTTGCAATTCCTTTCCTGGAACTGATTTTCTTCGTATTTCCTTAACCTTTTAGTTTCGTTATTCCTTGGCTCTATTCTTCGATCCCGGTATTGAGATTCTGTAGATCTCTCAGATTCTGTAGATCTATTTCCCGATTTTCGAAGATTGCGTTTTCCTTTTGCTGTTTTCCACCTTTCCTCTTGATGAAGGGGGTAGGCGTTGTCGAGTCCTAGATTACTAAGATCATTATGGCTCAACAATTCGATCCTTTCTCTTCCGAGCCTGAGGACATTTTCCCCATAGTCGACTGATGCGGCATTAGCTCTGAGAAAGTCCCTTCCGAGGAGTCCATCTACTTTCAGATTGACGGAATCTGAGCAAATCATGCATTTGGTGTCGTAGTACCTTCTTCCTATTCGGAGTGGTAAAATTATTGATCCCAAGCATGGCTCTTCGTCTCCTGAAATGCCTCGGAAAACAACATTTGGTTCTGGTTCAGTTCGGGCCCCGATTCTCCGAACGAACTCTTCTTTTAATATGGTCAAAGAGGCTCCTGTGTCCACTAGCATTGAAGCTATGTGTCCGTAGGTTTTCGGCAGGACGATACATTTATTTCCTTCCTCTTCGACCGTGTATGCGTGAGGGAGCGTAATTTTTAATTTTTGTGGTGTTGCGGTCCTTTGACTTCGGGGCTTTGCAAAGGACCTTTGAAGTTTAAAGACTTCCTCTGACTATTTCTTATGCTCCCATTCTGTGGTGTCCTCGGGTTATTCATACTTTCTCTGCATTCGGGTGCGTAGTGCCCCATTTTCGAACACCTGAAACACTTCACTTGTTTCTTATATTCACGACTTCGTTCCTCATCAGCTCTCTGATAATAATCAGATCTTCCATTGCGGTAATCCCGCGGGTAACTCTCCCTATAATTCGCTGTAAAGTGTGTCTGATAATTCGAAGTCGGTCTGCCATATTGCGAAAAACTTTGTTTCGATATGGCTCCCCTTAAATGTTCACCTCTCAAGGTTGCCCCTCTTGAATGTTCATCTCTAAATGTTATCCCTCTTGAATGTTTATTTGTTGGAATCTCGTCTCTTTCCATGGCATTTCTTCCAGTAGGAAATCTATTGTTCCTGTTTTCTGGAAAATAATTTGGTTCATTGGCCCAGTGGATCCTTTCGCTGCGTACCAGTTGATCTTTTCTGCGGTTAGATTCCGGTGTTTCAACTTCCGGGGTTTCTTCAAAATCATCCTCTTCCTCTCGTTCTGAATCCATATTTGTGATGTACAGGTTATTCATTCGCCTCATTTGTTTCAGCATTCGTCCACTGGTTTCTGCTTGTTGGGCGAGTTCAATTATTTCCTCCAAGGTCATTCTAGGATTCCTATTTAAATCGAGGATAATCATCTTCATTAACTCTTGATCTAAACCTCGTTTAAATTGTTCAGCGAGGTCCCGTTGATGGCGTCGATTGATAGCGTCCTTTTCCGCTTGTTCGCCTGTGTTGACCAGGGTTAAATTTTCTTCCAGCAATTTTCTTCCTGCTCGCTTTATTCGGATAGCAAAATTTTCGACATTCTCTTTTATCATTTGAGTACATCTCTGGAGCATTAAATATGCTTCTCCCGGAAGAATTTTTCTATCGTATCGTTCGATTAATTTCGCCTTAAATTCGGCATAAGTGATAGTGGTGGACAACAGGTGTGATTCTAATTCCAAGTATTGGAAAGCTTCTCCTTTCAGCTGGTACCTTGCGACAGCTAGGGTTTGTTGTTCCGTCCAAGCATCGATATCTGCCCGTTGTCGTAGCTTCAGGAAAAATTCTCTTATATTTTCTCCTGGTTTTCCCGAAAATTCTGGGAGGCCGACAAGGGTTTGTCCAATAGTTCGAAGGCTTGACAAATTCATTGTTGGTGGTTGTTCCGCGCCGTTTACGGGGAGAAGATTAGCGTCTTGGGTGCTACTTGTTGCATTTGGTACATTATTTGTTTCGTCGGCCATTTTAAAAACTAAATTGCTTCAACTTTGATTATAATATTTGAAACGCACTTGAACTCACTTTATTCACTATTAATTCTTGCCAATTTCCTTTTTAGCCCCAATAAACCTTTTTCGAGGATTAACTTTCGATTGGGCATTAGTTACAGTAAAAATTTTGAATTGGGCGCAAAGGGATTATATGTAAAAAAAAAAAAAATTCTAATAATAAAAAAAAATGAAATGTAAATTATTCTTTTGCAGTCAATGCGCAAGGAGAACGTAACCGTTAGTTTCTAATTATTTGTCGTACGCATAGTCGCTTTTATGGGAAACAAAATGGGGATATTACAAAAAAAAAATTATTATTTATTATTTGTTTTTTTTTTTTTTTTTTTCAACGGTTTCTTAAAAGAAAAAAATTTTAGTAATGCATTAAATTAATAATAATTAATAAAACCAAAAACGTGGGTAATCAGGCATTGACTTTCTTAACGTTCCCTGTAACTGCAAAGCGTCACCACTTCTTGATGCATCCTCGTAACTGCATTATTGCTTATCACTTAAGCGACCGGGATTACTGTATGCGCGCACGTCTCGTAATTAAAGATGGCGCTAATTGAAATTTTACGGTGCGCTCGTCCGAGAGGGATTAAATTTCCTTAAATTTTGATTTTTTTTTTGAAATTTACTTTCAAAGGACAGCAAAACTAAACAAAACAAAATTTTTCCAATAAAGAACAATTAAAATTGCATACCCGAAATGAATGAAATTATCATATATTAATTAGGCGCAACCGAACGCGTACCTAGAACACAAAGGGAGACAATACACACAAAAGAAAAATGCCCTTGCACGCATTCCAGACCCTTGTCCAATTTAACATGAAATTAATCAAGAAAATTCAAATATTAAGAGAAAATGTAAAATTAACACCAAATAAAAATTTTTGAACATTAATTAATTAAATTATTAGGACTAAATCCCACCGATCTGGTCACCATTTTGTAAGAAGGGTCTTACTCGGATTTAGAAAAAGAAACCATAAAATATTAAAAACAAAAAAAAAAATAGAAAATTAAATATTACTACCAAAAGTTTACCCTTCTTACTGGGGTAGCGTGAATAGTAGGAGTTAAGTAAGCAGATTATAAATTTTTATACTTGATAATTGAATTTACGGAAAACATTTAGGGTAGTCGATTTTCGCTGCCACCACCGAATTTTTAAGGGAAATTCGGGCCCTTACTTGCTTACTTAACTCGTATCAGGCCGTTACTATTCTTCGGGGTTTCTTAGGTTCTTCCAGGCTGGAACTGTGCAAGACGCCACATATCGCAATAAATAAAAAAGAACTGTTGTGTACTCAAAATAGGATATATTGAGCTTTGGCATGCATATAATAATTGAATGTACAAAATTCCCTACCTTATCTGGAGAGAGATGAGAAGGACTGCAGCAGTAGAGAGCCTCTTCGAACTTTCAAGGGGGCCGCGATATATTCCTTCCGGGGATTTAGGGCACTCACTCACGGGCGATTTATTTATTTATTTATTTAATTATTTAAGAACAAGGAAAAAACACTAATTTCTAAGTAGATCAAAAATGGAAAGAAGCACGAACGTCCGCCTTCGCTCGGGGCTAAGCGAACATTAATTAATTTAAGGTTTGCATTTTCACTCGGCCTTATCTTTCCCAAGACCAAAATCAACAGTTCTCACACTGGTAATTTGAACCGCTGACAGATATGATTCTTTTAACTCTTATCTTATGCCATTTATAGGGATGTTTTGGCTACGCGCCTGGGAACTGTTTACGTTACGGCCGAGTTTGAATTCCTTTCGTTGCGTTTCTTTGCAATTTAATTTAATTTTGATTAATTTAAAAACAGAAAAAAGTGGAAATTTTCCGGGTGCTTACAAAACAAACGGTATACCCTTGGGCGTTTGTAATAAAGTTCAACAAAGATTGACAGAAGCAACTGAGTGTCTATATTGTAAAAACATATTTTGTTCTATAAAATTGAATGCTTTCTTTTATTTTATCAAAATCGTAATGAACTGTAAATTTGTAATTGAAAATTTTAAATAAAAGAAATCCTTTTATTAGGAAATTATTTTTATCGTGCAACAATATATTAATTTTATTTACTGTCAAATAAATTCATTACTTTAGTATACAGCGTGATTTTAATAGTTATTACAAGCTTGAAACCTGAAATACATTTATCACTATAAATTTAAGAGATTCCTCATCTCGTCCTGTCGTGCTTTTCATATATCCTCAGCACTATCTGTCTCTATAATTTCCAAATAATTCAACAATTAGTTTGTTTAAAAAATCGGCTTATGGCCTAAATTAGATTAGGGCTTTTTCTTGCATAAACTACGCAGGTTCTTTTTTTGGCAGAGCCTATCTACTTTCGGTGAACAAAATGCATAAAGGACACAACGTAGAAAACATTTTGCAGATTCCTCATGCCGACTTTTGATAAAAGAAAACGCAGCGTAGCTTACGCAAGCAAAAAAGCTCGTCTGGTTTAGACCGTACAAGTGCCCCTACTACAGTAAACACCTAAAATTTAATTTCACTAATAAAATAATAAATACAAAATAATAAATCGCACTTATAACAGTGTAGCAGGTAGCTGCGTTACGTAATCAGTACTAGGCAGTGGGTCACGGTTATGCACTGGGCGAAAGACTAATCATTGTAAAACTTTTTTGAAATTATTAATTCAATCCAATTTATTAATTTTTTGAACAAATTCCTAATTTGTCGGGTTTTATTAAAGTTATTTATTTTTAGAAAATTTGTAAAATTTCTTGTTAACTCTACCAGAGACTCCATCAGATTCCTTCTTTGTTTTATTGTTTGTTTATTTATCTGGATTTTAAACTGAAAGAAAAATGTACGATAGGAATATGATTCTTTTTAGAAGGAATTGGTTTACGCACTAAAAGTTTTAAATCAGCGAAAATCAACACTCCTAATTTACTACTTATATAATACAAGTGTGATGTTTTGTCTTTTGCGATTAGCAGAGCACTAAATAACACGTATATTTGTATATCAGATTATAAACCATTACTTAGAATAAATGTTTACTCAAACAATGCCACTTGAACAAATATTATGCAAGTAACAATGCATTAAGAATATAAATATATAAATCTCCTCGAATAAAAGCTACAGAACTGTCATTTTTATGCTTTCAATAAATTAATGAAATTGCGCTTATTGCTTACTTTTTCTTAATTTCTGTTTATCTGCGTTAACGGAGAAAATACGATTTCATATAATTGTTATGAAAGGATATTTCTCCATTTGTTTAATAAAAAAAAATTAGGATAAAAAATGTCTGATAAATTTCTGATCTAAAGAGACAAGACATTTTTATGTAGTGTAGGTTTACTTAATTAATAAAGAGGCTTATCTAAGACGTCACTGCAAACTAATTTCGTATGTAAACTGTATTCGCCATATTCAATTACATAGGCAAATGTAAATAGTAAAAAATACACTGTGTAAAATTATTTAGAATAAACAAGTTACACAGTTTCAATGTTGGCAGCAGTAAGAGTAGAAAATGTTATTACTTTTTGACAAAACTCTCTTTATCCCAGAGTAATGATCACTGCACTTCGATTTGGAAAATCTCTAAATTTAGATATGTTGTTTTTGTTCTGGAAGTTGATATGAATGGAAAAGAGAAAGCAGACAAACTTTTTACTGAAATAAATATCATGGCCAAAGGAAATATAGTAAAAACATTTTGGGAAATATCTGATAATTAAGGTTAGCATCTGCACCTCTGATCCTGTTCAAAGTGAAAATGAAGCACTCATAGTTTGTACAGGATCTGAACATATCGCTTAATATCTCTACAATGATAAGTCGCTATTGAACGATGATAAAAAATTAAAACGAGAACTTTCTGCATTACGATTAAGTTGTTATCTAGAAGCACGAATTTGACTCGATTATTTAAAGCGCAATTTTCGAGATTAATGACATGACTTGCGAAAAAACTCTTGAACTCACTGTTGCTATAATAGGTGCAGTTTAGAAAAATAATGAAGTAAACTTAATTGGCGGAGTTGCTAAAGCTACCTGCATTTAATTTATCTGTGAATTTTAATAACTTCTTTAAGGATTAGGTCGCTAGCTTGTTTGAGAAATGGAATGTGAAGGACCTAGCATTTCTTCAGTATATTAAACACTATGATTTGAATAGGAGGGAAATGCAATCCCTATGAGGTTGTCAGATCCTTGGAAGAAACACAACAAAGTGATCCATCCTACAAAACTATTGGGCAAAGTCCGGATATATCGTGGACATAAAAAAAAATATTTAGGATCCTACAGTTGGAGGTTGTTTTAAAAAAGAGAATGTACACTGTGTAGTGTCCTCTGACTTGAAATTTTAAGCCTTGATGTACTTGGCTGAATGATCTGCTGTTGATGATAATGAAGTGACCTGCCGTGTTACCCGATAATAAAGGACTTCCTAGATTCCTCGAAAGACCCGTCTGCGTAACTAACACTAACAGTTAAGGTGAATTAAAAATGGAGATGATAGATTATTTAAAGATAATGACAACTGCCAATTTAAGAGAAAATGTAGCGAAACCTGTGCTAAGTCTTTTTCAAACTCCCTTCACTCTGTGAAGACGTCAACCTTGACGATTTCTAAAAGGAATCAGTGATATTTCAAAATAATTTGGATAAAATGCTTCAAACAACAAAACTTGCTGAACCGCTAAATGAGCCCACATTAAAGTCAATATTGCAAGTTAGATTATTTTTTGGTCAACAACTACAACCAATGAAATTATAAAATTGGCGGATTCTAGATCACTGAAGGCAATGCTGTAAATTTGGGGAAATCGTACTACACGGCATTTGCGACCGAAAAGTACCGCATTGTCCCTGACTATGCAAAAATATTTTACAATCCGAAGATAAGAGTTGACGGAGGTTGTGAATGAACTAAAAGTAATTAAGAACTATGAAAGGATAGGAGAATCCATAAGCGTGGCTTTGAAGAAGTGGCATGAAAACAATGACGGTGTAAGCAAGTGGTTTGAGAAGTCTATGAGTCATATTACAATAAAGGAATTTCCTGATAAGTGCATTAATCTTCTTTGATGTGGCTTTGAGGTATAGTTCTTCATCCTAGATCCTAGAGGACATGTTAATTAAAAAAATTATTACTAAACTAATCTCTATTGTTTCTGCTTAATGTCAGTAGTTACTCCTTTAAAATTATTTATATTTTTAGAAAAATTGACTTAATTTCTTATGCAAACCATTCTTGCCAGTGTCATGTTTTGTTGATAATCACAGTCATTTAGATTCCTCTTTGAAAGTAACAAGAACCTAAAATTTACAGCCATCAACTTCGCTTCACTCATAAGCCTTCGGTATATCTTGTAGTCCTTTTTTAGTGTTCTGTGCCTGTTTATAAGTACTCAAATTGTCTCGGCCCAGAAATGAAATGAGAGTTTAGAAAACTATAGGTATTTGTGTAATTTTCAAGTTTTTTTCTCATACCCAATTTGTGGAGTTCAGAGTTTCTAGGCCATTTTTGGAGTGTTCCAAAAACTAAGAAAATTCACCAGATTTTGCTTAAGTTGGAACAATTTTTGATGTGCAAATTTTTGTGTTTATGTTTTCCTTGTTCTTAATTTTTGCTGGTCTACGGTTTTTAAGACTTTGGCACAAGATTTTGGGAAAATAAAGTTTTTTTGTTTTCTTTTTTCTTAGATTTAGATTTTTAGAGATTTAGTTTCAATGATTTTTAAAGTGTCTAATGGCCTAAGTTCAGAAGTGAAAAAACCAATTTGGCGTATCTAAAGACGAGAGGTTTCAGTCTCTTTTTCGGTGATTTTTTAACGATTTTTCATGTACCCAATTTTCTCAGCGTTTCTCAACCTTTGGGTGCCGACTCAATGTTAGGTTTATCTAAATGTTTATGGGTTAGGAGAATTAATGTAATTATATGAATTAATGTGAACAAATAATGCATGGAAACATTTTATTACAGTTAGCTCTATTTTCTTACATTGCGAAACATTATAATTGTATAATATTCGGATCACAGTGTTGATCTCAAGAAATTTGTCGGGTCGCAGTGTAAAAAGATTGAAAAACGCTGGTTTATGGGTCTTAAGGTAATTTGGGGTGTCTAAAAGTTGGGGTATCTTATAGATTTCTATCCCCTTTTACGATCGTTTTTCAATGATTTTTTAAGTTCCCAAATGCCTTGTCCCCGAAATAAAATGCCATTTGAGAATTCTTTTAGGTTTTCGAAGCTTCTTTTGATGTTTTTGACGATCTTTTATGTGCTCAATTTTTGGTGGTCTACAGATCTTAGTGTGTTTTGTGGGAATCTAAATACAAGGGACTTTATTGATTATTTTAACCTTTTTTCGTGTTCTTAATTGCAAGAAGTAACATTTTATAAATTAATTAGTGACCTACTTTGAATCATTTTATTATTAATTAAATTAATTTGTTAAAAATAAAATATAATTGAAATGAATAACCATGAAATACGAAGGCATTGATAAAACGAAAGAAAATTCAATGATTTCAACAAATGTAAGTACTTCGGCACTTTGTTTTCGCTTATGCGCTCGTTGTGGTATCGTAGGAATGGGAGAAACTTCATGAAGATATTTCGAAGGGGTCGACTTTGGTTCTTTAACTATTTCAGCATTATAAGTTATCTCTATTGCACCATGTACATCAGTATCTTCTTGCGTTGTAAAATAGTTGTCTATATTATCGAAAAAAATCTTCTAAAAGATCCAACAAATTTGATGTTTGTTGTTCTTCGTTTATATTTAAGTCGGTAACCACCGAAGTATTTTATTTCCATCTGCTTCTTTGGATGTTGAATTTCAGTAGAGCGAGATCATTGATTTGCAGTATTGGATATTTTGAAAAAATAATCTGGCACTACTTCTGGTCGAAACGGATAAATACCCGTGATTTCAAAGCCAGAAATTTCGTTACCAATTGTTGCTGTTTTCTTCCAGGCTTCACCAATCAATAGACCAATATTATATCTACTTATTTTTCTCTCTTTGTTTTGAAACATAAATGTTTGAGTAGGTTGTATAAAATAGTCCTTTAAAGGTTTAAAAACTTCTATCTAAGGGTTGCAAGGCTTGGGTGGCAAGTTGCAGCAATTCTAATGAACAGTCGGATGTATGTCCATCCAGAATAAGTAGACACTTTCCCAGTCATTTTCTTGACAGAAAATGTTTTTTAAAGATCTGTATTTACATAAGAAGACTGTTTATTCATATGTCTGCCCCAGCTGGCAACCCATTGAGATGATCAGGATTTTTGCGAGAGCCCTTCAATATGAACAGTGGTGGTAGAAAGTTTCCTTCCGCGTTACAACAAGCGATAACAGTAATATTTTCCCCCTTTTCTGCTGATGTTAGGACGCGGACATCTTTACTCCCTTTAGTAGCTAGCACCTTTCCTGGTTTATTATTCATTTGCAAGCCTGACTCGTCCATATTATAAATTTGTCCAGGTTTATTTATTAAGTCCTTACTCTCAAGAGTTTCCCTCAATAAGCAAAAAAAACTATCAACTTCTTGACGACACATACCTTTAGCTCTTGATAAAGATAAACCTTCAGACTGTCTGACGCTGGCGCGGGATTTCTTTCTAAAAATGAATATAGCCAATGCAATCCTGCAGAATTTTTATTTTCTTGTGATCGGATAGACAACAGTCGCTTCTCTATTCCGAGTTTCTTCGCAAAATCGAAGGCAATCAACTGCTTTACAAGATGGTGCAAAGTCAGCCGTTTCCAATCTCTGAATATGTACGACTAATCTTATTACGTTGTCAAAACTAAGCGCAAGTGGTTTACCTAAAAGTTTTTTATGAAGGTCCCCAATTTTGATACGTCTTCTTAAAGTGCGAGACGGAATATTATAATATTTGCTTCCCTGATTAACTCCCATAGACCCATTTTTTTATCATTTAGATGCTTCTAGAAGGTATTTTTCTGTCCAACTCTCTAACAGTCACGTTTTGTTTTCGCTTATATTTTCTTGGCATATTGTACTACTGAAGATAGATATTACAGTATATTAGATTTTATAAATAAAAATTTAATTTTATTGTATTTGTGACTAGGGCAAATATCTGACAATACAGTGTGCCATAAATCCCTTTTGGATGGAATAAATAATTTCCGTAATATACGTCGTAGGTACAATTTCAGTATCAGAAATGACGATTAGAACATTTAAGTGATAGAATAAGTTAAAAGAAAAAGCCTAATATCAATGCCGCAGGTGTGAAAACTTATATATGATAAGTAAGTATACCATTTATAATCGAAATGAAAAGACTTATCATTTCAAATGGATTTACGGCATTGATGAAAGACACAAATCTAATGCTTCTTAATTGACATTAGTTTACCGCTAGTTCAGCTTAATGTATTTGTCGATAGATGCCCCACCAATTATAGTTAGTTTCCACAAAATTACAAAGTGGCATATATCCCATAGGGGCATATATATCAACTTTACCCTACGTCTTCGTTTATTTTTCCTTTATCTAATTCTTTATATTTCGTTGTTTATATATTTGTGCACTTTCACCGAATTATTCTTTCTGTTTCTATAGTTTTCTTTTATTTTCTATTTGTTTTTTTATCATTAAACATTTTTCATCGCAGGAAAATCATCGATTTTATTTTGTTTCTCGACCATCCTCTCCACTCCATGCTTTTTCATTATATTTTAACCGAAATGATCTAAGTAGGTATATTTTCTTCGCTGAAAATCATCAAATGTCTTCTACATTTTAAATAAAATGAAATTTTTAATTTTATAAAGATAAAATATTTCATAAATTATATTTCAACTCGAACTTAACCATAACATTATGTTTATATGAACTTTTTCTTTGTTCTGATGAATAGAATACGACTAAAGTAACGGTCTATATTTGTATTACACCCTGTATAAACTCATTTGCAATTTATATATTTTAACATTTTGAGTTTAGTTTGTTCTTTTTTTATCGCACAATATACAAAAAGTACATTCTGAATTGTGTGGCGATATATCACCATACAATTATTATTTTAATTCGAACCAGTTTCTCAATTAATAAAATTTTTCTGTAAATAATTTTCCAGCTCGTCATACGTGTTCGTTTGAGGTTACTACATTATTTAGCTTTAATTAAAAAAGCAGTGTTAATTGTCCGATGAGAAACGTTTCACATGCATCACATCGTTACGTTAACGATTAGCAGTGTCTTCGTAAAAGACGATTGCACGAAATAATTATAAATAATTTCGGTTGATTTCATAAATATTTATGCTCCGAGTTTGTTTAACATTTCTCCGGAAGTTCCTTTTTTTGTGTAAGCGTCAGTGATAAACTTCGACAAATATCTCTTCTAACAAATTGCTGATAAGTTATAAAAAATTGATTGGTGCGTGAATATTAAACGGTGATGTCAGGACTTTTTGTAACAATTAGTCCTAGAAAGATTAAAAGTGTTATCAATAGACTACATTCGACAAATGTAATTTTTTACCGAAATAAAAAAAAGAGAAAATCATGTCGTAAAAATACTTTAAGAAGACTACCTTTTAATGAAGTTTTGCCGTTATAGGTGTCATTTGGAAGCACTTAGAGGCCCTAATTCATGGGGTGCAATTTTTAAAGTGGCGCCGTTTAACAGGTAAATCACAGCAGGTCCTATTTTGTGTTTATTTTAGTTTCAGTCTGAATTTAACACCTTATTGTCTACGCAGTAGTTTAATAATATATTTCTTGTTTTAGTTTTAAACATTAAAATTAATATTATTTAATAACAAAACTATCCTAATTTTTTTATGAGATATAAAATTGCTCTACGTAATTTATTTAGTAGGAGTTAAGAGAGTTCCTGAGTCTCACTCGTCTCTACGGATTACTATACATATAAAATATATAATTTGTTTTAGTTGTCAAAACAAGTTCAACATGTTTTGTTACAAATATATGTTCTTCTTATTATTAACAGGTTATGGGCTCAGAAACATTACATTGCGTGATATAAAAGTCATTTTACGACTGCTGATCGGATCATAAAACTAAACAGGGCAAGTACAAATGCTATTGAATATGAATTTTTCGAACGTATCGCGAATAGAACATTTAAATAAATGCAATTGTGATACGTGAAAGCTTCACATGAAAGCGCTACTCATAAAAAATGATAAATGGGATCTGGTCAGTGATGAAACTTTGAAACCCGTGATATATGATCCTAATTCGGTTATAACTGCCAACCGTTGGATGGAAAGTAGTCGAAAGACTCGTTCTGATATTATCCTGTACATCGGTGCTTCCGATCTAAAAGACGTCAAAGGGTGCAATACTTCTCGTGAAGTGAACTGTTCTACAGCACGTCAACAATTTTGAAAATGAGAATCAATTCGACATAATGCTGCCGATAATAATAATAATTAGCACGTCGAAAATGAGATTCAGGAAGTTAC
Source organism: Serrognathus titanus (assembly GCA_039766575.1). NCBI lineage: Eukaryota > Metazoa > Arthropoda > Insecta > Coleoptera > Lucanidae > Serrognathus > Serrognathus titanus. The sequence goes on from CM077913.1 coordinate 23,724,717, forward strand.
ATTAAGACACGAACGATTTAGAATTATAAGGATTAGTAAAAGAGGACGACCTCATAAGGAATATCACGCTACAATGGTTGCTAGTGAGATTCACGAAGACGAGAATGTATATGTTTTAGTCATACCAGCGGACATGGCTTTGCTGTGAGGCGAAGTAACGTATGTACAGTTGAAAAGAACTCGTAGCAATCCATGGAAAATTAACGTGTGTCTTAACTTGATTGCTAGATAAATGTAATGAAATAAATGCAAACCTAGTCATGTTACAGAACGTCATGAATGGTTTAAAACGTAGAGTTTTAAAATGTATTGAACAGGGTGGAGGGCATTTTCAACCCTTTTTATAAATTAAAAATAAAATTTTGATTAGTAACATTGCATTTTTTCAATGATAAAAAATTGAGGTTATCTTCTGACAGTTGTAAATAAAATAAGGGTACTAAGACATACCTTCATTGTCATTTCAAAGAATGCTAGAGTTTTTTTTTCATCTGTACATACGTTAGTAGCACAATGGTATCGTAAATGAGCTTGAATCTATTATCGATAACGACATATGAACTGTTGTAGATTGTCCAAACAAGGCAAAAATGTTTAGCAGTCGAAACGTCTTGATGAACAAGTGTTGACGAGGATGTTCTCAACTACCAGGAGTTCACTTCAACGAGACTTTTACTCCCGTTGCCTAACTGAACACTGTTCGTACCATATCAGCGTTAGTTACACATTATAAAAAGGATAAGAGATTTTTACACATGACAACGGTGAGCTTGATGATAAGATTTTTATGGAAATTGCTCAACATTTCAGAGAAGCTCTGATGATGATATGCAACAACAATCCAAATACAGAAAGAGGCAATAAAGCAAAGAAGATACTGAAGGATATTTTATCAAGTGACGAGGTGTGTTCGTTAAAAAATCCTTGTACGAGTTGAAATAGTCTGGAAGAAGTTGGTGCATGAAGCTTTATAAAATAATAAAATATGTCGGTATCCAGCAGAATGGAGCTGATATGCCTATGCTTATATCAACTTGACGATGGTGATGACTTTTAGTAGATGACATCTTAATTGCCTATCGTGATATCAAGAAAATTCGTAGAGTTTTCGGGACCTATCTTCTCACTTTCAAATCAAGGATTTAAGCGAACTTGCATGTTGTTTAAATTTTTTTGAGAATTTAGGATACAACTAAAATTCGCCAAAAGGAATGCAACCATGGCTGCTCAAGAGTGATTGCAATTACTCCAATGGACTGTAATGTCAATTTCACCAAGATAGATCAACTCCCTACTGAATATGAGAAAGAACTTTTGCTTCAAGAGCTAGTCGATGCCTTTACTTACTTGTCAGCAAGCACTAGGACAGTTGTTAGCATATTGGTAATCAAATAAAACAATTGTAATTGCTATGATGAAATTCATTGGAAAGTAGCTAAGTGCGTACTTCGTTCGGTATAACTTTTTGAAGGGTATATAAATGCGGATTGGGAAACTATAGTAATGACAGAAGATCATACTCTGATGACTTATTATCTTCTGCTGAAGCAGAATTCATGGGGATAACTGACTTCGTGGAAGAAGTTTTGTATCTGAGAAGATTGTTGGAGGTGGCAAGCATTGAAGAGCTAAGAGAGATAATTATATTTAACGATATTACACAGATAAAAATTTTGCGGAGTTTAAGGAGTAAGTAGTTAAACGTTATACCAAAAGAGTGAAAATTTCACCTAATGTATCAACAGCTATTCTTTTATTTTGTCAAAGTAGCTCTTTTTGATGTTTATTTAACTACTTCTGTAGTAGTTAAAAATATTGAATATACGAAACGGATAAATATTACACTTTTACGGTATTGAAGATAAATTTAACATATTTGTCTGTTCAAATGTTTTCGAACCGGTGAACATGTAACTCATTTTAGGAGGAAAATATTATTTCAACAAGAAAACGGTGTTAAAAAGTTCCAAAAACATTCTGTTATACTTTTATGTGTTAGAGTCTCACTTAAAAATTAAAATATAACACTTATTGCTAGTTAAGTTGATAAATTATTGTGCGCATTTGATGGATGACATCATGCCGAAGATATGAAGGGGTGCGTTTACTTAAAAATATTCCACTCCACATGTTTGCTTTCGTAGGTGAAGATGGAGGAGAATACCGCGCTTTATATCAGAGTCGTGTTTAATAATCAAAAGCGGTGGGTAAAAGTTAACACGGAAAGTGTTGATGTGACGGAAGCTATTAACAGGGCCGGTAAGTATTTACTAAGTAGGTAATTAAAATTATTTGATTCTGGCCGTCAATGCGTTTGCCTAAACGACGAAATTAAATGTGCAAAAAAGTGACGCAAGGTTTAAATTGTCGGAAATATATTTCATTTATTCATTTTCTACTTTTGATATTTCGGGCATTATTATTATCACTTTATGCTTATTTACAGTTGCTCACCGATTTGAAATACCTGCTGATAAAAATATTCTATATTACGATGAAGCACATTACCAAATAGATAATGATTTATTAAAAGACTTTATCTGGTTCAATCCCAGAGGCGTTATTTTAAATATAAAAGTAGAAGGCGAAGACTTACATTCCAATTCTTTACCATCAAGTAATTATCTACAACATTTTAAAATAGTAATAATATTCTAATAAAATTTTTTTCTTAGCTCCTCATAGCAATATATCAGTTGCTTCAACTTTAACTAATTTTTCTGGTAGTTCTGATGTTCCCCAAAGTTTAATTTGTGAACGTTCACTTTCACCAAAGCCCGAAGGACATAAATATATGTTGTCTTATTCTTTCAATGAGCAGGTGATATACATAATTATTAGAAACGAGAGGAAAATATTTTAAATTTATGTTAAGAAAACCAAAATAAGTAAACGAAGCTAAAATGTTTAAATAGAACTTTCATCTGTTAAAAAATTACGTGTTATATCACCCTTTACAGATCTTTAAAATATTTTCCTTTAAAATTCAATCATTTAGTACATCATTAATTGAATTAATTACTTAATTAATTAAAAATGACAATTGTTATTTGCACAGGAATTCATAGAACGTTTCAAAGCACACACAGAAGGTGCAACAATTGTGAAAGAATATAACAGTACAAGAGAACTGACTATAGGAAATAGAAAAAAACTAACTAATGTAACTGCAGCTATTATAATTGAACAATATGGAAATTATCCAAATAAACATATAAAATTACAGTATGCTAAAGCATTGGTAAAGTTATTTCCATGCTTCGAAGATAATGAAGGCAGAGGATACGTGAGTTAATGCATTTGTATAGGCACTTAAAGTATCTAAAAAATTATGTTTTAGGAACTGTTTTTTAATCCAGAACAAAGAACTGGATTTTTAGAAAACAGACTGCGTACCATTAATCGTAGCAACGCCCAAGAAAAAAAGAAATTAAAGTCAATTACAAAAAAAGGTACGCAGGAAACGCATGAAGCAGAAAACGATGTAATAGATTACGGCGAATATATAAATTTTTTAAAATAAAATTCCCACAATTATTAAATAAAATAAATTACGTATTAACAAAAGAAGGAAGCAGTGAAGTGCCAACAGGTGAGTTGTACTATTTTTGTTTTTTACATTTGGAACACAGCTATTTTTGAATTCAGAGTGGGATAACGATACGAATGGTGTGATAGCGTTGGTTCATTTATTACCCCCCACTGCTAGAGGCCGTAAAGGTGGTAAAAAAAGTAATGTCACCGAGGCTATTGACAGACTCATCAGTTATCATCACGTATGTATATCATTGCATTCTAATTAATTACCTTTCTAAATTAATTTTTTTTTCACTGCCACCTTGTGAAAATGTCATACCTGACTTAATTACCTTATCTTAGTCGAGGAGTTGAATTTCTCTTGTGACATGTTTATCTCTAAAAGTCACAAAAGTCAAGGATCATTGCTTCAATAGTTGTTACTGTAATTTAATGTGAAATTGATAATAAATGTTTTAATTTAGTTCCCTAGGTTAAACTAAAACATTTCCTATCAATTTTTCATTGAATTAAAGTAACAAGTATTGAAGCAAGGGCCCTTGATTTTAGAGAAAACTAGGGAAATAAGATAAGATTTGACACAGTTCTAATTTTGGAAAAATTAATTACTACTCTTTATTTTTTAGGTTTCTCTCCCATTAGCAGAAGGCTTAAATAAGGGAAAGACAACCCAACCGTATTTACTGGCAGTTGGATCGTGCAAGCAAGTGATAGTAGATTACTATATCGTACTCGACGGTGTTCTGATACCTTGTGAATCGAAAACTGCGTTGGGTGCATTTGATGAATTATTCCAAAGTTATTTTGTTTTTAAAACTAAATTTGACGATCACTTGCGATCCTTTTGGACTTATATTCAAACCGAAGTTTATTCATTGGTAACAAATGAACATATTGCATTAACACCACGGGAACGCGAAATGCAAATAAAAATTAATAATGTACAGTTAGATTAAGTACAATAACATTTTTATTTTAATATTCAGGTTTAATTTCCTGCTATTATATTTTTAAGTTCAACTTAAGTTCTTGGAATTCACTGTGATTTTAATCATTTTGTCTTCACAGTACGTTTGTTATTTTTTTTATTCATTTTTATTAGGATTTTCTTGTTGTTACCTAGTTTTTCTTGTAAAAATGTTTGAGTGTTTTTTATGTTGTCAAAAATTGACCAATGTATTAGCTGTTTTGAGACATTTACGATTGAATCATGCTTTGTCAGATTCAAATGATTTATTATTGCCATGTAATTATCACAAGTGCGGACGATTATTTCGTACGTTTGCTGGTTTCAGAAAACATTTAGGTAAACATACTCTACAAGCTATTTCCTCTGAAGAAATAGTTGATGATATTGATTTACACAATACTGTACATTTCCCTTCCAATCGTAATGTAAGTGAAAAAACGATTCAAATTTCTTCCGATACTAGTGATCTATTTGTTTGCAAATACCAAGGATGTCAAAGATCACTGATCTCGTTCAAAGATTTCAATGTTTTCCAAGAACACATAAAAATACATACTTTACAACGGGTTTCACGTGAAGAAAATAGTTATGAAAATGAAAGAATGAGTACTGCACAAGTTTTTTTACGTGGACAAAAAAGTTTCAATATTATTGATGCAGATAATACCCCGATTTTTTATAATAGTTCTGAAAATGGAATTACAGATATCATTGAAGAAAAGCAGGAGTCCAATACACGTGCACTTTCGACTATAGCAAATACTTTTGTAACTGATATACATTCACTGAATTTGCCTAATACAACTACTCAGCACATAATAGATTCTGCCATTAATTTAACGAATTCATTAGTACATAACATTGTAGACAACTTAAAAATTAATATGCCTCTCTCTCAGTCTACTGATGATCACTTTCTACAAGCTCGGCATCTTTTTGATAAGTATAACACTCAACATAAACGAACAAAACATCTTTCTGCTAATATTGTCAAACCTGTAGAACTGACAATAGGTTCTCGTAAAGAGATGAAATGGGATTCACATTTAAAATGTTATAAAGAAGTAGTCGTGCCTACAACATTTATGTACATTCCTATATTGCAAACTTTACAAGTATTATTACAAAATGAATCTTTTAGAATCCTTATAGATCAAACTAATAAGGCAAACGATACTTGTATGCGAGATTTATCAGATGGCTCTTATTTTAAAAACAACGAAATGTTTAGTACGAACACTACTGCTTTGCAAATCCAAATTTACTTCGATGAATTCGAAAGTGTGAACCCATTGGGTTCTAAAACCGGCATTCATAAAATAGGCGCAATATATTTTACAATACGTAATATTCCCAGTTATTTAAATTCTACGTTAGATAATATTCATTTATTGGCATTATTTCACTCATACGATTTAAAAACTAATGGTTTTAATGCAGTCTTGCAACCAATAGTACGAGATATTCAGATATTAGAACGTGATGGCATTATTGTTCATAATCATCAATATATCGGAACAATTGCAGCTCTCTGTCATGATAATTTAGGAGGAAATATGTTATACGGCATGGTAGAGTCTTTTTCAGCGACTTATTTTTGTAGACTTTGTTTAGTACCTAAAAATGACACTAAAACTCTTACTACTGAAAATTCAAGTTTACTAAGAAGTAATACCATTTATGAGTTGCACAGTAAGCAATTAAAATTGGATAGTACTACTAATCATGTTTTTGGCATTAAACATCGTAGTGTTTTAAATGACTTGCAATACTTTAAATTATGTGACAGTGTTTCTGCTGATATTATGCACGATATTTTAGAAGGCGTTGGACAACTTGAAATAAAATATTTTTTGAAATATTATTTGGGTAGTAAGAATACTATTAATTTAGATATTCTAAACGAGAGAATAAATGTTTTTAATTACGGACAACTAAATCGATCCAATAAACCTAGTTCAGTTATTCTAGATAAACCAGGCAATTTAATTAACCAACGAGCTATGCAGACTTACTGTTTACTGTTGTATCTCCCTTTTATTTTAGGAGAATTAGAAGTTGAACATCTTGCTAAGTATAATGTAATTAATTTGTTAATGAAGTGCGTAAAAATTGTATTTGCGCCCACAATTTCATATAGTATGATTAACGAATTACGAACTTTAATTGAACAGCATCATAAATATTTTTTAGAACAATATAATACGAATTTAACACCTAAACATCATATGATGATACATTATCCAACAATCCTCTCTAAAATGGGTCCACTAGTACACTTATGGTCAATGAGATATGAAGGAAAGCATGCCTTCTTTAAAAGGATAATTAATAACAACACATGCTTTAAAAACATTTGCAAAACACTTAGTACGAAACATCAATTACTTTGGTCAAATGAATGGCAACATAAAGTTTTAGGAATCAAGGTTGTTCTAGGTCCTTTAGAAAAAGTTACTGAGAATATAAATACCACGGAATGGTTTTCTAAGTTAAATATTAATGAAAAACATGTTGTGTTTACAAAGTGGTTATTTTATAATAATATTAAATTTAAAAAAGGATTTTATATCATTCCTGATATTAATAATGAAAACAATTTCCCAAAATTTGGTAAAATAAAATACATATTTTGTTATAATTCACATTATTACTTTGTTTGTAAGTTTTGGGAAACTTCCTTATATTCGGAATATTTTCAAGCATATAAAATTCAAGAAAGCAATAATATGGAAGCTGTAATATGTTTAAAGAATTTAACTCATTTGATGACCTATGAACACCATCATCCATACAATAACCCGGATGATATTTACATAATTACAAGATATAGTCTACGGATTGATTCAGCCAAGTATTGGGAAGAGAGTAATATGCTTTCAGCTCTTTGATACTCGTATAAGGAATGCGCGTCCGCCAACCTGGTTGAACTTTTATGATGTAATAGAAGTTTCACATAAGAAAAAGCTATAATATGTATTGTAATGTATGTTATTATTGAAATATATATGTTTGATATAATATATCGTTTTTTAATGTATATATACATATGCAAGCCCTTAATTTAATCACCACAGAGTAGGGATTAAGAGGAGATACTCAAACAGAGAGTGAATAAAATTAGACAGAACTCCAATTTAAAGGGACAAGACATAATGAAGATAAGTGCAGTACCTCACAGTATATGACATATCTGCACTTTGATTACATCTTGTAGGTGTTACAACCAATATACCAGAGTATACGTCCCTGTAGAACAGCACCAGCTTATGTTCCATTTTTATAAAATGTGGTTTTTACAATGTACAGCATACATTGTAAAAACTACATTTGGTAGAAATGGTATGTAATCTGCTTCTGTTCCAGAGAGTCGATATATTCCTAGATCAGTTAATGTAACACCCTTAAAGTGTAATTTTAACCCCCTTAAAGTGTAATTTTAACACCATTAAAGTGTAATTTTAACATTATTAAAGTGTAATTTTAACACCATTAAAGTATAATTTCAACTGCATAAAAGTATTATTGTAACACCATCAATATGTAATTTTAACACCATTAAAGTGTAAGATTAACACCCTTAAAGTGTAAATTTAACACCCTTAAAGTGTAATTTTAACACAATTAAAGTGTAACTTCAACTCTTTAAAAGTGTAATTGTAACACCTGTAAAATGTAATTTTAACACCATTAAAAGTGTAACTGCAACTCCTTGAAAGAATATTTCAACACTTTTGTGTAGTCAAACTAACACCTTTGTTTCTTTTTCGGTGTTACTTTCACTTCGTGAAATTTTAACAACTTTATGTTTAACTACTTGTGCAAATGGACGCGAGGGAACTACCAAAAAGAGTTAACCCGGTGTTAAATCTAACACCGCATTTTTATCTGTGTATGGAAGCTATAAAACCAGCTGAAAACTCTGTATACCATAACAGGAGCAAGATATACCGCTATAATAATAATAATAATAATGTCTTTATTGTACATCTGATATGCCACAAAGAATACAGGAACGAAAAATATATGACCAAAGGCGAAGTCCAGCGCTGCGCAAATAATGCAGGATGTTCCACGTAACCTTTGTATCGGATAACTAAATTAAGTAATCAAAACAAAAGATAAAAAAATAATGTTTAAAAGAAAACCTAGTATTACAATTAAAATTAGAAAACGCGCCCTGGTCCTAATATTACAAAGGTAGAAAGAAAAGAAGAAGGAAGAACATTTATAAGCAGAAACAAAGTGAATGAGTATTATTAAAAAGAGAATTGAAGAGACGGAAAGGTGTAGAAAAATAATGATACGGTTGCTCAACAAAAATATTTCATTCCATATCAAGTAGCGTATATAGTTTCTCTTTGAAGCTACCGTATAATGTGTTGTTAGTAAAAATATCGTAGAATTTGTTGTAAAGGCTGTATAAATTATATCGAAAAGAGCGCTTAACTATTTCAGAGTAGCGAAAGGTTGGAGTCATTAAGCCTTTATACCTAATAATTAGCCATGTTTAGCCAGCTGACTTCCTTCAATTTATGACTAACCCTGTCAAATTTCCGCATTCCGAATATTACTTAAACAGGAGTTTTGTATTCTTTGCAATCTTGCAGACGACATTAAGTCTAAGCATGGGCCATATATTACATCACAACAGCTTAACTTGGAAAGGACGAAGGTATTACATAAATGAATTTTGATCTTTTGACTAAAGTTACGTCTACAACTGTAGATTAATTTAAGCCTTTCTAACAAAATAAGAGACGTATTATCTGAACCTCAGAGCAGAATCTATAGTTAGACCTAAATTTTTCACTCAAACGCAATCCTTCCAGTTATATACAAGCACTATCCGCAGCTTGCTCCACTAACTTCTTCTTGCCAAAAATAATGAACTTCGATTTAGATGGATTCAATCGAAGATAGTGCTTTTTGGAAGTAGTGGCCTATCTAGCTAAATCTGCATTTACTTCATTACTTGCTTGTAATACTTGTGACGGATGAAAAGATTTATAAATTTGCACATCGTCGGCATAAAAATGAAATTTACTATTTTGAAAAGCTGTGCCAAAATTTGAAACATATAAGCTGTACAAAAGGGGACTTAATATTGAGCCCTGTGGCACACCTGTTTCTAACTCTAAGAAGTTGGAAGCGATACCGGAATAGAAAATAGCTTAGTACCTTTGCTGCAAGTTATTTGAGATTAACGATATGGCACTTTCAGAGAAACCAACAAATTTCAGAATAGAGGTTAGCAAATTATGATTTACAGTGTCAAAAGCACGAGAGAAGTCCAATAGAATAAGAGCTGTTACATCACTACGATCTGTTGCGAAAATTATGTCATCAATTATATGAGAAAGCCTGACTACTTTATTGGTAAAATGTTATGATTTAGCACATAATCGCTCATTTGTTTCTCTATTAATTTTTCAAACACCTTACACAAAGCAGGCAACACACTGTAGGACGGAGGTCGGAAAATGCCATGGAGTTATTAACTTTTGGAATCGGCATGATGTAAGCATGTTTCCAACAATCAGGAAGTACACAATGTTCTATACAAAAATTAAATGTATGAGTTACCACTTCTGCCAGAAAAGGTAAGCATAGAGATATGGCTGAGGTGCTAAGGCCGTCGTAACCAGTCGCCTTCGATTTTACTCTGTCTAATGCTTTCAAAATATCTGATTCGGTAACCGGGAGAAATTTATAGTTCAAAATGTTGCCATATTTCCTATTGTTTATCAGAGGCCGAAGTGGAATCAATGAAAAATTTATTTAGTTCCTTGCGATCAATGTGTGCCGGAAGAGAAGTAGATTGCCTAACTCTTGCAAGTCCTTCCAAAAGGAACTGGAATTTAAGTTTCTATAAGTAGTCCTGAAATATTTTCTTTTCGCGCCTGCTTGTTGCGATAGTTAAATTACGTAAAGCTTTGTAATAAATCCAGTCATTTTGACTCTTAGTACGTTTATATTTCTGTAAAGCGCGATCTCGCAGATTCATCAAAAGTCTTAAGTTATTTGTAATCCAAGGAGCAGATGGTTTAGAGAATCGAGAAGTTACAAATAGTGCATGCATATCTAGTAGCAGAGTTAAATTTGTATTAAAGAAAATCTACTTTTGAATTGATATTATTTAGATCATAGATATTACGCCAAGGAATTGCTCTGAGATCATCGTAAAAATGTTGGTAATTAAAGTTTCTAAAATTTTTCTATGTCCTAAAAGACGGCGGAGGTTTATTGAAATCTACTGAAATATTACAAAAAATTAAATCGTGATCAGAGATAACATGCACAGGTAAAATGCCGGATGTAGAAACAATCTGAGAGTTGGATGTGAAAATTAAGTCAATCACAGAAGATGAATCACAAAGAGCAAGTAAATTATTGAGGTTGTTATGGTAAAAATTTAACAAATCAATATTAAAATCACCTACGCAGAATAAATCCGAACAAACAGAAGATAGAGATAGAAGTTTCAAATTCATTTAAAAAGTCATTGATATTGCTGTTAGGAGGTCTGTAGAGAACACCAAAAAAACAAACTCTTTTTTCCCTAATCTTACCTTTATCCATAGTTGCTCGGACGCTTCCTTGTTATCCGCGATGCTGATTACAATGACAACGTCCGATTGCTACATACTCCGATAGAAGATATGATGGTAGGGGTAGGTGTGCTCACGAAGAGTTTACCAAAATTGAAGAACATACGTTGCTTGTGGATAACAGATCTAGATCTGTGTGACTTCCAGAGTCTCGCGCACCTTGCTCTAGTTATAAAAACAAGTTTTGCCTGCAAACTTACTTTATTCCATTAATAATAATTATTTATGTTGGATTTTTTTGCTATCGTTAATATTTTTTTGGTTATTTTCTAAATTGTGCTTGGTTTATTTATTGTTATTGCTTATCAGTGTCGTAAATTTCAGTTGAAATAATATTTTTCTTTCCGGAATATGCCGTCAAATATCTTTCACTAGGTACATAACAGGGAATTAAATTTGTATACTGTGTGTTCAAAAACAGTAGATGTCCATCTAGAAGTATTATTACTGCTTTATTATTTTACAATTGTAAGAGAAAAAACACAAATTAAGTAGGAGTAATTATTAACTGATATCAGCCAAGTTTGACAATCTTACCAGTTTCCCTTTCATAGTAACGGCGACGTCAATCAAGGTAACACTTTCGCTAGACTTATTTTTTTTAATTACTTCCTATTGAATGAAAAAGTAACATTTCTAACAAAAAATTCCATTATGCACCCCAAGGATTAGCGCCTTATACTTTTTGATTCACTTAACATATCTTCCCTGTATAACATATCCACAAAAAATAGGCATAAATCATAACTTCATAACTTCTTAGAACTTCAATACTCAACATTTTGTCACCGTAACAATCGCAGTTATCACTACTCCAGTAAAGTAGTAATTTTATCCAACTTTAGTAGTCTCGTTAACACTGATGAGTCTTTAATTCATTTATAAACCTTTATTCATATCTATAAAAATATTTCGCATGAAATACATACATAGGTTCGTTTGGCTAAGCATGTTTAAAATGGAAGTAAGTTTGAAGAAAGACATTTTAGAAGTGCAAATTAACTCTTCGTCATTGAATCACCTCTGAACTGGAGCAATTATATTATTTTTAGTCACTTTCCAACGCAAATCCCGAGATACACTTAAAGCGAAAGCTCTCCAGCGGTCGCTCGGTTAAAATGATGATTAAGACACGATTATGAATTCCATTAAATTTATTTATACAAACGCAGCAGCAACAATTAGCCTTTGAGTCACGTATTCAATTGTCAATCGACTGACAATAGAATTTTGCTAGCAAGTTGCGGCCGGGGTATGCGTTGACATAACATCAGGCACGTGCTCGTGGCATGTATGCTCATACATATTAGCACAAAATTACTGAACGTTCTTAGAATACTGCACACGCTGTTTTTTTGTTGCACACGTTTCCTGTGCCCGCTAAATAATTAATCATTGAACTTGGGTGAACCCTGCGCGGAAAAATCTCCGCAATTTTTTTCTCACACTTTCGATTTTCTCCGCGAAACACCGACGATCGCACCCAAGTGCGACATGTAAACGTTTATTTACGCGGCGTACATAATTATTAGCACCGATACAATAATTGCACGGTTTGTAATGTTACAGGCATAATTCGTAGACATATCATCTGACAGGACGGCGCCTACAACGCGGAAAAAGTCTTTAACTAATTGAAAATTATGTAAAACAATTCGCATTCTTGAAAAATTGCAACAGTTGTTATTGTGTTATTTATTTTACTGTTCTCGGAACAGAAACTTTAACTCAATTAACATTTAGATGTAATAACGGAAAATTATACCCCGAGAAACGATCAACTTTATTTATTACCTTTACTAACGAGCTTTTCGCGCGGAGCTTTTGCTTAATCAGAGCCGGCCTTAGGAATGACTCGTGCAACTGCATCTTGCCACCTTATCCCTTCCTCAAAATTAATATAGCAGCGCTATTACAAAGTAGGAGTACACTTAAAAGAGCTACTTACCTGCAAAGAAGTGCAAATAGCGATAGAATAAATTAAGAAACTGTTCGTTAAGTATTAACTTGAATCAACATTTCTTCGCCTGTCACAATAATATACTAAAGAGCAAACGGAGTTAAAAGAAATGTACAAAAATGAAAAGCGATAACAAAATATCCAAATTGTAACGAACTTATTATAAAAATGAAAATGGTAAAAAAGATAAAATCAAGTTTTCTTGCCAGATGAAAATTATGAAAATAAAGATAGTTGGAGATGGAGCCATAATTGTTAGATTCTTTTCTTTCAGTGAGTTGCGGAGTTGAAAATATTGGGAAACACAGACTCAAATATTAAAAAATTTGAAAATATCGTTTATAACAAAATTAATATCAATAAATTTAAATGTTGAAAGAAGTATTTTAGTAAAGTGAAAGCACAAACTTAAAGAGGCAATTATTATTAACGTGACAGTCATAATTAATCACAAAAAAATAACTGCTGTAATTTTGCCATATCTCACATTCACGTGCTATTGAACGTGTTGATAAAGCCGACCTGTGTAAATTAAAGTGTGGACGAATTTTGCGCAATATTTGTGAAATTTTTGTTCGCCGTCGTGCGTCAATCAGAATCAATATTGAGAATTTTGTTTTATACACGTGGGTAGAACAGAGACTGGAAGGTAGATAAAATTGAACTGGGAACAAAACATTTACGCAAGTACGAATACGTCAAAGGTGCTTATTAAAACGCAGAATTTATTGCTGTGTCACATTGGCTTATTGCATTCGCATTGAGATAAATTATTTGTTTAACAAAAGTTTACGCATAGTTTTACATATCAAGATACATAGTTCTGATAAAATATTTAAAAATGGCAAAAGAAAGGCAGTGACTAATTGTAAGGTGACACTTAAGATAATAAAGTGGTTTGCTTTAATTTAGCTTATTGTTCTTTTTGTATAACGTATAAGATCTGTCATTTAATTTATACAATATTATTTATGCATACAGTGCAAATTAAAATATTATGTTGATGTGCACTACAAATTAAAAATATAAAAGACACTATCTGTTAAGAGAATTTAATACAATTAATTATTTTCAGTTTAGTCCACCATCTTGTTAAGACGGTTTGCGATTCAAAAGTGCAATTGAATTACAAAGCCAACCCTGACCTGTTTTCCAAAAATCGCATAAATATAATATACCTAAAATAAAATTTTACTTCGTTTTCTTGTTATGGGGAATTTTTTTTATTTGTTCATCCGAGTTCATCAAAGTCAGTTATTTTTTAAACTTAAAAAATGAGGAGAAGATGCCGTCTTCTTTGTAGGTCTTAATAGTACCACGTCATCGTATTTCTAGATTTGTTGTCGTTTCACTTTTCATTCCAGAAAGAATTTTTTCGATACAATTGCTGCTGCTTTAGCTGATCTTATTGTTGCTGCTTCGTAGAGAAAAAATCGTCGTGGTATCATCGACAACTATGGAGAAGACAAAATGTCACGGAACTCTTTAAATTTATCTGGAATATACCGGTATGTATACATTTTAAAAAGGAAGAGTTCCAATTTTTCAATTAAACTGAACAGGGATGCCTCACTGCTTAAAATTGAAAGTATAATTATGCCTAAAGTAGACAACGAGGAAATTACTGTCAATTAAGCGTATTCGAAAGAACTCGATTATTGGCTTATCGTTTGAAAAATTACCAGAGAGTCTCAGAAAGATCCAATAGTGCGTTTTCGACCTCCACTCAAGATGATTCATTCAATCAATGAGTCATATTCAGTGCCGTTAAAGTCCCGATGGGTAGCGATCGTGATAAAATTTTAATTTCCTCTATAATTTGTTTGAAGACGTTACTTTTTACATAATTAGAGAGCAGAAATTTATATGAGCTCGATTAGAAAAGCTTTTAGCTGCTTTATCATGAGCCGTTGAAAAACTATTGTTACTTTCTTGTAGAAACAGTTTAGCTTCATGTTAAATTAGCTTTTTATTTATACATCTGGCATGTATTTATGATTTAATATACCAAAATAGCCATTTAACTTTTTTTTATTAATGTATACATGATAATTTTAATCATCTTTATGTGAAATATTTCCATTGCTATTGTAACCTATTATTAAATAACTTCACAAATCGGTCCAAGATAACAAATAAACGACAGCAATATTTCGCATCCGAAAGAACAATGAAGAATAAACAGCTCTTCAGACTGTTGTTCTGTTACACTCTTGTGTGGTGATCTAACTGTAGAAGTGGTAGGGAACAGATTGGGTTTCATGTTAAACGCGGTGAAATACTTAAAATTCTTATATTTTTTTAGCACAAATTTTTATTGTCAATCTCAATTGTTTGACAAACAACTACATAATAATTATTTTATTTTCCTTACCTACTATTTGCAACCCGATGCTACGAATAACTCGGAAGGAAATGTTCATGTAATTTGAATTTGAATTACGCGATGGTAACAATCCCCCTCTTTAAAAGCGCAGCTTCGGGTTGCAACGATTATTTTTGTAGTGGTGTCTCTTTCGTGAGTGTTTTTCGTAGATTGTCGAAATGAATCTTTACCGTTTGGTTGTTGCGTTGGATCCAGTAAGTAACGGGTCCTGCAGCCTGCGGAGCCTTTGATTGCAGAAGGCCCTTCTTGATGCAACAACATGTCAAACAGTTGATTACGTGACGGCGAACATCTTCCGATAGTTTTTGCCAGAAGTAGTGACGTCTGATAACCCTTATTGTCTTGTCGGCGCCTGGGTGTCCAGCAGTTGGGTCGTCATGGAATCGGACTAGAACATGATTGACTGCTGCTGGTGGTACGACGAGCTGACGTGTGATTCCGTTGACGCGCCGCAAGTATCCGTTATCGACACTATACAATTGGCGGAAGGCTATGTCCCCATGTTCGGTTGGACCGTTTGTTTGGATGTGGTGCAAGCGATCGACAATATTGATTATATTTTGATCGCTTTGCTACACATTTTCCACCTCGGTGGCAAGAGTGGTGATTTCTATCACTTGTACAATTTCTGGAGGCAGTAGGCGGTCTTCGTCAGTCGTTGTAGGACCTACCGGGCTGGTAGAAGAGTTGTAACTTGAAGTACCAATACCGATATGGAGGCTGCCGGATCGGCCTCTTGTCCCGCAGGCGAATCTGATGCTGTGTGGTAGTGGTTGCTGTGAGTGGACCCTTTTCAAAGAGTCCATTTCCAAATATATAATAATAATAATAATAATAATTTTTATTGGCTAGTTCATACATACATGAGTATTAGTAAATACACAGTAATTAAAAATAATAAGCCAAAAGTAGCAGATTCAAGATATCCTTGGGAAAACCAAGGACACTTGTTCTTCCATCCGCCCCTGAAAGTCTATAGTTCTATGTATAAGCGGTCACAGAAATTAAGTAAACTCATATGCATAAAGACAAAGTATATAAATTCATCACTCCTGACATTGGTAACATGATTCACACTACGCATTTAGACGTTCTGCTCTTTGACCAAAAATTGTTTTAAGTTATATTTGAATGAAGCTACACCACCTCTCTTGAGATCAGACGGGATACAGTTTAAAGTGTTGGCAATGTTATAGGAAAATCCCCGCTTGTAAAATTCAGTCTTATGAGATGGTACTGTTATAACATGCTTATATCTAATATTTATGTTGTGAATGTCCGTCCTAAAAGAGATCTTATTATATAAGTATGGAGGTTTTTTGCTGATAATTATAGAGTAGAACAATGTTGCAGAATGAAGCCTGCGCCGATTAAACATATTTAGCCAGGAAGCCCATGTGAGCGTGTGGGAGATATGATCATATCTTCTAATGCCATAAACAAAATGAAGGCAAGAGTTTTGTACCCTTTGCACTCTACACACATCTTCAGAATCTAAGCAAGGGTGATGTAAGGTATCACAAAAATTGAATTTGGAGAGCACTAAAGCATCACAGAGCTGCAGTTTTAAATGTTGATTTAAACTCTTTCTATTATCGAACAGGATTTTTAAAGTTGAATACGCCTGTTGAAGTAATTTAGACACGTGACCTTTAAAACGTAAATTATCATCAATTACTACACTCAAATTTTTGGCCTGTTCGACAACAGGAAGAGGAACGCCATCAATAGAGAAGATGAATATGGTTTTTAAGATTTACACGTTTCTTTTTATTTCCAAAAAGCATTACAAACGATTTGACAGGATTCAATTTCAGACAATGTTTCTTTGAATAGTTAGATAAGGACTGTAAATCAAAATTGATTTTGCGGATTGCATTAGCAAAATCTTGTGGGAAGAAAGAGTAGACTAGTTGCGTATCATCCGCGTACAGATGAACCCGGCAGTATTTTAAGACAGAAATAACGTTTTTAGTATATATATTAAATAAAACAGGACCAAGGATAGAGCCCTGAGGTACACCGTACTCAACAGGGTGCGAACTCGAGACTGAATTGGACACTTTTACGCATTGGCTTCTGTTTGACAAGTAATCAGAGAGCAAGGATATTGCATTTTGACCTAACCCAATAAAGCATAAAATCGCCAGCATAAGTTCATGATTTATTGTGTCGAAAGCCTTGCTATAGTCTAGCAAAACTAATATTGTTAACTGATTGCAGTCAGTTGCTTTTATTATGTCATCAGTAATATTAAGCAATGCTGTTGTGCAACTGTACTTTGATCGAAAACCAGATTGATTGGGAGGTAATAAGTCATGATTATTCAAGTATGTTACTAATTGTTTTCCAATAACTTTTCCAAAAACTTTAGAGAGCGTTGGAAGTAAACTAATTGGTCTTAGATCTTCGTACTCTGATGGATTATTAGTTTTTGGTACAGGAATAACCACAGATTTTTTTCAAGCTGAGGGAAAAACGCTATTTGAAATACAAAAATTGATAATGTGAGTAATAAGAGGTATTATAAATGGACAACACAACTTTAAGAGACTAATGGAAATACCGTCAGAGCCAGAAGCATTTGAGGTAATTGTTGACATAATCTTAGCGACATCAAAGTCAGTAACTTCATGGAAAGTTAAAGTTTCTCCATGTGGTAAGCGGTTATTTTTATAATAATTTAGAAGTTCAGGATCGGCGTCACCGGCACTTACAGAAGTAATAAAATAATTATTAATATCATTTGGATTGCTAATATATACAGGGATATTGATACGTTTTTTACTGGTGTGAATATCCATGTTTTTAAACTCATTCCATAGTTCTCTAGTAGTTGCAGTGCGCATTTTAAAATCAAGGTATGCTTTCTTTTCTTGCCCAATTGCATAATTTGTATAGTTACGTAATTGCTTATAATAACGAAAGTCAGCTTCACTCGAAGAAGATTTAAACTTCTGCAAAGCTTTATCACGTAACGACATTAATAATTTGATATTTTGCGTAATCCATGGGCAATAAGGTTTAGTATAAGTACGCATAAGTAAAGGTATCGGCGAGATACTGTAACTCGGCTTTATATTCTGGCGGAAACCCATGTTGTAGATCGGTAAGACTTAGAGATTGTCCGGGCATTTGCTTTTTCTTAGCAATGAAGTATTTCGTCCTCCTCTTCTTTTTCCCGAAGTGAACGCAGCCTCGACGAGTGTGGATGACGGCGTCATTTTCTAAAAGCCAGGGTTGTCCAAGAATAACACTCTCTCGTAATTCCTTCGTCAGTAGGAAGGTCCACGAAAACTATCATCTATACGGTAGCAGACTGGTTTACGTCTTCAGGGTGTAACTGTAAACGACCTCTTGTGTTGCGGAAGATTCGTTTTTCATTCTTGCTGTTGCTGGGCGCCACTGGAGCTCGTCGGCGTCTCCAGAAATACGTGAAGATTTTGGACGGGTTTTTACCATTTACTGAGTAAAGCACGGCTGGGACGAGTGGGAACGGCTTCGGCAGCAGCTGAAGTTCCATCTAACATTGACGTAGCTCCACATTCTGGGTGCCAAATGTTACACTCTTGTGCGGTGATTTAGCTGTAGACGTGGTAGGGTTGGTTGAGAACGTCAGGGAACAGATTGGGTTTCAAGTTAAACGCGGTGAAATACTTAAAATTCTTATATTTTTTAGCACAAATTTTTATTGTCAATCTCAATTGTTTGACAAACAACAACATAATAATTATTTTATTTTCCTTGCTTATTATTTGCAACCCGATGCTACGAGTAACTCGGAAGGAAATGTTCCAAGCGTAATTTGAATTTGAATTACGCGATGGTAACAGTTCGTAGCTAATCGCAATACCCCTACTCGTGTCATGCCAGTGAAACTGATTTCAATATGCGAGCCTCTGGAAATTGTAAACCGTCTTAACCAAGGCCAAAACGGCACAAAAGAGAAATCGGTGGCCAAAGAATCAAGTGCAGGACTGTTAGTTTCTGATAATGACATTAGGAACTGATTCTCCTGTACCAGATCAATTGTTAATGAACGATTTGGTAATAGAGGTCAACTTGTAACATTTCGAACTGTTTACCATCGCATTAGATCTTTTGGGTTGGTTTCGTATCGGCCACGTCTTATGTTACCTTTAATTCCTCAACATCGACAGCAAAATTTGAAATGGTTCAAGCTGAGACTGAATTAGCACCATGAATGTTACGGAATTGTATTCAATAGTAATGCATGTGATGATTGTAGATGAATCGTTGAAAGTGTTGTGGTTGGGCTAACTATTGGATTAATTTTAAATTAATGGGTAGAGAGCAACGAACTTCAGGGATTATGGTACGGGCTTCTGTTGTTCATACATTGCAGGAGTGGTAGAACCTTATGAGACTACCTAAGTCGCTCTTCCATCGGAATAATGCCCTTCACCATGTGACAAGGACTTTTTTCAAAAACATTATAATGATAAGAAATGTCATCCACCATGACGCCTTTTCTACGTTGCTTGAAAACGTTTGCGTAAGACGAAACCGACCGCTGCTTTTATACGAATAAATTTGTTGTAGTCCGAGGCAGCCTTTTTTTTGTTTAACACTACAAATAGCAATGGAGCTCTTCGATGTGTACAAAAAAAATCTGGAAAATATTTTATTTTGAAGTAATTATATCACTAAAAATAAAAAGCTTTGATGTTAACAGTTAATCATAAAAATACTGACGCATTCGAACTTGGAAAAACTTAATGTTTTTTAATAATTATCATTAAATATTACAAAAACTATAATAACTTTTGTTCAACGCTTACCTATTAAATAAATATTTTTTAAATAGCGTTTAGTTTACGGAAGATGGCTTTCACATTGAAATAGGATTTACGTTACCTATATTTCATGAACACAACAGATGTCGAAATACAGGATTTACCAACAATTCTCACGCACACACGTTAACGTGAGAATTGATTTGCGTAAGGACATGTCGCGGATGTATTACACAAAGGAAAGGCTTAACGTATTAAACGTGTTTCTTGTAGCATGACATTGATCCTTAATATGATTTTATGTGTATCAGGTAATGATTCAGTATTTTTTGTTTCTTTCCTTTCGTTCTAGGCACGCCGAAGGAAATTTCGCGAAGGTCCATGAGAAAGGAAAGGTTTCTTTTTAAATACAAAAAAAATATTTTAATATTACAACAGTGCCTAGAGTATGTCAATTTTCTATTCATAATTAACACAAAAATGAATGTTGTGGCCCAAGAAAAAATTAATTATTTCGTATATTGTATTTTGACATTTATTCTTATTATGATTTTATAGGTGTGTAATGCTTTAATGGTTCGGTTATATTATAATACCATAAGAAAAGCTAAGTGGCTTTTAAGAAAGTATGCACATAAAAATATGCAACGATAAACAATAGGAGTACAATTTTTTTTATCTATAATTAACGCAAAAATAAGTATGGCTTATCATGAAAACAATGTCAACTATTTCGTTTGAAAAACATAATACTGTTTAGTTGGTAATTGGTTCAAATAAATCGAATTGTTCCATGAGTTGGTAATTTTTCAAAATCTTTTGTGTACTCAAAAAGATATAATTCCAAAATGAGATTCGGGCATTTCTTGTTTAGTTAAAATATCCTAGAAATAAATATTACCTACATTTCTATTTTAAGATGAAATACTGAATATAATTTTTCTTCAGTGATGAGTAAACTCGAGCAGCACGGGCTGTTAAACCCTAGTTTTCAACAATGTGAATATACCACTAATGTGTACATTAGCGGCAATTATCCAAAAGTTAATAAACGCTGAACAAGCACAAGCCTCAGGGCGTTCTTGTTACAACTCGTCGCGAATTACGTGACGTGCAATGCAGGAAGAGGCGATCGCGTTTCTAACAGTGTTCCACGAATTCAAATTTGTATACGTATGTATCCAGGAATCCACTCACATTTCACTCGACTATACGGGGAAAATGAACATCAAGGAGTGAACGTCATTCATTTTATAGTTTTCCAGGAGATTCTTCTTTCAGGAGCACATCAAAACGCTGACGGATTATTGCGTAAATCTTCTTTAATCTTTAGCGCAAATTGTAATTTATAATGTAATACAAAGTTTTTCCGGGAAGTACATAGGTATGTACTGAATTGAAGGAATTAATTCATGGCACAAGATCGCGAGGTCGTTAAGAGAAATATCCGACTCCTGAAACAATAACAAACAAATAACTTTTCATTACATAATAGTGACGAAATATGATTGATGGACCATCACTTAAAATTTGAGCAGCACAGCACAATGGTACAATTTTGGAATTACTCTGAAAATTTATCATTCGATATAATCTTGTATCTTTTCTCAATAATATTCATAAATACTATCCTATAATATAAACTAATGAAGTATAATGTTATTTAAAAATTCATATTCAAAGCACGCATGAAGAAAAGAAAAAAAAAGGCAGTTCTTTTATATATATAAATATATTGCAAACGAGAAATACCAGGTTGATTTCTTCGAGAATGTTAGAACTATATAAAAAATAAGCATACCTTAATCGTTTCTTATAATTTTATTCCTGAAAAACCCAAAAAGTTCAAACGTGTAAGGAATTAAAAAATGCTCAATAACATAAAGCAATTGAAATGATCAACAATGACGATTTTAACACATTACACAACTTATGATCGTATTCTTATAACATCGAAAACATGTGCAAGATTAAGGTAACTGTAAGAAAACAAAAGTAAACATGTAATATCCATTCACGATCTTTTTGCATTCTAGTAGGCCATGTTTTTTTCTTTTCGTTATGTTACGTGCATGTATTTTGAAGGTGGTCAAAATCTGACACGAAAAAAATTATGACATTGTCACGTCAGTTGTATTGACTACGTTGCCAATACTTAAATAAACTTGAACTACAATGCCATGATCAAAGTAACTTAAAATAAATAACATAAAATAATTACATTTTTTAATCCTGTCAAAATGCCGAAAATTATAAGCGGGCAAACCAAATAAGCCATAAAAAAGCCTACAATTATTATAAAAAGGATCGTCCAGATTTCACACAAGATGAAATTATAAACAGGTTGAGTAAGGCTTACATAAATTAAATGAGCCCCATTTTCTAATGTAGGTATATGTATGTTTTAGATTTCGCAAAGAACTAAACTAAACTAAAATTTTGAAAGCAGGATTTGACAATTTGAAAACATCTTCATCTGGCAGACGTAAAAAGACAGATATATTTACAAATTACATGTTTCGGAAAGATTTGCAACGACTAATTTAGCAATATAATTTGAAAAATGAATATTTCACTTTGGACAAATTACTTACAGACGCTCGTGATACTTTGGTATTTAAAGGGAGAAGAACAAATTTATTCAAAATTATGAAATCTATGGGATACAAACAAAAAATGGTTAACGGACGCAAAATTTTATGTGAACGAAAACACGTCGTTGCATCCAAAATTTCTTTTTTGAGCAAATTCTTACAATTTCAAAATTCTAGTGAAAATACAATGTTCGTGTACCTCGATGAAACGTGGATCTACCAAAATGGGTCTGCGGTTTGTCGACGGATATACGAAACAGATTTGAAAAGTAACCCAGCCAAAATTAAAAGTGAATGGAAACGTTTTACAATTTTGCAGCCGGGAACAAGACTTGGCTTTTTTGAAGGGTGTGACTTGTTATTTGACTCGACGAACAATGACAGAGACTACCATAAAAACATGAATACAGAAATTTTTCAAAATTGGGTGGTTAATCATCTTATTCCTGCACTAGTGCACTAGGCAAGTTGCAACGAAAATGTGTGGTGGTGATGGACAATGCACCGTATCACTCGATGCAGTTGGACAAACCACTCACATTTTCCTGTAAAAAAGTCAAATGCAAGAGTGGTTGGTTAAACACAATTCGAAATTGAGGGCTAAATTACAAAAAACAATTATGGGAATTAATGAAGCCATTTAGAATAGACGGAACTACAAAACGATACGCGACTGACGTAATTTTGAAGGAGCACTGTTATGAAGTTCTTAGATTGCCTCCATACCAATGTCAATACAATCCTATTGAGATTGCATAGGGGCAGTGCAAAGGCTTTTACAATAAGTACATAAATTCGCAACCAGTATCGAATGATAGGGTTGCAAATTTGTGGCGTGAGGC
Organism: Serrognathus titanus; assembly: GCA_039766575.1. Classification (NCBI taxonomy): domain Eukaryota; kingdom Metazoa; phylum Arthropoda; class Insecta; order Coleoptera; family Lucanidae; genus Serrognathus; species Serrognathus titanus. The sequence continues at coordinate 23,748,374 of CM077913.1, forward strand.
TTTTTCAAAATGCACCCCCCGACATGTGGCAAAATTTTTGTAATCATTGTGAAAAATTAATTTCGGAAGACTGGACGAAACATATGGGAAATTTTTCGTTTGAAAATATTCCTCCTTTCATTATTATATTAGAAGAATCTGATTCAGAATCAGAAATTGATGATGAATCAGATTCTTCTATGGAATCAATGGAAGGGGCACGAGAATTCTTCGGTCTGAAAAAAAAAACTTCTGGCTGAAGAAGCCATCCTCACGGGTTGCAAAAGTCAATACACCTCTCCACCCGCTGCACAAGTAGCAAGATCCATTTAGCCACACCACAAGATTCTATGAAAACACAAACAAATATTCTGCCATTATTGTTTATTGTCATACCTGGAGTCACATTTGTTAATAAAGAAACACTTCTTCGCTTTATGGCACAATTATTGACTAAGAACACGCAAACAACACACCTCACCCCATACTTTCACAATGAAAAAAATAATTAATCATTAAACGTTTGTTCGAGACTATATTTCTCGTTTTCATGGAATACTTTATACAGCACAATTGAACTAGCAACATTGGCAGTGACAGTTTTCAAAAACGTAACCAAAAAATTAAAAACGAACGTCAATCAAATTTCTGACAAGTGTATTTTTTTGTGGTACCAACAAAAATGTCACCATAACACGGCCTACTCTGAATGCAAAAAGATCGTGAACAGAGTATATGATTTATTAGCGCTTTACCCTCGAAATGAAAGGAAAAAGGTTTTTGAAGTTTTAAGACATTCTCCTGAAATATTGTTGACGAGTCTCAATGTTTCCTTTTATTACTTCTTCCCTCCTTCTATCCCAAGGGACGTTTAGATTTGACACGCCAATAACTGAGCATTTGAATTAATTAAGGAAATATTTTCATGTTAGGAATATTACCTCATAAAGGCCCGTTACCTCAATCTATGCGAATCATCTTCTAGATCCGAAATATCTCCCTAATGACTTTATTCTAGTACTTCATATTGCTCATTGGAACTTGTCTCTTTGGGCATGTTTTACTGACTCTTTTCTCAAATGGTTCATAATCACTTTTCTCAAAAAGGTAAAAGAGTCTTTGCAATTCATGTTCCTTCGCTCAGCGTCAGTTAGCTTCTCTCTTTTTGGTCTGGATTCCTTTGGTTGAATACATTTAGAATCGTGAGTTCTGAATAATTGCAAACCGATCAAAACATGCACTCATCAGAGTTGTACTTGTCAAAATAATTCACTAATTCAAAGGAGAAGTGATTCGAACGTTTCTGAACAGATCCTTTCTGAAGTTTTAGAAGGTAATCTTATTTTTGGGTTACCAAGACAAAAATTGTATTAAAACTTGCGGCTGGAACGAACCTTTAAAAATTACGAACGCAAAAGGACGTGTTATTTCAAATGGCGGATCCATCATGCTGTTGAAGATCCGGAATGGTTGAAATCAAAAACTGTCAATCCGCATAATAAATAATCTATTATGCGGATTGACAGTTTTTAATTTCAACGTGTTATTTACTTTCCAAGAGTTCGACATATGCGCAGTTTCTATTGCAAGACCCGAAGCTATATTGCCGAATAGAAATACTAACCTCACTTGACTCAAAAGTTTTACT